>OU342736.1:35478494-36209008 GCA_910589765.1 Avena atlantica
ATGTGCGCCACAGATGTAGTGGCATGCACCAACTCCCCCCCCCCCCCCCCGTGGATCGCCTTTTTTAGGGTTTGCAAAAAATAAACAAAAATGATAAACACTTCAAAAAAATTAAATCCTTTCATATTTAGGTAGGTAATTGGTATAGCTTCTAGTAAAATTAACAAAAATGAGTTTCGACTTTATTTGCAAAAAAAAGTTATGCCACGGTAAAAAGGCCATAACTTTTGCATACGATATCGAAAAAAATCGTATAATATACCAAAATGACGAGAACGAGATTTCGCATCTGCTCGACAAATTCAAGGAGTTGACTACGATGAGACTTTCTCACCAGTAGCGAAGCTAAAGTCTGTGAGGATTATGTTAGCAATCGCTGCATATTACGATTATGATATATGGCAGATAGATATACTCTGGACCTCTCGGTGGAGTGTCATCCAATTAGCTTGCAAGCATGTGACTGGATCACAAGGGATCACATACCATGGTAACGAGAAAAGAGTACTTATCAGTAACGAGGTTGAACTATGTATGCAGAGATACCGACGATCAAAACCTCGGATAAGTAAACTATCATGAGACAAAGGGAAATTGGTATCGTATGTAAGTGGTTCATTCGATCGCAATGTAATCGTTGAAATATGTGGGATGCATATTAATTTCCAGATTCCTCTATTGGGTATTGATCGGAGAGGTGTCTCAATCATGTCTGGATAATTCACGAACCGTAGGGAGACACACTTAAGGATTCGATGTTGTTGAGTAGTTATGGAATGATGAAAGAGACCGAATGTTGTTCGGAGTCTCGGATGGGATCTGGGATATCACGAGGAGATCCGAAATGGTCCGGAGAATAAGATTCATATAAGGAAAGTACTGTTTCGGAGTTGGGGAATGATTTCGGCATTTTCATCGGGAATGTTCTAGAAGGGTCTGGAAGGTCCGGCGCTCCGGAGGGGAAGGGTACATGAATGTGTCATGACAATGTGGAATGATTGCATCATGTACTAGGTCACTTGGCTGGGCAAAATAAAGGGAGAAATCAAATCCTAGTTTGAAAGTCAAAACGCCAATTTGAAAAAGTCAAACGGCAAGTTTGCTTGGTGGAGGGAGAGTAGGAAACTACTTGGGGAGGAGTTCCTCTCCCTCCACCCGCCGGCCAAGGAGGCCGAGTTGGGGGAGGACTCCCTCCTCCCAACCGGCTCCCTCCCACCTATATAAGGAGGGGTAGGGCTACCCCTCTTCCACACACCAAAACCTTAGCCCTCTCCTCCAAGTCACCGGCGCCACACCTCCTTGTGCCGCCGCCACCGCCGCCTAGGGCACGACCAACTCGGCGAGTTGGGGTGATCCCCAAACCCTAGCCGCCGGCTACACTCTCCCCTTGGTGCCCTCTAAACCCTAAATCACCAAGGCCTATCTCATAGTCCACCATACTCGCTCCGGATTAAGGCGAAGCCCTGCGAGATCTCCCCTCTACTTCCGGTATCACGCCGTCGTGCTGCCGGAATCGCGAGGAGACACTACTAGGAAAACAGCTATAGGTAATCAGCACATCCGTGGCTCACATGGTTGAAGTGCCCCACGGCTAAAACAGGCGTGGCTCACCTGTGGGTAGTGCCCTACTAGTAACTAGAACAACCGTGGCGCACATGACTATAGTGCGCCACAGATGTGTGTGGGCCAGGGTCCTGTTGGCCGCACGCCAAACATCTGTAGCGCACTATAGTCATGTGCGCCACGGTTGTTAGTGTCATCTGTGGCGCACATGGGGGGGTGCGCTACGCCTATGCGCACGCCCCTCTCTGCTGTGAACCATCCACAACCATCTGTGGCGCACATGGCATAGTGCGCCACAGAAGTTTGTACTCTCTGTGGCGCACTATGGCATGTGCGCCACAGATGTAGTGGCATGCACCAACTCCACCCCCCCCCCCCCCCGTGGATCGCCTTTTTAGGGTTGCAAAAAATAAACAAAAATGATAAACACTTCAAAAAATTAAATCCTTTCATATTTAGGTAGGTAATGTGGTATAGCTTCTAGTAAAATTAACAAAAATGAGTTTCGACTTTATTTGCAAAAAAAAGTTATGCCCACGGTAAAAAGGCCATAACTTTTGCATACGATATCGAAAAAAATCGTATAATATACCAAAATGACGAGAACGAGATTTCGCATCTGCTCGACAAATTCAAGGAGTTGACTACGATGAGACTTTCTCACCAGTAGCGAAGCTAAAGTCTGTGAGGATTATGTTAGCAATCGCTGCATATTACGATTATGATATATGGCAGATAGATATACTCTGGACCTCTCGGTGGAGTGTCATCCAATTAGCTTGCAAGCATGTGACTGGATCACAAGGGATCACATACCATGGTAACGAGAAAAGAGTACTTATCAGTAACGAGGTTGAACTATGTATGCAGAGATACCGACGATCAAAACCTCGGATAAGTAAACTATCATGAGACAAAGGGAAATTGGTATCGTATGTAAGTGGTTCATTCGATCGCAATGTAATCGTTGAAATATGTGGGATGCATATTAATTTCCAGATTCCTCTATTGGGTATTGATCGGAGAGGTGTCTCAATCATGTCTGGATAATTCACGAACCGTAGGGAGACACACTTAAGGATTCGATGTTGTTGAGTAGTTATGGAATGATGAAAAAGAGACCGAATGTTGTTCGGAGTCTCGGATGGGATCTGGGATATCACGAGGAGATCCGAAATGGTCCGGAGAATAAGATTCATATAAGGAAAGTACTGTTTCAGAGTTGGGGAATGATTTCGGCATTTTCATCGGGAATGTTCTAGAAGGGTCTGGAAGGTCCGGCGCTCCGGAGGGGAAGGGTACATGAATGTGTCATGACAATGTGGAATGATTGCATCATGTACTAGGTCACTTGGCTGGGCAAAATAAAGGGAGAAATCAAATCCTAGTTTGAAAGTCAAAACGCCAATTTGAAAAAGTCAAACGGCAAGTTTGCTTGGTGGAGGGAGAGTAGGAAACCTACTTGGGGAGGAGTTCCTCTCCCTCCACCTGCCGGCCAAGGAGGCCGAGTTGGGGGAGGACTCCCTCCTCCCAACCGGCTCCCTCCCACCTATATAAGGAGGGGTAGGGCTACCCCTCTTCCACACACCAAAACCTTAGCCCTCTCCTCCAAGTCACCGGCGCCACCACCTCCTTGTGCCGCCGCCACCGCCGCCTAGGGCACGACCAACTCGGCGAGTTGGGGTGATCCCCAAACCCTAGCCGCCGGCTACACTCCTCCCTTGGTGCCCTCTAAACCCTAAATCACCAAGGCCTATCTCATAGTCCACCATACTCGCTCCGGATTAAGGCGAAGCCCTGCGAGATCTCCCCTCTACTTCCGGTATCACGCCGTCGTGCTGCCGGAATCGCGAGGAGACACTACTAGGAAAACAGCTATAGGTAATCAGCACATCCGTGGCTCACATGGTTGAAGTGCCCCACGGCTAAAACAGGCGTGGCTCACCTGTGGGTAGTGCCCTACTAGTAACTAGAACAACCGTGGCGCACATGACTATAGTGCGCCACAGATGTGTGTGGGCCAGGGTCCTGTTGGCCGCACGCCAAACATCTGTAGCGCACTATAGTCATGTGCGCCACGGTTGTTAGTGTCATCTGTGGCGCACATGGGGGGGTGCGCTATGCCTATGCGCACGCCCCTCTCTGCTGTGAACCATCCACAACCATCTGTGGCGCACATGGCATAGTGCGCCACAGAAGTTTGTACTCTCTGTGGCGCACTATGGCATGTGCGCCACAGATGTAGTGGCATGCACCAACTCCACCCCCCCCCCCCCCCCCCCGTGGATCGCCTTTTTAGGGTTTGCAAAAAATAAACAAAAATGATAAACACTTCAAAAAATTAAATCCTTTCATATTTAGGTAGGTAATGTGGTATAGCTTCTAGTAAAATTAACAAAAATGAGTTTCGACTTTATTTGCAAAAAAAAGTTATGCCACGGTAAAAAGGCCATAACTTTTGCATACGATATCGAAAAAAATCGTATAATATACCAAAATGACGAGAACGAGATTTCGCATCTGCTCGACAAATTCAAGGAGTTGACTACGATGAGACTTTCTCACCAGTAGCGAAGCTAAAGTCTGTGAGGATTATGTTAGCAATCGCTGCATATTACGATTATGATATATGGCAGATAGATATACTCTGGACCTCTCGGTGGAGTGTCATCCAATTAGCTTGCAAGCATGTGACTGGATCACAAGGGATCACATACCATGGTAACGAGAAAAGAGTACTTATCAGTAACGAGGTTGAACTATGTATGCAGAGATACCGACGATCAAAACCTCGGATAAGTAAACTATCATGAGACAAAGGGAAATTGGTATCGTATGTAAGTGGTTCATTCGATCGCAATGTAATCGTTGAAATATGTGGGATGCATATTAATTTCCAGATTCCTCTATTGGGTATTGATCGGAGAGGTGTCTCAATCATGTCTGGATAATTCACGAACCGTAGGGAGACACACTTAAGGATTCGATGTTGTTGAGTAGTTATGGAATGATGAAAAAGAGACCGAATGTTGTTCGGAGTCTCGGATGGGATCTGGGATATCACGAGGAGATCCGAAATGGTCCGGAGAATAAGATTCATATAAGGAAAGTACTGTTTCGGAGTTGGGGAATGATTTCGGCATTTTCATCGGGAATGTTCTAGAAGGGTCTGGAAGGTCCGGCGCTCCGGAGGGGAAGGGTACATGAATGTGTCATGACAATGTGGAATGATTGCATCATGTACTAGGTCACTTGGCTGGGCAAAATAAAGGGAGAAATCAAATCCTAGTTTGAAAGTCAAAACGCCAATTTGAAAAAGTCAAACGGCAAGTTTGCTTGGTGGAGGGAGAGTAGGAAACCTACTTGGGGAGGAGTTCCTCTCCCTCCACCCGCCGGCCAAGGAGGCCGAGTTGGGGGAGGACTCCCTCCTCCCAACCGGCTCCCTCCCACCTATATAAGGAGGGGTAGGGCTACCCCTCTTCCACACACCAAAACCTTAGCCCTCTCCTCCAAGTCACCGGCGCCACCACCTCCTTGTGCCGCCGCCACCGCCGCCTAGGGCACGACCAACTCGGCGAGTTGGGGTGATCCCCAAACCCTAGCCGCCGGCTACACTCTCCCCTTGGTGCCCTCTAAACCCTAAATCACCAAGGCCTATCTCATAGTCCACCATACTCGCTCCGGATTAAGGCGAAGCCCTGCGAGATCTCCCCTCTACTTCCGGTATCACGCCGTCGTGCTGCCGGAATCGCGAGGAGACACTACTAGGAAAACAGCTATAGGTAATCAGCACATCCGTGGCTCACATGGTTGAAGTGCCCCACGGCTAAAACAGGCGTGGCTCACCTGTGGGTAGTGCCCTACTAGTAACTAGAACAACCGTGGCGCACATGACTATAGTGCGCCACAAATGTGTGTGGGCCAGGGTCCTGTTGGCCGCACGCCAAACATCTGTAGCGCACTATAGTCATGTGCGCCACGGTTGTTAGTGTCATCTGTGGCGCACATGGGGGGGTGCGCTACGCCTATGCGCACGCCCCTCTCTGCTGTGAACCATCCACAACCATCTGTGGCGCACATGGCATAGTGCGCCACAGAAGTTTGTACTCTCTGTGGCGCACTATGGCATGTGCGCCACAGATGTAGTGGCATGCACCAACTCCCCCCCCCCCCCCCCCGTGGATCGCCTTTTTAGGGTTTGCAAAAAATAAACAAAAATGATAAACACTTCAAAAAATTAAATCCTTTCATATTTAGGTAGGTAATGTGGTATAGCTTCTAGTAAAATTAACAAAAATGAGTTTCGACTTTATTTGCAAAAAAAGTTATGCCACGGTAAAAAGGCCATAACTTTTGCATACGATATCGAAAAAAATCGTATAATATACCAAAATGACGAGAACGAGATTTCGCATCTGCTCGACAAATTCAAGGAGTTGACTACGATGAGACTTTCTCACCAGTAGCGAAGCTAAAGTCTGTGAGGATTATGTTAGCAATCGCTGCATATTACGATTATGATATATGGCAGATAGATATACTCTGGACCTCTCGGTGGAGTGTCATCCAATTAGCTTGCAAGCATGTGACTGGATCACAAGGGATCACATACCATGGTAACGAGAAAAGAGTACTTATCAGTAACGAGGTTGAACTATGTATGCAGAGATACCGACGATCAAAACCTCGGATAAGTAAACTATCATGAGACAAAGGGAAATTGGTATCGTATGTAAGTGGTTCATTCGATCGCAATGTAATCGTTGAAATATGTGGGATGCATATTAATTTCCAGATTCCTCTATTGGGTATTGATCGGAGAGGTGTCTCAATCATGTCTGGATAATTCACGAACCGTAGGGAGACACACTTAAGGATTCGATGTTGTTGAGTAGTTATGGAATGATGAAAAAGAGACCGAATGTTGTTCGGAGTCTCGGATGGGATCTGGGATATCACGAGGAGATCCGAAATGGTCCGGAGAATAAGATTCATATAAGGAAAGTACTGTTTCGGAGTTGGGGAATGATTTCGGCATTTTCATCGGGAATGTTCTAGAAGGGTCTGGAAGGTCCGGCGCTCCGGAGGGGAAGGGTACATGAATGTGTCATGACAATGTGGAATGATTGCATCATGTACTAGGTCACTTGGCTGGGCAAAATAAAGGGAGAAATCAAATCCTAGTTTGAAAGTCAAAACGCCAATTTGAAAAAGTCAAACGGCAAGTTTGCTTGGTGGAGGGAGAGTAGGAAACCTACTTGGGGAGGAGTTCCTCTCCCTCCACCCGCCGGCCAAGGAGGCCGAGTTGGGGGAGGACTCCCTCCTCCCAACCGGCTCCCTCCCACCTATATAAGGAGGGGTAGGGCTACCCCTCTTCCACACACCAAAACCTTAGCCCTCTCCTCCAAGTCACCGGCGCCACCACCTCCTTGTGCCGCCGCCACCGCCGCCTAGGGCACGACCAACTCGGCGAGTTGGGGTGATCCCCAAACCCTAGCCGCCGGCTACACTCTCCCCTTGGTGCCCTCTAAACCCTAAATCACCAAGGCCTATCTCATAGTCCACCATACTCGCTCCGGATTAAGGCGAAGCCCTGCGAGATCTCCCCTCTACTTCCGGTATCACGCCGTCGTGCTGCCGGAATCGCGAGGAGACACTACTAGGAAAACAGCTATAGGTAATCAGCACATCCGTGGCTCACATGGTTGAAGTGCCCCACGGCTAAAACAGGCGTGGCTCACCTGTGGGTAGTGCCCTACTAGTAACTAGAACAACCGTGGCGCACATGACTATAGTGCGCCACAGATGTGTGTGGGCCAGGGTCCTGTTGGCCGCACGCCAAACATCTGTAGCGCACTATAGTCATGTGCGCCATGGTTGTTAGTGTCATCTGTGGCGCACATGGGGGGGGTGCGCTACGCCTATGCGCACGCCCCTCTCTGCTGTGAACCATCCACAACCATCTGTGGCGCACATGGCATAGTGCGCCACAGAAGTTTGTACTCTCTGTGGCGCACTATGGCATGTGCGCCACAGATGTAGTGGCATGCACCAACTCCACCCCCCCCCCCCCCCGTGGATCGCCTTTTTAGGGTTTGCAAAAAATAAACAAAAATGATAAACACTTCAAAAAATTAAATCCTTTCATATTTAGGTAGGTAATGTGGTATAGCTTCTAGTAAAATTAACAAAAATGAGTTTCGACTTTATTTGCAAAAAAAAGTTATGCCACGGTAAAAAGGCCATAACTTTTGCATACGATATCGAAAAAAATCGTATAATATACCAAAATGACGAGAACGAGATTTCGCATCTGCTCGACAAATTCAAGGAGTTGACTACGATGAGACTTTCTCACCAGTAGCGAAGCTAAAGTCTGTGAGGATTATGTTAGCAATCGCTGCATATTACGATTATGATATATGGCAGATAGATATACTCTGGACCTCTCGGTGGAGTGTCATCCAATTAGCTTGCAAGCATGTGACTGGATCACAAGGGATCACATACCATGGTAACGAGAAAAGAGTACTTATCAGTAACGAGGTTGAACTATGTATGCAGAGATACCGACGATCAAAACCTCGGATAAGTAAACTATCATGAGACAAAGGGAAATTGGTATCGTATGTAAGTGGTTCATTCGATCGCAATGTAATCGTTGAAATATGTGGGATGCATATTAATTTCCAGATTCCTCTATTGGGTATTGATCGGAGAGGTGTCTCAATCATGTCTGGATAATTCACGAACCGTAGGGAGACACACTTAAGGATTCGATGTTGTTGAGTAGTTATGGAATGATGAAAAAGAGACCGAATGTTGTTCGGAGTCTCGGATGGGATCTGGGATATCACGAGGAGATCCGAAATGGTCCGGAGAATAAGATTCATATAAGGAAAGTACTGTTTCGGAGTTGGGGAATGATTTCGGCATTTTCATCGGGAATGTTCTAGAAGGGTCTGGAAGGTCCGGCGCTCCGGAGGGGAAGGGTACATGAATGTGTCATGACAATGTGGAATGATTGCATCATGTACTAGGTCACTTGGCTGGGCAAAATAAAGGGAGAAATCAAATCCTAGTTTGAAAGTCAAAACGCCAATTTGAAAAAGTCAAACGGCAAGTTTGCTTGGTGGAGGGAGAGTAGGAAACCTACTTGGGGAGGAGTTCCTCTCCCTCCACCCGCCGGCCAAGGAGGCCGAGTTGGGGGAGGACTCCCTCCTCCCAACCGGCTCCCTCCCACCTATATAAGGAGGGGTAGGGCTACCCCTCTTTCACACACCAAAACCTTAGCCCTCTCCTCCAAGTCACCGGCGCCACCACCTCCTTGTGCCGCCGCCACCGCCGCCTAGGGCACGACCAACTCGGCGAGTTGGGGTGATCCCCAAACCCTAGCCGCCGGCTACACTCTCCCCTTGGTGCCCTCTAAACCCTAAATCACCAAGGCCTATCTCATAGTCCACCATACTCGCTCCGGATTAAGGCGAAGCCCTGCGAGATCTCCCCTCTACTTCCGGTATCACGCCGTCGTGCTGCCGGAATCGCGAGGAGACACTACTAGGAAAACAGCTATAGGTAATCAGCACATCCGTGGCTCACATGGTTGAAGTGCCCCACGGCTAAAACAGGCGTGGCTCACCTGTGGGTAGTGCCCTACTAGTAACTAGAACAACCGTGGCGCACATGACTATAGTGCGCCACAGATGTGTGTGGGCCAGGGTCCTGTTGGCCGCACGCCAAACATCTGTAGCGCACTATAGTCATGTGCGCCACGGTTGTTAGTGTCATCTGTGGCGCACATGGGGGGGGGTGCGCTACGCCTATGCGCACGCCCTCTCTGCTGTGAACCATCCACAACCATCTGTGGCGCACATGGCATAGTGCGCCACAGAAGTTTGTACTCTCTGTGGCGCACTATGGCATGTGCGCCACAGATGTAGTGGCATGCACCAACTCCACCCCCCCCCCCCCCCCGTGGATCGCCTTTTTAGGGTTTGCAAAAAATAAACAAAAATGATAAACACTTCAAAAAATTAAATCCTTTCATATTTAGGTAGGTAATGTGGTATAGCTTCTACTAAAATTAACAAAAATGAGTTTCGACTTTATTTGCAAAAAAAAGTTATGCCACGGTAAAAAGGCCATAACTTTTGCATACGATATCGAAAAAAATCGTATAATATACCAAAATGACGAGAAAGAGATTTCGCATCTGCTCGACAAATTCAAGGAGTTGACTACGATGAGACTTTCTCACCAGTAGCGAAGCTAAAGTCTGTGAGGATTATGTTAGCAATCGCTGCATATTACGATTATGATATATGGCAGATAGATATACTCTGGACCTCTCGGTGGAGTGTCATCCAATTAGCTTGCAAGCATGTGACTGGATCACAAGGGATCACATACCATGGTAACGAGAAAAGAGTACTTATCAGTAACGAGGTTGAACTATGTATGCAGAGATACCGACGATCAAAACCTCGGATAAGTAAACTATCATGAGACAAAGGGAAATTGGTATCGTATGTAAGTGGTTCATTCGATCGCAATGTAATCGTTGAAATATGTGGGATGCATATTAATTTCCAGATTCCTCTATTGGGTATTGATCGGAGAGGTGTCTCAATCATGTCTGGATAATTCACGAACCGTAGGGAGACACACTTAAGGATTCGATGTTGTTGAGTAGTTATGGAATGATGAAAAAGAGACCGAATGTTGTTCGGAGTCTCGGATGGGATCTGGGATATCACGAGGAGATCCGAAATGGTCCGGAGAATAAGATTCATATAAGGAAAGTACTGTTTCGGAGTTGGGGAATGATTTCGGCATTTTCATCAGGAATGTTCTAGAAGGGTCTGGAAGGTCCGGCGCTCCGGAGGGGAAGGGTACATGAATGTGTCATGCCAATGTGGAATGATTGCATCATGTACTAGGTCACTTGGCTGGGCAAAATAAAGGGAGAAATCAAATCCTAGTTTGAAAGTCAAAACGCCAATTTGAAAAAGTCAAACGGCAAGTTTGCTTGGTGGAGGGAGAGTAGGAAACCTACTTGGGGAGGAGTTCCTCTCCCTCCACCCGCCGGCCAAGGAGGCCGAGTTGGGGGAGGACTCCCTCCTCCCAACCGGCTCCCTCCCACCTATATAAGGAGGGGTAGGGCTACCCCTCTTCCACACACCAAAACCTTAGCCCTCTCCTCCAAGTCACCGGCGCCACCACCTCCTTGTGTCGCCGCCACCGCCGCCTAGGGCACGACCAACTCGGCGAGTTGGGGTGATCCCCAAACCCTAGCCGCCGGCTACACTCTCCCCTTGGTGCCCTCTAAACCCTAAATCACCAAGGCCTATCTCATAGTCCACCATACTCGCTCCGGATTAAGGCGAAGCCCTGCGAGATCTCCCCTCTACTTCCGGTATCACGCCGTCGTGCTGCCGGAATCGCGAGGAGACACTACTAGGAAAACAGCTATAGGTAATCAGCACATCCGTGGCTCACATGGTTGAAGTGCCCCACGGCTAAAACAGGCGTGGCTCACCTGTGGGTAGTGCCCTACTAGTAACTAGAACAACCGTGGCGCACATGACTATAGTGCGCCACAGATGTGTGTGGGCCAGGGTCCTGTTGGCCGCACGCCAAACATCTGTAGCGCACTATAGTCATGTGCGCCATGGTTGTTAGTGTCATCTGTGGCGCACATGGGGGGGGGTGCGCTACGCCTATGCGCACGCCCCTCTCTGCTGTGAACCATCCACAACCATTTGTGGCGCACATGGCATAGTGCGCCACAGAAGTTTGTACTCTCTGTGGCGCACTATGGCATGTGCGCCACAGATGTAGTGGCATGCACCAACTCCACCCCCCCCCTCCCCGTGGATCGCCTTTTTAGGGTTTACAAAAAATAAACAAAAATGATAAACACTTCAAAAAATTAAATCCTTTCATATTTAGGTAGGTAATGTGGTATAGCTTCTAGTAAAATTAACAAAAATGAGTTTCGACTTTATTTGCAAAAAAAAGTTATGCCACGGTAAAAAGGCCATAACTTTTGCATACGATATCGAAAAAAAATCGTATAATATACCAAAATGACGAGAACGAGATTTCGCATCTGCTCGACAAATTCAAGGAGTTGACTACGATGAGACTTTCTCACCAGTAGCGAAGCTAAAGTCTGTGAGGATTATGTTAGCAATCGCTGCATATTACGATTATGATATATGGCAGATAGATATACTCTGGACCTCTCGGTGGAGTGTCATCCAATTAGCTTGCAAGCATGTGACTGGATCACAAGGGATCACATACCATGGTAACGAGAAAAGAGTACTTATCAGTAACGAGGTTGAACTATGTATGCAGAGATACCGACGATCAAAACCTCGGATAAGTAAACTATCATGAGACAAAGGGAAATTGGTATCGTATGTAAGTGGTTCATTCGATCGCAATGTAATCGTTGAAATATGTGGGATGCATATTAATTTCCAGATTCCTCTATTGGGTATTGATCGGAGAGGTGTCTCAATCATGTCTGGATAATTCACGAACCGTAGGGAGACACACTTAAGGATTCGATGTTGTTGAGTAGTTATGGAATGATGAAAAAGAGACCGAATGTTGTTCGGAGTCTCGGATGGGATCTGGGATATCACGAGGAGATCCGAAATGGTCCGGAGAATAAGATTCATATAAGGAAAGTACTGTTTCGGAGTTGGGGAATGATTTCGGCATTTTCATCGGGAATGTTCTAGAAGGGTCTGGAAGGTCCGGCGCTCCGGAGGGGAAGGGTACATGAATGTGTCATGACAATGTGGAATGATTGCATCATGTACTAGGTCACTTGGCTGGGCAAAATAAAGGGAGAAATCAAATCCTAGTTTGAAAGTCAAAACGCCAATTTGAAAAAGTCAAACGGCAAGTTTGCTTGGTGGAGGGAGAGTAGGAAACCTACTTGGGGAGGAGTTCCTCTCCCTCCACCCGCCGGCCAAGGAGGCCGAGTTGGGGGAGGACTCCCTCCTCCCAACCGGCTCCCTCCCACCTATATAAGGAGGGGTAGGGCTACCCCTCTTCCACACACCAAAACCTTAGCCCTCTCCTCCAAGTCACCGGCGCCACCACCTCCTTGTGCCGCCGCCACCGCCGCCTAGGGCACGACCAACTCGGCGAGTTGGGGTGATCCCCAAACCCTAGCCGCCGGCTACACTCTCCCCTTGGTGCCCTCTAAACCCTAAATCACCAAGGCCTATCTCATAGTCCACCATACTCGCTCCGGATTAAGGCGAAGCCCTGCGAGATCTCCCCTCTACTTCCGGTATCACGCCGTCGTGCTGCCGGAATCGCGAGGAGACACTACTAGGAAAACAGCTATAGGTAATCAGCACATCCGTGGCTCACATGGTTGAAGTGCCCCACGGCTAAAACAGGCGTGGCTCACCTGTGGGTAGTGCCCTACTAGTAACTAGAACAACCGTGGCGCACATGACTATAGTGCGCCACAAATGTGTGTGGGCCAGGGTCCTGTTGGCCGCACGCCAAACATCTGTAGCGCACTATAGTCATGTGCGCCACGGTTGTTAGTGTCATCTGTGGCGCACATGGGGGGGGTGCGCTACGCCTATGCGCACGCCCCTCTCTGCTGTGAACCATCCACAACCATCTGTGGCGCACATGGCATAGTGCGCCACAGAAGTTTGTACTCTCTTTGGCGCACTATGGCATGTGCGCCACAGATGTAGTGGCATGCACCAACTCCACCCCCCCCCCCCGTGGATCGCCTTTTTAGGGTTTGCAAAAAATAAACAAAAATGATAAACACTTCAAAAAATTAAATCCTTTCATATTTAGGTAGGTAATGTGGTATAGCTTCTAGTAAAATTAACAAAAATGAGTTTCGACTTTATTTGCAAAAAAAAGTTATGCCACGGTAAAAAGGCCATAACTTTTGCATACGATATCGAAAAAAATCGTATAATATACCAAAATGACGAGAACGAGATTTCGCATCTGCTCGACAAATTCAAGGAGTTGACTACGATGAGACTTTCTCACCAGTAGCGAAGCTAAAGTCTGTGAGGATTATGTTAGCAATCGCTGCATATTACGATTATGATATATGGCAGATAGATATACTCTGGACCTCTCGGTGGAGTGTCATCCAATTAGCTTGCAAGCATGTGACTGGATCACAAGGGATCACATACCATGGTAACGAGAAAAGAGTACTTATCAGTAACGAGGTTGAACTATGTATGCAGAGATACCGACGATCAAAACCTCGGATAAGTAAACTATCATGAGACAAAGGGAAATTGGTATCGTATGTAAGTGGTTCATTCGATCGCAATGTAATCGTTGAAATATGTGGGATGCATATTAATTTCCAGATTCCTCTATTGGGTATTGATCGGAGAGGTGTCTCAATCATGTCTGGATAATTCACGAACCGTAGGGAGACACACTTAAGGATTCGATGTTGTTGAGTAGTTATGGAATGATGAAAAAGAGACCGAATGTTGTTCGGAGTCTCGGATGGGATCTGGGATATCACGAGGAGATCCGAAATGGTCCGGAGAATAAGATTCATATAAGGAAAGTACTGTTTCGGAGTTGGGGAATGATTTCGGCATTTTCATCGGGAATGTTCTAGAAGGGTCTGGAAGGTCCGGCGCTCCGGAGGGTAAGGGTACATGAATGTGTCATGACAATGTGGAATGATTGCATCATGTACTAGGTCACTTGGCTGGGCAAAATAAAGGGAGAAATCAAATCCTAGTTTGAAAGTCAAAACGCCAATTTGAAAAAGTCAAACGGCAAGTTTGCTTGGTGGAGGGAGAGTAGGAAACCTACTTGGGGAGGAGTTCCTCTCCCTCCACCCGCCGGCCAAGGAGGCCGAGTTGGGGGAGGACTCCCTCCTCCCAACCGGCTCCCTCCCACCTATATAAGGAGGGGTAGGGCTACCCCTCTTCCACACACCAAAACCTTAGCCCTCTCCTCCAAGTCACCGGCGCCACCACCTCCTTGTGCCGCCGCCACCGCCGCCTAGGGCACGACCAACTCGGCGAGTTGGGGTGATCCCCAAACCCTAGCCGCCGGCTACACTCTCCCCTTGGTGCCCTCTAAACCCTAAATCACCAAGGCCTATCTCATAGTCCACCATACTCGCTCCGGATTAAGGCGAAGTCCTGCGAGATCTCCCCTCTACTTCCGGTATCACGCCGTCGTGCTGCCGGAATCGCGAGGAGACACTACTAGGAAAACAGCTATAGGTAATCAGCACATCCGTGGCTCACATGGTTGAAGTGCCCCACAGCTAAAACAGGCGTGGCTCACCTGTGGGTAGTGCCCTACTAGTAACTAGAACAACCGTGGCGCACATGACTATAGTGCGCCACAGATGTGTGTGGGCCAGGGTCCTGTTGGCCGCACGCCAAACATCTGTAGCGCACTATAGTCATGTGCGCCACGGTTGTTAGTGTCATCTGTGGCGCACATGGGGGGGGGTGCGCTACGCCTATGCGCACGCCCCTCTCTGCTGTGAACCATCCACAACCATCTGTGGCGCACATGGCATAGTGCGCCACAGAAGTTTGTACTCTCTTTGGCGCACTATGGCATGTGCGCCACAGATGTAGTGGCATGCACCAACTCCACCCCCCCCCCCCCGTGGATCGCCTTTTTAGGGTTTGCAAAAAATAAACAAAAATGATAAACACTTCAAAAAATTAAATCCTTTCATATTTAGGTAGGTAATGTGGTATAGCTTCTAGTAAAATTAACAAAAATGAGTTTCGACTTTATTTGCAAAAAAAAGTTATGCCACGGTAAAAAGGCCATAACTTTTGCATACGATATCGAAAAAAATCGTATAATATACCAAAATGACGAGAACGAGATTTCGCATCTGCTCGACAAATTCAAGGAGTTGACTACGATGAGACTTTCTCACCAGTAGCGAAGCTAAAGTCTGTGAGGATTATGTTAGCAATCGCTGCATATTACGATTATGATATATGGCAGATAGATATACTCTGGACCTCTCGGTGGAGTGTCATCCAATTAGCTTGCAAGCATGTGACTGGATCACAAGGGATCACATACCATGGTAACGAGAAAAGAGTACTTATCAGTAACGAGGTTGAACTATGTATGCAGAGATACCGACGATCAAAACCTCGGATAAGTAAACTATCATGAGACAAAGGGAAATTGGTATCGTATGTAAGTGGTTCATTCGATCGCAATGTAATCGTTGAAATATGTGGGATGCATATTAATTTCCAGATTCCTCTATTGGGTATTGATCGGAGAGGTGTCTCAATCATGTCTGGATAATTCACGAACCGTAGGGAGACACACTTAAGGATTCGATGTTGTTGAGTAGTTATGGAATGATGAAAAAGAGACCGAATGTTGTTCGGAGTCTCGGATGGGATCTGGGATATCACGAGGAGATCCGAAATGGTCCGGAGAATAAGATTCATATAAGGAAAGTACTGTTTCGGAGTTGGGGAATGATTTCAGCATTTTCATCGGGAATGTTCTAGAAGGGTCTAGAAGGTCTGGCGCTCCGGAGGGGAAGGGTACATGAATGTGTCATGACAATGTGGAATGATTGCATCATGTACTAGGTCACTTGGCTGGGCAAAATAAAGGGAGAAATCAAATCCTAGTTTGAAAGTCAAAACGCCAATTTGAAAAAGTCAAACGGCAAGTTTGCTTGGTGGAGGGAGAGTAGGAAACCTACTTGGGGAGGAGTTCCTCTCCCTCCACCCGCCGGCCAAGGAGGCCGAGTTGGGGGAGGACTCCCTCCTCCCAACCGGCTCCCTCCCACCTATATAAGGAGGGGTAGGGCTACCCCTCTTCCACACACCAAAACCTTAGCCCTCTCCTCCAAGTCACCGGCGCCACCACCTCCTTGTGCCGCCGCCACCGCCGCCTAGGGCACGACCAACTCGGCGAGTTGGGGTGATCCCCAAACCCTAGCCGCCGGCTACACTCTCCCCTTGGTGCCCTCTAAACCCTAAATCACCAAGGCCTATCTCATAGTCCACCGTACTCGCTCCGGATTAAGGCGAAGCCCTGCGAGATCTCCCCTCTACTTCCGGTATCACACCGTCGTGCTGCCGGAATCACGAGGAGACACTACTAGGAAAACAGCTATAGGTAATCAGCACATCCGTGGCTCACATGGTTGAAGTGCCCCACGGCTAAAACAGGCGTGGCTCACCTGTGGGTAGTGCCCTACTAGTAACTAGAACAACTGTGGCGCACATGACTATAGTGCGCCACAGATGTGTGTGGGCCAGGGTCCTGTTGGCCGCACGCCAAACATCTGTAGCGCACTATAGTCATGTGCGCCACGGTTGTTAGTGTCATCTGTGGCGCACATGGGGGGGGTGCGCTACGCCTATGCGCACGCCCCTCTCTGCTGTGAACCATCCACAACCATCTGTGGCGCACATGGCATAGTGCGCCACAGGGAGAGTAGGAAACCTACGGTCGTTTAGCGATTTTTTAGATTTTCAAAATTCGAAAAGAGTAAAAAGTTACGGTCAAAAAACCGTTTTTTCCTGCAGAAAAAAAAATACAGGGCGACTTATCCGTAGCGCACCTACCCCTAGTGCGCCACGGATAAGCTTGGGCGGGATTCAAATTTGAATCCCCACCCCGCCCTCCTCCTCCCTTTCCCCTTTTCCCTCTTCCTCTCCCTTTCCCTTTCCACTTTTCCCTTCCCCTTTTCCCTCTTCCTCTCCCTTTCCCTTTCCCTTCTCCTTCTTCCTTCTTCCTTCTTCCTTCTTCCTTCTTCCTTCTCCTCCTTCCCTTCTCCTCTTCTTGCAGTGATGGCACGACGTCGACCTCCTTCTCCTCCTCCTCGCAGTGACAACGGGCGACGGCGGTGCAACGGCGGCCTCCTTCTCCTCCTCCTCGCGACGGCGGTGCAACGGCGGCCTCCTTCTCCTCCTCTTCCTCCTCTGCCTCCTGTTCTTCTCCTCCTCTTCCTCCTCTACCTCCTCTTCTTCTTCTTCTCCTCCTCTTCCTCCTCTTCTCCTCCTCCTCTTCTTCTCCTCCTCTGCCTCATCTTCTTCTTCTCCTCCTCTTCCTCCTATTCTCCTCTTCCTCCTCCTTGCAGTTCCGACGACGACACCGACGCGCGGCCGCACTGACGGCGATGGCGACCTGCACCGACGCGCGGCCGCACTGACGACGAGATCCAGATCTGCTGCTTTTTTTTTGAATTTTGAAATTTACATCCGTGGCGCACAGCACCTAGTGCGCCACTGTTATCGTTTCATACGCGTGGCGCACCTGCCCAAACTTCTGTGGCGCACTGGCATGTGCGCCACGCCTGTCTCTAAACTTCTGTGGCGCACTAGGCAGTGCGCCACAGAAGTTTAAACTTCTGTAGCGCAAGGCACATGGCGCACTGCTAGTGCGCCACAGATGATGTTTCATGGTGCGCCACTAAAGGCCATTTTCCTAGTAGTGAGAGTGCTACAACCTCCACTGCCTGCTGGAACAAGGGAGAGGAAGGTCTTCATCGAGTACCGAATGTGTGACCTACTGCAGAAGCGCTGCCGGAACGCAGCGCCGGAAGGATCGTCTACACGATCTTGAGATCGGCAAGAGTACGACTACATCACCCACGAGAATCTCCTCTCATTAACCGCTTTGGAATCTTCAAGGGTGAGTTCCTCTATTGACTAGTTGCTACAATCTAGTAGATAGATCTTGGCTTGTTTGTGTGCATGCGGTAGAAATTTTTTGTTTGCCATGCTACGAACCCCTACACCAACCTAGCACATCCTCTTGGGGTTCGCCTACCATCTTTGTCAAGAAGCGGGATACAAATATTCCAAGATTGGTGGTTGATTACCGTCCACTCAACGCGGTGACAATCAAGAATAAGTACCCACTTCCCCGGATAAATGACCTCTTTGATCAATTAAGTGGTGCCACTGTGTTTTCCAGAATGGATTTATGGTCAGGGTATCATCAAATCAAGATCAGGAAGGAGGATATCCCAAAGACATCATTCACAACTCGTTATGGTCTTTACGAGTATACAGTGATGTCCTTCGGGTTAACCAATGCCCCTGCCACAATTATGAGACTCATGAACTCCGTCTTCATGGAATATCTCGACAAGTTCGTCTTGGTATACATTGGTGACATTTTAATCTATTCCAAGACCGAAGAAGAGCATGCCGAACATCTACGTTTAGTGCTGACTAAACTTTGTGAACATCGCCTCGATGCCAAGTTTTCCAAATGTGAGTTCTGGTTACAAGAGCTCATCTTCCTTGGCCATGTTGTGTCTGCAAGTGGTGTTGCTGTAATACCAGATAAGGTTCACACGATTCTAGAATGGAAGTCACCTACTCCAGTCAAGGAAGTACGAAGTTTCCATGGAATGGCTGGATATTACCGCCGATTCATCGAGAACTTCTCCAAGATAGCCAAGCCTATGACTGATCTTCTTAAGAAATATAAGAAGTTTGAATGGTCAGAAAAGGTAGAAGAAAGTTTCCAAGCATTGAAAACTAAGATAACCACCATCCCTGTGCTTGTCCTTCCGGGTACAAGCAAGGATTTCATCATCTATTGTGATGCATCTCTTCAAGGTCTTGGTTGTGTGTTGATGCAAGATGGTCATGTGGTGGCCTATGTTTCTCGGCAGTTGAAGCCACATGAGAACAACTACCCAACCCATGATCTCGAACTCGCTGCTCTTGATCATGCTCTTAAGCAATGGCAACATTACCTCATTGGTAACCGTTGCGAACTTTACTCAGATCATCAAAGTCTGAAGTATCTCTTTACCCAGCCAGATCTGAATCTCAGGCAAAGACGATGGTTGGAACTCATCAAAGATTATGATTTGGGTCTCAACTATCAACCCGACAAAGCCAATGTCATTGCTTATGCGCCAAGTCGGAAGTCTTATTACAATAATTTGATGATTTCACAAGCCCAACCTGCTATCTATGAGGAAATCAAGCGTCTCAACCTTGAAGTAGTTCCTTGTGGATTCCTTGCTAACCTTGAAATAAAATCTTCTCTCGAGGACCAAATCAAGGAATCTCAAAAGAAATATGATGAAGTTACCTAGATCAAAGAACGTGTTGCAAGCGATGAAGCTAAATGTTTCTTCGTCAGATCAAGGTATCCTATACTTCAGTTACCGGCTAGTGGTTCCAAACAGTCAGAAAATCAAAGATCTAATCCTACTAGAAGCTCATGAATCCCCTCCGTCTATCCATCCTGGTGGTACCAAGATGTACCGAGATCTCTGTCAAAGATTCTGGTGGAGTGGAATGGGACGTTTGCTGTCGTGTGAAGCCTGAACACCAAAGACCTGCTGGACTTCTGCAGCCATTGAAAATTCCTGAGTGGAAATGGGATGAAATTGGTATGGATTTCATTACTGGACTCCCAAATACACAATCTGGACATGATGCCATGTGGGTAGTTATTGATCGACTATCCAAAGTTGCTCACTTCCTTGCTGTTCGGAAAAGCATTACTGCAAGCCAGTTGGCAGAGCTATATGTATCCCGGATAGTCGTTCTCCATGGTGTTACCAAGAAGATCATATCTGATCGTGGAAGTTCGTTCACTTCCAAATTCTGGGATAGTATCCAACAAGTAATGGGAACTCAAGTCTCCTTTAGAACAGCTTATCATCCTAAAACCTGTGGTCAAACTGAAAGAGTAAATCAAATCCTTGAAGACATGCTAAGAGCGTGTGTCATATCCTTTGGAAATAACTGGGAGAAATGTCTTCCTTTTGCGGAATTCTCTTACAACAACAGTTTTCAATCCAATATGGGCATGGCACCTTTCCAATTCCTATACAGGAGAACATGTCGAACACCGCTAAACTGGACAGAAACCGACGAAAGACAATTCTTTGGTCCGGATATGATCCAAGAAGCAGAAGATCAAGTTCGCATAATTCAAGAGCGTTTGAAGGAACCTCAATATCGTCATAAGACCAACTACGATCGTCATCGTCTTGATGTTCATTATGAAGTTGGTGATCAAGTTTATCTTCGGGTCACTCCTCTTAAGGGTGTCCATCGATTCGGTATCAAAGGCAAATTGGCTCCTCGATACGTTGGTCCCTTTCATATTCTCTCCGAGCGGGGTGAGCTTGCCTACCAATTGGATCTACCATCAACTTTTCCAGAGGTACATGATGTCTTCCATGTGTCTCAACTCAAACGTTGCTTCAAAGATCCCATTCGTGGTGTGGATCATGAAACTTTGGATCTCCAAAATGATCTAACCTACCGAGAATACCCTGTTCTTCTTCTTGATTAAACCGAGCGCAAGACTCTTTGTCAAACCATCAAGTTCCTAAAAGTTCAATGGTCTCATCACTTTGAGTCAGAAGCAACCTGGGAACGCGAAAATCGTGTTCGATCTGAGTACCCTGCCTTCTTTTCTCAAACCTAGGAATCTCGGGTCGAGATTCTTGTAAGTGGGGTAGAGCTGTAACATACCACTTTTTGTGTAATATTAATAAGGACATGTTTGAGCATTGCATGCATGCATAACACTTGCACTTTGGTTTAATCAAGAAAGAACAAACAAAAACCATAAACCCTAACTCCCCTCTCTATTTGAAATCTTCATTTGGTTTTGAAAATATTTGGAAAACACAAAATGTATAGAGCCCAATCAGTACCAAGGGTCCCTGCAATATTTTGATGCATTTTACAAAACCCTGATATTTTGAAATTATTCAAAACAGATTCGAATTCAAAATACAAAAAGGAAATAAAAAAACAGAAAGAGGAAAATAGTTTCTGGAATAAAAATCTAACTAACCTAGCTACTGGCCCGAGCCCACCTCTTCTCCCCTCTCTCTCTACCGCCAGCGCAGCCAGCAGCCAAACCACCCAGGGCCCAAGCAAGCCCAGCCTGGAACTATTCCCCTTCGGCCTCCACCCTTGTCATCTTTCTCCTTGCCGGCAAGAAGCTGCCTGGCAGCGTGCCCGCCACCGATCCTCGCCGTGTTGCGATGCTTGTCTCCGACCCAGGACGTGCGGATAAGAACCGCCATTCCCTTCTCTATCTCCGAGTACCCATTTCGCTTGCTCTCGCCCCCTCTATCCATTTCTCCTCTTCGGCCACGAACCCTAGCTTCGGCCGCCGTCGAGCCCCACCGTCCCCGGCCTCCCCGTGCCCTGTTGAACCTGCCTTGAGCTCCGCCTCATCGCCCTGGTGCTTCTTCCTGAAGGAATCGAACGCGGGCGATCGGAGTCGTCGCCATCGACCTCGGCCCTCCCGAGTTCCGACCGCCACGTTCTTCTTCGATTACGGCGTCTCCCGTGCTTTCCTCACCTCGCCACCACCTCCATCGTGCTTAGGGTGATCCTCTGGTCCTCGCAGACCACTCTGTTTCCTCTCTCTCGCCCTTTAGCCCCTCCCCGTCGACCACCTGTAGCCGCTGCTGGCGCCCGCCGTCGCTCTCGCCGCTCCGGCAACCCCTTGCATGTTGCGCCGCCACTTTTTGGCTCAGCGCAGCTAGTCTCGCGACCCCGTGCACACTCGATCGATAGATCAAGCTTCGATCTGAGAGCAAGTTCTTCGATGATGTTAGAATGACATCATCATGATGTCATTTTCCTTTTTATTTTCTATATTTATTTCTGTAATAAGAAATATATGACAGGTGGGCCATACTTGTCAGGATTTTAATCTTTTCTGTAAATGTTTTCTGAAATTAATAAAAGTCTGACATGTGGGCCCAAGTTTGGAAATTATTTCAAATATTCCAAAAATGATTTATAAATGAATTAAAATTTGAGAAATTCATAACTAATTCATTTCAAATCAAAAAATACAAATAATATACCAAAATGTTTATAAAAATGAAATATATCCAACTAATCTATAATCATACATTGTTAAACAACTTTGATGGAAATTTTAATTAGAAGAACCAATTAAACCCCCAGGTGAATCCGAGGATCCCCCTGTTCTAGGGTTTGGACCTCTCAGACCCCATTTAAATTGACCAAGCATGTTTTAGGTTTCATTTCAATGCTATTCAACTTGTCATATCATTCATATTGTATGAGCATTACACATGCCATGTGTTGAGTGTTGCTTTCTCTATTCCGGTGATTGGTTCTTGCGAATAGGAACCGAACTCGAAGCTGAAGTCAATGACACCAAAGAGCAGTATCAGTCCAACAACGGACAAGGAAAGTGAAGCCCCACTCATACATATGAATCATATGTTTACAAAGTATTTCATTTTCGCCATACGCATTCGGTTCAACAGTCTTTTATCAGTAGATAGAGTAATCCTATCTGATGCATGTTTCCCTTTGTGAAATATATTACCTGATCCACTGCTCCTAGCATAACTAGGGGTTGGCTTATGAGCATCGCTAGTACCATAGTTCAGTCAAGCTTAGCCATGCTTAGTGGTCCGATGCTGATTATTCAAATGAAGCACTGGAGATGCGAATGCATCTAGTATGGTAGGATGTGTGATGTGATCAGAGATGGATAATAAACATGCTAAGGCTTGTATGGGAGTCCACGTGGCTTGTGGTTTTTGTAGTCACATACTTGACACCCTTAGGACCTGATGTTCTCGCCTCTTGAACCAAGACGAGCGTACAACCATACGGGGGCCTGGAAACCCCCTCGACGAACTAACTTGCCTAGTAGATTCCATGAGTCACATAGTTCAGGCTTTCCATTCGACATACGCATCTTGGTTGTTCTTGAATGGAGGTGAAGGAGGTGCATTCATAACAGGTAGGTAAGCATGGCCGGGAATAAGAGATGCCCGGCATCCGTAATCTTGAACCCCGCACACATCATTAGGGATCGGCTTCGGGACTTGACCCGTTATGGCGGCATCTCCCTAGTGCGTGACTCATGGTCTCGGCGAAAAAAAGGTAAAGGTCGTGGTCAACCAATCTCTGTCGGTCTTCCAAGGAAGAGGGCTAGAAATTAGGCATTAAAAATCGGTTGGTACATGTGGGTAAAGTTGTTCACCCCTGTAGGGTTATTAATCTTTTCAAAAAGTCATGTTCACGGTTATGGACGACTTGGGAACGGATTCTGTGATCATAGAAAACTTTAACCGAATGATAAAACTTGTTAACTAAAGTGAGATCTGGAATACTTCCTCGGGGTTGTTTCAGGGGGTAGTCCGGGAAGAGAGGTTCAGTTGATAATGGTTCCTGGTGGATATCGAAGATGACTCCGAAGAGCTAGAGCTATAGTCTTCTTATCCCTTTTGAAAATGATCTGACAAGACGAGTTCCTTCTCCCTCTTGTTTTGAAAACAAAAGATGGCTTTATGCAAAACAACTCCACTAGCCATAAGTCTTGTGGAGTACACCCTGTACTCAGCCTTGCTTCGTTGATGTTTTCTACAGATGAAGCTACTCCAACTGAAGGTGGTTTCTACATCGAAGTCGACGAGTAGTCGGGGTTCCCGGGAAGCAACCTAGGATCTATGGAAGGGTCGCTACTTCTGTTAAAGGCCTCTTAGACCCTTTGCTTAGTTTGTTGTTAGAACAACTTGTTTGCTTCCGTTGTTTGTTGTAATAGTGGGTTTGTGACCCCTGGCTTGTATGACTGGTTTGTAACTTAAGAGTTTACCTTATTAATGTATGGTTTGTATGTTCTGTAATGTTACCGATCATTCCCTGTGTGTTTCAGAATTTAGGTTAGGCTTATATCAGATGAGAACCTGGTATTTGTCTAGCCCTGATCCTAGGTCGTGACATCCATCCAGTTTCCTAGGGCTGTTAGGTAAGTTTCATAGCATGGATGCAATGAAGGATCTTGTGCACCAACAACTTGTTGCAGGTGCAAAGGCGGCGCTGGCCCTTGTTCGGCTACATCATCGAGATATGGACTTGGCGGGGATAGCAGAGGGACCGCATGTTCCTCGGGATGGTATGGCGTGGTACATGCATCCACACTATACTACGGTGGCTCGTCATGCTGAAGATATTGTGCATTTGTTCTATGAGCGAACGAATGTTTTGCTTCAGCGTGGAGTCCTGCAAGTGTTGTACAAGGCAATGTAAAAATTGTATAGTTTTGGTTGGGCGTTTTCTGCCCTTGTAAATTTTGTAAAATGTGTTGCACATAATGCTTCCTGTTGTAAATTTTGCATGCCCTTTTTGTTAGCCCGATGTTGTCAGCTACTCAGGTGGACGCATTAACGTAAGAGTCGACATAGTAGTTGGGTGAGGTGCAACCCCCCGAGTGTGTTGTACAAATGTAAATTTGCATAAGAAAATTACATATTGGCCAAGGTACTTAGCTTTATTCATCACACGGTAGAGAGTATAGAGTTTGGATTAGTAGCCTGGCTGAAAAAGCCGTATTGTAAGAAAAAACAGCTAAAGGTAGAATCATAGCAGTTGTGTGTTGTTCCAGGGGTTGGAGTATGCTACTCCGGACACGAAATCCTTGAGGCGGTAGGCACCATCTGGAATTACTTCATTGACCACATAGGGGCTTTCCCAAGGTGAATCGAAGTTTAGGTGCGCTTTTTGCTTGAGATGGAGGACTAGGTCTCCTTCGACGAAGGACCTTTGATGCAGCCGTCGGCTGTGGTAGTTGCAGAGGCTTTGCTGGTACACCGTTGAGCGGGCAGCAACGATGTTGCGTGCCTTGTCTAACAGGTCGACGACATCTTCGAGTGCGGCTATGGATTCAGCTTTGCTATAAGCGATGACCCGTGGTCCCTGGTAGCGTACCTCGGCGGGTAGCATTGCTTTGGCTCCATGCACCATGAAGAAGGGCGTATAAACGGTGGTGCTATTTGGTGTTGTGCGTAGGCTACATAGTAAAAAGGGTAGCTCATCTGCCTAGGAACCTGCCGCTCGTTCAAGAGGGCATATGAGTCATTTCTTGATCCCGTTGCAGACGAGACCGTTTGCCTTTTCCACATGGCCATTTCTCTGCGGGTGCGCCACTGAGCCGTACGTGATGTTGATGTAGAGCCCTTCGCAGAAGTCTTGGAACTCCCTCGAGGTGAAGTTCATACCTTTGTCGGTGATGATTCTGTGGGGCACCCCGAACCTGTAGAAAATGGTCTTGAAAACTTGATAGCGGTGGTGCGGGTTTGGTTAGTGACAGGTGTAGCCTCTATCCACTTGGTAAACTTGTCGACTGCCACCAGGAGGAAGACGTATCCTCCGGGTGAGGATTTTTGCAGCTTGCCGAACATGTCGAGTACCCATTGAGCGAAAGGCCATGCCAGTGGTATGGTCCGTAGCTCCGAGCCTGGTGCAAGTGGTTTGTCGGCAAACCGTTGACAGGAGTTCCATTTTTAAACGATGTCCTTGGCATCGCGCATCGTGGTTGGCCAGTACAAGCCAACTCACATAGCCTTGGCGATTAGGGCGCGGGTGCTAGCATGGTGGCCACAGATGCCTTCGTGGATGTCGATGAGGATGCTCTTCCCATCGTTGTTGGTGACGAACCATTAGAGCACCCCGGTGATGCTTCGCTTGTATAGCTCGCCATTGATAATGGTGAAAGCTTTTGAACGGCGTGTGATCTGCCTGGCATCCGTCGGGTCATCTGGCAATTTCTCGCTCAACAGATACTTGACGTATGGTTGAGTCCATGTTTGCTTGATTTCGAGGACTTGCACGAGGCACACTACCTCAACGTCCTCCTCCAGTTCTACTAATGCCTCCGTTTTCTCGGGTGGTGCAGCCCCCGAGTGTCCCACGACATCTGGTCTTCCCTTGGGAGTTTTGCGCTTAATAGAGCTCTTGCAGATTTGTTCGAGGAACACGGTCGGTAGTACCGGGGCGTAGGTGGATCCAATGTTGGCGAGCTTGTTGGCTTCCTCATTTCTTTCCCGACCGACGTGCCAGAGTTCGCAGTCATCAAAGTCTCCTTCGAGTGAGTTGTAGAGGTCACAGTAGGTGATCATGTAGTTGCTGACAGCGTCACAATGGTTCATCATCTGCTGGACGACGAGGTTTGAGACGCCGTAGATTACTAGTCGTGTGGCACCATATACTTTAGCCATCCGCATGCCATGGATCAGCTCCTCATACTCCACTTCATTGTTGGATGCGCGGAACCTCATCTGTAGCACGTATCTCATCTTGTCCCCTTGGGGGGGGTGTCAAGATTACTCCGGCTCCGTCTCCTTCCCCACGTTAGGATCCGTCAAAATGCATTGTCTAGAGCTGAGACATGTCTTGAGTGTCCGGGAGCTGTAGCTCCATCCAGTGGAAGAAGAAGTCAAGAAGCACCTGCGACTTGATTGTGGTGCGTCGCTCGTAGATGATGTCCCGCGGGGACAACTCGATGCCCATAGGGCCGCACGCCCGTTGCATCGGGGTTGTTGAGGATGTGTGATAGTGGTGCGTCGTTGACGAATGCTATCTGGTGCTCCTGGAAGTAGTGGCACAACCGACGCGCAATCATGAATACTCCGTATGCCAGCTTATGGTAGTGAGGATACCTTTGCTTCGTTAGTGTTAGCACCTCGCTGAGGTAGTTCACCGGGTGTTACACCCCGTCGGTTTGCCGTCCTCGGGTCATTCGACCACAAGTGTTGTGCTAACCACTTGGTGCGTTGCGGCAATGTAGAGCAGCATGGGTTCTCTCTCCGTTGGCGTCACTAGCATGGGATATGTGGAGAGTAGGCGTTTGACATCTTCGAATGCCTCGTCAACTTCAGCTATCCACTCGAATTTTCTGACTTGTGGAGGAGCTGGTAAAATGGGAGACCCTTTTCGCCCATGCGGGTGATGAACCTGCTGAGCGCTGCGATTCGCCCAACTAGCTGCTGGACTCCTTTGACATTCTTCGGTTTCTCCATGGCTAGTATAGCCTTGATTTTCTTCGAGTTGGCCTCGATGCCTCTTTCAGAGATGAAGTACCCGAGAAATTGTTCAGATGGGACACCAAAGGCGCACTTTTCCGGGTTCAGCTTGATCCTGTATCGATCAAGGTTATCAAACATCTCACGGAGAACGTCGATCAATGTTCTGCTCTCCTTGGTGTTGACCACTATGTCGTCGATATAGACATGAATGTTTCGACCAATTTGATTCTTCAGGCAGGCCTGCATGCACCGTTGATAGGTTGCGCCTGTGTTCTTAAACCCAAAAGTCATTGTGTTATAGCAGAAGACTCTTAACGGCGTAATGAAAGCCGTATTTTTCTAATCCTCAACCTTCAGTCGAATCTGGTTGTAGCATGAGTAGGCATCGAGGAACAAGAGTCGTTTGCACCCCACTGTGGAATCAATGATTTTATTGATCCGTGGTAGAGGTAAGTGGTCCTTTGGGAAGTGCTTGTTAAGCACCATGAAGTCCACATACATCCGCATGATGTCCGTGTCCTTCTTAGGAACCAGCCCCAGGTGCTTTCTTTGATTTCCCTTATGAAGTTAGCATCAAGGAGTCTATTGAATTTGATACGGATTGCCTCTGCTCTTCCCTCTGACAGTCGAAGCATCGTTTTCTTCACTGGACACGCATCCGGGTACACATTGAGTGTGTGCTCGGCAAATTCCCTGGGAACTCCTGGCACGTCCGCAGGACACCAGACGAAGGTTTCCCAGCACTCACGGAGGAATTCAACAAGCACGCGTTCCTATGCGGGACTCAGGTTGTTGGCGACGAGAGCCATCTTGGTGGCGTTCGTCGGGTGGACCTGCACCGCCTTGATGTTGACAATGGAGTCGAACGACAGGCCGGGTGCATTCTTCTTGGTCACCGGGGGCAAACTGTTTTCTATCGACTCCTTCAACATTGCGATCTCCTCTTGCATGCCGAAGGAATGGGAGATTCTGATGAGGTCTCTGTCGCAGCCATCGGACTTGGTGAAGCTTCCTGGGATGGTGATGGCGCCATTAGGTACTGGCATCTTCAGTAGGAGGTGCGCACAGTGCGATACTGCCAGAAATCTTGCGAATGCCACACGACCAAGGATGGCGTGGTATGGCGACGGACAGTCAACCACTTCGAACTCAAGCCTTAAGTTCTTTGGGGTGCCACACGAGCCATATTTTGCCCAGGGGGTACACTCCCTTCGATAGTACTATGCCATGGAAGGTTTTGTTGGATTCTTCCAGGCTACTGAGCGGGATCCGCATGGCTTCGAGTGTGCTGGCGAACATCAGGTTGATGCTGCTGCCACCATCCATGAATATATGACTTATCTCGAATCTGCAGATTTGTGCCTCAAGCACCAGGGCAAAGTGGCTTGGCCAAGGTATTTGACGCGGATGGTTTGATCGGTTGAAGGCGATGCACGACTCCAAGCCACTAAAGTACTGAGGTATGGCTGGAGGGGAGGTGATGAACAGTTTTATCTGGCGGGTGATCGTCTTATGGTTCCTGTTGGATTGACGCCCTTTTTGTATCATGATGGTACCCAACGGTCGTGGGTACTGTTCTGCTCCGTTGTTTTGGGGCAGCGTGATACGTCCAAAACGTATCTACTTTCTCAAACACTTTGCTATTGTTTCTTCTCTAAACTTGTGTGATTTGGATACAACTAACACAGACTGACGCTGTTTTCAGCAGAATTACCTTGGTGTCTTGTTTTTGTGCAGAAAATGAACTATTAGGAAAAATCCCGGAAAATATGCCAAAAATTATATTTCACCAGAAGATCCATGGAGCCAGAAGACGAGACGGAGGGGAGGCCTGGGGGGCCCACACCCACCCCAGGAGCGGGCCCACCACTGGCCGCGCCTGGAGGTGGTGCAGCCAACCCAGACACCCCCTCGGCCTCCCTCTATGCCTATAAGTTGCCTTTCGACCTAAAAACCGAGGGAGGTTTGATAGTTTTCCAGAAAGAGTTCCACCACGCAGCCGCCACTAGAAACCAAGATTTGGATCCAGAAATTCCGTTCTGGCACCCTGCCAGGACTTGGAATTTGGAGAGGATCATCGCCATCATCATCGCCAACGCATCTCCATCAACCACCGATGTTACCCTCATCCATGAGTGAGTAATCCCCCGCTTTAGGCTTGGGGATGGTAGGGATTGGATGAGTTCTATCATGTAATCGAATAAGATTTTTTAGGGCATAGTGCCTAGTATCTCTTGTGCTATTTGACTTTGTTGCAACTTGTTGTGCTTAATGCTTGTCACTAGGGACCGAGTGCCATGATCTCAGATCTGAACTAATTATTGAATCATTATGATAGTATTTTTTTTTATCTTATCTGCAAGTTGTGTACACATATCATTGTCCGGATCCAAAGGCCCCAAAGTGACAATAATTGGGACAAGCGGAAGGGATGGCTGTGGTGTGAGGATCACATGTGTTCACGGAGTGTTAATGATTTGCTCCGGTGCTCTATTAAAAGGAGAACCTTAATTGCCAGTAATTCCCTAGAGGCCTCGCTGCAACGGGCTGGCTGGAAAGAAGATGTTGTGCAAGTTCTCATTGCGAGCACGTATGACTATATTTGGAGCACATGCCTAGGATTGTTTAGTACTTGGATGCTTGTTATTACTTATATGCAATGCCCTAGTTTTTGAAGTTACATGTTTAGACCCGTCCATGCAATGCCCGTCCATCCATCCCTATGCCTACCGCACTCGAATCCTACTGTTACCGTTACTGTTACTATTGTTCCTGTTTCACTGTTCCCGTTCCTGTTGCTTTGTTGTTGCTACTGATAAACTTCTATGAGCAAGAACTATTTCTAGGTGCATCTGAACTGACAACTCAGTTGTTAAGGTTTGCAAGTATTCTTTGGCTCCCCTTGTGTCGAATCAATAAATTGGGTAATACTACACGCGAAGACTATTGCGATCCCCTATACTTGTGGGTCATCAAGACTATTTTGTGGCGTCGTTGCCGGGGAGCATAGATTTATTTGTGAGTTCACTTGTATTTATTATTGTTCACTGCAACTCCTTTAATCATGGGGAAGTCTCTCAATGGGAAGTTTCCTATTTTACCATCCAATACAAGAAGAGGTACTGTCCTAAACACCTTTGCTGCTCTTGATTCACCGTCTGTTATGAGTAAGCTTCTTACACCACCACCACATACACATGCTACACACACTGCTACTACTGCTGAGTCTGAAACTGCTTTTGATACTCATGATGTTACTTCTACTTTGCTTGATGCAAGTGGTTCATTAGGTCCTTTTCTAGATGCTATTATGGCTAGTCTAGGAAATATCGAAACTCCTAGTGAAGACACAGTTACACCTGTTAGCTCACCTGAGTCTAGTGAGAGTGCCGAAACACACATGGTAATAGTGCTATTAAGAGTCTCCTTGCTAGACGTACTATCATGCCTAAGTTGTCCTCTGATCCTACATTTGCCACTTCAGCCATATATATTAAAGATAAAGATTATGATTTCTCTCTTGATTTATCTTATTTAGATATTGTTGAGAAAGGACCTTTTTGTGGGACTGAAAATGAGAGTGTTGTGGCTCATATGAATGAGCTTTCTACTATGAGTGCTTTATTGTCTGTTGATTTTAAGATGCGCAAGTACTTTGTTACTAGATCTTCCCTTTTTCACTAGAAGGAGAAGCTAGGGCTGGTTTAATAGATTACCTCCAGGTTCCATTGATAGCCCTGATTTCTTTATTGCTTCTTTCTTCCAGAAATATTTTACTCCTAGTGCTAGACATGCTGCTTTGTAGAGACTTTTTGATTTTAAAGAGGGAGAAGAAGAGAAATTGCCTGAGTCATGGACAAGGTTCTGTGCCTTGATTCATGCACATCATGGATGTCCATTACCTATGAATGAGCTTCTTGATATTTATTATAATGGACTAACTGATGATTGTAGGACCTGCCTAGATAGCTTTACTGATTGTGTTTTAAGGAATAGGACTCCTACGGATGCTGAAGAATTAATGGCTAAGATAAGCAAGAATTATGATGATTGGACTTCAACTGAGCTGAATGCATCTGCGCCTATTACTACTGAACCAGATGTTCCTGAACCAATTCCAACACCAACAACAAAGAAGAGGGGAGTTATTGCATTAAATCATGAAGTGATGAAGGAAGCTAAGAAGTGTCTAAAGGAGAAAGGTATTAGAGCTGAAGATGTGAAGAATCTACGTCCTATAGAAGAATTATGTAAGACAATTCCCCACTCATCCACTATTGAGGTACACTCTCTCCAACACTTTGATGAAGGTGATATTCCTTATGGTAAGCCTCCTGATCAATGCTTAGAGGAACTTGACATTTTTATTGTTAAACAAGGTCATTTTAATAAACAAGTTCAGGATCATTTATTGGAAAACTCTAGAGCTATCAATGAGTTGAAAGATATTGTGGAAAGAACTTCTAACCCAACTTGATCAAATTTCTAAGGTGCAAAAGGACATGCTAGTTAATGCCTCAGGAGATAAACATGCTTATGGAATTAGAACTAGGAGTGGTATAGCTACTCAAGATCCTTTATATCCTGAAGGACATCCTAAAAGAATTGAGCAGGATTCTCAAAAAGGTGTGAGTAGTGGTAGTCCTCGTAAGAGAAAGAAAAAGAAACACAAAATAGTTGAGGAACCCCTTGAACCTGCTGTAGATTCTAATAGTATATATGTCCCTGAAGATGAAACTGAGAGTGGTAATGATAAAAATGACGCTCCTGATAAGGAGGAAGTTGAGGAAGAACCTGAGAAGCACACTAAGAATACTAGGTACAAAAAGGAAGATTTTATTGCTAATAAACATGGTAAAGAGAGAGAACCTTGGGTGAAGAAACCTATGCCTTTTCCATGTAAGAAACACAAGTCAAATGAGGAATAACACTACCACAAGTTTTGTGAGTGGATGAAGCCTTTATTTTTTCAAATTCCTTTGACTGATGCTGTTAAGTTGCGTCCTTATTCAAAGTATATGAAGGATATTTTCTCTAATAAAACAAAGATTCCTAATGAGGAGATTTGTTCTTTGCTTGCTAATTATTCCTTCAATGGTAACGTTCCAAAGAAACTTGGTGATCCAGGTATACCAACTATTCCTTTCTCTATTAAGAATAATTATGTTAGAACTGCTTTATGTGATATAGGAGCTGTAATTAGTGTTATGCCTTTTTCTCTCTACAAGAGACTCCATCTAGAAAAGTTGATATCAACGGATATATCTTTGCAAATAGCTGATAAGTCAACTACTATTCATGTTGGTATATGTGAGGATGTTCCTGTTCAAGTGGCTCATAATTGCTTGGTTTTAACTGATTTTGTTGTGCTTGAGATGCCTGAGGATGATAATATGTCTATTATTCTTGGAAGACCTTTTCTTAATACTACAGGTGTTGTCATCAATTGTAATCAAGGAAAAGTAACATTCAATATTAATTACAAAGATCATACTGTCTATTTCCCCAAGAAGGTTGCTAAAAACAATTGTCCGAATTCCATTGAAAATATTGAGGGCATCAAGGTTGGAGAAATATATTGTCCCATTCCACAAGAAAATTTAAAACTATTATGATTGGGACCATTGCTATCAAGTTTGAGGTAACATATTCACCTTGCGGAATGCAAAGTTTTGTTTCATATAAGATTGTTTTGGTAACAATACTTGATCAACCTTGTTAACAAAAGGATTTTAATGAACAAAATAATGTTTTCACTATGATTATACTTGCTTTCTTTTACTTTTCTCATTCCTAGTCTTTGCCTTTTCTTTTGCTAGCTTTGGTTTCGTTAGTTTCTTGCTTGTTAGAGTGTCTTAGCACTTCTATAGTTTTTTTGCTTTTGCTTCTTCTAAAAAAACTATTTTTGCGAGAAAATCAATTTTCATACCCTGAAAATTGGCCAAAAATTAAAATTTCCCAAAAAATTCCAGAAAATTCGAAATATTTTTTCCTCGAAAAAAGGGGCAGATGGACACCTGGAGTGACCCAGGGGCCACCCCAGGACAGCACAACCCGGGTGGGCATGGCCAGCCCCTAGGTGGTGCCTGGCTGGGGTGTGGCCCACCTGGGCCCCTCCAAGGTGCCTCCTCCCAGCCATGTTCTTTCTCTCTCCCGAAAAACACCGGAAAACTTCCTCAAGCTCGAGTTCCTGCTGTTCTTGCTAGAGAATTTCGATCTCCTTGCTCAGCCCATCTTTGTTGCTGATTTTTGGATGGATTGCACCTTGGTATGTGCCTCCTCCGCTTGTCCAGTTAGATTTGTGATTGGTAGATTGTATCTTAAGTATTTTGCTGCTATAGGTGACAGGTTGTCACAACCCAACATTTTCCAAATCTTGTAATGTGAAAAATAAATAATTGTTGAAATTTAGGGTGAAAAGAAACTTTTGTTTCTAAATGGAAACCTAAAATCTCATCTCGAACAAACTAAATCCATATCAAATGGTGAGCAAATAATCCTAAAAGGATTTAAAAAGATAAACAAATAATAAATAAAGTTATAATAGTTGGAATCTCTATTTTGTGGATCTTTAAATAAAAAAATATGGTTTTCAAAAGCAAAGGTAGAAATATAAATAAGGACTATTTTAAAAGAGTCAAATTTAATATTGGCCAAGCTTTTGAAGTAAAATATTTCTATTTGATAAAATAGAGTAAAGGTTTATTTAAATAAAACCATAAGGATTTATTTATATCCAATTTTATTTAAGTAAAGGCTTTTTCCTTTCATATAAACATTTAAATTTATTAAAGATTTTCAAAATAAGATTTACAAGTGTTTTAGTTTTTCAAATGAAACCTACTGAAAAGATCTTGATATTATTTATATTTCAAAATATGTTTTAAAATAAATTAAAACCTATTTGAATTAAAGACTATGGTCTATTTATTTAATTATTAATCCTAAAAGAATAAAAGAATTATTTTATTTTTGACTTTGAAATATGTTGTTAAACAGAATAAAAATTCACCCAAAGTTTGGTGGTGATTTGAATTCAAATGGAGATTGAAAAAATATTATTAAATCTTATCTAATTAATACTAGAGCCTATTTTAAATAATTAAAAGACACTAAAAAGGATAAATAAATTATTCTAAAATTGACTTTGGAATGTGTTATTAATTAGTATATGAATCTACACAAATTTTGGTTGAGGTTTGAATTGATTTGTTGCTTGAATTGTTTGAATGAAAATCAAATCAAATTTTCAAAAACAGAAAAGAAAAAGGTTTAGTATAAAAAAATGGAAACAACCCCAACCCATCTGGCAGCCCACAAAGGCCCAACAATCCCATCTTCCCACCCCACCCACAGCGAATCGTTTTCACTCAAGTATTGAGCCACGGCGTCGCTGACGACCTGGACCCACCCCACCTCTTTCTCTCTCGTAGACAACCAGGCCCCACTCCCTAGCTTTCTTCCTCACCCGCCGCGACTTCTTCTCCCCTCACCTCGCCGGCTGTTTCCGCCGTTGAATGCTCGATTCAATTCACGGCATTGACGCAGCCTTTACCCTCTGTGACCACGCTCGTTAAAGCGCCTCGACGCCCTCTCTTTCCCCTACATCGCCATACTCTCCTCGCCACAGGGCTGCACTAATTCATCCAGATACCACGCACTGTTCCGACGAGCTCCGCGAGAAATTCCGGCAGCCCCGCGTCACCCCTTGCCCCCTCGACCACTATAGCTTGCTCGCCATCACCGTACGCGTCTCCAAGTACCCCCAACCTGCCCGCGCTTGTCCCAGAATGTCAGCAAGAACGACCACTGCGCAACGCCGCCGTTTGTCACTGCTCCGACGACCTCTCCCCGGTAAGCCCGACCGCCCCTCTCCCCCTAGTTGACACTCTGATACTCGCCTTCGTCTTGCGAACCTAACCGTGCCTTCTACGTGATCTAGCGCGGCCTCCAGCTTCGCCCCGACGACAGACACAGCCGCCAGATGTCGTCTTGAACTCCGGCGAGGAATCACCAGTGATCCCGTGCACCCCTGTCCCTGCCGAGACCAAGTTGAGCTTCAGCGTCACTACGCGCACCCGGTGAGCATCCTATATCTCTTCCTAGCATCCTACATCGCCAGCGAACTTGCAGTCTAACCGCGCGCCGCCAGTCGCCGCCGCCAGCACTGCCAACCTATGGTCAATTGACTATGGACCATTAGATCTTCATCTGATGGCTTGGATAGGTTGACTAATCGAAGGGGTATGCGCTGATCTGATCCGTGCAATTCAGTTGGATCCAACAGACCACACAACACGATCCGCACGAACCGTTTTCGACGAATCAGAACAGTCCACGTGTCCAGTGATTTGTTTTAAAAACCAGAAACTTGTCTATTAGATGTTCCAATTTGAAAAATTCATAACTTTCAAACCACACGTCCAAATTTTGCAAATTTTATATCAATGGAATCATTAAGACAAGTACTTTCTGACCATGCACTTTGTTTAGTAAAATGCTGCTGCTAAATTGATTGTTTTTGCAGAAACTTGTGTATGCATGTTTAGAATACAAAATTTGATCTAAAATGATTTTTGAGATAAAACTTTTGGCAAATGGTTTGTTTTGAACCTACTGACCTTAGAAACCAACTCAAGGATTTAAAAATGTATTTGGTGAATAAAAAGAATAAATCTTTGATTTAAACCATTTCTAGTCAAATGAAAATATTGTTTATTTGTTAAAAATGCTTTTTGAAGAAAACCTTTGGGAAATGTTTTGATTTAAACTCTCTGACCCTAAACACAAGGTTTTATGATTTGAAAACATATTTTGTGAACCTTATAGATTGCTGCCTTATTAAAAGCATTTCTCCACCACATAAAATAATGCTTTGGTTTAAAAATGGTTTATAGGAAGAATCTTTTGCAAATAGTTTTGCCACTTTACCAAAATGACCAATAAGGGTGTCGATCGAACAAATTAGAGAGGGGTGGTAGACGTGAAAAGGCTTCTCCAACCCGCACGATTTCCGAGGCATGAGGCTCCTCTGAGGTGTCCGTTGGGCGACCTCCGGCTCTCGCCGGCGCCTTGCCGGCGTAGGCTCTGCAAGGATTCCTCTGGAGGTTGCTGGAAGGTCACCTACTCTGATGTGACCACGGGTGGTAAGTTCCTGGAGGGCTCTCTCGTTGTCTCGGCTGATTCTTGGCTGGTTCTTCTCAATGCTAAAGGCTCTCCTCTTGAGGGTCGATGTTTGGAAAATGGGGAGAAGATCTCTGTTGGATCCGTTTTGAGGTTCCCCTCTCATCTCTCTCGTGTTAATGATTCTTTGGATCCTTCATCTGGATTTCTTGGTAGATCTCCTACCATCACTGGATCGGATGAAGACACTTGATTGAAATGGCATGCCCTTTGCTCCTCTTTGCCAGCTGATGATCTTGAGCCTTCCAAGGGTTTTCTCATGCTTTTTCCTAGTTCTAAAAGGCTTGTTCTCCTCAATCATAATGAGGTTGTGATTGATGCTAGATACTTGATTCATGGAGAGGTGGTGGCTTCTGGTATCTCTATTGATCTCCAGGTGAAGAGGGTTGTGGTTGGTTCTCAAATTTTACCAAGCCCTTTGGTTAAAAAAATTTCCACCAATATTGAGAGTTTGGCGCCTAGATCTCTGGATTTCTCGGAAAATCTTCCCTCAGGTTGTGCTTCCAAAGAGGTTGCTTCTAAAGATGTTGCTTCATGTTGACCTGCCCTGGATTTTTCTTTAGGGCGTGATTTTGAGAAGAGGATTTTTGATAAATTCAGGCGTCAAGTTAATTTCATTGGTGGGTTCAGGAAGAGACCATTTTATCTGGTTTGTTCTTTTGGGAGGGCAAATTTTAAGTTGGACTTTCATACTGTTAGTCTTGCTCTTCAAGCCTGTTTTGGTGGTAATGCTTCTAAATTCCAGGTGAAGCTTTTGCAAGATAGAACTTTTCGTTTCTCAGTTGCTTCTCGGGCAGTGGATTTTGAGATCTACAATATCTCCAAGTTTTCATGCCATTCTTTTGTGATCCATGTCAATCTTTGGGGAATGGGGGTCCGAACTGGATTCTTGAAGAAAAGGAATTTTACAAGGAATCTGCTAAGGAATGGAAAGTTGTCACGTACAAAAAAGAAAGTGCAAAAAAATCTCCTTCTTTCCCACGTCACCTGAGGGTCCTTCGCCTGTGATTGAGCATCATATTAATGGGGAATTCAAATCAAGCCATCATGGCAGATCTTATGCTCAGGTGCTCACTGATGAGGGTTTTAAGTCGAAGGTAACGCCAGTCAGGTCTGGGGGGGCGCTAATCGCGCTGCTTTTAAATTGCCTGGGCTCCTTCCTTTTCTGAAATTTCCCTCTTTCCCTAATTGTACTTGGCCCGACAAATCGTATGAGGGATGGTTCAAGGCCCAGGTGGTTTCTCATTCCCGGCCCGTCATTCACGGCAGTTTTCACGAGTTCACTTCCTCGTTGCAAAAAACAACTACCACTTCCCCTGTCTCCTCAACTCCCCCGCCCGCTGAAACCCCATTCCCCTCCTGCTCGTCGCCGGCGAAGGGCGTCGCAATGGCAAACATTCCGATTGATCCTGCGCCTTTCCTGCCGAATGGCTTCCAGATTATGCAAGTGGCTGGGCGGAATTGTGTTAAAAGGGTGGTGGTGCCGCGGAGGTCACGAGCACATGAACAGTATGCTATTGCTAACATTTTTCCCCTCCCTACTGGCCCGGTTCCGTTCTTGAATATTCATGGTGTCTTGGTTGATTTATTCAACAATGAGGTTGGAGTGCACTTCAGAGATATACAGGATTGTCCCTTTGGGTCTGCATATGTACAGTTCCACCATGTCAGCGGCCGTGACAAACTCATTGCGGCGAGCCCTATCCCGTTTCAAGATGTGCATGTTTCTTTTGTTAAGCACAATGAGGGCGATAACTGGCGTAGGATTCAGTTTAATAATGAGTGCTGGGTGATGCTGGTTGGGCCTCCCCTTGACCACTGGCATACGGAGGATCTGAATGCTATCTTTGCGGACATTGGAAAAGTTCTCCTGTGGGAGAGGGACGCTGATTAAAAGGGTAGGATTATTGCTAAAATTCGTGTGACTGATTTGGTTGACATCCCCAAGAGTGTGCGGTTTACCATAGGTGACCTGGTGGAGACAGAGTCATGAACTTTTTCTGTTGAAGTTCTTCAGAGTCACTTGCTTGGTGGGGGCCCATCTGAAGAGGACCCACTGCCAGATGGCAATGTGGACCCACACCCTATTCCTGCACATGGGCCAGTCTTTGGACCTCAGGTGCCACCTCCCCCCCTCCCCCTGCTCCTGGGGGTGATTGGGGTCAGTGGATGGCTCCTGTGCAGGACCCTGCTCCTGATTGTGGGAATGCTGAAGGTTGGGGCCCCTGGGAGGCTGCTGCTGCTCCTGTTCAAGGCCCTGTCATTGCTCCTGGAGAAGACATGCCTATTGACAATCAGCATCTGCCACCTCAGGATGTGAATAGTGGAGTTACAGGTGTCATTGTTCAAGACTGGGAGTCTGATGATGATGAATCTGTTAATGAGCCTGAGGCTGTGGAGGAGCTTGGTGTGGCAGTTTCACCTCAAGGGGTTGGCATTGGGGAAGGCCTGCAAAATATCTTTCAAAACTATCTGGCTGATGAGGAGGAGCCTAATGCTGATGCTGAGGAGGAGACTGGAAGTCCTATGGATTCAAGTACTGTGGCCCCTGAGAATGATGATTGGATGCTGGAGGATCAGCACCTTCTTTCCCCAAATGAGGCTCACCTTCAGGTTGGGATGGTGAGAACATTTATTTCCATTCCTGATGTGCATGTTGACAAACAGGGATTTTCCCAACAAGGATTGGAACTATGGGAGAATTATTTTGCTCCCCATATCCAGAAGGAATCTTCTTCAAAGGGTTCTCTTAAATGTGATATTCCTGTAAGTTGGTTTAACTTCATTACTCTCATGCTTGCTACTCCTGAGAAGTTTAATTGGGTCAAGGGATTTCTTACTTCTCCTTTATGGGAAATTATTAAAGAACCTATTGCTGAGGAAAGTTCAATATCTTTCATCATTCCTAATGAGAATTTTTCCCAGATGGCCCCTTCTTGCCTGGGTATTAAAGTCAATAAATCTTCAGGCTCTCCCTCTACCCCTGCTAGAAAGAGAAAGGGCAAGGAACCTCTTGTGGAATCTGAGGTGAGAAGAAGTCCTAGGATTGTTGAAATAAATGGGGGTTTTAAAAGTCACTTAAATTGTCAAATTGTTGATTGCCTGGTTTGTAATGCTGCTCCTCCTTGCCTGAATGCCAAAGTGGTTAAAAATCTTGCTGCTTCATTCTGCAAGGTTAAAGATGGGGACCTGGAGAAGAGGTTACTCAAGAAAGGGAAGACCAATGATATGGCTATTAAGGCTCCTACAAAAGGCAGCATTAAAGGAGGTCACTCTACCAGCTTGGGGATTGGTGGCAAGAAGAAGCCTGGGGCTGCTGGTACCTGTGGACAGCAAGCCAAGAAGAAGACCTCTTCTTAAGTGTGTTAATGTATCAAACTAAATCTTTTGCTGGAGTCTTGTTGACTCCATGTTATGTGTTCTGTGATTGTGATATTGCAATGTGGAGGGTACTTGTTGTGGATCATCTATGTGGTACTCTAAATTGGTTGAGCTTTTGTCTCTGTATTTGCTGTTTCCTCTTCTGGGTGATTACATTATTTACATCACCCCACATCTATATTTGCTCCTGGTTTCTTAATTAATAACAACAGAACTTGGAAGATGCTGAATTGGAATATCAGGGGAATCAATTCTGATAAAAAATGGTTTGCTCTCAGAAGCAAAATTGAGGAGTCTGGCTGTGACATTATCTGTCTCCAAGAAACTAAGCGAGAGGATTTTGATAGCTCCTACATTAAAAAATTCTGCCGCTCCAAATTTACCAACTTTGAATTTCTTCCCTCCACAGGTGCATCTGGAGGATTGATCACCATTTGGAATGGCTCCCTGTTCTCTGGACAACTTTCTTTCCTCAATGAGTTCTCTATCTCCATTACCTTGACATCTCTCTTGTCCAATAAATCCTGGATCCTCTCCAACATTTATGGGCCATGTTTACCTGAAAAAAGTCTGAATTTTAGACTGGTTCGGCAGCATTGATATGCCTGATGATGAGGATTGGCTTATTGTGGGAGATTTTAACTTCTGTAGACAGCCTTCTGATAGAAACAAATTGGGAGGAGATGTGAATGGTATGCTTCTCTTTAATGAAGCCATTAATAATTTGGGTCTCATTGAATTACCACTTAAAGGTAGAAAGTTCACTTGGAGTAACATGCAGAAGGATCCTCTATTGGAAAGATTGGATTGGTTTTTTACTTCTGCTGTCTAGACTCAGAGTTTTCCCTCCACTTTTCTTGCTCCTCTTGCTAAGCCCACTTCTGATCACCTTCCCTGTGTCATTACCATTGGCATAATGATTCCAAAAGCTCAGGTGTTTAGATTTGAAAACCATTGGTTACATCATAAGGAGTTTAAAGCTATTGTTCAAAATGCCTGGAACATTCCTGTGGGTTTTCTGGATTCTGCAAAAAAAAATGCTAAATTCAAAAATGTGAGACGAGGGCTGAAGCTTTGGGCCAAACAGCTACCTTGCCTAAAGGCACAAATCTGTAATGTTAATGCCACCATTGACTTGCTTGATATCATGGAGGAAATGAGAACTCTTACTGTTCATGAGTGGAATCTTAGGGATATCCTGAAGGAACTTATTATTTCTCTTTTAAAAAACCAGAATACTTATTGGAAACAGAGAGGAAAAATTAAATGGGTTAAACTGGGGGATGAGAACACCAAATTCTTTCACTCCACAGCTACCATCAGTTTTAGACATAACTACATTTCCATGCTCAAAGATGATTCTGATCTTGAGGTCTATGATCATGATGGAAAAGCAAATCTTCTTTGGAATTCCTTTAAAGATAGAATGGGCACTTCTGATAAGCCTGAAATGCATTTCAATCTTAATGACTTGGCTGGTGACTGCTTAAGCCAGGAGGAAAGGGATGCTTTGGAAAAGCCTTTCTCTGATGAGGAGATTGATGAAGTCATCACAAATTTGCCTAATGATAAGTCCCCTGGCCCTGATGGTTTTAATAATGAATTCATGAAGCTTTGCTGGCCTTTTATCAAGGATGATGTGAAGCATCTACTTGTTGAGTTCTATGAAGGGAATGTCTCTTTGAAAAGCATTAATTCTTCTTTCATCACCCTCATTCCAAAAATTACTGCTCCTTTGACTCCTGCTGATTTTAGGCCTATTTCTTTGCTAAATAGTGTCCTTAAGATTATCACCAAGATTCTGGCCAATAGACTGCAAAAAGTCATTCTTAAACTTGTTCACAAGAATCAATATGGTTTCCTCAAGCAAAGATCTATTCAAGACTGTCTAGGTTGGGCATTTGAATTTCTTGATCAATGCCACAAGTCAAAGGAGGAAATTTTAATTCTCAAGTTGGATTTTGAGAAGGCTTTTGACAGAATTGAGCATTCTGCAATCATCAATATCCTTAAAGCCAAAGGTTTTGGAGTTAAATGGATTTCTTGGATTCAGATGATCTTTGGGTCTGCTTCTTCCTCTGTGCTTTTAAATGGTGTGCCTAGGAAAAAATTTTACTATAGAAGGGGTGTCAGGCAAGGAGATCCTTTGTCTCCTCTGTTGTTTGTGCTGGCTACTGATCTCCTTCAAAGTATCCTCAATAAGGCAATGAATCTGGGTCATCTTTCTTTGCCCACTGAGAATGTATTCTGTCCTGACTTCCCTGTGGTTCAGTATGCAGATGACACTTTAGTAATCCTTAAGGAGGATTCAGAGCAACTCTTGTGTCTTAAAGCAATCCTATATACTTTTGCTCTTTCCACTTGACTCAAAGTCAATTATTCCAAGTCCAGCATGATGCCAATTAATATGGATTCTGAGAGGCTTGGGCATTTTGCTAATACTCTTTCTTGCCTCACTAGTTCCTTGCCTTTTACCTATCTTGGTCTGCCCCTGAGCTTGAATAAACCTGTTGTGGAACACTTCTTGCCTATTGTTCAGAGAATTGAAAGAAGGTTGTGTGGAATAGTTGACTTTATGAATTATGGGGGGAAATTGCAGTTAGTTAAATCTGTGTTATCTTCTCTTCCCATATATTACATGAGTTGTTTTGATCTCCCTGTCACTATCAAGGAGCAGTTGATTAAATATATGAGGCAATGCTTGTGGAGAAAGAAAACTTCTGATGTTCAAGCTAGAGGTACTGCTCTTGTAGCATGGAAGAAAGTTTGTAGACCCAAAAACCAGGGAGGATTGGGAGTTCTTGATCTTAATGTTCAAAATTCTGCTCTTCTTTTGAAGAATTTGGATAAGTTTTATAATCATAAGGATATTCCCTGGGTTCACTTGGTATGGAATACTTACTATTGTAATGATAAGCTACATGGAAGAAGTGTAGAGGGATCCTTTTGGTGGAAAGCTCATCTAAAACTGATTGACATTTTTAAAGGACTTGCAAAGTGCTTGGTTGGAAATGGGAAATCTACACTATTCTGGACTGATATGTGGAATGATAGTTGCCTCCAACATAAGCTTCCTCACCTACTTTCATATACAAAAACCCCTCACATTTCTGTCAGTGAGTTCCTGCATACTGCAAATACTCAGGATCTCTTTTATCTTCCTTTGTCCCAACAAGCGTATCAGGAATATCAAAGTCTTGAGCAAATTCTCAATTCTGGCAGGGAAGGGGAATCTGATTGTTGGTCTTACATTTGGGGCAGTAATTTTTCGGTCAAAAAGGCTTACTTCTCTTTAGTCGGTTACCAACCGGTTCAGCCACATTTCTCTTGGATTTGGAAATCTTCTTGTCAACGAAAGCACAAATTATTCTTCTGGCTCTTTCTGCTTGATAGACTCAACACAAGAAATCTTCTGAAAAGGAAATGTTTTTCCCTGGAATCTTATGACTGTGTCTTCCAGGGCTGCCATAGTGAAGAAACTAGTTTACATTTGTTTTGGGAATGCCCATTTGCAAGAGCCTGCTGGGCTGAAATCTCACGGGTCAATACGGCTGATCAAAGCATCTTTGAAGTTCTAGCCAGTATTAAAAAAGACCTCAAGGTCCCTTTTGCAATGGAAATTCTGATACTTGGAACTTGGAGCATCTGGATTTGCAGAAACAATGAAATTTTCAACAATCAGCATGCGTCGATGGAGACCTGGAAGGCTATTGTAGCCCAGGAATTAAGATGGGTCCTTTATAGAATTAAGAAGAAGTATTATCAGGGCCTTAAGGATTGGATTGAAACCAATTTAGACAGGAGATAGCTGATTAGAATGTTATCCCTCTTTTTTGAGGTGGAATATGTTTGTAAATATTCTTTTGTAACTCTCTATGATATATAAAAAATTCAGTGGGTTTTTTGCCCTACTGTTTTACCCTAAAAAAATGACCAATAAGTGTTTTAGAATGTTTATAACCTATTATAAACCACTTTTGTAAATAAAACAAAGTTTGGCATGCTTGCATGCATTGTTTGGATACTATTATTTTATGTGATGTTGCTTGAATACTAGATTGAAATATTTCTTGCTTGATTGAATTGTAGTGATTTGAAGAGTGTGAATATTGCAATGATCAAGTAGTGAACTTATATTCTCTACCAAAAAGGCAAGTGATGCTTCATACTTTGTCCCATTATTTTCACTATGCACTAGTGATATTTCTAAACTAGGACTTGCATGGAATTTTGCTAAGTATAAACTATGCCATGGGAAATCCTAGTAGATGATACCTTAGTAGAAATTTCCTAATTTAAGATTCCTACTACTATGATGCTTAGCTTAGCTAGTAGAAAACAAGGGTGGAATATATATTCATACTATGGAATATTTCTAAGTCAAGGACTTGTGTTTCGTTTAATAAAACAACTAAGTGAATGAATCACCTGGGTGGAATGGAAGGAATGGTTTTTGTTGAGTGGTTCACAAGGCCCATTTCTATGGTTTACCTTGTGTATCTCACTTGTGGATGGACACCCAGGAACAAAGAGATTTGAGATGTCAAATGTTAAGAAGCTTCAAGTGCGGCCACTTGGCATTATGGGATCTGCCTGGATCATATAGGTTCCATTAACTTAGCCAAATGGACAGTTCGTGGTAGGGGATTGATAGGTTGGAACGCGTCCATTCTGGTCTAAGGGAAGGCTTCTCAAAGATCTTGTCTTGGTGAAACCAAGTCTTGTGTGGAAAGTGCACCACCTCTACAGAGTGTAAAATCTAAGTACTTAGACATGTCCCTGGTAAAGGACAATTTGAGCATCAAGACATGGAAGCTATCAATAATCTCCTCATCCAAATTTCTAAGTTAAAAACTTGTGGTTGAACAAGGGTTGAAGGATCACCAATTTCTATTGGGAGATGCCTTGGGAATGATTTTGTCAAGCAAAAACTTAGTGTTTTCAAATGATAAGGAAAATATATTTTGAGCAAAGCAAGCCTAATCTCCACTTAGACAAATGCATACAGACGATAGACTCCACTATACTACCATAGTATCACTTGCCAATACAATTCAATTGTATTGACCCTTGTGGTTGTAACTTATTATGTTGCAGGTTTGTTTGATGTTAGTGAAGTTTAATGATTAGGATTACAAGTCTACAACCAACATGACTGCCTGTGGCACTTTGAAGATGAAGTACCCCATGCTATTGTTATATTCTGCTGCATTGTAATGAGATCACTAGTGGAAACGAGGCTTTTCGTTGATCCTGGAAAAGGGCTTTAACACCGGTTCTTCTACGAACCGGTGTTAAAGGGGGGCCGTACCAGCGTGGCCCGTGCGGCAAAAAAGGAGCCCCCCTTTAACACCGGCTCGTGCCACGATCCGGTGTTAAAGGCCCCTGCACCAGTGGCCCGCGCAGCCCCCCCCTTTAACACCGATTCGTGGCTTGAACCGGTGTTAAGGGGGGGGGCTATATAAGACACCGCAGCCCGCACCTCACTGTTCCATTTTTTCACTATCTCATTTTCGAGCCTAGCAAGAGGGTGTGAAGAGTGCTAGTTTGTGTTTTTTCATATGCACAAGAGGTGTTCGGTGAAATGCCCGAGCGCTCAAAATAAGTTTTCTCGTTGCTCTTTCCTTCTCGGTCGAGGTCGGCAACTATCCTTTCATGTGTCATTGATGTACCATATATATAAATGGTCATATCCCTATTAATTTTTGATATATACTACATATTAATGCAGGTGAACCAACAATGGATGTACGGTGACCGCCGCACTTCCGAGTACATTACGGGACTCCAAAATTTCATCGTTGTGGCTAATGCAAACCGTGGTCACAATGGTTTTATGTGCTGTCCGTGTGTTCACTGTCATAACAAGAAAGACTACTCAAATACCAGAACCATTCACGCCCACCTACTTCGATCCGGTTTCATGCCCAGCTATAATTGTTGGACCAAGCACGGAGAAAAAGTGGTTGTGATGGAAGACAACGAAGAAGAAGAGGATGATGACAACTATCATAATATGTATCCTGAATATGATGATACTGCAATGGGGGTAGATAATGAAGATCAAGAGGGAGCAGATGGGCCTGCTGATGACGATCTTGGTCGGGCCATTACTGATGCAAAGGAAGAATGTGAAACTGAAAAGGAGAAGGAGAAGATGGAGCAGATGTTAAAGGATCACAAAACATTGTTGTATCCAACTTGCGAAGATGGACACAAAAAGCTAGGTACCACACTGGATTTGCTGCAATGGAAGGCAGAGAACGGTGTGACTGATAGCGCATTTTCAAAGTTGTTGGTAAAAATGAAGAATCTTCTTCCAAGAAATAATGAGTTGCCCGACAGTACATACCAAGAAAATAAGGTTGTCTGCCCTCTAGGATTAAACGTGCAGAAGATACATGCCTGCATTAATGACTGCATCCTTTACCGTGGTGAGAAGTACGAGAATTTGGATGCATGCCCAGTATGCACTGCACTGCGGTATAAGATCAGACGAGATGATCCTGGCGATGTTGATGGCGAGGCCCCTAGGAATAAGGTTCCCGCCAAGGTTATGTGGTATGCTCCTATAATACCACGGTTAAAACGTCTCTTTAGAAATAAAGAGCATGCCAAGTTGTTGCGATGGCACATGGAAGACCGTAAGAAAGACGCGATGTTGAGACACCCCGCTGATGGGTCACAGTGGAGAAAAGTCGAGCGATAGTACCCGGACTTCGCACGTGACGGAAGGAACTTAAGGTTTGGTCTAAGTACAGACGACATGAATCCTTTTGGTGAGCAGAGCTGCAGTCACAGCACCTGGCCTATGACTCTATGTATCTATAACCTTCCTCCTTGGTTGTGTATGAAGAGGAAGTTCATTATGATGCCAGTTGATGCCAGTGCTCATCCAAGGCCCGAGGCAACCCGGCAACGACATTGATGTGTACCTAAGGCTATTAGTTGAAGAACTTTTACAGCTGTGGGACAAACCAGGTGTACGTATGTGGGATGAGCACAAAAGGGAGCCATTTGACCTACGAGCATTGCTTTTCGTAACCATTAATGATTGGCCTGCTCTTAGTAACATTTCAGGGCAGACAACCAAGGGATACAATGCATGCACACACTGTTTAGATGAGACTGAAAGTGTATATTTGGATAAATGTAAGAAGGCTGTGTACCTAGGGTATCGCCGATTTCTTCCGAACCTGCATCCAGTAAGAAAGAAAGACAAGCATTTCAAACGTCTGGCAGAACCCCGGAGGAAGCCTGTGCTCCGTACCGGTGAGGAGGTATTTGGTATGGTCAAGGACCTAGAAGTAATCTTTGGAAAAGGTCCTGGCAGTCTATCTGTTCCGAATGACGATGCCGGACACGGTGTCCCTGCTCTCGAAAACCATCTTTGAGATTCCTCAAACTGGCTGGAGGACTGGACTCACAAGGATGCCTATTTATAGTACAAGCAGCTCGACATAGTGTCGACACTTACGAAATAATGTCGACACTCACCCCTATTATTAGTGCTGACTCGTGTTTTGTCCCGGTTGGTGTCTCCAACCGGGACTAAAGGTTCATCTTTAGTCCCGGTTGGTGACACCATCCGGGACAAGGTACACGCCGCACGACATAATGTCGACACTCACCCCTATTATTAGTGCTGACTCGTGTTTTGTCCCAATTGGTGTCTCCAACCAGGACTAAAGGTTCATCTTTAGTCCCGGTTGGTGACACCATCCGGGACAAGGTACACGCCGCACGACATAATGTCGACACTCACCCCTATCATTAGTGCTGCCTGGCCCAGCCTGAAATCCCTCCAACCATCCCATTTTTAGAACAATGTCCCGCCATTTTTCCCGCCATTTTTCTTGCTGCCAGTTCTTCCCTCCAGTTCTTCCCGCCAGTTCACTATATATTTATGTAGGGTTGGCCTCCATTGTCATTGCACATCTCTAGACTCATATCTGCAACCTCATCACTCTTTCCCATGGCTTCCACCGTAGCACTAACCCCCAGGGAGGCGGAGGCGCTTTGCGCCTCGAACTACCCCTGCCCGCCGGGCTACTGTGTCCCCGTCGGCTGGATGCTGAGCGTCGGAGGCGTGCCGGTTCCTCCTGTCCCTCTAGGTGTGGTGCGCCGGATGGCCATCACGAACCACTACTACTTCGAGCTCACGCCGGAGCAGTGGAGGAATCCCAGATGGCATCCAGACTATTTCCCTACTTGGGAAGCCTTCTTCATGGATCGGCGTGAGAGGGCGCTCGCCAGGCACGAGGAGGACGGCCCACCTCCTCCTAACTTCAACGAGGCCAGCCGTCGGCTATGGTGGCGCGGTCGGACTCTCCAGAGCGTCATGGCCTATGACATTGCCGCCGACTCTAACCCCCGTCTGCGCTACCCTCAAGTCCAGCCCACGCGTACTCAGCCTTCAAGGTTCAATTACGGCGACCCCGACGACGACAGCGATGATGGCGGCGGCGAGTACGACGACAAAGTGGCGAGTATTACAGGTGTAGGCAGGAGCATGACTGAATCACTCCAACATTCCGAAACAAGTTCGGCTGATTGTTACTTAATCTGGCCATGGATCTTAATTTTCAGTTCTTTTATGTATCTTAATTTTCAGTTCTAGTTCGACTTTATGTAACTTACTATTAGTTGCATTCTGTATTTTAATTCCAGTTCTATCTCCTTCACAAAATGACCTATCTCATTCGAGGTTTCTTGGCTTTCGGGTCAAATGATCAATGTTATGGCTAGAATCAATGCATAGTTTGTGATAATATGGCCATATTGTGCATACATCTGCATCATGGCATGGCAAACAATGTTGCAAGAGGAAGTTTTCCTTTTTATCGCACCAAAAAGGCATTTTCCATTTTCTGAGCATAAAAACGGACGGTTTTGTGAAGCAACCACCAAATGGCTAATTCAAAAAACCACCAACACATTTTACAAAAATACTAGACCACCTTATATGGACAATGTACCAACAGGGGGATCTGAAACCTTTCTGTCCACCTCTGGTGAAAAAGACAAATTCCTGTCGAATCGGCAGGAAGTGGGTCAGATATGAACTACATGTACATGATACGATGCTCATGATTTTTTACAAAAATCATTTTTAGGTTCACAATATGCTATTTTATCAAAAAAACAATGCAAGTTGAGCGAGGCTTGGTCAGATTCAAGTGTATACAAAAGATGCGGCATTTAAATATCCAATCAATTCAAAAATGTTAATACAAAAGGTGCGGCATTAAAATATGATTTGCTCTAATAAAATAGGGTTAGATTCCTTTTTAGATGCTTAATATTTCTTATGTTCAATGTTTTAGGATTTGACAATTTATTTTTGTTTGAATTGAATAATCAAAATTTATATGTAAGTGTTTTAATCATTTTGAAAATTTTCATGTAAAGTAAATATAAAATGTTTTTACATGAATGGATAGATATTATTTTTCTGAAAATTATGATATATTATTCATATTTTTTTGAGTTGAAATGAAAAAGATATGAATTTTCTAAATTCATATCCTATTTTTTGAATTAAAAATGCCCCTTTAATGCATGAAATAAATGCCCCCCTTTAACACCGGTTCCAGACACGACCGGTGTTAAAGGGGGGGGCGCATTTATTTCGTTTCGCGCGCGCACCCCCCCTTCAACACCGGTTCGTGGCTGGAACCGGTGTTAAAGGGGGGGTATTAAATGCGCGCGCGAAACGAATCCCCCCTTTAACACCGGTTCCAGCCACAAACCAGTGTTAAAGGGGGGTATTAAATGCGCCATCCCCTTCCTTTCTACCCCCAGAGCCAGATCGATCGAACCCCTCGCCGTCCCCACCGCGCGCCCTTGCCACCGAAGCCCTCCAGCCCTCGCCGCCCTCGCCATCGCGCGCGTGCCACCGCCACCGCGCGTGCGCCACCGCCACCGCGCGCGCGCGCCACCGAAGCCGACGACCGCCACCGCCACCGCGCTCGCGCCACCAAAGCCGCCGACAACGCCGACGCCTACAAGAACCCCGACGCCGTGGTGAGCTAGCGGACCGCGCCTAGTCGTCCCCTATGTTTCCTCCCCTTCTCTGTTTCCTCCTGGCGCACGGCATTGTGGAGCTCGCGAGGTGGCGCCGCCGGCCGGCAGAGTGGAGCTCGCGCGGAGGCGCCACTCCGTCCTCTGCGTCGTTCGAAATTTTCTATTGATTCCATTTACAATCTACAAGAAATGTTGTAAGCTAGAGGGTTCGAAATTTACTACTCTGATTTTTGATTCAATTTCATATACTTCTGTATATAAATCAAACCATTGTACTTATTAGTAGTAGGATCAAATCGGACACGAAAACTGCAATAGGAATGTAGGTACGAAATAGATGTACCAAGATGAAATATAACAAGCTTTGTAGAAAGTATGATTTCAAACCATTGTACTTATTAGTAGTAGGATCAAATCGGACACGAAGACAGCTTTGACAGGGGAAGACACAAACCTGATTTCGAGCTCGCATTGTCGGTGGTAGCTCACGTCATCGGGTGTGGCGGGCAGGAGCGGCTACGCGAGGGTGTCCACGGATTGGGGCCAACGACAGGGATGTGGAAGGGATGGGTCAGGGAGGCCCAGGGCCCAGGCGCGGTATGGGGACGGCCTCCCATCTCGGCTGCGGGGGCGGCCTAGGTGGGGTGCGAGCTCCGGTGGTGGCCATGGGGTGCGAGATCGCGATGCGGCCTAGGTGGGGTGCGAGCTCCGGTGCGGCCTAGGTGGGGTGCGTTATGCCAGCGATGTCGGGGTGTATGCATGGTCCTTCTGGGTTGCTGGTGTGTCCGCTGGTAACGACGGCACGACGTCCCTCTCTTCGGCGATGCGATGTGTCGTTGGTCGTCGGAGTGGACATCCCCTCCACATTGTATCTGTTCTGCCAAGTTGTTTGCCGTCGCTATAATGTTTGCCTCGGCCTCCTCTTTCGAACAACGCCCTTTTTAGGTAGGCCGCATCAGGCTACCTCGCGCTCCCTAGGTCGCTCTCCAACGCCGACAGTCTTTGTTCAGCCACTGTAGCTAGCCCCTATCATATGCATCCGGGATTTCTCCGAATTAGGGTTTGGACCCCTCGGAACTCGTTTAAAATGATCAAGCATACTTAGGGTTTTAATTTCATTTGTGTATTTATTTGTGTATTTTTGTATGAATAATATGTATATTTGTGTATGAATCCAAGTCCACTTGAATGTTTACTCTCTTACTCTAGATAATATTATTGTTTTAGAAACTATGGATCCACTTGGTAGAAACCTTGAAGAAGAAGAAATAATGGAGAACATAATTGATGAGGACACCTCACAATATCTGAACTTGGAGGGACATGATGACAGCTCAAGTAGTCATGGAGAAGATGAAGACTCCGGTGAACGCAATTTAGTGATTACAAAGTACGGCGAGGTATATGCATTGATTAAGCCCCTGCTGACTTCCACCAACAATCTTCTTCTACATGTATTAATTAACGCTTCTTTCTTCTTTTAGCCCTCTAGATCGACCAGCCAGCAACCATCTTCTTCTACGAAAAAGAGCAAGTGAGGCGCGAGCCATCGGTTGAAAGATCGTGCAAAGTTCACGATCGAAGCAGTCCATGTTGATGGCCGACCGATGGAGCCCAAGAAGGCCGCAGACAAATTTGTACATTAGGCTGGAGTTCTTGTTAGGGACCAAATCCCAATCATAATTGAAAACTGGAATAAGCCAAAGAAGGGCGACGGTACCTTTGTCGATGAAAGATCCAAAGAAACGCTTTGGAATTCGTTGTTGGTAAATTTCACCCTTCCGCCATAGGAGGATGAAAACAACCTGGTTATAAAGGAAAAGGTCAAAGAGTAGACTCTAAAGAAGATGGCTGACGCTTTCCGCAACTGGAAGACAAAATTGAACAAATTTGTCAAAGCTGGCGAGACTCCAAATTTCTAAGACGCATATTATGCGAAGATAAGACCTCACTCGCCCGAATTTGTGACATATAAAAAATGTGCTATAGCTAAAAAGAGGTCAGAAACCAATACGATTAATGCCCAGAAGAAGGAATATCACCAGAGGACGAGGTCAGGTGGCTACATATATCAGAGGCCTAAGTGGGAGGAAGATGAGAAGGCCCTGCGCGCTAGAGGGATCACACCCCAGACAGATGGGTGGGACCTACGTGCAAAGACTTGGTTCTACGGAATCGGGGCAAGGTTGGACCCAGAAACAGGATTGTGTATCTTCCCAACCCTCCTTGCCAAACCTGTCACTGAACTCATCACGGCATACGAGGAAACATCCGCCAGGACCTTCCATCCTGACAGAGAGAATGACCAGCTCACACACGCCATCGGTAAAAAAGAACACCCTGGACATGCACGAGGCACAAGGGGTATGACGTGGATGGATGGGTTTGCCGAGTGGAGCGACTCTTACAGATGGTGCAGCAGAAAAGAAAAAGAGCGTACAGAGCGGATGAAACAGATAGAACATGCACTTGTGGCGCTACAGGCGCAAGTGAATGCACAATAGAGCCATCAAGCTACCGGCCCATCTCAGCGGCACGAAGAGCTTGCATTGGAAGCTGCTGGCGGCCCAGACTCTGCGCGGAAAAGCAGCGTGGCTTCCAGGGAGAACATGCAGCCCACGCTTGAAATGGCGGGTCCTCGATACCCCGTGGATGAGATCACGGAGAGGAAACACGCTGAGCTGCATGTGAGATTAATGGGCTAATCCATTAAGGTGGCTGTCGGCTATGCCTTACCTCCTGTAGCTGGTGGAACTTACCACTGCCGACCGATTCCAGATGGCTATGCTATTGTCGGGGTGGATGAGGTTGTGAAGGAATATGAGGAAGCACAGCTTGACCATGCTATAGGTGAAGGGGAAACTCAACTCAAATTTGCAGTGAAAACACCCATTCTTTGGAAGAAGGAACACATCGTGCTTCCAAATTGGAGGCCACTCGCACCCCCGCCGTCTCTGCAGCGTCAGCAGTCTAAGCCGCTTCAGCTATCTCCTGCGCGGCAGCCATCTCCGGCGCTTCAGCCATCTCCTGCGCGGCAGCCATCTCCGGCGCGCCAGCCATCTCCGGCCCGTCAGCCATCTCCGGTGCTTCAGCCATCTCCTCAGCGTAAGCGGAAGAGCACTGCCACGAAGAGCATCAGTAGCACTGCCACAAATAAATCCGCAGGAAACCGTACGCCAAAGAGTTCAAAAAACTACGTCCCGCAGCCTTCCGCCAAGCCATTGCCGGTTTTACCGTGGAATCGCAGCGACGAGGAGACCAATAGGATCTCGGAAGAAGAGGTCAAGAAATTCTTTGCACCTAGACGGGCCGAGCCAAAGGAGAAAATAGATCCGGCGGTGGTGGAGAAGTTTTACAAAAATCTTTTGAAACCTGAAACCCCACTTGTGCCGGACTACGAGCGCCAGATTTTGAAGGGGAATGCAAGGCGCCGTAGGGAGACTGAAAGTAGTAGTCGTGCGACACCCCAGAAAACAGTTCCCATGCTCGGAGAGAAGGAAAACCAATCATGCGCCCCGCTCCAAGTGTTCGACACACGGGACGCTCCTCCCGTAAATGATTACGAGGCAGAGCTACAAAGAAAGGCCAATGAGATGGGGATGACTTACATTGCATACTTGAACCTCATGGGAGACAACTTGCCCAAATGCGATGCCAACCCCATACAGCCATGGAAGAATGAGAAGAATCTCGTCAATAAAGAGGAGCTCAGGAATCTACCAACAAAGATGCGAAGATTGCACAAGTGGTACCTTGATTTCTGAAAGACGAGAAAGGAAGAATGGATCCCGACGCATATAAGAGATGAGATTTTCTTGTGCGGAGACGACGCGATCGACTTCAACATTCAAGACTTGCATTTTCTATTCAATCAGAAGGAACTCGAAAAAGCTGCCATCAGCCTTTATTGTGTGTAAGTACTATTTCTGTAATTTATATCTCATCTCATTCACTTCATTAATTGCATGTATATATATATATATGCTCACCATATATGTATATACTATTATGCAGGAAAAAGGTTATGGAATGCATGAAAGGAGGCCCTTTTGACATTGGGTTCGTTGACCCAAATAGAGTTCATGAAGAAGTGGTAAGAACCAAACCCGGACAAACAAAAGATTACTTGCTAAAGTCTTTACTGAGACAACAAACCAAAAGGGAAATACTATTGCCTTACAACTTCTCATGAGTACTGTTACCCTCTCTCTTGTACACATTCTGTTTCGGCTTACTCGATGTTAAGTGTAACTGATGATGAGTTATGCGTGCGTAGGTTCCACTTTATTCTTCTAGTCATTCAACCCGACTCAGGAAAATTCCTTGTCATGGACTCGTTACGAAAAGAAAAAGAGATATGGGCAGACTTTAGAGAGATGCTCCAGAGGTAATTTCAATCATATTATCGCACTAGATCGGCAACTTACGTGACAACAAGTAATTAATTACTCCTTTATCCATTTTCTTTGCCGGACAGGGATTGGAAAAGGTTCACGGGCAGGGACGTGGGATGAATGGTCAGAAGAACTAAAATTTATAGACCAAAATGTAAGTAATACTAGCTTGCTAGGTCTGCGTATCTCTTTGATTCTGCTTCCAATTCCATTATATCATGTTTTATTGATTATTATTTTGATTGAACTCTCTATTCTCGTAAAGTGCGCGCATCAGTGACCTGGCAATAACTTATGTGGGTACTATGTTTGCGAGTTCATTCGCAACACGATATGTGCGACGGGCCAAGCCGCACTAGAACAACTTAGAGTAAGTAAACAAATTACACAACATTAATTTAGTATAATCAATTGTGTTGAGTTTTATTCTTATATATATATATTGACCCATTCTTCATATATATTCAGATCGAATGGATGCGGGACCAACTCCTACCATTTGACCGCATACGAGTCATTCAAGAGGAACTACGGGGTTCATACTTGATGAGGTCGTCAGGCCTGGCGGAGAACTCTTTAGATATCCACCAAAATGAACAATGATGATGTATGTGCCGATGACGATGTATGTGCCGATGACGATGTTTGTGTATAATAACAGTTGCTTAATTATTCATGTACTCGTATGTACCGATGACGATGTATGTGTATACTGCTCCCGATCGATTCCCCCTCCCCCCCCTCCCGCAGAAATACGCCCAGAACAGGGCAGAGGCTGCCAGCAGAGATTTAGGCCGTTTTCCTGCTGCAGCAGAGAACCTTTAACACCGGTTCGTGTTAACACCGGATTTAGGCCGTACTTTCTGACCATGCACTTTGTTTAGTAAAATTCTTCTGTTAAATTGATTGTTTTTGGAGAAACTTGTGTATGCATGTTTAGAATATAAAATTTGATCTAAAATGATTTTTGAGATAAAACTTTTGGCAAATGGGTTGTTTTGAACCTACTGACCTTAGAAACCAACTCAAGGATTTAAAAATGTATTTGGTGAAGCAAAAGAATAAATCTTTGATTTAAACCATTTCTAGTCAAATGAAAATATTGTTTATTTGTTAAAAATGCTTTTTGAAGAAAACCTTTGGGAAATCTTTTGATTTAAACTCTCTAACCCTAAACACAAGGTTTTATGATTTGAAAACATATTTTGTGAACCTATAGATTGCTGCCTTATTAAAAGCATTTCTCCACCACATAAAATAATGCTTTGGATTAAAAATGGTTTATAGGAAGAATCTTTTGCAAATAGTTTTGCCACTTTACCAAAATGACCAATAAGTGTTTTAGAATGTTTATAACCTATTATAAACCACTTTTGTAAATAAAGAAAAGTTTTACATGCTTGCATGCATTGTTTGGATACTATTATTTTATGTGATGTTGCCTGAATAATAGATTGAAATATTGCTTGCTTGATTGAATTGTAGTGATTTTAAGAGTGGGAATATTGCAAAGATCAAGGAGTGAACTTATATTATCTACCAAAAAAGCAAGTGATGCTTCATACTTTGTCCCATTATTTTCACTATGCACTAGTGATATTTCTAAAGTAGGACTTGCATGGAATTTTGCTAAGTATAAACTATGCCATCGGAAATCCTAGTAGATGATACCTTAGTAGAAATTTCCTAAGTTAAGATTCCTACTACTATCATGCTTAGCTTAGCTAGTAGAAAACAAGGGTGGAATATATATTCATACTATGGAATATTTCTAAGTCAAGGACTTGTGTTTTGTTTAATAAAACAACTAAGTGAATGAATCACCTGGGTGGAATGGAAGAATGGTTTGTGTTGAGTGGTTCACAAGGCCCATTTCTATGGTTTACCTTGTGTATCTCACTTGTGGATGGCCACCCAGGAACAAAGAGATTTGAGATGTCAAATGTTGAGAAGCTTCAAGTGCAGCCACTTGGCATTATGGGCTCTTCCTGCATCATATATGTTCCAATACCTTAGCCAAATGGACAGTTTGTGGTAGGGGATTGATAGGTTGGAACGCGTCCTTTTTGGTCTAAGGGAAGGCTTCTGAAAGATCTTGTCTTGGTGAAACCAAGTCTTGTGGGGAAAGTGCACCACCTCTGCAGAGTGTAAAATCTAAGTACTTAGCCATGTCCCTGGTAAAGGACAATTTGAGCATCAAGACATGGAAGCTATCAAGAATCTCCTCATCCAAATTTCTAAGTTAAAAACTTGTGGTTGAACAAGGGTTGAAGGATCACCAGTTTCTATTGGGAGATGCCATGGGAATGATTTTGCCAAGCACAAACTTAGTGTTTTCAAATGATAAGGAAAATATATTTTGAGCAAAGCAAGCCTAAGATCCACTTAGCCAATTGCATATAGACGATAGACTCCACTATACTACCATAGTATCACTTGCCAATACAACTCAAATGTATTGACCCTTGTGGCTGTAACTTATTATGTTGCAGGTTTGTTTGATGTTAGTGAAGTTTAATGATTAGGATTACAAGTCTACAACCAACATGACTGCCTATGGCACTTTGAAGATGAAGGACCCCATGCTATTGTTATATTCTGCTGCATTGTAATGAGATAGCCAAATGAGCTATGTAAGATGTAATGAATTATTTTATTCCTGGTTATAAAGTTGTATTATGACCTTTGTTTCTTGATATTACATCTTAACTGTGGATGCTAGATAATGATCCAGGGACTAGCATTATAAACACAGGGATCTCTACCTTATTAAAGGTTGGGAACCTTACACAGGTTGTGTGATCTTGCATGCTTGTTCTATGCTTACAGATTCCATTTTGATGCATGTGTAGCCCTCTAGAAAGTTCCTATAGTAGTTTCTCATCATTTAACAACTTGGAAATTACATGGTTTGATGTTTGTCTAAAAATTTCAGAAAAAAATATGTCATGGACAACCACACATTTGGTGAAATATTTGAGAGTGATGCGCCTAGAAGGGCAAGGCCTTCAAGATCATCCTCCCAAGATAGGCCCTCATACAATGAGGATCTCATCACATCTCGATTTGGCGACTAGGGAGATGAGGGGGATGCTCACCCTTCCACCTTTCATTGACAAAAATTTTTGCGGGCTGCTGGGATTCTTGATGATTTTCTAACCTTGGGTCGGAGGGTTGGACTAACAAGCTATATGCAGGATGAGAGCGTGCAATATGCAACACTCACTAAAACATTTGTGGAGAGCTTTTCTTTCACTAACAGCTTGTTCAAACCAGATGTGTCTTTCAAAATTTATGGCAGGCCTTATACCATGTCATTGAAGAAATTTTGTGAGTCCCTGGGACTTGGTACAGCTAGGTCGGCGAAGAAGATTCTATCTCAACCAGCTGATTTGTTGGAACTCTACCGCTGGATAACCAGTGATTATGACCGTATACCTCAAAGGGGAAAGATAAGAAATATTCAACTTCTAGCCATCAGGTACTTTGCTTACTATCTTGCCACTAGTGTTCTTGGTAGGGAGAACACCAGTAATATTTCCAACTATCATTTGGCCTTCATAGCTGCTACGCTCAATAATGAAACCAAGTATAATCTTGGTTCTCTCATTGCTTGTCGCTTAGCTGCTAAGGGACCCATTTATGGGGGAATTCTTGCTGCACGTGTTGTTGCTGCCTTGGACCTTGCTACTGATCCAAATGATACAGTCTTGGCTCCTTAGAGGCTTGATCTTGCTGCCATGAAGGCGCATCACTTTGTTACTGCTGGCTCTACCCTTGAGAGCTTGGTTTATAGAATAATGTTTATTGACGGGGAAGAGAGAGATCCCTCTCCCCCAAACCACTTTGTCACGCTCCAAGGAGTAGATGGATGACAAGCTGCGCATTCTTGGCTTCCATGGACACTATCAGGGGTCCGCGCCCTCATACGACCCCTCTGTATACTACACAGGGGAGTCCTCGAGCTCGTTCCAGGAGGAGGGAGCCTCCTCGACGTACTACAGTGGTGCACCTACTTGGTCACCATGGATTTGATCCCCACTTAGGCCAAAAGCCTAAGCTTGGGGGGAGGTATACCGACATCGCACTCATCTATATATCATGTTCGGTCGGTTCTTTGTATATCCATCGTTTTGCTTTCTTTTTGGTTTTTGTTCTGCTTTCCCAAAACAAAAAAATACCAAAAATGTTTTCGTGTTTCTCTTGGTTTGTTTCTTTTCTTTTTAGCTTTGGTTTGACCAAAAATACCAAAAAGATTTTGCTTTTTTTGGTTTTGTTTTTGCTTTCTTTGCTTGTTTTAAAACATCGAAAACACCAAAAATATTTTTTGTTCTACTTTGATTTTGTGAGTTCTTTGCAGGGTTCAGCCATCCTCAGTGGATTTTGGTTTCATGTTATTATTCAAGTCACACAAGTGAAGGGCAATAATTAAGATTAAGACAACCTGAGGTGTGGTAAGAGGCTGGTAATGAACTCTATTTGTTTTTAATTTTGTACATACACTCATCATGGTGAGCATGCTTAGTCTGTTCATGTAAGGAGTATGTTACTGATGGATGCTTAGTAGTTCTTGCTTGCCTGTGATTAGCTCCATCTTGCTAATAGTTTGTAGCATGTCATATGAATGTTTGCATGCATTGTTTTATTCATATTTTGGTATGATATTCTGGTATCCTCCTCTGAAAATTTCATGTGAATCGACTTAGCACATACTCATGCATGCATATGACTAAACAATAGTTAGTAAGCCTCGATGATTAATTTTGCCTCTGAGTTCTTGTATCCCTTTCATGCCATAATTAGTCATGTTTTGTTGCAAGCATGATTATAACAGTTATTGCACTCTCGTTTGTCGCTCCCTCTCTATTGCTAGCCTTCACATGCACTGAGTATGAGCTCTACTTGTGCATCCAACTCCCTAAAACCAATCTTGCCAACAGTGTCCACCATACCTACCTATTAGCATCATTTGCTGTTTCAGTGCATATTCTTTATTCCTTGTCTTCTTCCAAATAAAATGTTTGACTGCTTTGAGAAAGTTAGTTAGTAAAGCTCTCACGAACTTGATGGCACACTTTATTTCTTGCGCTTAATAATGCTGAACCATTGTGACCTGTCCATGAAAGTTATATGCTTGCAAATTATAGGCTAGGAGTTAGAAGGACCGTGTTCTCACGGGGAACGCTTTCAACACTTATGGATACATATCCAGTTGATACCTTAGTCTTTTGTTTGCGGATGTCGTCGGTGTGAAATAAAAGGGGAGATTGTGAGTTCATGGAGTATATATGTGTTAGAGAAACGCTTGGGCCACTAGCCTAAGCCATGCCTAATCTTGGTGGAAACTTGCAGCATCACCATAAAGAGCATTCTGTGAAGCATCCTCAATAAAAAGCTATCCACCTAGTAAATAAAAAGACCGCTTAGATGCTCATTGTCTGCTTGCCTTGTCATTTTGATTATGGGACAGCTCATGTATCATGTGCAAGGGGTACCCTGTTGGCGGTTCTCTATGATATGCATGTATTTACAATGACAAGAACTTATAGGTAACCAAAGTTGAGTAGCATGCGGAGCGACCCTCGTACTCAAGGGACATGGGATTTCCAGTTTATGGTCTGTCAAGCATATAAATCATAGTGGACCTCACTTTCACCTTAACCATATGAAGATGCCTATGATAGGGCAATGAGAGCTAAAATCTAATGAGTACCTTACTTTAAACATTTGGAAGCCTTTTCAAACTTTTTTAAACCGTTTCACTTCCTTGTCGAGTCACCACTTATTCTATGAGCACCTTGTTGAGAGCATAGTTGTCATTCTTGTGTTTATCTCAAAACTTGGTTAATTATATCACGACTTTGATGCTTGTATATCTGATATCTTTACTTCTAGTCTTCACTTGAACTTCAGAGGTGCCTTGGCATTAATATTGTTCTCTACAAACAAAGGCAAGAAAGATACCACTCTATCATACCTTATTATTAGAATTGCAATGTTGCTTATGTTTATGTTCCATGCTACTTATTATTATTGAGTTGTTTTATCTTCATAGCTTGCAATGACTATTGAGTAGACTTAGTTGCATACTTCCTATTATGAATGGTTTAAGTATCAACTCCTATGCTGAGAATATATACATCATATGAGGCAAATGTGTTCGTGAAAGTTCTTTTATCGCACTCAGTTTTCAACTGAATTGCTTGAGGACAAGGAATAAGCTAAGCTTGGGGGGAGTTGATACGTCCAAAACGTATCTACTTTCCCGAACACTTTTGCTATTGTTTCTGAAGGAAATATGCCCTACAGGAAATCATAGAGATGATTATATTTCTTATGTATCCATGAGTTATTGTAATGTTCCTTGAATATCCATATCAGGCAACTTGTATTGATTGACAATTATGTGAATTGTTTGTGAAACTCTATACTTGTATGGTTATTTAAGAGTTGTCCTTTGTTGGAGTTCATGTGAGGACACACGTGAATATTATACTAGGACATCGATTGGTTGATGACTATGTTTCGCAAGTCATAGACATGGAGATGTCAAACCAATGATGTGGACACATGTTATGAATATGGGGTTGGACTGACCCAACTTGAGACTGGCAATTAGTTGCAGCTCTCTCTCTACACATCATGTATGTTTTGTCCTTAGACCTGAGATTATCGCATGTACTTGAGATGTGGATCGACCTACTTTGGGGCTATCAGACGCTACTCCGTAACTGGGTAGTTATAAAGGTAGATTTCGGGTTTGTCCTGAAGCATGCTACAAGGCAAGGTCAATCAAGATGGGATTTGCCCCTCTCTACTTGAGATAGATATCTCTGGGCCCCTCGAGTGATCGGATCCAGAAATGCATGGCCGTGCTACATAAGGTTAAGAGTTAACCTAGTAAAGGGATTCCGAGTTACGTTATCAAGAAAGAGAGGTCAGCTTGGAGCTAGACCAAATATCGTGAGGCAAAGGGAAAGACATGTACTAAACCTTGTGATATTTCGTCTGATATGATCTTTGTATGTGTTTAGGAGTTGGCACGTCTTGCTAGAGGCCGCTACCAACTATTGACAGAATAAGTGTATTCGTGTCATGTATACACGTATATGAACCTATAGGGTCACACACTTAAGGGGCTGGAAGCCTAATGAGGATTAGATCCGAATTAGACCAGGCTTAGGCTACTAATGGGTTGCTAATGTAGAAGCCCACTAGGGATGCCTATATAAGAGAGGGTGGGGCGAGATGACCAAAAAAAGACCATTCCACCCAGTCATCACACCTCTCGCCTGTGTTGCACGCGCGGACCTAGCAGTCTGGCGTTTGACATTTCCACCCCACACGTGTGGATACCTCGGAGGTGCTGCATCTGTGGCACTTGTACGAGCCGCGCAAGGCGACTTGCTCGTGGGACGAGAACAAGGAGGAGACGTGGAACGTCTACACTGCCTCGACGCGCTTCATCAATTCCGCAACTGCGCGTCTAGTGGTAATCCCGTGATCTATGACAACAGTATTCCTGGTTTACGTGGTAGAAAATTTTGATTTGCGATAGTGTAGCCTACTCGTATCCCATCAGTGGTATCAGAGCCGATGATGTTCAGTTATAGGTTCGGGATGTTTGCATATGGTGATATGCAAATTGATATGAGTGATGTGATCATTTATATGGCGGTGGTTCAGGATTGATCTATGATCTTTCTTTCCGTGATCGTGATTCTGAGGTTGTTGAACGACTTACCCCTACCGGTCGGTTTCCGCCATCGAGGTACACAGTGACATATAAATCCTATTGAATCACGCGAAGATCAATATGATTGATCGAATTGGAACCTAGATCTAAAATCGATGTACCGTGATCAAAGGAGTTTGATGGAATCAGGACAGGAGTCGGTTTATGGTAAATTTGATTTGCCGATCAAAATCCTTAAGAAAATTGTGAAGATTCGATCTCTCATTTTTCATGACTTTGATCTCTCATTTATCAAAATCCTTAAATTTGATACCGCGAGGGACGCTGCCCCTTCGAACATCGCAGGGGAGACCCCCTAGACCCCCCTAGTCGTAGCATTTTTTGTATCTCGTTAAGGTAACTAGGTGCTACGAGGTCACATGATCCGGGAGAATGCGATTCTATGCATAACTTGTTTTTGCAGGATGTATGTGATCAGTATGGCCCATATATGTATGTGATGCATGTATAAAAATTTGCATGACCTGCGTGTCGTGAGTAGGGCAACACGGCTGAAGCGATATGTGTTGTCATTTATTGTAATGGCATGGGTGCCAACTTGTGATGATCCCAATACTATGTAATTTTGATTACTAGCTGTTAGGAGTAATAACTTGTATTAGTTCGTGGAGGAGTCATCACCTGGAAGATGGATCACATGGAACATGAAGATGGAGATCATCATGGTGGACAGGTTCTATGGCGATGGAGATCACCATGAGAAAATGGGCCATACTGTGTCACATCTATGTGAATGCTATTCTTATGTGTTTTACTACTATGCATGCTTAGATGATAGATGTAGAACGATCCCTCAGAAAGTTTAAGTCAAACCATGCCCTCCCAACCAAACCTTGCACCATCCTATGCCCTGTACAATCGTTGGTGGGCCTATGAATAAGGGTGTCGCGGTTTTCCTTGGCTGGATGGGTTTGTATCGGATACCTACACGAATAAGGGTTGGTGAGCTTGACAAGGTCATCTTAACAATTAAGGACCTTGGGGCATAAAGGTTGGGCGCCTAGTTTTGACATAGAGATGTCACCCAACAATAAGAGTCATACGTGATATGATTAGCAAGTGTTGCTTACCGCTTTACCTTGTCTTCTAGAGTGATGCTAAAGCTCACTAGTCGACTTGTTAATTGTGGATCTTGAATCACTTAGTATCAATAGAGGGATATTGATTTAAGTGGGATTATATGCTATTAAATTGTTTAATATGTTTTACTCTTTCATGGTTACATGGCTTAGTATTTTGCATGTTTTCTGTTGTAGATCAATGGCACCAAACACTGCATCACCTTTTTCTTTGCGTTCGATTCTTGACAAAGATAAACTTAATGGAACAAACTATACGGACTGGGTCCGTAACCTGAGAATTGTTCTCAGGTATGATAAAAAGGAAACGGTTCTGGATACCCCAATCCCCGATGAACCTGCTGATAATGCATATGCTGCGCTAAAGAATGCCTACAAGAGAGCATGTGATGATTCTCTTGAGGTTAGCTGCCTTATGCTTGCATGCATGGAACCTGAACTCCAAAAGAAGTTTGAGGATCAGGATGCATACGATATGAGGACTGAGAGGTACAATGTTGCCAAGTCCTTTGTCGAATGCAAGCTAGCAGAGGGAGCAGCTGTAGGCCCACATGTGATCAAAATGGTTGCTAACAGTTAGACTTGGAAAAGATTGGTTTTCCACTAGGCCAAGAGTTGGCCACAAACTTCATTTTGGCGTCTCTTCAATCCATCTATGGGCAGTTCATTTCGAACTACCATATGCATGGGGTGGAGAGGGCCTTAATGAGTTATGCGGGATGGTAAAAACAGCAGAAAGTCACATGAAGAAGTGTGCAGGGCATAGCGATGTGATGGCTATGCAGAACAAGCCTAGCTTCAAGAAAAAGGGTACTTCTTGGAAGAATAAGGGAAAGGCTAAGGATACGATCTTAATCCTACACCCAAGCAAAAGGCTGGACCTGTAGAAGACACTGAGTGCTTCTTTTGTCATGAACATGGCCACTGGAAGAGGAATTGCAGCAAGTACCAGGCTTCTTTGAAGAAGAGTGGAAGTAAGAGTACTTCCCACTCACGTACGCTTGTTGTAAATGTTGTGGACATTCTTCTCGCTGATTCCTATGCTAACTCTTGGGTATTTGATACCGGATCGGTTGCTCATATTTGCAATTCGATGCATGAGCTAATAAGGACTAGAGAAGTGCAGAAATGTCTCGTATGGGTCGAAACATTTGATCACCTTCATGTTTGATGAGGGATGGTTATTCATTCGCGAGTGCAAACAATGGTTGTGTAATCTCTAAGAATGATATGTTTATGGCTAATGCTCCCATTGTGAATGGGTTATTTATTTTAAATCTTGATGATGCATTTGTTTACCATGTAAGTGCTAAAAGGCTTCATCCTAATGATTTGAGTCCTACCTATTTATGGCATTGTCGTTTGGGGCATATAAGTGAAAAGCGCATGAAGAAGCTCCATGGTGATGGTCTTCTAACTTTGTTTGATTTTGAATCATACGAGACATGTCAAGCTTGTTTACTTGGAAAGATGACCAAGTCGCCTTTTTCGGGTTCACCCGAGAGAGCGACAGACTTGTTGGAACTCATACATACTGATGTATGTGGACCAATGAGCACGTCAGCCAGAGGAGGATATCACTACTTCACTAATTTTACTGATGATTTCAGTTGATGAGGCATAAGTCTGAAACTTGATGAGGCATAAGTCTGAAACTTTTGAAAAGTTCAAGGAGTTTCAGAGTGAAGTAGAGAATCAACGTGGCAAGAAAATAAAGGCCTTGCGATCTGATCGTCGAGGTGAATATTTGAGTCACGAGTTTAGCGATCATATTAAGAGTTGCGGAATTGTTCCACAACTTACGCTGCCCGGAACGCCTCAAAGTAACGGGGTCTCCGAACGGTGTAATCGAACTTTGTTGGACATGGTTCGATCGATGATGAGCCAGTCGGATTTGCCATTGTCATTTTGGGGTTATGCTCTAGAAACGGCAGCTTTCACACTTAACAGGGTACCATCTAAATCTGTAGTTAAGACACCATATGAGATGTGGACTGGAAAGAATCCCATTTTGTCTTTTCTAAAGATTTGGGGTTGTGATGCATTTGTCAAGCGACATCAGTCGGACAAGCTAACACCAAAATCGGATAAGTGCATTTTCGTGGGATATCCGAGGGAAACCTTAGGGTATTACTTCTACAACCGAGAGGAGGGCAAAGTGTTTGTCGCTTGTAGCGGTGTTTTCCTAGGGAAAGAGTTTCTCACAAAGGGAACAATTGGAAGGTCGGTGCGACTTGAAGAAGTTCAAGATGAGACAGTTGGGGATGCTTCTACGAGTGATGCTATGTAAGGTTCCCAACCTTAAATAAGGTAGAGATCCCTGTGTTTACAATGCTAGTCCCTGGATCAATAGCTAGCATCCGCAGTTAAGATGTAATATCAAGAAACAAAGGTCATAATACAACTTTATAACTAGGAATAAAATAAATCATTACATCTTACATAGCTCATTTGGCTATCTCATTACATTGCAGCAGAAATAACTATAGCATGGAGTCCATCTTCAAAGTGCCACAGGCAATCATGTTGGTTGTAGACTTGTAATCCTATTCACTAACTTCAAACAAACCTGCAACATAATAAGTTGCAGCCACAAGGGTCAATACATTTGAATTGTATTAGCAAGTTTCACTACTATGTAGAAATAAGTGGATCCTATCATTACATGCATATTTGGCTAAGTGGGGTTTAGGCTCTTTTGCAGAAAGCGATATAGTTTTATCCTATCTTTTCAAAATAGTTTTTGATCTTTGTCAAATCTTTCTGAACTTCTTGGAAAACTCCAAGTGCTTCAAATTCCTTGTTGTCACCCTCAAGTTTTTAACTTTGAGAAATTGGAATGTCGAGATCTTCCATAGCTTCAGGCCTTAGTTGCTCAGAATTGTCCATAACCGGGGACACGGCTAAGTACTTAGAATTGGATATTCTGCAGAAGTTTTACACTTTACCCACATGAAACAATCTCATCTTGATGCCATCAGTGGCCGCTGGATAAGTACTCACCAAGATGGAGTACTGGCAGATTGAGAATGTGACAAAGTCTTTCCATAGGTGTCCTCCCAATACACAATGCTAGCTTGTCATCCAGGCACCAATGTAGGGTTTCAAGTTCCCTTACACAAATCTAGTTATCCTGAAGATGCCAATGCATGGGTCTTCCACTATGTAGTTGACTAAGCTAGAGCCCATTTAGCATGTGGTTGTACACGGAAGCCACTGTACGAGAAACATGTTCAATCTCTAAGTCCCTGGGTGGTTTCCTTCTAGTGCACAACAAAAAGAGATTGCCATATAAACATGGTTCCTTTTGTTGCCACCTTGTCCAAAACTTCAGTATCCTTGTCCATCCAGGTGGTTCATTGAGTACTTGTTTTATTATATAAAACATAAGTCTTTTCAACTCTTCATATATTCATATCATGTATCCCATCCCAATATATAGCAGGGCTAAGCATACTACAACTACATTGTTTCCACTAAGTAATATATAAGGGTATCCTATTAGGATTTAGCATAGCATAAAATATAGAAATCCTTTTCATGCATGTTACAAAAATCCACTAAGTGCAATGAAAATAGTAGGACTTGGATGATAGTGTCACTTGCCTTTTTAGTAGAGAATGTTGGTTCACTTCTTGATCTTGCAAATATCACACTCTTGTAATTCCACTACCATTCAATCAAGCAAACACATATTCAACACAACATTCAAACAAATTGTCACACATAAAATAACAAAAACAAGGTCATGCATGCAAGCATGCAAAAGGTAGTTTTATTTGCAAAGGTGGTTTCTACTAGGCTCTAAACATTATAAAGTTCAAACTAGTCATTTACTAAAGTGGTAAAACCATTTGCAAAAGGTTTTATCTATAAACCATTTCTAAATCAAATCAATATTTTATGTGCTTGAAAATGCTTTTATCAAAGCAATAATTTTATATTGTTCAAAAAAAAGTTGTTAATTAACAACACTTGGTGTTTAGGGTCAGAAGGTTTGAATCAAATCATTTCCCAAAGGTTTTACTCAAAAATCATTTCTAAATCATTATCAATATTTTTATTTGACTAGAAATGAGCTAATTCAATTATTTGTTCACATTAAAATTATATCTAGAATAATTTTTATATTCAAAATAATCCTACACATGTTTCTGCAATTTCAACCAATTTTACAGAAGCCAATCATTAAACAAATTGCATGGTTGCAAGGTACTTGTTCTACTGATTCTATTGATATAAAATTTGCAAAATTTGGACGTGTAGATTTAAAGTTATAAATTTTACAAGTTTTCATATCAATCAGATTCAAAATTCTGTTTTAAACTAAACCATGTCCACGTGGCGCAATCTAATTGGCTGGTAACGGTTCGCACGGATCAAGGACCGTAGGATTTAAGTAGTATCGAGCGGCACGGATGGACTCATACCCTTTCGCCTAGATCTAATCTTAGCCGCAGGATCAGGATCTAACGGGCTCAGCTGCTTTGACCAAGGACTAGCGGCGCTGTGCGGCGGCGAGCGGCGGTGCACGCTCAGACGGTGGCGTCACGGCGATTCCAGGAAGCAAAGGAATAAGGGAAACAGCTCACCATGTTCGCGTGGTCGAGGTGAAGCTCGAGGTGGTCGCATCTGTCCAAGGGGCGCAGAGGAATGGCGGCAATTCCTTGCCGGAGTGTGCAGCGGCATGAGTTGTGCTCAGGCGTCGTCGCTGGCGTCGTTTAGGACCGCGCTAAGACAAAGTAGAGGCATGGTTAGGTGCGCACGAGGGTTGCGAGTAAGGGAGCATCATCGGGAGAGAGAGGGGAGGACGAGGCTTACGGGGAAACTTCGCCGGAGACGAGACAGACGCGGCGACGCTCTGTTGATGACGAAGCCGAGCTTCTAGAGTGCACGGGAGCGAACTGGTGCTATGGGCAGGTGCGCCTGGCGATGGGGAATGTGCTAGCGTGCAGAGGGAGGCGAGGGGTGGCCGTGGTTCGCCGGATTTTGCTGGAGAAGGTCGCCGGAGCAGCGGCGGTGCAAAGGCGATTCGAGGCAGCGTGGTGGCAGAGAGGAGGTGGTGTTTGAGGGGAAAGAGAGAGGGGAGAGGGGCGAGTAAGTACGCGTGGTCACCGGAGGATTTAACACAGGCATTTACGTGAATTCAACGCTGGAGTAAATCGGCAGCAACGACAGCGAGACGTGGTCGCGGGTTGAAGACGACGACACGCTGGCGTGGGCCGTGCTGTCAGCGAGGTGGAGGGGGAAAGAGTGGGGTCGGGCGTTCAGTGACCTCGCGGGTGTGCGTGTAAGTGAAAAACGTTTTGCTGGGGAAAATAAAGATGGGCTGCGAGTTGGGCTGTTGGGCCTGTTGGGTTGGGTCTGTTGTTTCTCTTTTTTTTTATTCTGATTTCTTTTTCTTTTTCTATTTGATTTTCTGTTTTGATTTTCAAACAAACAATTCAAACAACAAATGAATTCAAACTTTTGCCAAACTTTATATTTATTCTAATTCTGATTAACCACATAATCCAAAGAACAAAATAGAATAATTTTATTCTTTTTAGGATCCATTTAATAATTAAATAAATAGACCTTAGTCATTAATTCACATAGGATTTTAATTTATTTAAAAACTCTATTTGAAATCTAAATAATACCAAAATCATTTCAGTAGGTTTTATTTGAATAAATAAAACACTTGGAAAACTTATTTAAAATAAAATAACAAGTTTTAGTGTTTATTTAAAATGGAAAAGTCTTTACCTTAATAAAATTGGATATTAGTAAATCCTCATTATTTTATTTAAATAAACCTTTACTCTCTTTATCAAATAGAAATATTTATTTTCAAAAGGTTGGCCAGATTTAATTTGGCTTTATAAAATAATCTTTATTTATATTTATACCTTTGCTTTTGGAAAACCATAACTTTTTATTAAAAGATCTAAAAACAGTGATTCCAAATATTTTAACTTTATTGTTTCTTTATCTTTTTAAATCCCTTTAGGATTTTATTTGATCAAAATAGGTTTTGATATTCCCAATTGGAATTAAAAAGTTTCATCTTACCCTAAATTTCAACAAAGTTTTATTTTGTTTATTTATTTTTCACATTTCAAAATTTGGAAAATTTTGGGATGTGACATGCTATTATAGCAGAACAAGTTGAGGAACCCGTGGCAACAGAAGCACCACAACCACGAAGGTCGGCGACGCTCCGCGAAGCGCGAGAATTATTATTGTTAAACAATGATGAGCCTGCGACCTATGCAGAAGCGATGGTGGACCCAGACTCTAAGAAATGGCTGATCGCCATGAGATCCGAGACAGAGTCCATGGGAGACAATCAAGTTTGGAACTTGGTTGACCTGCCTGATGGTTTTAAAGCCATCGAGTGCAAATGGATCAATAAGAAGAAGATTGATATGGATGGAAATGTTCACATCCATAAAGCTCGACTTGTTGCAAAAGGTTTTTGACAAGTTCAAGGAGTGGACTACGACGAGACTTTCTCGCCCGTAGTGATGCTTAAATCTATACGGATAATTCTAGCCATTGCTGCACATTTCGACTATGAAATATGGCAGATGGATGTCAAGACGGCTTTCCTAAATGGAATCCTAACTGAGGACGTGTATATGATGCAGCTCGAAGGTTTTGTCAATACAAATAATGTTGGAAAGGTATGCAAACTTCTGAAGTCCATTTATGGGCTGAAGCAAGCATCTTGGAGTTGGAACGTTCGATTTGATGAAGTTGTAGAGGAGTTTGGCTTCATCAAAAATGAACAAGAACCTTGTGTTTACAAGAAGGAAAGTGGGAGAGCGCTGGTGTTTCTAATCTTATATGTAGATGACGTATTGCTGATTGGAAATGACATTCCTATGCTCGAGTCTGTTAAGACCTCATTGAAAAATAGTTTTTCAATGAAGGACTTAGGAGAAGCGGCATATATTCTGGGAATCAAGATCTATAGAGATAGATCAAGGAGGCTAATTGGATTAAGCCAGAGTACATACATTGACAAAGTGTTGAAACGGTTTAGCATGGAAGATGCTAATAAGGGGTTCTTGCCCATGTCTCACGGCATAAAACTCAGCAAGACTCAGTGTCCTTCGACTACTGATGAGCGTGAGCGCATGAGCAGGATTCCATATGCTTCGGCTATTGGATCCATCATGTATGCAATGATATGTACTCGCCCAGATGTTTCCTATGCTCTAAGTGTTACGAGTAGATACTAGGCTGATCCAGGTGAAGGTCACTGGACAGCAGTAAAGAATATCCTTAAGTACTTGAGAAGAACTAAGGATGTGTTCCTAGTTTATGGAGGTGAGGATGAACTCAGTGTAAGGGGTTACACAAATGCGAGTTACCTTAACGACTCAGATGACTCCAGATCGCAATCTGGTTATGTGTTTATCATGAATGGTGGTGCTATGAGTTGGAAAATTTCCAAGCAAGAGACGGTGACCTCCTCTTCAACAGAAGCTGAATATATTGCTGCCTCGGAGGCTGCAAACGAAGCTGTTTGGATTAGGAATTTCCTGATCGCTCTTGGTGTGGTTCAGGGTGCGTCTAATCCCATGGACGTTTATTGTGACAACAATGGTGCTATTGTACAAGCCAAAGAATCTAGACAGCATCAGAAGAAAAAACATATTCGCATGCGTTAACATCAGATTCGTGAATTCGTTGAGGATGGTAGTGTCATGATATGCAAAATACACACGGACTCAAATGTTGTTGATCCTTTTACAAAGCCACTCCCGCTGCCTGCGCATGAGGTGCACTCAAGAGCAATAGGTATTAGATAAAATCTATATTGACTCTAGTGCAAGTGGAAGACTGAAGGAAATATGCCCTAGAGGCAATCATAGAGATGATTATATTTCTTATGTATCCATGAGTTATTGTAATGTTCCTTGAATATCCATATCAGGCAACTTGTATTGATTGGCAATTATGTGAATTGTTTGTGAAACTCTTTACTTGTATGGTTATTTAAGAGTTGTCCCTAGTCATAGTTCATGTGAGGACACACGTGAATATTAGACTAGCACATCGATTGGTTGATGACTATGTTTCGCAAGTCATAGACATGGAGATGTCAAACCAATGATGTGGACACATGTTATGAACATGGGGTTGGACGGACCCAACTTGAGAATAGCAATTAGTTGCAGCTCTCTCTCTACACATCCTTATGTTTTGTCCTTAGACCTGAGATTATCGCATGTACTTGAGATGTGGATCGACCTACTTTGGGGCTATCAGACGCTACTCCATAACTGGGTAGTTATAAAGGTAGATTTAGGGTTTGTCCTGAAGCATGCTTCAAGGCATGGTCAATTAAGATGGGATTTGCCCCTCTCTACTTGAGAGAGATATCTCTGAGCCCCTCGAGTGATTGGATCCAGAAATGCATGGCCGTGCTACATAAGTTTAAGAGTTAACCTAGTAAAGGGATTCCGAGTTACGTTATTGTACAGGTCCCAACCTTTAATAAGGTAGATATCCTTGTGTTTACAATGCTAGTCCCTGGATCAATAGCTAGCATCCACAGTTAAGATGTAATATCAACAAACAAAGGTCATAATACAACTTCATAACCAGGAATAAAATAATTCATCGCATCTTACATAGCTCACTTGGCTATCTCATTACAATGTAGCAGAAATAACTATAGCATGGAGTCCTTCATCTTTAAAGTGCCACAGGCAATCATGTTGGTTGTATACTTGTAATCCTAATCAACACACTTCACTAATATCAAACCAACCTGCAACATAATAAGTTACAGCCACAGAAATGCTTTTATTCAAAGATTTATTCCTTGGCCTCACAAATTATGTTTTTCAATCGAAAATTTGGTTTCTATGGTCAGTAGGTTCAAATAAAACCATTTACCAAAGATTTTATCACAAAAATAATCTTAGAATGAATTTTATATTCAAAATATGCCTACACATGTTTCTGCAAAAACAACTACGTTTACAGAAGCAAATCACTAAACAAAGTGCATGGTTGAAAAGTATTTGTTTTGCTTATTCCATTGATATAAAATTTGCAAAATTTGGACGTGTGGATCAAAAGTTATGAATTTTGCAAGTTTGAACAACTAATAGTTTCAATTCTGTTTTTAAAACAAAACCTGAGCCACGCGTCATGTTCTGATTCGTCGATACCGGTTCGCACGGATCAGCTAATGTGGTGCGTTGGATCTAAATAAGATCGTGCGGCACAGATCTAGCGTACCTCTTCGCTTAAGTGATATGTTTCTGTGCGTCAGATCTGAATCGGATGGTCCTGATCTAATCGACCACAAAGTGGCGGCGCTGGCGGCGGCGAGTGGCGGCGACGCGGTCAGACGGTGGTGTTCCGGCTATTACAGGAGGCAAGGGGAATGGGAGTAAGCTCACCGGGTTCGCTGGTTCGTGCTGATGCTCAACGTATCCACCTTTTGCCGAGGGGCACTCGAGGTCATAATACAACTTCATATCCAGGAATAAAATAATTCATTACATCTTACATAGCTCATTTGGCTATCTCATTACAACGCAGCAGAAAAACTATAGCATGGAGTCGTTCATCTTCAAAGTGTCGCAGGCAATCACGTTGGTTGTAGACTTGTAATCCTAATCAACACACTTCACTAATATCAAACCAACCTGCAACATAATAAGTTATAGCCACAAGGGTCAATACATTTGAATTGTATTGGCAAGTGATACTATGGTAGTATAGTGGAGTCTATCATCTGTATGTATTTGGGTAAGTGGAGCTTAGGCTTGCTTTGCTCAAAATAGATTTTCCTTATCATTTGAAAACATTAAGTTTTTGTTTGTCAAAATCACCCATGGCATCTCCCAATAGAAATTGGTGATCCTTCAACCCTTGTTCAACCACAAGTATTAACTTGGAAAATTGGGATGAGGAGATTCTTGATAGCTTCCATGTCTTGATGCTCAAATTGTCCATTACCGGGGACACGGCTAAGTACTTAGATTTTTCACTCTGCAGAGGTGGTGCACTTTCCCCCCAAGAATCGACATACATCGAGACAAGATCTTTCAGAAGCTTTCCCTTAGACCAGAATGGACGCGTTCCAACCTATCATCCCCTACCACCAACTGTCCATTTGGCTAAGTTATTGCAACCTATATGATCCAGGCAGAGCCCATAATGCCAAGTGGCTGCACTTGAAGCTTCTCAACATTTGACATCTCAAATCTCTATGTTCCTGGGTGGCATTCCACAAGTGAGATACACAGGGTAGGCCATGAAAATGGGCCCTGGTAACCACTCAACAAAAATCCATCCATGCAATTACCATTCCACCCAGGTGATTCATTCACTTAGTAGTTTTATTAAGTAAAAACATAAGTCAAAGACTTAGCAATATTTTCCATAGCATGTGTATATAAACCACCCTTGGTTTATACTAGCTAGGCTAAGAATGGCAATAGAAAGTATCTTAACTTAGATAAAATTCTAACAATTCTACAATTTCTAGGATTTCCCAAGCATAGCATATAGATACTTAGCAAAAATTATCATGCAAGCCCTATACAAAATATTTCTAATGCATAGTCAAAATATTGGCACAAAAGCATGAAGAACCACTTTCCTTTTTGGTAGAGAATATAAGTTCACTCCTTGGTCTTGAAATAGTCACACACTCTTCAAATTTCACTACAATTCAATCAAGTAAATATTCAATCTACCATTCAAGCAATTCATCACATAGAATAATAAAAACAAAGAAATGAATGTAAACATGCCAAAGATTGTTTTATTTGGATAAGTGGTTTCTAATAGGTTATAAACATTTGAAAACACATATTGTTCATTTATAAAAGTGGTAAAACCATATGATATTAAGTTAGTGAAAATGGCCACTTTAAATCATTTTTGTTTTGCTACAAATGGTTTAAATCAAAGGAATATTTTCTAGTGGTTGACAAGTATATTTTAAACACAAATGTTAGTGTTTTATGGTCAAGTGTTTATTATTAAAACCATTTGCAAAAGGTTTCACATATAAACCATTTTTATACCCAAGCAATATTTTATTTTATTGGAAATGCCTTTTAGCAAAGTAATAATTTTTTAGGGTTCATCAATTTTATTTTTAAATCCCAAAACTTGGTGTTTACGGTCAGAGAGTTTAATTCAAATCATTTTCCAAAGGTTTTACTCAAAAAGCATTTTTAAAACATAACCAATATTTTGCGAAGATAAGACCTCACTCGCCCGAATTTGTGACATATAAAAATGTGCTATAGCTAAAAAGAGGTCAGAAACCAATACGATTAATGCCCAGAAGAAGGAATATCACCAGAGGACGAGGTCAGGTGGCTACATATCTCAGAGGCCTAAGTGGGAGGAAGATGAGAAGGCCCTGCGCGCTAGAGGGATCACACCCCAGATAGATGGGTGGGTCCTACGTGCAAAGACTTGGTTCTACGGAATCGGGGCAAGGTTGGACCCAGAAACAGGATTGTGTATCTTCCCAACCCTCCTTGCCAAACCTGTCACTGAACTCATCACGGCATACGAGGAAACATCCGCCAGGACCTTCCATCCCGACAGAGAGAATGACCAGCTCACACACGCCATCGGTAAAAAAGAACACCCTGGACATGCACGAGGCACAAGGGGTATGACGTGGAAAGATGGGTTTGCCGAGTGGAGCGACTCTTACAGATGGCGCGGCAGAAAAGAAAAAGAGCGTACAGAGCGGATGAAACAGATAGAACATGCACTTGTGGCGCTACAGGCGCAAGTGAATGCACAATAGAGCCATAAAGCTACCGGCCCATCTCAGCGGCACGAAGAGCTTGCATTGGAAGCTGCTGGCGGCCCAGACTCTGCGCGGAAAAGCAGCGTGGCTTCCAGGGAGAACATGCAGCCCACGCTTGAAATGGCGGGTCCTCGATACCCCGTGGATGAGATCACGGAGAGGAAACACGCTGAGCTGCATGTGAGATTAATGGGCTAATCCATTAAGGTGGCTGTCGGCTATGCCTTACCTCCTGTAGCTGGTGGAACTTACCACTGCGGACCGATTCCAGATGGCTATGCTATTGTCGGGGTGGATGAGGTTGTGAAGGAATATGAGGAAGCACAGCTTGACCATGCTATAGGTGAAGGGGAAACTCAACTCAAATTTGCAGTGAAAACAACCATTCTTTGGAAGAAGGAACACATCGTGCTTCCAAATTGGAGGCCACTCGCACCCCCGCCGTCTCTGCAGCGTCAGTAGTCTAAGCCGCTTCAGCTATCTCCTGCGCGACAGCCATCTCCGGCGCTTCAGCCATCTCCTGCGCGGCAGCCATCTCCGGCGCGCCAGCCATCTCCGGCCCGTCAGCCATCTCCGATGCTTCAGCCATCTCCTCAGCGTAAGCGGAAGAGCACTGCCACGAAGAGCATCAGTAGCACTGCCACAAATAAATCCGCAGGAAACCGTACGCCAAAGAGTTCAAAAAACTACGTCCCTCAGCCTTCCGCCAAGCCATTGCCGGTTTTACCGTGGAATCGCAGCGACGAGGAGACCAATAGGATCTCGGAAGAAGAGGTCAAGAAATTCTTTGCACCTAGACGGGCCGAGCCAAAGGAGAAAATAGATCCGGCGGTGGTGGAGAAGTTTTACAAAAATCTTTTGAAACCTGAAACCCCACTTGTGCCGGACTACGAGCGCCAGATTTTGAAGGGGAATGCAAGGCGCCGTAGGGAGACTTAAAGTAGTAGTCGTGCGACACCCCAGAAAACAGTTCCCATGCTCGGAGAGCAGGAAAACCAATCATGCGCCCCGCTCCAAGTATTCGACACACGGGACGCTCCTCCCGTAAATGATTACGAGGCAGAGCTACAAAGAAAGGCCAATGAGATGGGGATGACTTACATTGCATACTTGAACCTCATGGGAGACAACTTGCCCAAATGCGATGCCAACCCCATACAGCCATGGAAGAATGGGAAGAATCTCGTCAAGAAAGAGGAGCTCAGGAATCTACCAACAAAGATGCGAAGATTGCACAAGTGGTACCTTGATTTCTGCAAGACGAGAAAGGAAGAATGGATCCTGGCGCATATAAGAGATGAGATTTTCTTGTGCGGAGACGACGCGATCGACTTCAACATTCAAGACTTGCATTTTCTATTCAATCAGAAGGAACTCGAAAAAGCTGCCATCAGCCTTTATTGTGTGTAAGTACTATTTCTGTAATTTATATCTCATCTCATTCACTTCATTAATTGCATGTATATAGATATATATATATGCTCACCATATATGTATATACTATTATGCAGGAAAAAGGTTATGGAATGCATGAAAGGAGGCCCTTTTGACATTGGGTTCGTTGACCCAAATAGAGTTCATGAAGAAGTGGTAAGAACCAAACCCGGGCAAACAGAAGATTACTTGCTAAAGTCTTTACTGAGACAACAAACCAAAAGGGAAATACTATTGCCTTACAACTTCTCGTGAGTACTGTTACCCTCTCTCTTGTACACATTCTGTTTCGGCTTACTCGATGTTAAGTGTAACTGATGATGAGTTATGCGTGCGTAGGTTCCACTTTATTCTTCTAGTCATTCAACCCGACTCAGGAAAATTCCTTGTCATGCACTCGTTACGAAAAGAAAAAGAGATATGGGCAGACTTTAGAGAGATGCTCCAGAGGTAATTTCAATCATATTATCGCACTAGATCGGCAACTTACGTGACAACAAGTAATTAATTACTCCTTTATCCATTTTCTTTGCCGGACAGGGATTGGAAAAGGTTCACGGGCAGGGACGTGGGATGAATGGTCAGAAGAACTAAAATTTATAGACCAAAATGTAAGTAATACTAGCTTGCTAGGTCTGCGTATCTCTTTGATTCTGCTTCCAATTCCATTATATCATGCTTTATTGATTATTATTTTGATTGAACTCTCTATTCTCGTAAAGTACGCGCATCAGTGACCTGGCAATAACTTATGTGGGTACTATGTTTGCGAGTTCATTCGCAACACGATATGTGCGACGGGCCAAGCCGCACTAGAACAACTTAGAGTAAGTAAACAAATTACACAACATTATTTTATTACAATCAATTGTGTTGAGTTTTAATCTTATATATATATATATATTGACCCATTCTTCATATATATTCAGATCGAATGGATGTGGGACCAACTCCTACCATTTGACCGCATACGAGTCATTCGAGAGGAACTGGCGGGGTTCATACTTGATGAGGTCGTCACGCCTGGCGGAGAACTCTTTAGATATCCACCAAAATGAACGATGACGATGTATGTGCCGATGACGATGTATGTGCCGATGACGATGTTTGTGTATAATAACAGTTGCTTAATTATTCATGTACTCGTATGTACCGATGACGATGTATGTGTATACTGCTCCCGATCGATTCCCCCTCCCCCCCTCCCGCAGAAATACGCCCAGAACAGGGCAGAGGCTGCCACGGCAGGAAAACGGCCTAAATCTCTGCCGCGGCAGAGATTTAGGCCGTTTTCCTGCTGCGGCAGAGAACCTTTAACACCGGTTCGTGTTAACACCGGATTTAGGCCGTACGTTCTGACCATGCACTTTGTTTAGTAAAATTCTTCTGTTAAATTGATTGTTTTTGGAGAAACTTGTGTATGCATTTTTAGAATATAAAATTTGATCTAAAATGATTTTTGAGATAAAACTTTTGGCAAATGGGTTGTTTTGAACCTACTGACCTTAGAAACCAACTCAAGGATTTAAAAATGTATTTGGTGAAGCAAAAGAATAAATCTTTGATTTAAACCATTTCTAGTCAAATGAAAATATTGTTTATTTGTTAAAAATGCTTTTTGAAGAAAACCTTTGGGAAATCTTTTGATTTAAACTCTCTAACCCTAAACACAAGGTTTTATGATTTGAAAACATATTTTGTGAACCTATAGATTGCTGCCTTATTAAAAGCATTTCTCCACCACATAAAATAATGCTTTGGATTAAAAATGGTTTATAGGAAGAATCTTTTGCAAATAGTTTTGCCACTTTACCAAAATGACCAATAAGTGTTTTAGAATGTTTATAACCTATTATAAACCACTTTTGTAAATAAAGAATATTTTTACATGCTTGCATGCATTGTTTGGATACTATTATTTTATGTGATGTTGCTTGAATAGTAGATTGAAATATTACTTGCTTGATTGAATTGTAGTGATTTTAAGAGTGTGAATATTGCAAAGATCAAGGAGTGAACTTATATTATCTACCAAAAAGTCAAGTGATGCTTCATACTTTGTCCCATTATTTTCACTATGCACTAGTGATATTTCTAAAGTAGGACTTGCATGGAATTTTGCTAAGTATAAACTATGCCATCGGAAATCCTAGTAGATGATACCTTAGTAGAAATTTCCTAAGTTAAGATTCCTACTACTATCATGCTTAGCTTAGCTAGTAGAAAACAAGGGTGGAATATATATTCATACTATGGAATATTTCTAAGTCAACGACTTGTGTTTTGTTTAATAAAACAACTAAGTGAATGAATCACCTGGGTGGAATGGAAGAATGGTTTGTGTTGAGTAGTTCACAAGGCCCATTTCTATGGTTTACCTTGTGTATCTCACTTGTGGATGGCCACCCAGGAACAAAGAGATTTGAGATGTCAAATGTTGAGAAGCTTCAAGTGCAGCCACTTGGCATTATGGGCTCTGCCTGCATCATATATGTTCCAATACCTTAGCCAAATGGACAGTTGGTGGTAGGGGATTGATAGGTTGGAACGCGTCCTTTCTGGTCTAAGGGAAGGCTTCTGAAAGATCTTGTCTTGGTGAAACCAAGTCTTGTGGGGAAAGTGCACCACCTCTGCAGAGTGTAAAATCTAAGTACTTAGCCATGTCCCTGGTAAAGGACAATTTGAGCATCAAGACATGGAAGCTATCAAGAATCTCCTCATCCAAATTTCTAAGTTAAAAACTTGTGGTTGAACAAGGGTTGAAGGATCACCAGTTTCTATTTGGAGATGCCTTGGGAATGATTTTTCCAAGCACAAACTTAGTGTTTTCAAATGATAAGGAAAATCTATTTTGAGCAAAGCAAGCCTAAGATCCACTTAGCCAATTGCATATAGACGATAGACTCCACTATACTACCATAGTATCACTTGCCAATACAATTCAAATGTATTGACCCTTGTGGCTGTAACTTATTATGTTGCAGGTTTGTTTGATGTTAGTGAAGTTTAAAGATTAGGATTACAAGTCTACAACCAACATGACTGCCTATGGCACTTTGAAGATGAAGGACCCCATGCTATTGTTATATTCTGCTGCATTGTAATGAGATAGCCAAATGAGCTATGTAAGATGTACTGAATTATTTTATTCCTGGTTATAAAGTTGTATTATGACCTTTGTTTCTTGATATTACATCTTAACTGTGGATGCTAGATAATGATCCAGGGACTAGCATTATAAACACAGGGATCTCTACCTTATTAAAGGTTGGGAACCTTACACAGGTTGTGTGATCTTGCATGCTTGTTCTATGCTTAGAGATTCCATTTTGATGCATGTGTAGCCCTCTAGAAAGTTCCTATAGTAGTTTCTCATCATTTAACAACTTGGAAATTACATGGTTTGATGTTTGTCTAAAAATTTCAGAAAAAAAGATGTCATGGACAACCACACATTTGGTGAAATATTTGAGAGTGATGCGCCTAGAAGGGCAAGGCCTTCAAGATCATCCTCCCAAGATAGGCCCTCATACAATGAGGATCTCATCACATCTCGATTTGGCGACTAGGGAGATGAGGGGGATGCTCACCCTTCCACCTTTCATTGACAAAAATTTTTGCGGGCTGCTGGGATTCTTGATGATTTTCTAACCTTGGGTCGGAGGGTTGGACTAACAAGCTATATGCAGGATGAGAGCGTGCAATATGCAACACTCACTAAAACATTTGTGGAGAGCTTTTCTTTCACTAACAGCTTGTTCAAACCAGATGTGTCTTTCAAAATTTATGGCAGGCCTTATACCATGACATTGAAGAAATTTTATGAGTCCCTGGGACTTGGTACAGCTAGGTCGGCGAAGAAGATTCTATCTCAACCAGCTGATTTGTTGGAACTCTACCGCTGGATAACCAGTGATTATGACCGTAGACCTCAAAGGGGAAAGATAAGAAATATTCAACTTCTAGCCATCAGGTACTTTGCTTACTATCTTGCCACTAGTGTTCTTGGTAGGGAGAACACCAGTAATATTTCCAACTATCATTTGGCCTTCATAGCTGCTACGCTCAATAATGAAACCAAGTATAATCTTGGTTCTCTCATTGCTTGTCGCTTAGCTGCTAAGGGACCCATTTATGGGGGAATTCTTGCTGCACGTGTTGTTGCTGCCTTGGACCTTGCTACTGATCCAAATGATACAGTCTTGGCTCCTTAGAGGCTTGATCTTGCTGCCATGAAGGCGCATCACTTTGTTACTGCTGGCTCTACCCTTGAGAGCTTGGTTTATAGAATAATGTTTATTGACGGGGAAGAGAGAGATCCCTCTCCCCCAAACCACTTTGTCACGCTCCAAGGAGTAGATGGATGACAAGCTGCGCATTCTTGGCTTCCATGGACACTATCAGGGGTCCGCGCCCTCATACGACCCCTCTGTATACTACACAAGGGAGTCCTCGAGCTCGTTCCAGGAGGAGGGAGCCTCCTCGACGTACTATAGTGGTGCACCTACTTGGTCACCATGGATTTGATCCCCACTTAGGCCAAAAGCCTAAGCTTGGGGGGAGGTATACCGACATCGCACTCATCTATATATCATGTTCGGTCGGTTCTTTGTATATCCATCGTTTTGCTTTCTTTTTGGTTTTTGTTCTGCTTTCCCACAACAAAAAAATACCAAAAATGTTTTCGTGTTTCTCTTGGTTTGTTTCTTTTCTTTTTAGCTTTGGTTTGACCAAAAATACCAAAAAGATTTTGCTTTTTTTGGTTTTGTTTTTGCTTTCTTTGCTTGTTTTAAAACATCGAAAACACCAAAAATATTTTTTGTTCTACTTTGATTTTGTGAGTTCTTTGCAGGGTTCAGCCGTCCTCAGTGGATTTTGGTTTCATGTTATTATTCAAGTCACACAAGTAAAGGGCAATAATTAAGATTAAGACAACCTGAGGTGTGGTAAGAGGCTGGTAATGAACTCTATTTGTTTTTAATTTTGTACATACACTCCTCATGGTGAGCATGCTTAGTCTGTTCATGTAAGGAGTATGTTACTGATGGATGCTTAGTAGTTCTTGCTTGCCTGTGATTAGCTCCATCTTGCTAATAGTTTGTAGCATGTCATATGAATGTTTGCATGCATTGTTTTATTCATATTTTGGTATGATATTCTGGTATCCTCCTCTGAAAGTTTCATGTGAATCGACTTAGCACATACTCATGCATGCATATGACTAAACAATAGTTAGTAAGCCTCAATGATTAATTTTGCCTCTGAGTTCTTGTATCACTTTCATGCCATAATTAGTCATGTTTTGTTGCAAGCATGATTATAACAGTTATTGCACTCTCGTTTGTCGCTCCCTCTCTATTGCTAGCCTTCACATGCACTGAGTATGAGCTCTACTTGTGCATCTAACTCCCTAAAACCAATCTTGCCAACAGTGTCCACCATACCTACCTATTAGCATCATTTGCTATTTCAGTGCATATTCTTTATTCCTTGTCTTCTTCCAAATAAAATGTTTGACTGCTTTGAGAAAGTTAGTTAGTAAAGCTCTCACGAACTTGATGGCACACTTTATTTCTTGCGCTTAATAATGCTGAACCATTGTGACCTGTCCATGAAAGTTATATGCTTGCAAATTATAGGCTGGGAGTTAGAAGGACCGTGTTCTCACGGGGAACGCTTTCAACACTTATGGATACATATCCAGTTGATACCTTACTCTTTTGTTTGCGGATGTCGTCGGTGTGAAATAAAAGGGGAGATTGTGAGTTCATGGAGTATATATGTGTTAGAGAAACGCTTGGGCCACTAGCCTAAGCCATGCCTAATCTTGGTGGAAACTTGCAGCATCACCATAAAGAGCATTCTGTGAAGCATCCTCAATAAAAAGCTATCCACCTAGTAAATAAAAAGACCGCTTAGATGCTCATTGTCTGCTTGCCTTGTCATTTTGATTATGGGATAGCTCATGTATCATGTGCAAGGGGTACCCTATTGGCGGTTCTCTATGATATGCATGTATTTACAATGACAAGAACTTATAGGTAACCAAAGTTGAGTAGCATGCGGAGCGGCCCTCGTACTCAAGGGACATGGGATTTCCAGTTTATGGTCTGTCAAGCATATAAATCATAGTGGACCTCACTTTCACCTTAACCATATGAAGATGCCTATGATAGGGCAATGAGAGCTAAAATCTAATGAGTACCTTACTTTAAACATTTGGAAGCCATTTCAAACTTTTTTAAACCGTTTCACTTCCTTGTCGAGTCACCACTTATTCTATGAGCACCTTTTTGAGAGCATAGTTGTCATTCTTGTGTTTATCTCAAAACTTGGTTAATTATATCACGACTTTGATGCTTGTATATCTGATATCTTTACTTCTAGTCTTCACTTGAACTTCAGAGGTGCCTTGGCATTAATATTGTTCTCTACAAACAAAGGCAAGAAAGATACCACTCTATCATACCTTATTATCAGAATTGCAATGTTGCTTATGTTTATGTTCCATGCTACTTATTATTATTGAGTTGTTTTATCTTCATAGATTGCAATGACTATTGAGTAGACTTAGTTGCATACTTCCTATTATGAATGGTTTAAGTATCAACTCCTATGCTGAGAATATATATATCATATGAGGCAAATATGTTCGTGAAAGTTCTTTTATCGCACTCAGTTTTCAACTGAATTGCTTGAGGACAAGGAATAAGCTAAGCTTGGGGGGAGTTGATACGTCAAAAACGTATCTACTTCCCTGAACACTTTTGCTATTGTTTCTGAAGGAAATATGCCCTACAAGAAATCATAGAGATGATTATATTTCTTATGTATCCATGAGTTATTGTAATGTTCCTTGAATATCCATATCAGGCAACTTGTATTGATTGACAATTATGTGAATTGTTTGTGAAACTCTATACTTGTATGGTTATTTAAGAGTTGTCCTTTGTTGGAGTTCATGTGAGGACACACGTGAATATTATACTAGCACATCGATTGGTTGATGACTATGTTTCACAAGTCATAGACATGGAGATGTCAAACCAATGATGTGGACACATGTTATGAATATGGGGTTGGACTGACCCAACTTGAGACTGGCAATTAGTTGCAGCTCTCTCTCTACACATCATGTATGTTTTGTCCTTAGACCTGAGATTATCGCATGTACTTGAGATGTGGATCGACCTACTTTGGGGCTATCAGACGCTACTCCGTAACTGGGTAGTTATAAAGGTAGATTTCGGGTTTGTCCTGAAGCATGCTACAAGGCAAGGTCAATCAAGATGGGATTTGCCCCTCTCTACTTGAGATAGATATCTCTGGGCCCCTCGAGTGATCGGATCCAGAAATGCATGGCCGTGCTACATAAGGTTAAGAGTTAACCTAGTAAAGGGATTCCGAGTTACGTTATCAAGAAAGAGAGGTCAGCTTGGAGCTAGACCAAATATCGTGAGGCAAAGGGAAAGACATGTACTAAACCTTGTGATGTTTCGTCCGATATGATCTTTGTATGTGTTTAGGAGTTGGCACGTCTTGCTAGAGGCCGCTACCAACTATTGACAGAATAAGTGTATTCGTGTCATGTCTACACGTATATGAACCTATAGGGTCACACACTTAAGGGGCTGGAAGCCTAATGAGGATTAGATCCGAATTAGACCAGGCTTAGGCTACTAATGGGTTGCTAATGTAGAAACCCACTAGGGATGCCTATATAAGAGAGGGTGGGGCGAGATGACCAAAAAAAGACCATTCCACCCAGTCATCACACCTCTCGCCTGTGTTGCACGCGCGGACCTAGCAGTCTGGCGTTTGACATTTCCACCCCACACGTGTGGATACCTCGGAGGTGCTGCATCTGTGGCACTTGTACGAGCCGCTCAAGGGGACTTGCTCGTGGGACGAGAATAAGGAGGAGACATGGAACGTCTACACTGCCTCGACGCGCTTCATCAATTCCGCAACTGCGCGTCTAGTGGTAATCCCGTGATCTATGACAACAGTATTCCTGGTTTACGTGGTAGAAAATTTTGATTTGCGATAGTGTAGCCTTCTCGTATCCCATTAGTGGTATCAGAGCCGATGATGTTCAGTTATAGGTTCGGGATGTTTGCATATGGTGATATGCAAATTGATATGAGTGATGTGATCGTTTATATGGCGGTGGTTCAGGATTGATCTATGATGTTTCTTTCCGTGATCGTGATTCTAAGGTTGTCGAACGACTTACCCCTACCAGTCGGTTTCCGCCATCGAGGTACACAATGACACATAAATCCTATTGAATCACGCGAAGATCAATATGATTGATCGAATTGGAACCTAGATCTAAAATCGATGTACCGTGATCAAAGGAGTTTGATGGAATCAGGACAGGAGTCGGTTTATGGTAAATTTCATTTGCCGATCAAAATCCTTAAGAAAATTGTGAAGATTCGATCTCTCATTTTTCATGAGTTTGATCTCTCATTTATCAAAATCCTTAAATTTGATACCGCGAGGGGCGCTGCCCCTTCGAACCTCGCAGGGGGAGACCCCCTAGACCCCCCTAGTCGTAGCATTTTTTGTATCTCGTTAAGGTAACTAGGTGCTACGAGGTCACATGATCCGGGAGAATGCGATTCTATGCATAACTTGTTTTTGCAGGATGTATGTGATCAGTATGGCCCATATATGTATGTGATGCATGTATAAAAATTTGCATGACCTGCGTGTCGTGAGTAGGGCAACACGGCTGAAGCCATATGTGTTGTCATTTATTGTAATGGCATGTGTGCCAACTTGTGATGATCCCAATACTATGTAATTTTGATTACTAGCTGTTAGGAGTAATAACTTGTATTAGTTCGTGGAGGAGTCATCACCTGGAAGATGGCTCACATGGAACATGAAGATGGAGATCATCATGGTGGACAGGTTCTATGGCGATGGAGATCACCATGAGAAAATGGGCCATACTGTGTCACATCTATGTGAATGCTATTCTTATGTTTTTTACTAGTATGCATGCTTAGATGATAGATGTAGAACGATCCCTCAGAAAGTTTAAGTTAAACCATGCCCTCCCAACCAAACCTTGCACCATCCTATGCCCTGTACAATCGTTGGTGGGCCTATGAATAAGGGTGTCGCGGATTTCCTTGGCTGGATGGGTTTGTATCGGATACCAACACGCATAAGGGTTGGTGAGCTTGACAAGGTCATCTTAACAATTAAGGACCTTGGGGCATAAAGGTTGGGCGCCTAGTTTTGACATAGAGATGTCACCCAACAATAAGAGTCATACGTGATATGATTAGCAAGTGTTGCTTACCGCTTTACCTTGTCTTCTAGAGTGATGCTAAAGCTCACTAGTTGATTTGTTAATTGTGGATCTTGAATCACTTAGTATCAATAGAGGGATGTTGATTTAAGTGGGATTATATGCTATTAAATTGTTTAATATGTTTTACTCTTTCATGGTTACATGGCTTAGTATTTTGCATGTTTTCTGTTGTAGATCAATGGCACCAAACACTGCATCACCTTTTTCTTTGCGTTCGATTCTTGACAAAGATAAACTTAATGGAACAAACTATACGGACTGGGTCCGTAACCTGAGAATTGTTCTCAGGTATGATAAAAAGGAAACGGTTCTGGATACCCCAATCCCCGATGAACCTGCTGATAATGCATATGCTGCGCTAAAGAATGCCTACAAGAGAGCATGTGATGATTCTCTTGAGGTTAGCTGCCTAATGCTTGCATGCATGGAACCTGAACTCCAAAAGAAGTTTGAGGATCAGGATGCATACGATATGATCGTTGCTCTTAAGGACATGTTCCAAGATCAGGCAAGCACTGAGAGGTACAATGTTGCCAAGTCCTTTGTCGAATGCAAGCTAGCAGAGGGAGCAGCTGTAGGCCCACATGTGATCAAAATGGTTGCTAACAGTTAGACTTGGAAAAGCTTGGTTTTCCACTAGGCCAAGAGTTGGCCACAAACTTCATTTTGGCGTCTCTTCAATCCATCTATGGGCAGTTCATTTCGAACTACCATATGCATGGGGTGGAGAGGGCCTTAATGAGTTATGCGGGATGGTAAAAACAGCAGAAAGTCACATGAAGAAGTGTGCAGGGCATAGCGATGTGATGGCTATGCAGAACAAGCCTAGCTTCAAGAAAAAGGGTACTTCTTGGAAGAATAAGGGAAAGGCTAAGGATACGGTCCTAATCCTGCACCCAAGCAAAAGGCTGGACCTGTAGAAGACACTGAGTGCTTCTTTTGTCATGAACATGGCCACTGGAAGAGGAATTGCATCAAGTACCAGGCTTCTTTGAAGAAGAGTGGAAGTAAGAGTACTTCCCACTTAGGTACGCTTGTTGTAAATTTTGTGGACATTCTTCTCGCTGATTCCTATGCTAACTCTTGGGTATTTGATACCGGATCGGTTGCTCATATTTGCAATTTGATGCATGAGCTAATAAGGACTAGAGAAGTGCAGAAATGTCTCGTATGGGTCGAAACATTTGATCACCTTCATGTTTGATGAGGGATGGTTATTCATTCGCGAGTGCAAACAATGGTTGTGTAATCTCTAAGAATGATATGTTTATGGCTAATGCTCCCATTGTGAATGGGTTATTTATTTTAAATCTTGATGATGCATTTGTTTACCATGTTAGTGCTAAAAGGCTTCGGCCTAATGATTTGAGTCCTACCTATTTATGGCATTGTCGTTTGGGGCATATAAGTGAAAAGCGCATGAAGAAGCTCCATGGTGATGGTCTTCTAACTTTGTTTGATTTTGAATCATACGAGACATGTCAAGCTTGTTTACTTGGAAAGATGACCAAGTCGCCTTTTTCGGGTTCACCCGAGAGAGCGACAGACTTGTTGGAACTCATACATACTGATGTATGTGGACCAATGAGCACGTCAGCCAGAGGAGGATATCACTACTTCACTAATTTTACTGATGATTTCAGTTGATGAGGCATAAGTATGAAACTTGATGAGGCATAAGTCTGAAACTTTTGAAAAGTTCAAGGAGTTTCAGAGTGAAGTAGAGAATCAACGTGGCAAGAAAATAAAGGCCTTGCGATCTGATCGTTGAGGTGAATATTTGAGTCACGAGTTTAGCGATCATATTAAGAGTTGCGGAATTGTTCCACAACTTACGCTGCCCGGAACGCCTCAAAGGAACGGGGTCTCCGAACGGTGTAATCGAACTTTGTTGGACATGGTTCGATCGATGATGAGCCAGTCGGATTTGCCATTGTCATTTTGGGGTTATGCTCTAGAAACGGCAGCTTTCACACTTAACAGGGTACCATCTAAATCTGTAGTTAAGACACCATATGAGATGTGGACTGGAAAGAATCCCATTTTGTCTTTTCTAAAGATTTGGGGTTGTGATGCATTTGTCAAGCGACATCAGTCGGACAAGCTAACACCAAAATCGGATAAGTGCATTTTCGTGGGATATCCGAGGGAAACCTTAGGGTATTACTTCTACAACCGAGAGGAGGGCAAAGTGTTTGTCGCTTGTAGCGGTGTTTTCCTAGGGAAAGAGTTTCTCACAAAGGGAACAATTGGAAGGTCGGTGCGACTTGAAGAAGTTCAAGATGAGACAGTTGGGGATGCTTCTACGAGTGATGCTATGTAAGGTTCCCAACCTTAAATAAGGTAGAGATCCCTGTGTTTACAATGCTAGTCCCTGGATCAATAGCTAGCATCCGCAGTTAAGATGTAATATCAAGAAACAAAGGTCATAATACAACTTTATAACTAGGAATAAAATAAATCATTACATCTTACATAGCTCATTTGGCTATCTCATTACATTGCAGCAGAAATAACTATAGCATGGAGTCCATCTTCAAAGTGCCACAGGCAATCATGTTGGTTGTAGACTTGTAATCCTATTCACTAACTTCAAACAAACCTGCAACATAATAAGTTGCAGCCACAAGGGTCAATACATTTGAATTGTATTAGCAAGTTTCACTACTATGTAGAAATAAGTGGATCCTATCATTACATGCATATTTGGCTAAGTGGGGTTTAGGCTCTTTTGCAGAAAGCAATATAGTTTTATCCTATCTTTTCAAAATAGTTTTTGATCTTTGTCAAATCTTTCTGAACTTCTTGGAAAACTCCAAGTGCTTCAAATTCCTTGTTGTCACCCTCAAGTTTTTAACTTTGAGAAATTGGAATGTCGAGATCTTCCATAGCTTCAGGCCTTAGTTGCTCAGAATTGTCCATAACCGGGGACACGGCTAAGTACTTAGAATTGGATATTCTGCAGAAGTTTTACACTTTACCCACATGAAACAATCTCATCTTGATGCCACCAGTGGCCGCTGGATAAGTACTCACCAAGATGGAGTACTGGCAGATTGAGAATGTGACAAAGTCTTTCCATAGGTGTCCTCCCAATACACAATGCTAGCTTGTCATCCAGGCACCAATGTAGGGTTTCAAGTTCCCTTACACAAATCTAGTTATCCTGAAGATGCCAATGCATGGGTCTTCCACTATGTAGTTGACTAAGCTAGAGCCCATTTAGCATGTGGTTGTACACGGAAGCCACTGTACGAGAAACATGTTCAATCTCTAAGTCCCTGGGTGGTTTCCTTCTAGTGCACAACAAAAAGAGATTGCCATATAAACATGGTTCCTTTTGTTGCCACCTTGTCCAAAACTTGAGTATCCTTGTCCACCCAGGTGGTTCATTGAGTACTTGTTTTATTATATAAAACATAAGTCTTTTCAAATCTTCATATATTCATATCATGTATCCCATCCCAATATATAGCAGGGCTAAGCATACTACAACTACATTGTTTCCACTAAGTAATATATAAGGGTATCCTATTAGGATTTAGCATAGCATAAAATATAGAAATCCTTTTCATGCATGTTACAAAAATCCACTAAGTGCAATGAAAATAGTAGGACTTGGATGATAGTGTCACTTGCCTTTTTAGTAGAGAATGTTGGTTCACTTCTTGATCTTGCAAATATCACACTCTTGTAATTCCACTACCATTCAATCAAGCAAACACATATTCAACACAACATTCAAACAAATTGTCACACATAAAATAACAAAAACAAGGTCATGCATGCAAGCATGCAAAAGGTAGTTTTATTTGCAAAGGTGGTTTCTACTAGGCTCTAAACATTATAAAGTTCAAACTAGTCATTTACTAAAGTGGTAAAACCATTTGCAAAAGGTTTTATCTATAAACCATTTCTAAATCAAATCAATATTTTATGTGCTTGAAAATGCTTTTATCAAAGCAATAATTTTATATTGTTCAAAAAAAAGTTGTTAATTAACAACACTTGGTGTTTAGGGTCAGAAGGTTTGAATCAAATCATTTCCCAAAGGTGTTACTCAAAAATCATTTCTAAATCATTATCAATATTTTTATTTGACTAGAAATGAGCTAATTCAATTATTTGTTCCCTTACTTCACAAAATACATTTTTAAATCCATAAGTTGGTTCCTATGGTCATTAGGTTCACAACAATACATTTTGCAAAGAATTCACATTAAAATTATATCTAGAATAATTTTTATATTCAAAATAATCCTACACATGTTTCTGCAATTTCAACCAATTTTACAGAAGCCAATCATTAAACAAATTGCATGGTTGCAAGGTACTTGTTCTACTGATTCTATTGATATAAAATTTGCAAAATTTGGACGTGTAGATTTAAAGTTATAAATTTTACAAGTTTTCATATCAATCAGATTCAAAATTCTGTTTTAAACTAAACCATGTCCACGTGGCGCAATCTAATTGGCTGGTAACGGTTTGCACGGATCAAGGACCGTAGGATTTAAGTAGTATCGAGCGGCACGGATGGACTCATACCCTTTCGCTTAGATCTAATCTTAGCCGCAGGATCAGGATCTAACGGGCTCAGCTGCTTTGACCAAGGACTAGCGGCGCTGCGCGGCGGCGAGCGGCGGTGCACGCTCAGACGGTGGCGTCACGGCGATTCCAGGAAGCAAAGGAATAAGGGAAACAGCTCACCATGTTCGCGTGGTCGAGGTGAAGCTCGAGGTGGTCGCATCTGTCCAAGGGGCGCAGAGGAATGGCGGCAATTCCTTGCCGGAGTGTGCAGCGGCATGAGTTGTGCTCAGGCATCGTCGCTGGCGTCGTTTAGGACTGCGCTAAGACAAAGTAGAGGCATGGTTAGGTGCGCACGAGGGTTGCGAGTAAGGGAGCATCATCGGGAGAGAGAGGGGAGGACGAGGCTTACGGGGAACCTTCGCCGGAGACGAGACAGACGCGGCGACGCTCTGTTGATGACGAAGCCGAGCTTCTAGAGTGCACGGGAGCGAACTGGTGCTATGGGCAGGTGCGCCTGGCGATGGGGAATGTGCTAGCGTGCAGAGGGAGGCGAGGGGTGGCCGTGGTTCGCCGGATTTTGCTGGAGAAGGTCGCCGGAGCAGCGGCGGTGCAAAGGCGATTCGAGGCAGCGTGGTGGCAGAGAGGAGGTGGTGTTTGAGGGGAAAGAGAGAGGGGAGAGGGGCGAGTAAGTACGCGTGGTCACCGGAGGATTTAACACAGGCATTTACGCGAATTCAACGCTGGAGTAAATCGGCAGCAACGACAGCGAGACGTGGTCGCGGGTTGAAGACGACGACACGCTGGCGTGGGCCGTGCTGTCAGCGAGGTGGAGGGGGAAAGAGTGGGGTCGGGCGTTCAGTGACCTCGCGGGTGTGCGTGTAAGTGAAAAACGTTTTGCTGGGGAAAAGAAAGATGGGCTGCGAGTTGGGCTGTTGGGCGTGTTGGGTTGGGTCTGTTGTTTCTCTTTTTTTTTTATTCTGATTTCTTTTTCTTTTTCTATTTGATTTTCTGTTTTGATTTTCAAACAAACAATTCAAACAACAAATGAATTCAAACTTTTGCCAAACTTTATATTTATTCTAATTCTGATTAACCACATAATCCAAAGAACAAAATAGAATAATTTTATTCTTTTTAGGATCCATTTAATAATTAAATAAATAGACCATAGTCATTAATTCACATATGATTTTAATTTATTTAAAAACTCTATTTGAAATCTAAATAATACCAAAATCATTTCAGTAGGTTTTATTTGAATAAATAAAACACTTGGAAAACTTATTTAAAATAAAATAACAAGGTTTAGTGTTTATTTAAAATGGAAAAGTCTTTACCTTAATAAAATTGGATATTAGTAAATCCTCATTATTTTATTTAAATAAACCTTTACTCTCTTTATCAAATAGAAATATTTATTTTCAAAAGGTTGGCCAGATTTAATTTGGCTTTATAAAATAATCTTTATTTATATTTCTACCTTTGCTTTTGGAAAACCATAACTTTTTACTAAAAGATCTAAAAACAGTGATTCCAAATATTTTAACTTTATTGTTTATTTATCTTTTTAAATCCCTTTAGGATTTTATTTGATCAAAATAGGTTTTGATATTCCCAATTGGAATTAAAAAGTTTCATCTTACCCTAAATTTCAACAAAGTTTTATTTTGTTTATTTATTTTTCACATTTCAAAATTTGGAAAATTTTGGGATGTGACATGCTATTATAGCAGAACAAGTTGAGGAACCCGTGGCAACAGAAGCACCACAACCACGAAGGTCGGCGACGCTCCGCGAAGCGCGAGAATTATTATTGTTAAACAATGATGAGCCTGCGACCTATGCAGAAGCGATGGTGGACCCAGACTCTAAGAAATGGCTGATCGCCATGAGATCCGAGACAGAGTCCATGGGAGACAATCAAGTTTGGAACTTGGTTGACCTGCCTGATGGTTTTAAAGCCATCGAGTGCAAATGGATCAATAAGAAGAAGATTGATATGGATGGAAATGTTCACATTCATAAAGCTCGACTTGTTGCAAAAGGTTTTTGACAAGTTCAAGGAGTGGACTACGACGAGACTTTCTCGCCCGTAGTGATGCTTAAATCTATACGGATAATTCTAGCCATTGCTGCACATTTCGACTATGAAATATGGCAGATGGATGTCAAGACGGCTTTCCTAAATGGAATCCTAACTGAGGACGTGTATATGATGCAGCTCGAAGGTTTTGTCAATCCAAATAATGTTGGAAAGGTATGCAAACTTCTGAAGTCCATTTATGGGCTGAAGCAAGCATCTTGGAGTTGGAACATTCGATTTGATGAAGTTGTAAAGGAGTTTGGCTTCATAAAAAATGAACAAGAACCTTGTGTTTACAAGAAGGAAAGTGGGAGAGCGCTGGTGTTTCTAATCTTATATGTAGATGACGTATTGCTGATTGGAAATGACATTCCTATGCTCGAGTCTGTTAAGACCTCATTGAAAAATAGTTTTTCAATGAAGGACTTAGGAGAAGCGGCATATATTCTGGGAATCAAGATCTATAGAGATAGATCAAGGAGGCTAATTGGATTAAGCCAGAGTACATACATTGACAAAGTGTTGAAATGGTTTAGCATGGAAGATGCTAATAAGGGGTTCTTGCCCATGTCTAACGGCATAAAACTCAGCAAGACTCACTGTCCTTCGACTACTGATGAGCGTGAGCGCATGAGCAGGATTCCATATGCTTCGGCTATTGGATCCATCATGTATGCAATGATATGTACTCGCCCAGATGTTTCCTATTCTCTAAGTGTTACGAGTAGATACTAGGCTGATCCAGGTGAAGGTCACTAGACAGCAGTAAAGAATATCCTTAAGTACTTGAGAAGGACTAAGGATGTGTTCCTAGTTTATGGAGGTGAGGATGAACTCAGTGTAAGGGGTTACACAAATGCGAGTTACCTTAACGACTCAGATGACTCCAGATCGCAATCTGGTTATGTGTTTGTCATGAATGGTGGTGCTATGAGTTGGAAAAGTTCCAAGCAAGAGACGATGACCTCCTCTTCAACAGAAGCTGAATATATTGCTGCCTCGGAGGCTGCAAACGAAGCTGTTTGGATTAGGAATTTCCTGATCGCTCTTGGTGTGGTTTAGGGTGCGTCCAATCCCATGGACGTTTATTGTGACAACAATGGTGCTATTGTACAAGCCAAAGAATCTAGACAGCACCAGAAGAACAAACATATTTGCATGCGTTAACATCAGATTCGTGAATTCGTTGAGGATGGTAGTGTCATGATATGCAAAATACACACGGACTCAAATGTTGTTGATCCTTTTACAAAGCCACTCCCGCAGCCTGCGCATGAGGCGCACGCAAGAGCAATAGGTATTACATAAAATCTATATTGACTCTAGTGCAAGTGGGAGACTGAAGGAAATATGCCCTAGAGGCAATCATAGAGATGATTATATTTCTTACGTATCCATGAGTTATTGTAATGTTCCTTGAATATCTATATCAGGCAACTTGTATTGATTGGCAATTATGTGAATTGTTTGTGAAACTCTTTACTTGTATGGTTATTTAAGAGTTGTCCCTAGTCATAGTTCATGTGAGGACACACGTGAATATTAGACTAGCACATCGATTGGTTGATGACTATGTTTCGCAAGTCATAGACATGGAGATGTCAAACCAATGATGTGGACACATGTTATGAACATGGGGTTGGACTCACCCAACTTGAGAATAGCAATTAGTTGCATCTCTCTCTCTACACATCCTTATGTTTTGTCCTTAGACCTGAGATTATCGCATGTACTTGAGATGTGGATCGACCTACTTTGGGGCTATCAGACGCTACTCCATAACTGGGTAGTTATAAAGGTAGATTTAGGGTTTGTCCTGAAGCATGCTTCAAGGCATGGTCAATTAAGATGGGATTTGCCCCTCTCTACTTGAGAGAGATATCTCTGAGCCCCTCGAGTGATTGGATTCAGAAATGCATGGCCGTGCTACATAAGTTTAAGAGTTAACCTAGTAAAGGGATTCCGAGTTACGTTATTGTACAAGTCCCAACCTTTAATAAGGTAGATATCCTTGTGTTTACAATGCTAGTCCCTGGATCAATAGCTAGCATCCACAGTTAAGATGTAATATCAAGAAACAAAGGTCATAATACAACTTCATAACCAGGAATAAAATAATTCATCACATCTTACATAGCTCACTTGGCTATCTCATTACAATGTAGCAGAAATAACTATAGCATGGAGTCCTTCATCTTCAAAGTGCCACAGGCAATCATGTTGGTTGTATACTTGTAATCCTAATCAACACACTTCACTAATATCAAACCAACCTGCAACATAATAAGTTACAGCCACAAGGGTCAATACATTTGAATTGTATTGGCAAGTGATACTATGGTAGTATAGTGGAGTCTATCATCTATATGCATTTGGCTAAGTGGAGCTTAGGCTTGATTTGCTCAAAATAGATTTTCCTTATCATTTGAAAACACTAAGTTTTTGTTTGTCAAAATCACCCAAGGCATCTCCCAATAGAAATTGGTGATCCTTCAACCCTTGTTCAACCACAAGTTTTAACTTATAAAATTCGGAAGGCTAAGTACTTAGATTTTTCACTCTGCAGAGGTGGTGCACTTTCCCCACAAGACTCGACATGCATCGAGACAAGATCTTTCAGAAGCTTTCCCTTAGACCAGAATGGACGCGTTCCAACCTATCATCCCCAAGCAATATTTTATTTTATTGGAAATGCCTTTTAGAAAAGTAATAATTTTCTAGGGTTCATCAAATATATTTTTAAATCCCAAAACTTGGTATTTACGGTCAGATAGTTTAATTCAAATCATTTTCCAAAGGTTTTACTCAAAAAGCATTTTTAAAACATAAGCAATATTTTTATTTAACTAGAAATGCTTTTATTCAAAGATTTATTCCTTGGCCTCACAAATTATGTTTTTCAATCGAAAATTTGGTTTCTATGGTCAGTAGGTTCAAATAAAACCATTTACCAAAGATATTATCACAAAAATAATCTTACAATGAATTTTATATTCAAAATATGCCTACACATGTTTCTGCAAAAACAACTACGTTTACAGAAGCAAATCACTAAACAAAGTGCATGGTTGGAAAGTATTTGTTTTGCTTATTCCATTGATATAAAATTTGCAAAATTTGGACGTGTGGATCAAAAGTTATGAATTTTGCAAGTTTGAACAACTAATAGTTTCAATTCTGTTTTTAAAACAAAACCTGAGCCACGCGTCATGTTCTGATTCGTCGATACCGGTTCGCACGGATCAGCTAATGTGGTGCGTTGGATCTAAATAAGATCGTGCGGCACAGATCTAGCGTACCTCTTCGCTTAAGTGATCTGTTTCTGTGCGTCAGATCTGAATCGGATGGTCCTGATCTAATCGACCACAAAGTGGCGGCACTGGCGGCGGCGAGTGGCGGCGACGCGGTCAGACGGTGGTGTTCCGGCTATTACAGGAGGCAAGGGGAATGGGAGTAAGCTCACCGGGTTCGCTGGTTCGTGCTGATGCTCAACGTATCCACCTTTGGCCGAGGGGCGCTCGAGGTCACCGGCGATTCCTCGCCGTAGTTGTCGTCGGCGTATGGCGCTTGCTGTCGTCGTTGAAGGCGAGGATGGAGGACGCGCTAGGACAAGTGGAATACTCCGTTAGGTCCGCAAGAGTGAGGCAAGCATGAGAGTGTCCATGAGGGGGAGAGGGGCGTTTAGTACTAACCGGGGGAACTTGCCGGAGTCGAGGCAGTGGACGACGACGTCGTGTCTTAGTCCTTGCCGATGTTGTGGGTCAAGCGCAGCAATCCAAGCATACTGGGAGGTTCAGGGGTCGATGGGGAGTGCGCTCGTGGGATCTGGGAGGCAAGGGGCGATGGTGTCTGGCCGGAATTGGAGAAAAGCTTCGCCGGAGCAGTGTTGGTCTTCAAGTGAAAATGGAGAGGGGAAGCAGGCGATTAATAGGGCGTGATCACTAGGAGGAATCAACGCTGCATTTACACGAATTTGTTCGAGGATCAATTGATAGATAACGGCAGGGAGAAGGAGGAAGCAGTCGCGGCGGGTGTAAACGAAGACTAGCAAGTGGTGTCGCTTCGTCAGCGAGAGAGAGAGAGATAGAGAGAGAGAGAGAGAGAGAGAGAGAGAGAGAGAGAGAGAGAAAGAAAGAGTGGGGTCCAACCGTTAGTGGCGATGCGGGCTCATTCTATTGTACAAATGGTTTTCTGCGGGGGGAGAGGTTAGTTGGGCCAGTGGGCTGGGCTTGCTGGGTTGGGTCGTTTCCCTTTTTTTATTCTGAATCCTTTTTCTTTTTCTATTTAGAATTTTTGTTTTGATTTTATTCAAATGATTTCAAACCCTTTTTCATTTCAAAACTTTTCAAACTTTTCAGTAAGTTTATATTCTGTTTGAATATGTATGTTTAAGACCATTTTTAGAATAATTTCTTTATTCATTTTATGGTTTTATTCTTTATTAAAATAAGCACTTGCTTTTATTCAAATAAGTTTTTATTTATATTTTCAAATCCTTATTTAAATCTTAATTTTTACCAAACCTTTTTAGTTGGTTTTATTTATTCAATAGGTTGTTAAATAATTCACTTGAATTATTAAAGTATTTTAATATGATGATTAATCATTTAATTTGGGCAAATGTCTTTATTCCAATGAAAACAAAATATGGTTTTAATTCCATAAATTTTATTTAATGATTCTTTTATTCCATTTTAGTTAATTAAATAACTTTTATATTCACCTTGTGAAATTCCACTTTATTAATTTCCCATGATTTAATTAATCATTTATCTAAGGGATTTTGTCTTTATTGAATTTAATTAGAATAGGGTTTAATCCCATATACTTTTATTTGCTTATTCTTTATCCCTTTCTTTCATTTGGATTTGGATTATATTTATTCTATTTTCTTATGGATTAGGCCAAGTTTTAGTTTGGCTTTTAAATATTCCTTATTTATTTATTCCTTCACTTATCTTATAAAATCCATATCTTTTTATTTATAGATCCAAAATTGGTGATTCCAATTTGTATATTTTTATTTAATATTTGGTTATGTTTTTAAATCCCTTTAGGATTAGTTTGATCACAAATTGGTATGGATTTTAGATAGGAGATCTATTATCTTTAGAAATTTTCCTTTAACTTATTAAATTCATAAGTTTTTATCCATGGTTCCAAATTGAATGAAATCAATTTCTATGATTTTATAACATTTTTGTTTATCATTCTTGTTCATTTATAAATATTTGTTTGACAAACTTCATATGGATCAAATCCATAGTCTTAGAGTAATCTTGGATATGATTTCCTTCCATTTAGGGTTTTAGAGTTTTGATTTAACTTTTCCAAGTGTTTAAATTTCAAAACACATTATTTATGAATGCATTTATCTTGATTGAAATTTGTTGGATTACATTTTATTGAAAGTTTTTTCAAGATGGGTTTTGATGTTTCCATTTGGAATCAAAAAGTTTCTTTTCACCCTAAATTTCAACAATTATTTATTTTGTTTATTTTTTTTTCACATTTCAAAATTTGGAAACTTTTGGGATGTGACAGGCTACCACCCTTAAAGAAATCTTGTCCCGAGATTTGGGAAAGCTAGAGGTTACAAGTTGGCTTCAAAGCAACTAGGGTACTAAGACCCTTAAATTTTTTTTCACTAGATTACATCTTGGGATCTTGATGAAACTTCTCTGGACAGACATCTGCATAGTGTACTTTGTTTCCACACTTGAAACATGTGACAAGGCTGAGATCTCTCATAGGCTTTCTTGTCTTGTACCTCATCTTTTCTGGACAATTTCTTGCATAATGTCCTTGGTCACCACAATTGTAACATGTGACAAGATTGAGTTCTTCATGTATCTTATGTGGACAAGTTGATATATAATGGCCTATCTCTTTCAGTTGTTGCACCACACTTGGCTAATTTCCTTATTCTTCTTATTCCTCTTCTTCTTGGGTTTCTCCAAAGATAGGAGTTATTCTAGTTCATGCTCTTCATATATCACCTCAAAGGTGGGAAACTCTCCTTGTTTCCTTAATCGTTTCTTTGGGTAATACATATGTTTCCTCTCTTGTCCATCAAGGTGAGTCATAGTGCATGGAGGTGCAAGCTGAGATTTTCCTTTGTCTTCATCCTTCTTGATAGAAGTCGTTTCCTCATGGAGGTCTCCAAACTTTTGTTGCACTCCACCTTGTTTCCTTTGTTGAACTATAGAATAGATGGGGCATTGAATAGGGACATGATTATTTCCTTCACATAGGAAACAAGTCACTTGAGATGTGGGGCATTGTTTAGTTGGATGTTTCTCTTCACAATTGGGGCATTGATCTTCATGCTGTTTGGAAGTGTGATCCATGTCTCCACAAATATTGCAAGCTTGGGTTCCTTCTTTAATATCATCCTTGACATCATTGTTGTCACAAACTCCTTGGGAAAGGTTGTCTCCCATGTTGATCATTTGATTTGTCATCCTTTGCAACAATTGGGTTTGGGTTTCCAAAAAGTTTTGCATGGTTGGGTCTAACTCATTGTAGTTGGCTCAAATCTGAGTTGTCACTTGGTTCAACTGGGTTTGGGTTGCTATGAGTTCTCTCATGTGCATCTCTTGGTTGTTGTTGTCACCATTCTTGATGTTGGAGTCTCTTGGAGAAGTCATCTGTTTAGGTTGGACTGGGATTAGAATAGGCAAAAGATTTCTAAGGAAGAAGTCTAATCACACACAACAATTCACACAAGCAAAGAACAAGCAATCACAAACAAACATTCCACTCAAACAACAAGTTTCAAGCACATTTTTAGGCAAAAGAATATTTTTGCTACACCACATAAGTTGGTGTGTTTGATCTAAACTTTAGTATGGTGGTCCAACTATATGGTTTTCTTGAGATCATTCCATTCTTCTTAGTTGTTCCTTCTTGAACAAGATCATTGTATCCTTGGATAAATTCTTGTATCTTGGTCACAAAACTTCAAAGGTGATGATGGTTCCTTCTAAGTTGTGTTTCCTTCGTCTTCAAGTCTTGAGTAATATTTCTTCTCTCACTTATAGTCCTTAGTGATGTCCAAGTTGAAGTCCTTGTTGATACTAAAGTTGGAATCATTGGTGATGTTGAAGTCTTTGATCAAGTTGAAGTCTTTGCTTATGGTGAAGTCTTTTCTCATGTTGAGGTCTTGTCCATCAAGTTTGAAAATGAAGAGATGTAGAATCAAAACCAAAAAGGTTGAGGAAAGAGTTTTACAAGATTGTTTGCAAATAAGTTTTGGAACAAATACAACTCCTATATTTTTCTAAGGGGTTTTGTCCAATCCTAGGGTTACAATCCTACAGGCAACACAGTGCTCTGATACCATCTGTAGAGGTCCCAACCTTTAATAAGGTAGAGATCCCTATGTTTACAACGCTAGTCCCTGGATCAATAGCTAGCATCCACAGTTAAGATGTAATATCAAGAAACAAAGGTCATAATACAACTTCATATCCAGGAATAAAATAATTCATTACATCTTACATAGCTCATTTGGCTATCTCATTACAATGCAGCAGAAAAAACTATAGCATGGAGTCGTTCATCTTCAAAGTGCCGCAGGCAATCACGTTGGTTGTAGACTTGTAATCCTAATCAACACACTTCACTAATATCAAACCAACCTGCAACATAATAAGTTATAGCCACAAGGGTCAATACATTTGAATTGTATTGGCAAGTGATACTATGGTAGTATAGTGGAGTCTATCATCTGTATGTATTTGGCTAAGTGGAGCTTTGGCTTGCTTTGCTCAAAATAGATTTTCCTTATCATTTGAAAACATTAAGTTTTTGTTTATCAAAATCACCCATGGCATCTCCCAATAGAAATTGGTGATCCTTCAACCCTTGTTCAACCACAAGTATTAACTTGGAAAATTGGGATGAGGATATTCTTGATAGCTTCCATGTCTTGATGCTCAAATTGTCCATTACCGGGGACACGGCTAAGTAATTAGATTTTTCACTCTGCAGAGGTGGTGCACTTTCCCCCCAAGACTCGACATACATCGAGAAAAGATCTTTCAGAAGCTTTCCCTTAGACCAGAATGGACGCGTTCCAACCTATCATCCCCTACCACCAACTGTCCATTTGGCTAAGTTATTGCAACCTATATGATCCAGGCAGAGCCCATAATGCCAAGTGGCTGCACTTGAAGCTTCTCAACATTTGACATCTCAAATCTCTATGTTCCTGGGTGGCATTCCACAAGTGAGATACACAGGGTAGGCCATGAAAATGGGCCCTGGTAACCACTCAACAAAAATCCATCCATGCAATTACCATTCCACCCAGGTGATTCATTCACTTAGTAGTGTTATTAAGTAAAAACATAAGTCAAAGACTTAGCAATATTTTCCATAGCATGTGTATATAAACCACCCTTGGTTTATACTAGCTAGGCTAAGAATGGTAATAGAAAGTATCTTAACTTAGATAAAATTCTAACAATTCTACAACTTCTAGGATTTCCCAAGCATAGCATATAGATACTTAGCAAAAATTATCATGCAAGCCCTATACAAAATATTTCTAATCCATAGTCAAAATATTGGGACAAAAGCATGAAGCACCACTTTCCTTTTTGGTAGAGAATATAAGTTCACTCCTTGGTCTTGCAATAGTCACACACTCTTCAAATTTCACTACAATTCAATCAAGTAAATATTCAATCTACCATTCAAGCAATTCATCACATAGAATAATAAAAACAAATAAATGCATGTAAACATGCCAAAGATTGTTTTATTTGGATAAGTGGTTTCTAATAGGTTATAAACATTTGAAAACACCTATTTTTCATTTATAAAAGTGGTAAAACCATATGATATTAAGTTAGTGAAAATGGCCACTTTAAATCATTTTTGTTTTGCTAGAAATGGTTTAAATCAAAGGAATATTTTCTAGTGGTTGACAAGTATATTTTAAACACAAATGTTAGTGTTTTATGGTCAAGTGTTTATTATTAAAACCATTTGCAAAAGGTTTCACATATAAACCATTTTTATACCCAAGCAATATTTTATTTTATTGGAAATGCCTTTTAGCAAAGTAATAATTTTCTAGGGTTCATCAAATATATTTTTAAATCCCAAAACTTGGTGTTTACAGTCAGAGAGTTTAATTCAAATCATTTTCCAAAGGTTTTTCTCAAAAAGCATTTTTAAAACATAACCAATATTTTTATTTCACTAGAAATGCTTTTATTCAAAGATTTATCCCTTATCCTCACAAAATATGTTTTTAATCCAAAAGTTGGTTTCTATGGTCAGTAGGTTCAACTCAAACCATTTACCAAAGATTTTATCACAAAAATAATCTTAGAATGAATTTTATATTCAAAATATGCCTACACATGTTTCTGCAAAAACAACTACGTTTACAGAAGCAAATCACTAAACAAAGTGCATGGTTGGAAAGTATTTGTTTTGCTTATTCCATTGATATAAAATTTGCAAAATTTGGACGTGTGGATCAAAAATTATGAATTTTGCAAGTTTGAACAACTAATAGTTTCAATTCTGTTTTTAAAACAAAACCTGAGCCACGCGTCATGTTCTGATTCGTCGATACCGGTTCGCACGGATCAGCTAATGTGGTGTGTTGGATCTAAATAAGATCGTGCGGCACAGATCTAGTGTACCCCTTCGCTTAAGTGATCTGTTTCTATGCGTCAGATTTGAATCGGATGGTCCTGATCTAATCGACCACAAAGCGGCGGCGCTGGCGGCGACGAGTGGTGGTGGCACAGTCAGACGGTGGTGTTCCGGCTATTAAAGGAGGCAAGGGTAATGGGGAGTAAGCTCACCGGGTTCGCTAGTTCGTGCTGATTCTCAATGTATCCACCTTTGGCCGAGGGGCGCTCGAGGTCACCGGCGATTCCTCGCCGTAGTTGTCGTCGGCGTCTGGCGCTTGCTATCATCGTTGAAGGCGAGGATGGAGGACGCGCTAGGACAAGTGTAAGACTCCGTTAGGTTCGCAAGAGTCATGTGAGCATGAGAGTGTCCACGAGGGGGAGAGGGGCAGTCAGTACTCACCGGGGGAACCCGCCGGAGTCGAGGCAGTGGACGGCGACATCGTTTCCTGGTTATTGCCGACGTTGTGGGTCAAGCACGCGCAAGCCAAGGATACTGGGAGGTTCGGGGGTGATGGGGAGTGCGCTCATGGGATCTGGGAGGCAAGGGGCGACGGTGTCTAGCCGGAATTGGAGAAAACCTTCGCTGGAGCAGTGTTGGTCTTCAAGCGAAATCAAAGCGGCCTGGAGGGAGAGGGTGGGTGGCGTCTGGTGGGAAATGGAGAGGGGAAGTAGGAAATTAATAGGGCGTGATCACTGGGCGGAATCAACACTGCATTTAAACGAATTTATTCGAGGATCAATTGACAGAGAACGGTACGGAGAAGGACGAAGCGGTCGCGGGCGGGTGTAAACAAAGACTGGAAAGTGGGGTCGCTTCATTAGCGAGAGAGAGAGAGAGAAAGAGTGGGGTCCAACCGTAAGTGGCTATGCGGGTTTGTTCTCTGGTACGAATGGTTTTCTGCGGGGGGAGAGGCTAGTTGGTCCAGTGGGCTAGGCTTGCTGGGTTGGGTCATTTCCCTTTTTTTTATTCTGAATCCTTTTTCTTTTTCTATTTAGAATTTCTGTTTTGATTTTATTTAAATGATTTCAAACCCTTTTTCATTTCAAAACTTTTCAAACTTTTCAGTAAATTTATATTCTGTTTAAATATGTATTTTTAAGACCATTTTTAGAATAATTTCTTTATTCATTTTATGGTTTTATTCTTTATTAAAATAAGCACTTGCCTTTATTCAATTAAGTTTTTATTTATATTTTCAAATCCTTATTTAAATCTTAATTTTTACCAAACCTTTTTAGTTGGTTTTATTTATTCAATAGGGTGTTAAATAATTCACTTGAATTATTAAAGTATTTTAATATGATGATTAATCATTTAATTTGGGAAAATGTCTTTATTCCAATGAAATCAAATATGGTTTTAATTCCATAAATTTTATTTAATGATTCTTTTATTCCATTTTAGTTAATTAAATAACTTTTATATTAACCTTGTGAAATTCCACGTTATTAATTTCCCATTATTTAATTAATCATTTCTCTAAGGGATTTTGTCTTTATTGAATTTAATTAGAATAGGTTTTAATCCCATATACTTTTATTTGCTTATTCTTTATCCCTTTCTTTCATTTGGATTTGGATTATATTTATTCCATTTGCTTATGGATTAGGCCAAGTTTTAGTTTGGCTTTTAAATATTCCTTATTTATTTATTCCTTCACTTATCTTATAAAATCCAAATCTTTTTATTTATAGATCCAAAATTGGTGATTCCAATTTGTATATTTCTCGGAGGTGCTGCATCTGTGGCACTTGGATGAGCCGCGCAAGGGGACTTTCTCGTGGGACAAGAACAAGGAGGACACGTGGAACGTCTGCACTGCCTCGACGCGCTTCATCAATTCCGCAACTGCGCGTCTAGTGGTAATCCCATGATCTATGACAACAGTATTCCTGGTTTACGCGGTAGAAATTTTTGATTTGCGCTAGTGTAGCATCCCCATATTCCGGAAAATATGCCAAAAATCCTATTTCACTAGAAGATTGACGGAGCCAGAGTACGAGGCAGAGTGGAGGCCTGGGGGCCCACACCCCTGCCAGGCGTAGGCTAGGCCTAGCCGCGCCTAGGAGGGTGCGGCCACCCTATGCACCCCCTCGTCCTCTCTCTTCGCCTATAAGTTACCCCTTGACCTAAAAACTGAAGGGGTTGGTCGTTTTCCAGACAAGAGTTCCGCTACGCCGCCACCACCAGAAGCCACAATTCGGAACCAGAAACTCCGTTCTGGCACCCTGCCGGGATGGGGAATTTGGGGAGGATCATCGCCATCGTCATCACCAATGCCTCTCCATCAACCATTGGTGACACACAAGTATAGGGGGTCGCAAAAGTCTTCACGGGTAGTATTACACAATTTATTGATTCGACACAAGGGGATACAAAGAATTCTTGCAAGCCTTAACAACTGAGTTGTCAATTCAGCTCCACCTGGAAATAGTTCTTTCTCACAGAAGTTTATCAGTAGCAACAGTTTGTAGTAGCAACAGCAAAGCAACAGCAACAGTAGAACAAGAACAATAGTAATAGAAACAGTAAATAGTGGGATTTGAGCGCGGTAGGCATAGGGATGGATGCATAGGCGTTGCATGGACGAGTCTATACATGTAACTTCAAGATCTAGGGCATTGCAGATAAATAAGAACAAGCATCCAAGTACTAAACAATCCTACGCATGTGCTCCATATATAGTCATGCGTGCTCGCGATGAGAACTGAACAACATATTTTGTCCTGCCAGCCCATGGCAGCAGGGTCTCTAGGGAACTACTGGCAATTAAGGTGCTCCTTTTAACAGAGCACCGGAGCAAAGCATTAACACTCCGTGAACACATGTGATCCTCAAACCACAGCCATCCCCTCCGGTTGTCCCAATTTCTGTCACTTCGGGGCCTTTGGATCCGGACAATGATATGTGTACACAACTTGAAGATAAGATCACAAACAATACTATCATAATGATTCAATAATAAGTTCAGATCTGAGATCGTGGCACTCGGTCCCTAGTGACAAGCATTAATCATAACAAGTTGCAACAAAGTCAAATAGCACTAAATAGAGATACTAGGCACTATGCCCTAACAATCTTATTCCATTACAAGATAGAACTCATCCTACCATCCACATATCCTACAGGGGGGATTACTCACTCATGGATGAGGGAAACATTGATGGTTGATGGAGAGGCGTTGGTGATGACACTGGCGATGATCCTCCCCAAATTCCCTGTCCCGGTAGGGTGCCAAAATGTCTTTTGTGGATCCGAATCGCGGCTTCTGGTGGTGGCGGCGCAGCGGAACTCTTTTTGGAAAAACGTCAAACCCTCCCCCTCAATTTTTAGGTCAAGGGGTAACTTATAGGCGAAGAGGGATCCCGAAGGGGTGCCTGGGGTGGCCGCACCCCCTAGGCGCGGGCTGGGCCAACCCGCGCCTGGCAGGGGTGTCGGCCCCCTAGGCCTCCACTCCGTTTCGTCTTATGGCTCCGTGGATCTTCTAGAGAAATAGGATTTTCGACATATTTTCCTGAATTTTTCCTGATAGTTGATTTTCTGCACAAAAACTATACACCAAGGTAATTCTGCTGAAAACGGCGTCATTCCGTGTTAGTTGAATCCAAATCACACAAGTTTAGAGGAGAAACAATAGCAAAAGTGTTCAGGAAAGTAGATACGTTTTAGACGTACAAGATTAGCTTATTGCTTGTCGTTAAGCAATTCAGTTGAAAACTGAGTGTGATAAAAGAACTTTTACGAACACATTTGCTTCATATGATGTATATATTCTTAGCCCATGATTTGATACTTAAACAATTCATAATAGGAAGTATGCAACTAAGTCTACTCAATAGTCATTGCAAGCTATGAAGAGAAACCAACTCAATAATAATAAATAGCATGGAACAAAAACATAAGCAACATTGCAATGCTCATAGTAAGGTATGATAGAGTGGTATCTCGCTTGCCTTTGTTTGTAGAGAACAATATAAATGCCAAGGCACTTCTGAAGTTCAATTGAAGACTAGAGGTAAAAGTATCAGAGATACAAGTATCAAAGTCATGACATAATTATCCAAGTTTTGAGACAAACACAAGAATGACAATTATGCTCTCAAGAAGGTGCTCATAGAATAAGTGGTGACTCAACAAGGAAGTGAAAAGGTTTTGAAAAGTTTGAAAGGCTTCCAAATGATGAAAGTAAGGTATTCATTAGCTTTGAGCTCTCATTGCCCCAATCATAGGCATCTTTATATGGTTAAGATGAAAGTGAGGTCGAATCTGAGTACGAGGGCCGCTCCGCATGCTACTCAACTTTGGTTACCTACAAGTTCTTATCAGTGTACATACATGCATATCATAGAGAACTGCCAACGGGGTACCCCTTGCCCATGATACATGAGCTATCACGTTATCAAAATGACAAGGCAAGCAGACAATGAGCATCTCAGCGATCTTTTTATTTACTATGTGCATAGCTTTTTATTGAGGATGCTTCATAGACGCTCATTATGGTGATGCTGCAATTTTCCACCATGATTAGGCATGGCTTAGGCTAGCGGTCCAGGCATTTCTCTAACACATATATATACTCCATGAACTCATAAGATCCCCTTTATTTCACACCGTCGACATCTGCAAACAAAAGAGCAAGGTATCAACTGGATAGGTATCCATAAGTGTTGAAAGCGTTCCCTATGACAGCACGGCTCTGCTAACTCTCAGCATATAATTTGCAAGCATATAACTTTCATGGAAAGGTCACAATGGTTCAAGATTATTAAGTGCAAGGAATAATGTCACATCCCAAGATTTTCCAAATCTTGTAATGTGAAAAATAAAGGAATAAAATAAAACTGTGTTGATTTTCAGGGTGAGAAGAAACTTTTTGAATCCAATTGGGAACTTTCAAAACCTATTTGGCTCAAATAAAATCCTAAAGGGATTTAAAAAGTTAAGTAAACAATAAAGTTAAAATATTTAAAATTAATATTTTTGAATCTTTTAATAAAAGATTTGGTTTTCAAAAGAAAAGGTAGATTTATAAATAAGGATTATTTATAAAGCCAAATTAAACCTTGGCCAATATTTGAAACAAAAGGTTTTTGCTTTGATTAAAAGAGTAAAGGTTTATTTAAACAAAATAATAAGGATTTAATATCCAATTTTATTTAAGTAAAGGATTTTACCATTTTAAATAAACACTAAAACTTGTTTACTTATTTTAAATAAGTTTTCTAAGTATTTTATATTCTCAAATAAAACCTACTGAAGTGTTTTGGTTTTATTTAGATTTCAAATAAAGGTTTTAAATAAAACAAACCCTATTTGATTTAATAACTAAGGTCCATTTTATTTAATTATTAATGGAACCTAAAATAAAAATGTTATTTTCTTTTAAACAAGTTTTCCAAGTATCTTATATTTTCAAATAAAACTTACTGATTTGGTTTTGATAAAATTTAGTTTTCAAATGGAGATTTTATTAAATAAATCAAAACCTATTTGAATTATTAATTAAGATCTATTTTATTTAATTATTAAATAGATCCTAAAAAGAATAAAAATATTATTTTCATCTTTGGACTTTGTTTATGTTGTTAAACAGAACCAGATTCAATTGCATTGTTTGGTGATTGTTTGAATCAATTTGAATGCTTGATTGGTTGTTGAATTTCAAAACAGAAATTGATTTTGGAAAAAGAAAAAGATTCAGACAGAAAAAAAATAATGGAACGGACTGACCCAACCCAACTAGGCCCAACAGCCCAGTCCAGCCCACCTATTTCCCCCTCTGCCGAAACGTTTTTCTCACTCAGATTCGCACCCGTGCAATCGCTGACCGGTGGACCCATTCCCCTCTCTCTCCCTCACTGCCAGATAGACCCCACCACCAGCTCACCTGTCTTCAACCGCGCGACCAGTTCCTCCTCCTCTCTCCCGTTTCTGCGTTGAATTCGCGAGCTTGATTCTCGTTTAATGGCGCAATAACCCCGCCCTGCGACCACGCATCATAAATCGTCTCCCTCTCCTCTCTGGTTCCCCTCTGTCGCCCCACCTCGACAAGCCCCCAGGCCGCCCTGATTCCTCTCCGAACCTCACTGCCACCGACGAACTTTTCCCTCGATTCCGGCCGTGTCCTGCCACCCCTCGCCTCCTTGACCACACTCGCATACTCGCCAAGCCCTGGCGCACCTTTTCGCATTGCCAGCTCACCCGCGCGAGCTCTGCAAGCTCGACAGCGTCACCCCGAGCCAGCGCTGCCGTCTGTCTCCAACTGCGGCGACGTCTCCTAGGTAAACCAGACCACCCCTCCCTTCCCCGTGGACACGATAATGATCGCCATGCTCTTGCGAACCTAACGGTGTCTCCCGTTTGTCCTAGGTTCCCTCCATCCTCGCCCTCGACGATCTCCAGAGCACGCCCGCCGCCGTGTGGACTCCGGTGAGCAATCCACGTCGGACCAGAGCGCCCCTCGACAAACGAACCACACGTTGAGAATCAGCACGACGCCACGAACACTGTGAGTATCTCCCCAGCCACCCTTGCTTCCTGTATCGCCGGCGCCGCCACCGTCTGGCCGCTCCGCCGCCAGTAGCCACCGCAGCCCCGCCCATCTATGGCTGGCACGCTGCGCATCGTAGGATCTTGATCCGACGCTCACGATAGATCCTTAGCCGAAGGGGTACGCGTCCATCTGTCCCGCACGTTTTCAGTTAGATCCAACGCACCCCGTAGGCGATCCGAGCGAACCGTTATTGTCCAATCAGAAACTGCCACGTGGACTGGAATTGATTTAAAACAGATTTTTGATCTGATTAGAATGCAAGTTTGTAATTGGTATAACTTTTGATCCACACGTCCAAAATTTTCAAACTTTATATCAATGGAATCAGCAAGACACGCCCTAGCCAACCATTCCATTTGTTTAGTATAAAGCTTCTAGAAAAATGTTTGTTTTTGCAGAAACATTTGTATGCTTGATTAGATTGTAAAAATTGTTCAAAAATGATTTTGGGGATAAAATCTTTTGCAAATGGAGTGTTTTGAACCTACTGACCATAAGGAAACACTTTGTGGTTTCAAAAATGTATTTAGTGAAACAAAAGAATGATTATTTGATTTAAAACCATTTCTAGTCAAATAGAAATATGGTTTATTTATTAAAAATGGTTTTGAAGGAAAACTTTTGGGACATGTTTTCTTTTAAACTCTCTGATCCTGAACACCAAGTTTTATGGTTTGAAAACATATTTGGTGAACCCTATAGATTAATGCCTTAGTAAAAATATTTCTACACCACATAAAATGATGCCTTGTTTTGAAAATGGTTTATGAAGTGAAAACATTTTGCAAATGACTTTTCCACTTTGCAAAATGACCATTAGGTGTTTTCCAATGTTTATAACCCATTAGGAACCACTTTTCCAAATAAAACAAAGTTTGGCATGCTTGCATGCATTATCTTAGTTGTATGATTTTATGTGTTGTTTTGCTTGATTGGTAGATTGAGTTTGTGCCTTGCTTGATTTAATTGTAGGGACTTGAAGAGTGTGATTGTTGCAAGAACAAGGAGTGAACCTATACTCTACCAAAAAGTCAAGTGATGCTTCATACTTTTTGTCCCATTAATTTCACTATGCATTAGTGTTTTATCTAAGTAAAACTTGCATGGAATTTTGCTAAGTATAAACCTTGCTATAGGAAAACCTAGTAGATGAAAACTTAGTAGAAATTTTTCCTAAGTTAAAATTCCTACTACTATCAAGCTTAGCCTAGCTAATAGAAAACAATGGTGGAATATATATATCCATACTATGGAAAAATTTCTAAGTCCGAGGACTTGTGTTTTTGTTTAATAAAACAACTAAGTTAATGAATCACCTGGGTGGAATGGTAATTTCTTGGTGGATTTTGGTTGAGTGGTTCACAAGGCCCATGTCTATGGTTGACCTTGTGTATCTCACTTGTGGATGGCCACCCAGGAACAAATATATTTGAGATATCAAATGTTGAGAAGCTTCAAGTGCAACCACTTGGCATTATGGGCTCTGCCTGGATCATATAGGTTGCAAGAACTTAACCATTTGGACAGTTGGTGGTAGAGTTTGATAGGTTGGAACGCGTCCATTTTGGTCTAAGGGAAGGCTTCTGAAAGATCTTGTCTTGGGAAACCAAGTCTTGTGGGGAAAGTGCACCACCTCTGCAGAGTGTAAAATCTAAGTACTTAGCCATGTCCCTGGTAAAGGAAAATTTGAGCATCAAGACATGGAAGCAATCAAGAATCTCATCATTCAAATTTCTAAGTTAAAAACTTGTGGATGAACAAGGGTTAAAGGATCTTATATCTATTGATTGAGAGAAATGTTTTTGTCAGGCAAAAACTTAGTGTTTTCAAATGTTAAGGAAAAATCTATTTTGAGCAATGCAAGCCTCAACTCCACTTAGCCAAAAGCATATAGATGATAGACTCCACTATGCTACCATAGTATCACTTGGCAATACAATTCAAATGTATTGACCCTTGTGGCTGTAACTTGTTATGTTGCAGGTTTGATTGATTTAGTGAAGTGTGTTGATTAGGATTACAAAGTCTACAACCAACATGTCTGCCTGTGGCACTTTGAAGATGAAGGACCCTATGCTTATAGACATTCTGCTGCAATGTAATGTAATAGCCAAATGAGCTATGTAAGATGTAACAAATTATGTTATTCCTGGTTATAAAGTTGTATTATGACCTTTGTTTCTTGATATTACATCTTAACTGTGGATGCTAGCTATTGATCCAGGGACTAGCATTGTAAACATAGGGGACTCTACCTTATAAAAGGTTGGGACCCTTACAAATAAAGTGTGCCATCAAGTTCGTGAGAGCTTTACTAAATAACTTTCTCAAAACAGACAAACATTTTATTTAAAAGAGAGCAAGGAATATAGAATATGCACAGAAATAGCAAATGATGATAATAGGTAGGTATGGTGGACATAGTTGGCAATATTGGTTTTGGGGAGTTGGAAACACGAGTAGAGCTCATACTCAGTGCAAGTGAAGGCTGGCAAAAGAGAGGGAGCGACAAACGAGAGAGCAATAACTATCATAATCAGGATTGCAACAAAACAGGACTAATTATGGCATGAAAGTGATACAAGAACTCTGAGGCAAAATAAATCATTGAGTCTTACTGACTATTGTTTAGTCATATGGATGCGTGAGCATGTGCCAAGTCGATTGACATGAAACTTCCATAGGAGGATACCACAATATCATACCAAAATATGAATAAAACAATGCAAGCAAACATTCATATAACATGCTACAAACTATTAGCAAGCTGGAGCTAATCACAGACAAGCAAGAACTACTAAGCATCCATCAGTAACATACTCCTTACAATGTACAGACTAAGCATGCTCACAATGATGAGTATATGTACATAAATGAAAACAAATAGAGTTCGTTACCAGCCTCTTACCACACCTCAAGTTGTCTTAAACTTCATTATTGCTCTTCACTTTTGTGACTTGAATAATAACATGAAACCAAAATCCACTTAGGACTGCTGAACCCTGCAAAGAACTCACAAAACCAAAGAAGAAGAACAAATATTTCTGGTGTTTTCGATTTTTCAAACAAGCAAATAAAGCAAAACAAACAAAGCAAAAACAAAACCAAACAAAGCAAAATCTTTTTGTTATTTTTTGGTCAAACCAAAGAAACAAACCAAGATAAACAACGAAAATATTTTTGGTATTTTTGTGTTTTGGGAAAGCAGAACAAAAACCAAAAAGAAAGCGAAACGATGGATATACAAAGAACCGACCGAACATAATATATAGATGAGTGTGATGTCAGTATACCTCCCCCAAGCTTAGGCTTTTGTCCTAAGTGGTGCTAAATAGCGTGGGTAGTAACCTCAAGCCGGTGGGTCATTATAGGAATGATCATAGTCAGGCGCTTTCGATAAAGAAGAAGACACGCCCCAATCATAGGAGAACTGCTGGTATGAAGGCTCTCCCAAGTTGGAGGACCGAACCGAATCATCTTCGGCATCCTCTCCAACATTATCCTCTTACTGGGAGAGATCCTCCACAAAGAAGGTGCTGGCAAATAAACTATTTTCTCAGTCCTACCCCCTCTCCAACCACGCTTGGCAAAAGATAGTTCATGCGGTAAAATCCTCACAGTAGTCCCCAAGGAAACAAAACCATGCTGAATCATGGATTTAAGATCAAGCCTCTCAATAGGGAACCGATAATCTGAATGGTGAGGCTCTAAACCATGGAAAGCTAGCAACCTAGAAGCAATGAGACATCCACAAGTTCCACCTTCTCGTGGTTAGTGGTGATACGTTAAGCTATCAAAGCACCCAGGTTATAAGATCTATTCCTATTCAAAGTAGCTGCGATAAAAGCTAGATCAAAAGAAGATAACTTCCTAGCAATCTTTCTATCAAGAACACAGCTGGTAATGAAATAGGCAAAATATCTAATGGATGGGAATTGAATGTTCCGAATTTTACCACTTTCCTTTGAGAAGTCGAAACCTTGGAAAATCTCAGTATATAAATCCATAAGTGACCTGGGCCTCTCCTTGATCTTCTCACAAGATCCCCACTGAGTTACTCTAATTGCTACACAGAAGTCATCAAAAGGCAGGTCGACAACTATATTGTATATCTTATAATGGACCATGGGATTAGATGAAGACCATGTAAACCGGAATTCCTGCACAACAACCATGGTTAGCTTAACATATTGAAGTGGTTCACCTTCAACAAAGTGTTCCAACCCTGCATTGGTGATCATAGTTTGGAAATCCTGGAGGATTCTTGCGGTTCTCATAAATTCATGGCATGGATATATGGAAGGGAAGACTCCTTCCTCATGATGAACTTTCATTGGCTCAGGTACCATCAAGTCATATTGATTCAGTAGATATGCTCTCATCTTCCTTTATGAAATTTTTAGACAAACATCAAACCAAGTGATTTCCAAGTTGATAAATGATGAGAAACTACTATAGGAACTTGCTAGAGGGCTACACATGCATCAAAATGAAATCTCTAAGCATAGAACAAGCATGAAAGATCACACAACCTGTCACCTATAGCAGCAAAATACTCAAGATACAATCTATCAATCATAAATCTAATTGGACAAGTGGAGGAGGCGCATACGAAGGAGCAATCCGTCCAAAAATCAGCAACAAAGAGGGGTTGAGCAAGGAGATCGAAAATGGCGAGCAAGAATAGCAGGAACTCAAGCTTGAGAAAGTTTTCCGGTGTTTTTTGGGAGAGAGAAAGAAGATGGCTGGGAGGAGACACTTTGGAGGGGCCTAGGTGGGCCACACCCCACCCAGGTGCCACCTGTAGGGAGGTCGCGCCTACCAGGGGTGTGGGTGCCTGGGGTGGCCCCTAGGTCACTCCAGGTGTCCCTGTGCCCCTTTTTTCGAGAAAAAAAATATTTTGAATTTTCTGGGATTTTTGTGAAACTTTATTTTTGGCCAATTTTTAGGGTATGAAAATTGATTTTCTCGCAGAAACAACTTTTTAGAAGAAGCAAAAGCAAACCAAAAACCAAGCTACATAAGTTCTGAGACACTCTAACAAGCAATCAACTAACAAAACCAAAGCTAGCAAAGGAAAAAGGCAAAGACTAGGAAGGAGAAAAGTAAAACAAAGCAAGTATAACCATAGTGAAAACATTATTTTGTTTATTAAAATCCTTTTGTTAACAAGGTTGATCAAGTCTTGTTACCATAACAATCTTATATGAAACAAAATTTTGCATTCCACAAGGTGATTATGTTACTTCATACTTGATAGAAATGGTCCCAATCATAATAGTTTCAAAATTTTCCTGTGGAATGGACAATATATTTCTCCAACCTTAATGCTCTCAATATTTTCAATGGAATTCAGGCAATAGCTCTTAGCAACCTTCTTGGGGAAATAAACAGTATGTTCTTTGTTATAAATATTGGATGTTACTTTTCCTTCATTACAATTGATGACATCACCTGTAGTATTAAGAAAAGGTCTCCCAATAATAATATACATATTATCATCTTCAGGCATCTCAAGCACAACAAAATCAGTTAAAACCAAGAAATTATGAGCCACTTGAACAGGAACATCCTCACATATACCAACAGGAATCGTAGTTGACTTATCAGCCATTTGCAAAGATATATCAGTTGGTATCAACTTTTCTAGCTGGAGTCTCTTGTAGAGAGAAAAAGTCATAACACTAACTCTAGCTCCCAAATCACATAAAGCAGTTCTAACATAATTATTCTTAATAGATCAAGGAATAGTTGGTATACCTATATCACCAAGTTTCTTTGGAACCTTACAATTGAAGGAATAATTAGCAAGCAAAGCAGAAATCTCCTCATTAGGAAACTTTCTTTTATTAGAGACAATATCCTTCATATACTTTGAATAAGGAGGCAACTTAATAGCATCAGTCAAAGGAATTCGCAAAAATAAAGGTTTCATATACTCACAAAACTTGTTGTAGTGTTCTTCCTCCTTAGACTTGTGTTTCTTACCTGGAAAAGGCATAGGTTTCTGCACCCAAGGTTCTACCTCTTTACCATGTTTATTTCTTAGTGTACCTAGTATTCTTAGTGTACTTCTGTGGTTCTTCCTCAACTTCCTCCTTATCAAGAGCATCAATTTTATCATTACCACTCTCAGTTTCAACATTAGAGACAGATATACTATTAGGATCTACAGCAGGTTAAAGTGGTTCCTCAACTATCTTGTGTTTCTTTTTCTTTCTCTTACGAGGACTACCACTACTTTCACCTCGTTGAGAACCATTTGAATGTGTTTACAAAGCATCTTAATATCATTAGAAGTTCTTTCCACAATATCTTTCAACTCTTTAATAGCTCTAGACTTTTCCAATAAATGATTCTGAACTTGTTTATTAAAATTACCTTGCTTAACAATAAAAATGTCAAGTTCCTCTAAATATTGATCAGGAGGCTTACCATAAGGAATATCACCTTCATCAAAGTGTTGGATAGAGTGTACCTCAATAGTAGATGAGTGGGAAATTGGCTTACATAATTCTTCTATAGGAGGTAGATTCTTCACATCTTCAACTCTAATACCTTTCTCCTTTAGAGACTTCTTAGCTTCCTTCATCACTTCATCATTTAATGCAATTACTCCCCTCTTCTTTGGTGTTTGTGTTGGAACTAGTTCAGGCACAACTGGTTCAGGAGTAATAGGCTCAGGTCTATTTAACACAGTTTAAGTGTGAACGTCATAATTCTTGCTTATATTAGCCATTAATTCTTCAGCATCTAGAGGAGTTCTTTTCCTGAAAACACAATCAGCAAAGCTATCTAGGTATGTCCTAGAATCATCAGTTAGCCTATTATAATAAATATCAAGAAGCTCATTCTTAGGCAATGGACATCCAGGATGTGCATGAATCAAGGCATAGAACCTTGTCCATGACTCAGGCAATTTCTCTTCTTCTCCATATTTAAAATCAAAAAGTCTTTGCAAAGCAGCATGTCTAGCAATGGGAGGAAAATATTTTTGGAAGAAAGAAGCAATCAAACAATCAGGGTTATCAATGGAACCAGGAGGTAATCTATTAAACCAAGCCCTAGCTTCTCCTTTTAGTGAAAAAGGGAAGATCTTTGTAACAAATTACTTGTGCATCTTAAAATCATCAGAGAATAAAGCACTCATAGTGGAAAGCTCATTCGTATGAGCTACAACACGCTCATTTTCAATCCCACAAAAAGTTTCTTTCTAAAAAATGTCTAAATAGGATAAATCAAGAGATAAATCATAATATTCATTATTAATATCTATGGGAGAAGTGGAAACTTAGGATCAGAGGACAGTTTAGGAATAATGGTACGTCTAGCAAGGAGACTCTTAATAGCACTACCACCAGGTGTAATAGTGTCTTCACTAGGAGTTTTAGTATTTCCTAGAACAACCATAGTAGCATCGAGGAAAGGACCTAATGAACCACTCGCATCGAGCACAGTAGAAGTACCATCATGTGTATCAAAAGCAGTTTCAGACAAAACAGTAGTAGCAGTGTGTGTAGCATGAGTATGTGGTGGTGGTGTGACAAGCTTACTTATAACAGACGGTGAATCAAGAGAAACAGAGGTGTTTAGGACCGTACCTCTTCTTGTAGTGGATGGTAAAATAGGAAAATTTTAATCATGAGACTTCCCCGTGATGAAAGGAGTAGCAGTGAACAATAGTAGATCCAAGTGAACTTACAAATAAAGCTATGCTTCCCGACAACAGCGCCAGAAAATAGTCTTGATGACCCACAAGTATAGGGGATCACAATACTCCTCGCGGGTAGTATTACCCAATTTATTGATTCGACACAAGGGGATCCAAATAATACTTGCAAGCCTTAACAACTGAGTTGTCAATTCAGCTGCACCTGGAAATAGTTCTCGCTCACAGAAGTTTATCAGTAGCAACAGTTTGTAGTAGCAACAACAAAGCAACAACAACAGTAGAACAAGAACAATAGTAATAGTAATAGTAAATAGTGGGATTTGAGTGCGGTAGGCATAGGGATGGATGGGCGGGCTGCGGTGACCCAGCATACCACTGCATGATGTAGTATACTATAGTCGTTGACATAACACCAATGAAACACCGTTCACTAGTATTACATCCCTCAGAATGGCACAACAGAAACACAGCGGGCCCAATACATGGCTTAAAGGTTACAACTCACTCTTTTACATAAGATCCGGAGAACACTCTAAGTTAAAGAGAGAGAAAGAACTTCTTACGGAGAAGAATCAAAGATAAATAACGCAAAAACACTTATACTATTGTGCCTAGTATTCTGGCTAAGAGGTTGGCATTGCTGCTATCACAACGCACTACAGAAATAGGTTCTTTGGCTAGAGATTATATTACTATCTAATCACTAACTTCGTCTTCACTTGAGTTGATGCATATGTTGATTTCCTTGACTTCATTGAAGAGCTTAAGCTAAGCTGAGCATAACTTCATGTAGACCTTGTTTAAATTTCTTCAGAATCTAGCAAGGGTTAAGAAGATACTTTGAGTATGAGCGTACCCAGCATATTCACTAGAAAAGGAGTGTTTGATGCATTATAACTACAGCCATAGACCATAGGTCGTAGGCAATTCAAGTTTTTATAAACATTTCTTCAAAGATTGCTTTTATTCTGAAAAGCTATGTTCGTCAGCCTTCACGGGTTTACCAGAACATTCATGGAGTTCCTTTCCCGCCGCGTTCGCAGCTCCTTCCCGGAACAGGGAGTAACAAGTTACAGTTTTTACACTCTGCAGAGGTGCGATACTTTACCCATGAGAGATCAACTCTTTGTTACACAACCAGGCAGCTTATTCCCGTCCACAATTCCATGATGTGGGGCCCAGAAGATGATCCAAGCCAATCACTGCCCCCTTCTCGACCCCGCATGCCTCCTTGGTGTACACCATGCCCACATAATGAATTACAGCAATGGTTTGTACAAACCGTTAGATGCCAGAACTATCATGGGACGATGAGGGTTCCCACCCATATGATGCATATCCTCTATGAATTACCAATTAATATGCATGCTATGAGGATAACAGCAAGGACCTGCACATCCGGCTTCATGCGAGAGGAAGAAGATACAACTGACTTCTCCGTCCCATTCCAAATCTCATGGTTAACGCGTAATATACGGCGGAAGAATCACTGGCGTCATTGGTTGTTAAGTCCTAGGTGATATAGTTCTGAACAGCGGTATTCCAACTGTCAGATTTAATAGATTAGTTGATCACCCTGGATCAGTAACCAATAGTTCACATTATTATCGTAAAAGTGTTTTTAGACCTTTTTCAAATGCAGGTGATAACAACACTGGCTTTGTAAAATACTTTACAGAAAATAAACAAAGGACATGAGCAAGTGTGAACTTGCCTTTTGTGATTGCAAGATTATGTACTCATAGTCTTCGAGTCAGTATAAGATCCAAAATCTGAAATTAGCATCATTGGTCTGATAAGGACTAATGTTTAAAGAAGAAGTATGCTTTTATGCATAAGTAATGTGATGCACGTTCTAAGCGCAAATCCTGGGAATAACGTTGTCCTAGGGTTTGGATTCTGGAAATGGTTACCTTGGGATGTGTTGTTTTTTTAGATAAGTTTCATATTTGTGCTTCTATTAGAGTTTATGAGTGGTTGTGATCAACACATATGTAGTAGTAAAGTCTATATACTTATGACATACTAGTTAAGATTGCTTATACAAGAGTTCTGGTTTGAAGTGGCAGAAAGAATAACCTTCGAAGAAAAGGTTTCTCTTCTAGGGTCTAAACAAACTTTGTGGTTGGTTAGTGGTGGTTGATGTTATTTGTTTGCTCAAATGGTTTGGCTTGAGGTTCTTTATAGCTTAACTACTTCAGACCAAAGTTAACTATAAAACATATAATAATATTTATAGTGTTATAGTAAGATTCTGTAGACTAAAGTTAACTTTAAATTATAGATAGTTTTGAAAGTATCGTACTTATACATTGGTATCTTGTATATCTGAAATGTGTTCTTTAAGTTACTTAAGAATGTTTATTCTGTCACTTCACTAATGGTTTCTTGATATTATAATAGAGTAATATCCTTCATCTTTTATAAATATGTAAGTATAGTTTATAAATCGAACATAATGTTGTAGTAGTTTTTGTAATTTGGTGATTAATATGGTTTAGAAAATATTTGATTGTTTACAAGTTGTTCTTTAAGGATTTTATTATTAGTGGAATTCTTCTAAGAGATAATCTTCATTTAAGGTTGTAGATCCTTCTAAAATAAGAACATTTATAATGTTTTAAACCATGAGGGCATTAGATTATTTATATTTAAGACTCATTTTAGGAATGATAATAAATTTTATTTATCTTTATATGAATTATTAATGAAGTAAATAAGTTTAAATTTGAGTTATTCGAATATATATTTTTTATTTAACTCAAAAGTAGAATATTAGATTTTTAACATGTAGATATTATTTTTGTGATTTATAAATAATAAGATATGATTTTTATAATTCTTATTACTTTATAATTACTTAATAAATAATGAATATTTAATTAAGTGAAATAATAATACATGGTTATAGTTTAAAATTAGAATTATTATTTTTCTAAGATTTTTGGTATTTTACTTATATTATAAACATTTATCATTATAGGAATATAAATTATTAAAATTTTATTACTTATAAAACTTTTACTAAATACTATTTATTTGAATAATCATCGTAACAATATTTGATAATAGTTTTAAGTTGTAGATTTTATTTTTCTAAAAATTTTCATATATTATACACATTTTTCTGAATTATAAATCAAAAGTTATTAATTAAGCAAGATTTAATCCTTTATTTTATTTATTTCCTAACAGAAAATACTCTTTACACCGCATCAAGAGCTAGCCCCAATCACTGACTACTGGGCCATTGTCCACCTCAGCTCTCAGGCCTAGAAATTCTTTTGCTACTGTCCTCCTCTCTACCCACTGTCGATGACATGTGGGCCCTAGGCCATGTCATCCACCACGCAGGACAACGACCAGTCAAACTAGCTGATGTGGTGCGATCATGACGTAAGCATGGCGTCAGCATCACCACCGCCGCCAGAGGTTGGTCGCTGGCGACGATCTACTGCACCCTAGCAAGCGAAATAGATCTATTTTGAATCAGCGCAACCTACTGAACCTAATAGTGGGAGCGCCGCCCGGAAATGGTCATCGGAGCGTCATCGGCGACGTGCTTCTGCGGCGGCCAGCGGCGGTGCTCAACAAAACTAGACCTACGGTACGAATCCGCAAATGAAACTAGGGTCCAGAGATGCGCAATCTTACCCTGATGACGATAGAGCGGTCGACGAGGACAGGCGCAGTCGGAATCGAGCTTCCCGACGAGGGTTCCGACGAACTGCTGCGAAGGGAAACGACCAAATTCACCCGCTCCAGTGCTCCCCTTGATGCAAGATTCTACCCAGAGGATCTACGAAGGAAGGCGCTTCTCCATGATGGTTCAAAATGGTGTGGGGAGACGTGGTTCGATGACGAGAGGTGGCTCCTGTGAGCTAGGGTTTCGGTCTTGTTCGTATCTCAGAGGATAAGGAGGAATTGGAGATAAGGATTGAGGCAAGGCGTCGTGGTGGCCTTCTTATCCCCTCCTGGCAATGACGGCGAGTATCTTGGCGCAAGGCTGACGATGACGACGGCATCGAGCGGCGGCGAGCTTCGCCAGCGAGCTGCCTGTGTGCGTGACGATGACGACGATGCTACTTTTGCGGATAACCCCCTGACAATTTCTTTAACTCAACCCGCAGTCCTTTCCTGACCCCACTTGTCAGTCACAGACAGAAAAGAACCGGGCTGGTTACTGGGCTGTTGTGGGCTGCACAGGGCGTCAGATAGGTATAGTGGTATTGGGCAATGGCCAGGTTGTGTTTTTATTTGTTTTATCCTTTTTCTATTTTTTGTTTTCTTATTCAGATTTGAATTTGTTTTATATTTTGAACCTTTCTTTGTATGATTTATTTGCTGGATATTTGCAACAATACTAAAATACATTTTGTATCATTTGTGAATTTTTATTATATCATCTTTTTGTATTTCTTTTGTTTACTCAATATGAACTCCTTTTAAATATTTTGTAGAAACTTTTCTTATTATTTTTCTCTCCTATTTTAGTTAGGGATTTCTTGAATGATATTTTCTTATTTGTTTACAAACTTAACTCAAGTTGGCTTATAGTTTGAATACAAACTTTTACATGCATAATGATCCTATATCTTGATTTAATGCATGAAATAAAAAAGACATTGATATAGTTATTACTACCCCCATTAATTTAGAAAATGTCAATGTATCTATTTTATTATGATAAATAAGGAGGTTTTAGGATTTCAAATTATGATTACTACCCTTGGCTTTAGGGTTGTGTATAAGCTTAGATTCCTTTTAAAGAGTCAAGATTTAATGACTAAGCATATTGCCTTATGTATATAGTACTTGATGAAATCTTCCTTTTTAATAGAAAGTTGTAATTACAATGTTTTATAGAATTGAATTGGTAAAAATATACTTAAGAACATATGGTTATGATGGTTGGAATTAACAGAGATGTGCTTATGTGATTTGCTATAGAAAAATATTTCTATAAAGTGTTATAGACTCAGATGATGGATCAATAGTATGAGATGGATATTATGTTTGATTTGAGATTCATAGTTGATTGCTTACCAAGATTAAATAGGAAAATGATTATTACATATAATTATATTTCACAATCTTGGATCTCTAATTAAGGAATTCCTTTCCTAGATATAACACTTCTTTCTATCCATCATCAGGGGTAGTATAATGAGCTTACTTATTAAAATCTTATTATTCATATATCATTCTTCTAAACTCATGGATAAATCCAATGAGTTTGATACAAAGGCATTTTATAATTTGTTCATATCCTTGATTGGTTGTATTTACTATTCTACTGTTGATAATCTTCCATCCAACCAGTAGTCCCTTCAAACTCTTCTTACAATTTTCCTTAATCCTCCATCACTAATCTTTCTCTGAAGTTGACTATTTTTTAAGATGAATAACACTACTTCTAAACTCTATGCTCTAATAGCTTTAATTGAATAATATCAGCCTATATTTACTTAACTCTCATGGCTTACACTTTAATCCCTGAATTATACTTATGTGGTTTGCAAAGACTACTCTAGGATCACTTATCTCTACTAAGATGCCAATCATGTTCTACCCACCAGTATTACTTATACTAGATATAAGCATTCAATATTGGTGGCCAAAGCATTACCATTATAATACTTTAATCTTTTATTACTGAAGTTCTTAATTGGCTAAGCAGGGCTTTATCAATCCTACCTTTCCATAATCTTATAATTATCTTCTTAGTATCTCATATTGGATTAAGGTTATTTATGAACTTATGCCCTCTTTAGAATATTTAAGTAGATGTTCTGATAAGATCAAATAAACGTCAAAGACTTAATAGTTAAAGAAGTTATGAATCAATGAGGAATTATCCAATAATGATGATCAACAGATATTAAGATAGGTTCCATAAAGATTGATATGGAAAGAAAGATATATATATATAGCGGATGATCTTGACTTAATCACTTTCCAACTCCAACTCATCAAAGGAGTTTTTAAGGTTAGGTGTTACTATGATACTCATGATGTATGCAGATGGAATTAAGATATAATGGTTACATTCTTATTATTTGTTTTATATCCTTAACTTGGTACTTATAAGTGATTATAATGAATACTATAACATGATCACCTAATGATCAAATATAATTCACATTATATTAAGGTTTATCTTATAGTACATCTGATATATCCTTAGATCAAATCTCTCTTACCCAAAATGGGATTTTAACAACGGTCTTATTGAAACTTATCGCAGTCAACTTGATGATCTACTTCAATTCCATCAAGCTAAGAGAAGCTTCAATCGCTTTGACAAGTTTTGTTTAAAAGCGCAAAAATTATTCAGATTTTCTATGCATGCATGCAATGCACACATCTGGGTTCAACTTATTTCTAGGCTCTAATGCTGGGATGTTACAGACTCTCCCCCTTAAAATAAACTTCGTCCTCGAAGTTCGCAAACTCTCATGTTCCGGAGTAAGAAATTGTCTTGCAGTGGTGGCTATATTCTCCACTTCATGATTGCCTTAAATGGAATTATTGGAGTATTCCATAACCTGATTAGGTATCTTAATCCAATACTTCTTATTTCACCATTAAACTTTATTCCTATTTAAATACAGTTTAGAGGTTCTTACTAGAAAAAGTTTCATGTTTCTATGAACCCACGGTAGTAGCCAAAAGACTATCTTTCTAATCTTATCATGGTATAGTTGATACTGGTATACCCTCCAATATTGGATTTGAACACATTTTGTCCATACCCATTGGAATTTCTTATTCTCAATATCTGTCCCGTTGGGTGTTCTCTAATACTACTTAAGGTTTACTTAAGAGTTGTTTCTTTTAGAATTGATCGGTTAAGTATATCCTTTATCACCTTTGAACCTTCTCACGATTTTTCACTAATCTTCTATTATTACCTATAGTACTTTCTTCATCCTTCATTCATAACTTGTACTCTCTAGATTTTACTAATAATCTTTAAATTACATACATAGAGACCATTGGTTGTTAAACTTGAATATTGATCTCGGTTCAGCTTAAATTCTACCAGTTTAAGGTCTGATGAAAGATTGTACGGTGTATCCACACGATTGTGGATCTCCGAAGTAAATCTTCCAACACTATATATCGTACTCCCTACTGGTTATTTTCGCTGGGATAAATCTGACTTTATGAAGCCTCTTGAGAGACGATCACCTTAAAAAATTTATACTTCCTGAGGTTTTACTTAACTTAGGCCAAATTTAATGCTCTTTATGCAACCTTTAAGATAATTTGATTAACTATGTCAACCAAATACTAGCTGCGGACAGAATACCGACTGTGGATCAGAATGTCGGCAAGGGATTAGGTACACAATGTCACATCCCAAGATTTTCCAAATCTTGTAATGTGAAAAATAAATAAACAAAATAAATAATTGTTGAAAATTAGGGTGAAAAGAAACTTTTGTTTCTAATTGGAAACTTAAAATCCCATCTTGAATAAACTTTGAATAAAGTTTGAATCCAACTAAATTCAAATCAAGTGAAATGCATTCTTCATAAAATGCATCTGGAAATTTAAACACTTGGAAAATAAACCAAAACCCTAAAACCCTAATAGAATAAAATCATTTCCAAGTTATCTCCAAGCCTAGGGATTTGATCCATATAAAAATTTGTCAACAAACATTTATAAAATGATCAAGAATGATAAATAGAAATATTATAAAACCATAGCAATTGGTTTCACTTAAATTGGAGCCATAGATAAAATCTTATAAATTTAATAAGATAAGGAAATTGAATTTCCAAAGCTAATAAGGCATCTATCTAAAATCCATACCAAATGGTGAGCAATTAATCCTAAAGTTATTTAAAAGTATAAATAAAAAGATATGGATTTTATAAGATATGGAATCACCAAGTTTGGATCTATAAATAAAAAGATATGGATTTTATAAGATAAAGAAAGAAATTATTAAATGAGGGATATTTAAAGACCAAATTAAAACTTGGCCAAGACCATAAGCAAATGGAATGAATACAATCCAAATCCAAATAAAATAATGGATAAAGAATTTTCAAATTAATTAAGAGGGCATTAACTAAATCCTATTCTATTTGAATAAAGATAAAATCCCTATTAGAAATGATTAATTAAATTATGGGAAAAATAATTGGAATTTACCCAAGTGGAATAAAAGTTAATTAATTAACTCAAATAAGATCAAAGAAATCTTCCAAATAAAATTTATGGAATTAAAACTATATTACATTTTATTGGAATAAAGACAAATACCCAATTTTAAATGATTAATAAATCATATTAAAATATTCCAAATGAATCAAGGTGAATTATTTAACACCCTAATAAATAAATAAAAACATACCGAAAAGATTTAGTTTTCAAATGGAGTTTGAAAATATTATTAAATCTTATTTGAATAAATGCATGGGCCTATTTAAATAATTAAAAGACCCTAAAAAGAATAAATGAATTATTCTAAATATGACTTCAGAATGTATTATTAATCAGTATTTGATTACACACAAAGTTTGAGAGAAGTTTGAAATTAAATTGTTGTTTGAAATGATTAATAAAAATCAAAATAGAATATTAGAAATGGAAAAGCAAAACAATCAGTACAAAAAAATGAAAAGGAGCAGCCCAGCCCAGCTAAGCCCATCTGACCCAGCAGCCCACCACTCTCCTCTCTCCCCCGAAGCGTTTTCTTTACTCGCGAACGAACCCGCAAGGTCGCTGACCGCTGGACCCCATCCCCTCTCACTCTCTCACACTGACAACAACGCCCCACTGCCACCTCAGTGTCATCCTCACCCGTGTAGGGTTCGCAGCATAGAAAACAAAAAATTTCCTACGATGTGAACTATATACCATGATCTATCTACTAGATACAAACAACGGGCGGATGTATATCCGTAGAGAACATAACCTTGAAGACCGACAAAGCTTAACGAGTTCAACTCGTGGTTGATGTAGACGATCTCTTGCCGATCTCAATATCGAGAGGAAGTCCTAGCGCCGCAAATCAGCAGCGCATCCGTGCTCGCACACACGTTCGAGGCACCGATGTTGGGGTCCCAATCTTTCATAAGATAGAGCCTCCTGTGTTTACAATGCTAGTCCCTGGATCAATAGCTAGCATCCATAGTTAAGATGTAATATCAAGAAACAAAGGTCATAATATAACTTTATAACCAGGAATAACATAGATTTATTACATCTTACATAGCTCATATGGCTATTACATTACATTGCAGCGGAATAACTATGGTCAAGTGGTCCTTCATCTTCAAAGTGCCACAGGGAGATGTTGGTTGTAGACTTTGTAATCCTAAACAATCAATCTTCACTAAAATCATTCAAACCTGCAACATACAAGTTACAACCACAAAGGGTCAATACATTTGAATTGTATTGGCAAGTGATACTAAGGTAGTATAGTGGAGTCTAACATCTATATGCATTTGGCTAAGTGGAGTTGAGGCTTGCATTGCTTAAAATAGATTTTTCTGATCATTTTGAAAATACTAAGTTTTTGCTTGACAAAATCACTTTCCTCAATCAAAGATTTCAAGATCCTTGTACCAAGCCATCTCTCCATCAATGATTGAATAATTCAAACAACCCTTGTTCAAACCACAAGATTTTAATTTAGAAATTTGAATGATGAGATTCTTGATTGCTTCCATGTCTTGATGCTCAAATTGTCCTTTACCAGGGACATGGCTAAGTACTTAGATTTTACACTCTGCAGAGGTGGTGCACTTTCCCCACAAGACTTGGTTTCCCAAGACAAGATCTTTCAGAAGCTTTCCCTTAGACCAAAATGGACGCGCTCCAACCTATCAAACACTACCACCCACTGTCCATATGGCTAAGTTCTTGCAACCTATATGATCATGGCAGAGCCCATATTGCCAAGTGGTTGCACTTGAAGCTTCTCAACATTTGACATCTCAAATCCCTTTGTTTCCTGGGTGGCATTCCACAAGTGAGATACACAACCCAAGTCCATGGCCTTGTGTAACCACTCAACATATCCCAATCCTTCCATTCCACCCAGGAGGTTCATTAACTTAGTTGTTTTATTAGACAAAGTCCTCAGACTTAGAATATTTTTCCATAGTGTGAATATATATTCCACCCATGTTTTCTATTAGCTAGGCTAAGCTTGGTAGTAATAGGAAACTTAACTTAGAAAATCCTACTAAGGATTCATCTACTAGGATTTCCTATAGCAAGAGCTATACTTATCAAAATCCATGCAAGTTTACTTAGCAAAATCACTAATGCATAGAAAAAGTAATGGGACAAAAAGTATGAAGCATCACTTGCCTTTTTGGTAGGGAATGGTGGTTCACTCCTTGATCTTTCTAGTCTCACACTTCACTACAAGTCAATCAAGCAAACACCAATTCAATTTACATTCCAAACAAATAATCACTCAAACAAATTCACACACACAAGACAATGGAAACCAATTCATGCATGGGAGCATGCACAAGATAGTTTTATTTTGCAAAGGGGGTCTCTATGGGGTTTCTAAGCTTTGTAAGATCCAAATTGGTCATTTACCAAAGTGGCAAAGTCATTAGCAAATGGGTTTTATCCAAAACCACTTTTAAATCCATTCATCATTTCATGTGGTGAAAAAAATGTTTTTATCAAGGTAAAACTCTTAAGTTGTTCACCAAATGATTTGCTAATTTGCAAAACTTGGTGTTTTAGGTCAGTAGGTTTGGTCCAAAACATTTCCTTAAAGTTTTCTTTCCATAAACATTTTTATAACAAAACCATTCTTTTTATTTGGCTAGAAAATGACTAAGTCAAGTAATCCAACCTAAATCTTTCCATAATCATTTTTAACACCAAGGGTTGGTTCCTAGGGTCAGTAAGGTCACAACAATCCAATTTGCAAAGGTTTTACTTCACAATTATTTTCAATAAATAAATTACATTTCTATTTGACTAGAAATGGTTTTAAATCAAAGAATCATTTCTTAATTCCTCCCAATACATTTTTTAGTCCACAAAGTGTTTCCTAGGGTCAGTAGGTTCAAATCAAACCAATTGCCAAAGATTTTAACCGTAAATTCAATTTAAAACAATTTTTACATTCTAAACAAGCATACAAATGTTTCTGCAATTTCAGACAAGTTAACAGCTACTATTTGCTAAACTAAGGGCATGGTTGGCTAGGGTTTGTTCCCCTGAATTCATTGATATAAAATTTGTAAAATTTGGACGTGTGGTTTGAAAGTTACAAAGGTTTGAAGTTTGCAAATAATTCTGTGTTAAAATCTGTTTTTAAACCGATTAAGTGACACGCGGCACACTCTGGTTGGACGGTACCGGTTCGGCCGGATCGGCAACGCGGTGCGTTGGATCGCATGGTCCAGATCACATACCCTTTCGCGGTTAAGTCATTCTATCTTATCCATCAGATCTGGATCGGACGGCTGCTGCTGCCTGGCCAAGGACTGGCGGCGCGATGACAATGGCGAGCGGCGGAGCGGCCAGTTGGCGGCGGCGCTGGCGAGGCAGGAAGCGAAACAGGGAGGGAGCAAGCTCATCGAGGTCGCGAGGATGAGGTGATGCTGTTCGTGTGGTCGTCGTGGCAAGGGGCGCACTATGCTGGCTTGAATCGCTCGCCGAAGTTCGTGTCCGCGTCGGGCTTCTCTGTTTTTCGTCGGAGGCGACGACACAAGCCACGGGAAAGCAAGATAACAGTTGCGTTAGATGCGTACGGGGTCGGTGATCGTGTGTGCATCAACGATACGGAAGGGGGTGGTCAGATATTACCTGGAGGACTCGCCGGAAAAGTAGCAGACGACGGCGGCGTTCGGGTGTCGTTGTTGTCGAGGCACTGGGGCGTGCGCGAGCGAGCTAATGCCTCTGGGAGGTTCGCTAGGATGTGGGGATCAGGTGAGGGTGGTCGAAGAGGAAAGGGGCGGTGAGAGGCTGCCAGAATTGATGAGAATGTTCGCCGGAGTCTGCGGTGGTGCAGGGTAAAATCGAGTAGCCTGGGGGCGTACTAGGGTGGGGAACTGAGGGGGAAACCGAGAGGGGGAAGAGGCGGTTAAGAGGGAGTGGTCACTGGTGGGGGTTACTCAGCCAGTAAAGAGGATTCACGTCGGCATTCAACGGCAGTAATGGCCAGGGAGGGGGCGCGGTCAGTGGCGGGTGAGGAAGAAGAGGGCCGGTGGTGGGGTCTGGTGTCAGTGAGAAAAGGATAAAAAGGGGGAGGTCCACCAGTCATAGGCTATGCGGGTTGTTTATGTGGTGAAGGAAAACACTTCAGGGAAAAGAGGAGGTGGGCTGCGAGTTGGGCTGTTGGGCCAGATGGTGGGCTGTCCTTTTCCATATTTTTTTCTGCCTGTTTGTTTTATTCTTTTCTATTTCTATTTTCTGATTTGATATTCAAACAACATTTCAAAGATCCAAACCATTCAAACAATTCAAACTATTGTAATGAGTTTTTGGTTCTGTTTAGTAGTATAAACCAACTTCCAAAATAAAATAATATTTTAAATCTTTTTAGGTTCCATTTATTAATTAAATAAAATGGACCATGGTTTATTAATAAAATAGGGTTTGGTTTATTTAATAAAATCTTTATTTGAAATCTAATATATTTTCAAGACAAATCAGTAGGTTTTATTTGGAAATAAAGAATATTTGGAAAACTAGTTTAAAATAAAATAATCTTTTATTTTAGGGTCCATTAATGATTAAATAAAATGGGCCTTAGTTATTAAATCAAATAGAGTTTGATTTTATTAATAAAATCCTTATTTGAAACCTAAATATTTTCAAAACCAAATCAGTAGGTTTTAATTAAGGAAAATAAAATACTTAGAAAACTTATTTAAAATAATTTAATAAGTTTTGATATTTTAATTAAAATGATAAATCCTTTTATTTAAATAAAGTTGGATATTAAATCCTTATTATTTTATTTAAATAAACTTTTATTGTTTTTATCAAAACAAAATGTTTTATTTTCAAAAGCTTGGCCAAGGTTTAATTTGGCTCTATAAGATAATCTTTATTTATAAACCTTCCTTTTCCTTTTGAGAACCAAATCCTTTTATAAAAGGATTTCAAAGTAGTAATAAAATATATATTTTTTTATTCTTCCTTTGTTAAATATTTATCTTTTTAATCCCTTTAGGATTTATTTAATTCTAATGGGTTTGAAGTTCCAATTGAATTCAAAAAGTTTCTTCTTGCCCTAAAAATCAAACAAAGTTTTATTTTATTCATTTATTTTCACATTACAAGATTTGGAAAATCTTCGGATGTGACAACCGAGCTACCTCCGCCTCCTCGCTCCAGCGATGCAGCGGAAGCACAACTCTTTCATGCCGAATAGCCACCAAGAACATGTATCTCTCTAGTCCGAGACCATGGGGGATAAATTCTAGAGGGGGAGAGAGATCCTTCACAAGGAGGTGTGAGAGACAAGTGAGGAGGGGGGCTCCTTTTATACGAGGAGGGGGGGCACCCAAGGGGGTGGCCGCCGGCCATGGGGGCTGCCCCCTCCCCTCCTTCATTCATGTGGGTGGACACTCCACTCACAAAATGCCCTTTAAAATCCCTCCACTCAAAAGTCCACTCAAATTCCCATTAAATTTCCACCAAATTTAATGCAAACTCTCATTAAATAAAACTCTTTTATTTTATTCAGAATTTTGTCAATAACTTTAATGACAAACATTCACAAATAACCCCTTGCTAGAATTCTATTTCACATGCATAACCACTTTATGCAATTTCACCCGAAAACCTGTTTCGGTATCTAGTGAAATAAATTCCTGCGCTTGTTCATTCTTTCGGCATGAAACATTTGCTCCAATTGTATATCGGTGTCTCTTAAGTTTGTCACCCTACGGTTCGTGAATAATGCGGACATGATCGAGACCCCTCTCGGATCAATAATCAGAAGCGGGATCTGGAGACCCATACTGACTCCCACACATTCAACGATGACTTTCTTGTGATCGTCGGAACCTTTTACGCTAGTATCTTAATCCCTTTGTTTCAGGATATATTACATGTGCGAGATTCGATCATCGGTATCTCCATACCTAGTTTGATCTCGTTACCGACATGCACTCTTTTCTCGTTCCTGTGATAAAACATTCTAGTGATCAAATCACTTCCTTGCAAGCTAATCAATGAGATATCACCGAGAGGGCCCATAGTATATCTATCCGTCATCGGGATGAACAAATTCCACTCTCGATCCATGAGCCTCAACATAACACTTTATTAGTTCTGAATCCATCTTTATAATCACCCTGTTACGGTGTGACGTTTGATGTTATCAAGAAACTCTTCCGGTGTTAGTGATTGACATGATCTCATGGTATAAGGATTAGGATCACTTTGTAAGTTGTTATAGAAATATAAACTCAATGACTTTGATCATAATGCTATACTTCGGATGAATGTTCATCACACCATTACACTAATGTTGTGATCCCGTTATTAACAACATCCAATGTCCATGATCAGGAAACCTTGATCATCTTGTTAATCAACGAGCTAGTTTATGAGAGAGGCATAACTAGGAACTTTCTGTTTGTTTATTAAACACACACATATTAACGTTTCCGTATTAATACAATTATAGCATGCAAAATAAACATCTATCATATACTTGGAATACACATAATAAACACTTTATTATTGCCTCTCAGGGCATATTCCCTTCAGTCTCCCACTTGCACTAGAGACAATAATCTAGTTACATAGTGATAAATCTAACACCCATTGAGTTCTGGTGTTGATCATGTTTTGCTCTAGGGAGAGTTTTAGTCAACGGATCTGCTACATTGAGATCCATATGTACTTTACAAATCTTTATATCTCCATCCTTGACATTCTTGCGGATGGAGTGAAACCGGCGCTTAATATGCTTGGAATGCTTGTGAGACCTTGGCTCTTTGGCATTGGCAATGGCACCATTGTTGTCACAATAGATCACCATTGGGTCCAACGCGTTTGCCACTACTCCTAGTTCGGATATGAACTCCTTCATCCAAACTGCTTCCTGAGCCGCTTCTGAAGCAGCAACATATTCGGCCTCCGTTGTTGATCCCGCTACCACAGGTTGTTTGGAGCTCCTCCAACTAACCGCTCCGCCATTCATGAGAAATACGTATCCGGATCGGTGTCAAAGCTAGCGTCAACATAACACTTAGCGACGAGCTCTTCTTCACCTCCGTATACAAGAAACATATCCTTAGTTCTTCGTAATTACTTAAGGATATTCTTGACCGCTATCCAGTGTTCCGAACCTGGATCCGATTGGTACCTACTAGTCAAACTAATAGCATGTGCCACATCTGGTCTTGTACATAGCATGGCGTACATTATAGAGCCTATGGCTGAAGCATAGGGGACTTTGTCCATTATCTCTCTTTCTTCCGCCAAAGCCGGACTTTGAGTCTTACTCAATGTCTTGCCTTGCAACATAGGTAAGAACCCCTTCTTACTTCCGTCCATTTTAAACTTCTTTAAAATCTTATCAAGGTATGTACTTTGCGATAGCCCTATTAGGCGCCTAGATCTATCTCTATAGATCTTTATGCCTAATATATATGACGCTTCACCTAGGTCCTTCATTGAAAATTTGCTGTTTAGATAACTTTTAACACTGTTTAAAAGATCTATATCATTTCCGATCAATAATATGTCATCCACATATAATATCAGAAATGCCACATTTCTCCCACTCACTTTCTTGTAAATACAAGCTTCTCCATAAGTTTGGACAAATCCAAACTCTTTGATCACCTCATCAAAGCAGAGATTCCAACTTCGTGATGCTTGCTTCAATCCATAGATGGATCGCTGAAGCTTGCACACCTTTTTAGCATCCTTAGGATCGACAAAACCCTTTGGTTGTATCATATACAACTCTTCTTCAATATTACCATTGAGAAACACGGTTTTGACATCCATCTGCCATATCTCATAATCGAAATATGCAGCAATTGCTAACATAATCCTAACTGACTTTAGCATCGCTACGGGAGAGAAAGTCTCATCATAGTCAACTCCTTGAATTTGTCGAAACCCCTTTGCGACAAGTCGAGCTTTATAGACGGTCACATTACCATCAGCATCAGTTTTCCTTTTGAAAATCCATTTGTTCTCCACGACCTTTCGGTCGTGAGGTACTTCCACCAAGTTCCAAACTTGATTTTCATACATGGATTCCATCTCGGATTTCATGGCTTCTTACCATTTATTGGAATCCGGGCTCATCATCGCTTATTCATAATACGTCGCAGGGTCATCATTTTCATCAACCATGAAATTCATGACAGGATTTCCGTACAGCTCGGGAGCTGCACGCGTCCTGTTTGACCTGCGAGGTTCGGTAGTACTCTCTTTAGGAGTTTCATGATCATTATCATTAGTTCCCTCTTCAACAGGTGGAGCCAACTTTGGAACAACTTCCGGCGCTGCGCTACTCGCCATACTTTGAAGAGAAGGTTCCACAACCTCTTCGAGTTCTACCTTCCGACTACTCACACCTTTCGCGAGAAACTCTTTCTCTAGAAAGGATCCATTCTTGGCAAGAAAAACCTTGCCCTCGGATCTGTGATAGAAGGAATACCCAATAGTTTCTTTAGGGTATCCTATGAAGACGCATTTTTCCGCTTTGGGTTCGAGTTTATCCGGTTGAAGTTTCTTCACATAAACATCGCATCCCCAAACTTTAAGAAATGACAGCTTAGGTTTGTTTCCAAACCACAATTCATACGGTGTCTTTTCAACGGATTTAGATGGTGCCCGATTTAAAGTGAATGCAGCAGTTCCTAGTGCATAACCCCAAAATGACAACGGCAAGTTCGTCAGAGACATCATAGATCGAACCATATCTAATAAAGTACGATTACGATGTTCCGACACACCATTTCGCTGTGGTGTTCCGGCAGGTGTGAGTTGTGAAACAATTCCACACTCTTTCATGTGAGTGCTAAACTCGTAACTTAGATACTCACCTCCACGGTGGGACCGTAGAAATTTGATCTTTCTATTACGATGATTTTCCACTTCATTCTGAAATTCCTTGAACTTTTCAAAAGTTTAAGACTTGTGTTTCATCAAGTAGATATAACCGTATCTACTCAAATCATCCGTGAAAGTAACAAAATAACAATATCCACCTCGCGCCGACACACTCATTGGACCACATACATCAGAATGTATGATTTCCAATAAATCTGTCGCCCGTTCCATTGAACCGGAAAACGTCGTTCTAGTCATCTTTCCCATAAGGCATGGCTCACATGTATCAAATGATTCATAATCAAGTGATTCCAAAAGTCCATCCGAATGGAGCTTCTTCATGCGTTTAACGCCAATATGACCTAGACGGCAGTGCCACATATATGCGGATATATCATCATTAAGTTTAATCCTTTTAGCATCAACATTATGAATATGTGTAACATTATCATCGAGATATAATAGAAATAAACCATTCATCATCGGTGCATGACCAAAGAAGATTTCATTCATATAAATGGAACAACCGTTGTTCTCGGATTTAAATGAATAACCACTTCGCATCAAACACGATCCAGATACAATGTTCATGCTTAGTGCAGGCACTAGATAACATTTATTCAAGTTTATAACTAATCCCGACGGTAAGTGGAGAGGCAGCGTTCCGACGGCGATCACATCAACGCTTGATCCATTGCCGACACGCATCTTGACCTCACCCCTTGCTAGCGGTCACTTGTTCCGCAGCCCCTGATTCGAGTTACAAATATTAGCAACTGAACCGGTATCAAATACCCAGGTGCTACTGCGAGCACTAGTCAAGTACACATCAATAACATGTATATCATATATACCTTTGTTTGCCTTGCCGGCCTTCTTGTCTGCCAAATACTTGGGGCAGTTGCGCTTCCAGTGGCCAGTCCCCTTACAATAGTAGCACTCGGAATCAGACTTAGGTCCAACTCGGGGTTTATTTTCAGGCGCGGCAACAGGCTTGCCGCCCTTACTTCCCTTCCATTTTCCCTTCTTGTCTTTCTTGAAACCAATGTTCCTATTGATCATCAACACTTGATGTTCCTTTTTGATCTCCACTTCTGCAGTTTTAAGCATTGACAAAAGCTCGGGGAGAGACTTCTTCATGCCTTGCATATTATAGTTCATCACGAAGTTCTTATAGCTAGGTGGCAGAGACTGCAGAACACGATGGATGCCTAAGTCAATGGGAATCAATATTCCCAAGGACACAAGCTTATTGGCGTAACCCGACATCTTGAGTACATGCTCACTAACGGAGCTGTGCTCTTCCATCATGCAGCTAAAGAACTTTTCTGAAGCGTTGTAGCTCTCTACAGCAGCATGTGTGTCGAAAATCATTTTCAACTCACCCATTGTATCAAATGCATTGCCGTTTTCGAAACCCTTTCGAAGTTCCGGCTCTAGCCCATACAATATGTCGCAATGAACTAAGTTGTGGTCCTTCTGACGAGTCTGATAGACATTCTTCTCCTCGTCAGGGGCATCATCAAAAGGTGGGGGGCCTAACGTCGCTTCTAGCACATATTGCTTTTGTGCAGCAGAGAGGAGAATCCTCAAATTCATGGCCCATTCGGTAAAGTTGCTACCGTTCGTTGCTAGTTTCTCTTTCTCCATGAACACATTGAAATTAAAAGCAGGTGGTGCCATCTACAACAGAATTTGTAAAGTTTAGACTAAGTGTATGATAGATTGAGTTCAACTAATCGAATGAATTCCCACTCAAAAACGACATCCCTCGTGCCTTTTTGGTGATTACATGAACCAAATCCACTACACCAAGTCCGATCATCACGTGAGTCGGTATAGCTTCAAAGGCGAGCATCAAATGGGCATCATATCAACTATATGACTCATGCTTAACCTTTCGGTCCGTGTTCCGAGGCCATGTCTGTACATGCTAGGCTCGCCAAGTTAGAACCTTAGTATTCGCGTGTGTAACTGTTTTACACCCGAAATATGGTCGTGGATCCAAGAACACCCGATCATCACGTGATGTCTTGGAGCGACGAAAACATAATCGGTGCATACTAAAGGAAGAACACATTCTTATCTTGATATTTAAATGAGGGATCATCTTATTATGCTAACAAAGCGCTAAACAAGCAATATAAGATGCTATCAAACATCATATGTTTATTAGAGAAATTATATGGTTCCCGCAGATGATCTCTATCATGTGCATCGTGCTATGATCACTATCATACCTATATGTGTAAATCCAAGGTCTATGGATTTTACACGCTATGTGTGTTGTAAGAGTATCATCTCATACTTCTACTTACAACACTACCATATCATAACACTAGCCCAGCAACAATCTAAACTAGACGCCTCTAATTTATCCATTGCAAGTTTTACGTGGCTTAGGGCTTTCGAGATAGAACCGTTCTTACCTACGAACATGAACCACAACGAGGATAATCAAATTGTTGACAACTCGCTTGCAAAATAGATATTAACTATAGTAGGAGAGACAGACACCCGCTAGCCACTTATGCAAACTAGTTGCATGTGAAGCGTGGAACAGGTATTATGTGCGAGGACATGTAAAGTTTGTCCGGGCCGCTTCATCCCACTGTGCCACCAATATCCAAAATTACAACAAAGGAGCAACAACATGATCATCATCGCCCACATACTCATATGTGTACTACCCGTGTAAAGTATCTAAGCATAGATCCGGCTCTGATACCACTGTAGGGTTCGCAGCATAGAAAACAAAAAATTTCCTACGATGTGAACTATATACCAAGATCTATCTACTAGATACAAACAACGGGAGGATGTATATCCATAGAGAACATACCCTTGAAGACCGACAAAGCTTAACGAGTTCAACTAGTGGTTGATGTAGACGATCTGTTGCCGATCTCAAGATCGAGAGGAAGTCCTAGCGCCACAAATCAGCAACGCATCCGTGCTCGCACACACGTTCGAGGCACCGAGCAACCTCCGCCTCCTCGCTCCAGCGATGCAGCGGAAGCACAACTCTTTCTTGCCGAATAGCCACCGGGAACATGTATCTCGCTAGTCCGAGACCATGGGGGATAAATTCTAGAGGGGGAGAGAGATCCTTCACGAGGAGGTGTGAGAGACAAGTGAGGAGGGGGGATCCTTTTATCGAAGGAGGGAGGGGCACCCAAGGGGGTGGCCGCCGGCCATGGGGGCTGCCCCCTCCCCTCCTTCATTCATGTGGGTGGACACTCCACTCACAAAATGCCCTTTAAAATCCCTCCACTCAAAAGTCCACTCAAATTCCCATTAAATTTCCACCAAATTTAATGCAAACTCTCATTAAATAATACTCTTTTATTTTATTCAGAATTTTGTCAATAACTTTAATGACAAACATTCACAAATAACCCCTTGCTAGAATTATATTTCACATGCATAACCACTTTATGCAATTTCACCCGAAAACCTGTTTCGGTATCTAGTGAAATAAATTCATGCGCTTGTTCATTCTTTCGGCATGAAACATTTGCTCCAATTGGATGTCGGTGTCTCTTAAGTGTGTCACCCTACGGTTCGTGAATAATGCGGACATGATCGAGACCCCTCTCGGATCAATAATCAGAAGCGGGATCTGGAGACCCATACTGACTCCCACACATTCAACGATGACTTTCTTGTGATCGTCGGAACCTTTTACGCTAGTATCTTAATCCCTTTGTTTCACGATATATTACATGTCCGAGATTCGATCATCGGTATCTCCATACCTAGTTTGATCTCGTTACCGACATGCACTCTTTTCTCGTTCCTGTGATATAACATTCTAGTGATCAAATCACTTGCTTGCAAGCTAATCAATGTGATATCACCGAGAGGGCCCAGAGTATATCTATCCGTCATCGGGATGAACAAATTCCACTCTCGATCCATGAGCCTCAACATAACACTTTATTAGTTCTGAATCCATCTTTATAATCACCCTGTTATGGTGTGACGTTTGATGTTATCAAGAAACTCTTCCGGTGTTAGTGATTGACATGATCTCATGGTCTAAGTATTAGGATCACTTCGTAAGTTGTTATAGCAATATAAACTCAATGACTTTGATCGTAATGCTGTACTTCGGATGAATGTTCATCACACCATTACACTAATGTTGTGATCCCGTTATTAACAACATCCAATGTCCATGATCAGGAAACCTTGATCATCTTGTTAATCAACGAGCTAGTTTATGAGAGAGGCATAACTAGGAACTTTCTGTTTGTTTATTAAACACACATGTATTAACATTTCCGTATTAATACAATTATAGCATGCAAAATAAACATCTATCATATACTTGGAATACACATAATAAACACTTTATTATTGCCTCTTAGGGCATATTCCCTTCAACCCGCCGCTGACCTCGCTCCCCCTCGCCGGCCATTTCCGCCGATTAAAGCCTGAGCAAATTCGCAGAATTGACGCAAACATTACCCCCTGCGACCACGCTCGTTAAAGCGCCTAGACGCCCTCTCTCTTTCCCCTCCGTCGCCACAACCTGCCCGCCACCAGGCTGCACGTATTATTCACCCGAACCCCACTGCCTCCGACGCCCTTTGGCGGAAATTCCGGCCAGTCGCTGTCGCCCCTCGCCTCCTCGACCACACGAGCATGCTCCCCACCCCCTGGCGCTTCTCTCTGCATCCTTTGCTTGCCCGCGCTTGACCCAGAACGTGGGCAACCACCTCGACTGAACTCCGCCGCCGTCTGCCTCTTCTCCAGCGACTCCCCTGGTAATGTTCTGACCGCCCCTCTTCTTTCCGATTATGCGCCTGAGACTAGTAACCTCTTCTGGAGCTAACGCCACCGTTTTCGTGTCCTAGCTCGCACCGTAGCTTCGCCACCATCGTCGATCGTAAGCAGCCGCCGTCTGTTTCATCTCCGGTGAGCAATCGCCGTCGCTTCTGTGCGCCCCTTGACAGAAGGAAACCGCCTCGAGATTCACCTGGACCCCGCGAACACTATGAGCATTTTCTCTCCCTCCTTTCCTTCCTGCTTCGCCAAAACCACCGCGAACAGAGCCCACGCCGCCGCCAGCGCCGCCACTTGATGGTCGATTCACTACTAGGAAACAGGTTGTTAGTGGCGCACCCGAAATGCCCATCCGTGGCGCACTAGCAGTGCGCCACGGGCCTTGATCTACGGCTATCTCTCAGCCGTGGCGCACTGCCTAGTGCGCCACAGAAGTTTAGATACAGGCGTGGCGCACATGCCAGTGCGCCACAGAAGTTTGGGCAGGTGCGCCACGCGTATGAAACGATAACCGTGGCGCACTAGGTGCTGTGCGCCACGGATATAAATTTCAAAATTCAAAAAAAAGCAGCAGATCTGGATCTCGTCGTCAGTGTGCAGGTCGCCGTCGTCGCCTCCTCGTCGTCATCTTGTTGTCGTCGTCGAAACTGCAAGGAGGAGGAGGAGGAGAATAGGAGGAAGAGGAGGATAAGAAGGAGAAGAGTAGGCAAAGGAGGAAGAGGAGGAGAAGAAGAGGAGGAAGAGGAGGAGAAGAAGAAGAGGAGGCAGAGGAGGAAGAGGAGGAGAAGAAGAGGAGGAAGAGGAGGAGAAGAAGAGGAGGCAAAGGAGGAAGATGAGGAGAAGAAGAGGAGGAGGAGAAGAAGAGAGGGAGGTAGGAAGAGATGGAGGAAGAGAGGGAGGAAGGGAGGTCGACGTCGCCCGTTGTCACTACGAGGAGGAGGAGAAGGAGATCGACGTCACGCCGTCACTGCAAGGAGAGGAGAAGGAGAAGGAGAAGGGAGAAGGGAGAAGGGAGAAGGGAGAAGGGAGAAGGAAGAAGGAAGAAGGAAGAAGGAAGAAGGAAGAAGGAAGAAGGAAGAAGGAAGAAGGAAAGGGAAAGAGAGAAGAGGGAAAAGGGGAAGCGAAAAGGGGAAAGGAAAAGGGAGGAGGGCGGGGTGGGGATTCAAATTTGAATCCCGCCCAAGCTTATCCGTGGCGCACTAGGTGTAGGTGCGCTACGGGTAAGTCGCCCTCTATTTTTTTTTCTGCAGGAAAAAACGGTCTTTTGACCATAACTTTTTACTCTTTTCGAATTTTGAAAATCTAAAAAATCGCTAAACGACCAGAGGTGGTTGCGAGCGGATGCGAAATCTCGTTCTCGTCATTTTGGTATATTATACGATTTTTTTCGATATCGTATGCAAAAGTTACAGCCTTTTTACCATGGCATGACTTTTTTTTTGCAAATAAAGTCGAAACTCATTTTTGTTAATTTTACTAGAAGCTATACCACATTACCTACCTAAATATGAAAGGATTTAATTTTTTGAAGTGTTTATCATTTTCGTTTATTTTTTGCAAACCCTAAAAAGGCGATCCACAGGGGGGGTGGAGTTCGTGCATGCCACTTAGGCGTAGGGAACTAGGGCAGAGTGCCCTACGGCTAAGTTTATACATCTGTGGCGCACTATGCCATGTGCGCCACAGATGTTTGTGGCCGTTTCACAGCAAAGGGGGCGTGCGCTTAGGCGCAGCGCACCCCCCATGTGCGCCACAGATGGCACTAACAACCGTGGCGCACATGACTATAGTGCGCTACAGATGTTTGGCGAGCGTCCAATAGGGCCCTGGACCACACACATCTGTGGCGCACTATAGTCATGTGCACCACGGTTATTCTTGTTACTAGTAGGGCACTGCCCACAGGTGAGCCACGCCTGTTTTAGCCGTGGGGCACTTCAACCATGTGAGCCATGGATGTGCTGATTACCTATAGCTGTTTTCCTAGTAGTGATTGATCGACAACCATAGGATGTAGATCCAACGCGCACGAAAGAAACTAAGCAAAGAGGTACCTTTTGATCTGTGCCGCACGATTTGTTTAGATCCAACGCACCAGAGAGGCTGATCCGAGCGAAACGGTATCGGCCAGTGAAATCACGTCATGTGGCCAGCTTTTGATTAAATAGACAGAAACTTTCCTATTAGATGATCAAATTTGTAAAATCCATAACTTTCAAACCACACGTCCAAATTTTGCAAATTATATATCAATAGAATCAACAAGTAAAGTACTTTCCTACCATGCCCTTGGTTTAGTAAATTGCATCTGGTAAAATGATTGTTTTTGCAGAAACTTGTCTATGCATGTTTGGAATATAAAATTCATTCTAAAATTTTTTTAGGGATAAAATATTTGGCAAGTAGTTTGTTTTGAACCTACTGACCACAAAAATCAATTTGTGGTTTCAAAAATATATTTGGTGAAGCAAAAGAATAAACCTTTGATTTAAAGCATTTCTAGTAAAATAAAAATAATGTTTATTTATTAAAAATGCTTTTGGAGGAAAACCTTTAGGAAATGTTTTGATTTAAACTCTCTGAGCCCAAACACCAAGATTTATGAATTAAAAATGTAATTGGTGAACCCTATAAAATTTATTGCTTTGCTAAAGGCATTTTCAACCACATAAATAATGCTTTGATTTAAAAAGAGTTTATAGATAAAATCTTTTGCAAATAGTCTTGCCACTTTTATAAAATGACCAATAAGTGGTTTAGAATGGTTATAACCCATTAGAAATCACTTTTCCAAATAAAACAATCTTTGGCATGCTTGCATGCATTGTTTTGATTCTATTATTTTATGTGATGTTTTGCTTGAATGGTAGATTGATTTTTTGCTTGCTTGATTTAATTGTAGTGGAATTTGAAGAGTGTGATTATTGCAAGATCAAGGAGTGAACTTATATTCTCTACCAAAAAGGCAAGTGATTCTCCATACTTTTGTCCCATTACTTTCACTATGCATTAGTGATATTTCTAAAGTAGGACTTGCATGGAATTTTTGCTAAGTGTAAACTATATCATGGGAAATCCTAGTAGATGAAACCATAGTAGAAATTTCCTAAGTTAAGATTCCTACTACTATCATGCTTAGCTTAGCTAGTAGAAAACAAGGGTGTAATATATTCATACTATGGAATATTTCTAAGTCAAGGACATGTGTTTTGTTTAATAAAACAACTAAGTGAATGAATCACCTGGGTGGAATGGAAGGAATGGTTTGTGTTGAGTGGTTATAAAAGGCCCATTTCTATGGTTTACCTTGTGTATCTCACTTGTGGAATGCCACCCAGGAACAAAGAGATTTGAGATGTCAAATGTTGAGAAGCTTCAAGTGCAGCCACTTGGCATTATGATCTCTGCCTGGATCATATAGGTTGCAATAACTTATCCAAATGGACAGTTGGTGGTAGGGAATGATAGGTTGGAACGCGTCCATTCTGGTCTAAGGGAAGGCTTCTGAAAGATCTTGTCTTGGTGAAACCAAGTCTTGTGGGGAAAGTGCACCACCTCTGTAGAGCGGTCGACGAGGACATGCGCGGTCGCAATCGATCTTCCCGACGAGGATTCCGATGAACTGCTGCGACGGGAAATGACCAAATTCACTTGCTCCAGTGCTCCCGTTGATGCAAGCTTCTACCCAGAGGATCTACGGAGGAAGGCGCTTCTCCATGACGGCTCAGAATGGTGTGGGGAGACGTGGTTCGACGGCGAGAGGTGGCTCCGGTGAGCTAGGGTTTCGGTCTCGTTCGTATTTGAGTTGATAAGGAGGAATTGTAGATAAGGATTGAGGCAAGGCATCGTGGTGGCCTTCTTATCCCCTCCTGGCAACGACGGCGAGTATCTTGGCGCAAGGCTGACGATGACGACGGCATCGAGCGGCGGCGAGCTTCGCCACTTCCTGTGTGCGTGACGATGACGACGATGCTAATTTTGCGGATAACACACTGGAAATTTCTTTAGCTCAACTGTCAACACACGGATTTTTTATCCTAGATGCCTATTATGCCATACATCGCAATCCCAGGATTACCCATTTTGCGAGACATAATAGATTTGGATACCACAGTACATCAACAAACCATACATAAGGTCGTACACAAATAAGGATCTCATGATCCAGTTCTTAATACAACTCAAGAAGTGGAAATACGTAATAATAACGGTAGCGTAGGCGAAGCTCCATCTTTGGGGTTACAGGCAATGCTGACGGTGGGAGATGATCCTAGTTGTCGTATCCTTCCTGGGTTCCATCATCCCGGTACTCCTCTTCATAGTCTGGCCACGGGAATATCTAGGGACAAAGCCATGAGTACTCTTTAAGTACTCGCAAACTAATACTAACAAGTGAAGGGGGTTTTTGTAATAGGACACTAAGCTCTAGGGTTGTTTTGCAAAAATCCAGATTTACCTCTACTAAGTTTAGAAACAAAGAAAAACTAGTTGAAGTTTGATAACACCTAAGTGGGAACTTGTATTTCATAACACAACTCCTGTTGTGGTCAAGTCAAAGTCTCAATTCATTTCACAATTCATTTTGAAAACATCTGACGGGGGAACAGTGTGGCCACTTCAACTGTCCATAACCGCAGACGTTGCTATTCGAATAGTTTGACACTCTGCAGAGATTGTACACTTTCACCACAACATTCGATACATCCGTCAGGAACAAATCCTGAATTCACCATACTCAGTATGCGGATAATCAATCCTAACCTTTCGATTACACGCCCTAGTATAGGCACCTCTCCTATGAGTTTGGCCTCCCAACCATGACCAACTTTCATCTTGGGTATTGCACAGGTGGACATTCTTCACAAGGTATCCTCAGCTCAGACCTTGGATGTGAGGGAACCAATACTAAGGTATATAAGTTTCCAGTCAAGCCCTACCCAATTTTCGGGTATTGTGGTTGTACGGTAAAATTGGAATGGTATCGCATCCCGACAACCATCAGTTTTATAAAGGGCTATGGCTCATGCCTCAACATTTTCATCATCAAAATCATCTAGTGTTCAGAAACACATGTCAAAACGTCTCAGTAGAATGACTCATCATTCTAAGGTTTTCATAACCATTTTCACCAAGTATTCCCATTTAAAGTTGATCAAGTTTTATGCTTAGCACTAGCATCTACAAATGGGAGTGAGTACTAATGAGGGGTGGTAAACAAGTGGAGTTTCAACTAAGTACAATCTCATGCCTTAGGGTGACATCAAGATTATGTATATTAGGCCAAATTTTATGCTCTTTATGCAACCTTCAATTATCTTTCTAGTATCTACAATTTACTCAAGTAAACTATAAGTGATAGCTTTGATAAAGAAATAAAGTAGAAAGCTTGCAAGTAAAACTACGAATGGGGTTATCAAGTGGGTATTATCATCTATGCTTAAGGCATATAGTTGGCATGGTAACAAGGAAGTATTTTCTTGCATAATTGCAAGTATAATCTTGCTAAAGTAGGGTTGGAATCAACTCAAAATCTATTATGGTTGAAATTGGAAAAATGTTGAAATGCAGAAAAGCTTCTGACTTGTTATTTTTACCAAGGGTGATATATAGATCCAAATGATTTGAATCCAACGGGCTTGGATTAAGCATTTCAATATCTTTCTAACAAAATTGGTTTCATTCAATTTGGTTCACTGAATCGAGCTGGGTTGATTTTTGAAACTAGGTACAGAAATATGTTTGAATTAAAAAGGAAAAAGCTAAATTCAAACGAGTGGGCTGCGCGGGAAGGGTTAACGGGCCGGCCCAGTGTCACTCCGCAGAGCGGGGCTCAGCTGACAGGGGGTTCCACCAGTCAGTGGATCTTAACACGCGAAGCGGTACGTGGCAATCTCAAAATCACGATCTAAGACTAATCGAACGGCTGCTACACATCGTCCACGTCGGGCGGCACTGGCGAGACAGAAACCTAACGCGGCAGGTGGGGGTCGTGGGAGGCTCACCGGGGCTCAGGCGAGGGTCGGCGATGGGGGAAAACGATAAAGTCGACAATGGCGATCCTCCTGGTACAGGCAGCTCCTCCTGGGGTGGACGAAATCAACGGCTCCTCTTCTCCTCTGAAGCGGCGAGCTCCGGCAAATTCCCGCGATGAGCTACTCGCCTTGCTCTGGCTAAGGGGTGGAACGATCAGTGAGGTGAGAGGAGTGAAATGGTGTGCTTCAATCGGCTGGGGGTCGTCTCCTTTTATAGGACCGACGGTGAGACCAAGAGGGATGGGAAGGAGACGGTGGAGACACGGCTACGGGCGGCTAGAGGCATGGCCGAGGCAGGCGATCGAGGGGCGGTCTCCTGGCGATCCTCTATGGTTTAAATGCGCGTGTAGGGGCGGTGGCAAATGGTCGGGAACATGCGGCGCTCTGCGAGGCAGAGGCGGCATCTTCGACGGCGAGCGTTGGCTGTGAGGCATGGGGCGGCGAACGGAGGTGTCCGCGGGGTTGCTAGGACGGTGGTGATCACGCATGCACGCGGCGAGGGCGGCGCGCGGTCTGTGGGCGTGTGTCGAGGGTGGCTCTCAGGCGCGCTCTCGGAATGCTTGTAGAGCAGCTTGGCATGGCTTGGGCGTGTGGTCCAGTGGCTGGCAGGGTTCGAGCGCTGGACATGGGGTGGCGATGGACGGTGGCCTGTGTCCTAGACATGGTGTTTAGGCTTGGTGCTTGCTCTGGCTAGCTAGCCATGGTCGGCTGGTAAGGGTTCCTTCGGGTTGGCATGGCATGGTGCAAGGGGTAGGGGCTAGGGGTGGTCAAGGCACTGGTTGGCACTGGGGGAGACAAGGGTGATCAATGGTGAACATTGCTTAGCCAAATTACTACTCAAAACAGTGAAGTTTGGCCAGTTTGATTTGTTGTCTCCAAGTGTTTGATGAAATGGCCGCAAGAACTTGAGTTTTGAATTTGGAAAAGAATTTTGGTGGGTGTGCTAGGAATGTGTTGAGGATTCTGTGGATGCTTGGGTTTTGAAAATTGAGCTTGTTTGAGTGGTTTTTGAAATAGTGGGATCTTCCCATATGAAATAGATTCAATTTTAAACAGTCATTTAAACTATTCATTCAAATGTTTTTGGATGATCACAAGGTGGGCCTTGGTACCTTGTTATGAGTACTATCAAGGGGTGCAAAGATCCATACATGTTTTTGTTAAGTTCTGAAAGTTAGAGATAGCCAAAGTAGGCATGCGAGTTAATTTGGCAAAGTGACCATTCACTTAATTTGTTTGTTTTGACTTGTTTGTATTTCGGAAAAGTTTGGGGATTGTTTAGATGATGTCTATTTCACCTAAGAATTTTTTTACAAGCAAAGAAACACATAATCATGGCAATTCAAAGGAATCCAAATTTTAATGCACACACATATGAATGCTTTCATATTTTTAATTAGAAAAGTTTTTGTTAACCCTAAGTTTGATGATCCAAGTTTAATATTTTTGGGATGTTACATCAACCCACGGTCCTCTCCTGACCCCACTGGTCAGTCATAGACAGAAAAGAACCGGGCTGGTTACTGGGCTGTTGTGGGCTGCACAGGGCGTCAGATAGGTATAGTGGTATTGGGCCACGGCCAGGTTGTGTTTTTATTTGTTTTATCCTTTTTCTATTTTCTGTTTTCTTATTCAGATTTGAATTTGTATTATATTTTGAACCTTTCTCTGTATGATTTATTTGCTGGATATTTGCAACAATACTAAAATACATTTTGTATCATTTATGAATTTTTATTATATCATATTTTTGTATTTCTTTTGTTTACTCAATATGAACTCCTTTTTAATAGTTTGTAGAAACTTTTCTTATTATTTTTCTCTCCTATTTTAGTTAGGGATTTCTTGAATGATATTTTCTTATTTGTTTATAAACTTAACTCAAGTTGGCTCATAGTTTGAATACAAACTTTTATATGTATAATGATCCTATATCTTGATTTAATGCATGAAATATAAAAGACATTGATATAGTTATTACTACCCCCATTAATTAAGAAAATGTCAATGTATCTATTTTATTATGATAAATAAGGAGGTTTTAGGATTTCAAATTATGATTACTACCTTTGGATTTAGGGTTTTGTATAAGCTTAGATTCCTTTTAAAGAGTCAAGATTTAATGACTAAGCATATTGGCTTATGTATATAGTATTTGATGAAATCTTCCTTTTTAATAGACAGTTGTAATTAGAGTGTTTTATATAAGTGAATTGATAAAAATATACTTAAGCACATATAATTATTATGGTTGGAATTAACAGAGATGTGCTTATGTGATTTGCTATAGGAAAATATTTCTATAAAGTGTTATAGACATCAGATGATGGATCAATAGTATGAGATGGATATTATGTTTGATTTGAGATTCAGAGTTGATTGGTTACCAAGATTAAATAGGAAAATGATTTATAACATATAATTATATTTCACAATCTTGGATCTCTAATTAAGGAATTCCTTTCCTAGATATAACACTTCTTTCTATCCATCATTAGGGTTAGTATAATGAGCTTACTTATTAAAATCTTCTTATTCATATATCATTCTTATAAACTCATGGATAAATCCAATGAGTTTGATACAAAGGAATTTTATAATTTGTTCATATCCTTGATTGGTTGTATTTACTATTCTACTGTTGATAATCTTCCATCCAACCAGTAGTCCCTTCAAAATTTTCTTACAATTTTCCTTAATCCTCCATCACAAATCTTTCTCTAAAGTTGACTATTTTTTAAGATGAATGACACTACTTCTAAACTCTATGCTCTACTAGCTTTAATTGAATAATATCAGCCTATATTTACTTAACTCTCATGGCTTACACTTTAATCCCTGAATTATACTTATGTGGTTTGCAAAGACTACTCTAAGATCAGTTATCTCTACTAAGGTTCCAATCATGTTCTACCCACCAGTATTACTTATACTAAATATAAGCATTAAATATTGGTGGCCAAGGCATTACCATTATAATACTTTAATCTTTTATTACTGAAGTTCTTAATTGGCTAAGCAGGGCTTTATCAATCCTACCTTTCCATTATCTTAGAATTATCTTCTTAGTATCTCATATTGGATTAAGGTTATTTATGAACTTATGCCCTCTTTAGAATATTTAAGTAGATGTTTTGATAAGATCAAATAAGTGGTCAAAGACTTAATATTTAAAGAAGTTGTGAATCAATCAGGAATTATCCAACAATGATGATCAACAGATATTAAGATAGGTTCCATAAAGATTGATATGGAAAGAAAGATCTATATATATATATATAGTGGATGATCTTGACTTAATCACTTTCCAACTCCAACTCGTCAAAGGAGTTTTTAAGGTTAGGTGTTACTATGATACTCAGGATGTATGAAGATGGAATTAAGATATAATGGTTACATTCTTATTATTTGTTTTATATCCTTAACTTGGTACTTATAAGTGATTATAATGAATACTATAACATGATCACCTAATGATCAAATATAATTCACATTATATTAAGGTTTAACTTATAGTACATCTGATCTACCCTTAGATCAAATCTCTCTTACCCAAAATGGGATTTTAACAAAGGTCTTATTGAAACTTATCGCAGTCAACTTGATGATCTACTTCAATTCCATCAAGCTAAGAGAAGCTTCAATCACTTTGACAAGTTTTGTTTTAAAGCGCAAAAATTATTCGGATTTTCTATGCATGAATGCAATGCACACACATCTGGGTTCAATTTATTTCTAGGCTCTAATGCTGGGATGTTACACAGGCATTGCATGGACGAGTCTAAACATGTAAATTCAAGATATAGGGCATTTCAGATAAATAAGAACAAGCATCAAATTACTAAACAATCCTAGGCATGTGATCCATATATAGTCATGCGTGCTCGCGATGAAAACTTGCACAACATCGTTTGTCCTACCAGCCCGTGGCAGCGGGGCCTCTAGGGAACTACTGGCAATTAAGGTGCTCCTTTTAATAGAGCACTGGAGCAAAGCATTAACACTCCGTAAACATATGTGATCCTCACACCACAGCCATCCCCTCCGATTGTCACAATTTCTGTCACTTCGGGGCCTTTGGATCCGGGCACTGATATGTGTACACAACCTGCAGATAAGATCACAAACAATACTATAATAATGATTCAATAATAAGTTTAGATCTGAGATCATGGCACTCGGGCCCTAGTGAGAAGCATTAAGCACAACAAGTTACAACAAAGTCAAATAGCCCTAACAATCTCATTCGATTACAGGATATAACTCATCCAATCCCTACCATCCCCATAGCCTACAGTGGAGGATTACTCACTCATGGATGAGGGAAACATTGATGGTTGATGGAGAGGCGTTGGTGATGACGATGGAGATGATCCTCCCCAAATTCCCCGCCCCGGCAGGGTGCCAGAACTGAGTTTCTGTATCTGAATCACGGCTTCTCGTGGTGGCGGCGCAGCGGAACTCTTTTTGGAAAAACATCGAACCCCCTCGGTTTTTAGGTGAAGGGGTAACTTATAGGCGAAGAGGGATCCTGAGGGGGTTCCTGGGGTGGCCGCACCGGTTCGTCTTCTGGCTCCTTGGATCTTCTGGAGAAATACGATTTTTGGCATATTTTCCTGGATTTTTCCTGATAGTTGATTTTCTGCACAAAAACTAGACCCCAAGGTAATTCTGCTGAAAACAATGTCAGTCCGTGTTAGTTGAATCCAAATCACACAAGTTTAGAGGAAAAACAATAGCAAAAGTGTTAAGGAAAGTAGATACGTTTTGCACGAATCAACCATCAATGTTTCCCTCATCCATGAGTGAGTAATCCCCCGCTGTAGGCAATGGGGATGGTAGGGATTGGATGAGTTCTATCTTGTAATCGAATAAGATTTTTAGGGCATATTGCATGGTATCTCTATTAGTGCTATTTGACTTTGTTGCAACTTGTTGTGCCTAATGCTTGTCACTAAGGCCCGAGTGCCATGATCTCAGATCTGAAGTTATTATTGATTCATTATAATATTTTTGTTTGTGATCTTATCTGCAAGTTGTGTACACATATCATTGTCCGGATCCAAAGGCCCCGAAGTGACAGAAATTTGGACAACCGGAGGGGATGGATGTGGTGTGAAGATCACATGTGTTCACAGAGTGTTAATGATTTGCTCCGGTGCTCTATTAAAAGGAGCACCTTAATTGCCCGTAGTCCCCTAGAGGCACTACTAGAGAAAAGCCTATCCGAGGCGCACCTAAAAGCCTATCTGAGGCGCATATCATATGCGCCTCTAGCTTCAAGCCTCGGGTATTTCTTATGCGAGGCGCATATGATATGCGCCTCCTATAATTCACATATGCGAGGCGCATATTGATATGCGCCTCGCATATGTGAATTATAGGAGGCGCATATCATATGCGCCTCGCATATGTTTTACAATGCGCCTCGGATATTTGTAGTATATGCGCATCCTATAGTATCCTATATGCGCCTCCGGTAATATTTTCGAAATTCAAGTTTTACAGATATTCAAATATACAATATAGTCTAGAATACAGTATAAAGGGCACATAATTTTTCAGAACCTTGCAATTTGCTGTCACATCCCAAGATTTTCCAAATCTTGTAATGTGAAAATAAATTAATAAAATAAAACTTTGTTTGATTTTCGGAGCCCGAAGAAACTTTTTGAATTCAATTGGAACCTTAAACCCATTTGAATTAAATAAAATCCTAAAGGGATTTAAAAAGATAAACATTTTAAATAAAGGAAAATAAAATATTTTGGTACTACTACTTTAGATCTTTTAATAAGAGATTTTGTTTTCAAATGAAATAGAAGTTTATAAATAAAGAACATTTTATAAAGCCAAATTAAACCTTGGCCAAGCTTTGGATTTAAAACATTTTGTTTTGAATTAAAATAGCAAAAGTTGATTTAAATAAATTAATAAGGATTTAATATCCAACTTTATTTAATAAAAGGTTTTACCAATTTAATTTAAACATCAAAACTTATTAAAATTATTTAAAATAAGTTTTCCAAATATTTTATATTCTCAGATAAAACCTACTAAAGTGTTTTGGCTTTATTTTAGATTTTAAAATAAATATTCTCAATAAAACAAACCCTAGTTGATTTAATAATGAAAGTCTATTTTATTTAATTAATAATGGACTCTAAAATAAAATGTTATTTTGTTTTAAAACAAGTTTCCAAGTATTCAATATTTCCCAAATAAAACCTACTGATTTGGTTTTGAAAATATTTAGGTTTCAAATAAAGATTTTATTAATAAAATCAAACTCTATTTGATTTAATAACTAAGGCCCATTTTATTTAATTATTAATGGACCCTAAAATAAAAGGTTATTTTGTTTTAAACAAATTTTCCAAATATTCTTTATTTCCAAATAAAATCTACTGATTGGTTTTGAAAATATTTGGAGTTCAAATGAAGATTTTATTAAATAAACCAAACCCTATTTTATTAATAAACCATGGACCATTTTACTTAATTAATAAATAGAACCTAAAAAGATTTAAAATATTATTTTTTTATTTTGGATTTTGGTTCATGTTACTGAACAGAAATAATTTCAATGTTACAAAGTTTGGGTGTTGTTTGAATTGTTTGAACCTTGTTTGATTGTTTTGAAATTCAAATCAGAAAATAGAAATAGAAAAGAATAAAACAAACAGACAAAAAAAAATGAAATTGGACCAGCCCAACTCAGCCCAACAGCTCAGCAGCCCACCTCCTTCCCCACCGAAACGTTTTTCTTCACCGCAGAGGCGACCCGCAAAGCCGCTGACTAGTGGACCTATCCCCACTTCTTTCACCTCGCTGACAGAGGACCCCACCGCCACGTCCCTTCTTCCTCACCCGCCGCGGACCTGTTCTTCCCCCTCTCCTCGCCGTTGCAGACTTAATTTCTCAGCTTGAATACGCCATAACGCGACCATCTTTACTCGCAGTGATCATGCACCTTTAAACGCCAGTCACTCCTCTCCGTTTCCCCTCTGTTTCTTCTCCCAAGCACGCCTCCAGGAAGCCACAATTTCTCCTCGACTGCCCTGTCTCCGACGACGCTCCGACGCCGATTCCGGCAGCCTCACGTCACCCCTTGCCTCCCCGACCATGCTCCCGTGATCCCCACCTCATGGCGATCATCACCGTAGTACCAGCTCGCCCCCGAGCGCTCCAGAGCGTCGGCCTTGTCAAGTTCTGAACAACGCCGCCGTCCGCTCCACTCCGGCAAGCACCAAGGTAGTTTCTGACCACCCCGCGCCTCCTCGTCCACACTCCCGCACTCGCCACATCTTTCTGCATCTAACCGCATCATTGTTTTGCTTTGGGGTGATCCACAGCGCCGTCCACGACGACCACCTAAAGCACCCGACGCCGTCCTCCACTCCGGCGAGCAATCCTGCCAAGATCAGAGCGCCCCTCGCCCGACCAACACCTCCTCGAGCATCACCGTGACCTCCTGAACCCGGTGAGCCTTTTCTCCTCCTCTCTCGCCTCCTAGAGCACCGGCACCATCCTCACCTGACCGCGCTGCCAGTCGCCGCCGCGTCAGCGCTGCCCACTTTAGGTCAAACTCGCCAGCATCGTTCGATCTAGATCTAGCGCCCACGATTAGTTCACTTATCGTCGAAGGGGTACGCGTCCAAGACCGTGCGATCGATCAGATCCAACGCCCCACAGCTGCGATCCACGCGAAGCGGTACCCGCGAATAGCAACACGCCGCGTGTCATCTATTAGGTTTAGAAACAGATTTGAATCTGATTTATTTGCAAACTTCAAACCCTTAACACTTGAGATCTACATGTCAAAAAATTACAAATTTTATATCAATGGATTCAGGAGAACAAGCCCTAGCCAACCATGCCCTTGGTTTGGCAAATAGTATTTGTTAGATTGGTTGATTATGCAGAAACATTTGATAGCTTGTTTAGAGTATAAATTTTTTATAAAATTGAATTTAAGGATAAAACCTTTGCAAATTATTTATGGATAAACATTTTCTAGCCAAATAAAAAGAATGGTTTTTGTTATAAAAATATTTATGGAAAGAAAACTTTAGGAAAATGGTTTGATCAAACCCACTGACCCAAAACACCAAGTTTTGCAAATTAGCAACTCATTTGGTGAACAACTTAAGAGTTTTGCCTTAATAAAAACATTTTTCACCACATAAAATGATGAATGGATTTAAAGATAGTTTTTGGACAAAAACCCTCTTGCTAATGACTTTGCCACTTTGGTAAATGACCAATTTGGATCTTACAAAGTCTAGAAACCCCATAGAGACCCCCTTTGCAAAATAAAACTATCTTGTGCATGCTCCCATGCATGACTTAGATTCCATTACTTTGTGTGTGTGAAGAATTGTTTGTTTGACTTTGGTTTGGAATGTGAATTGAATTTGTGTTTGCTTGATTGATTTGTAGTGAAGTGTGAGACTAGAAAGATCAAGGAGTGAACCACCATTCCCTACCAAAAAGGCAAGTGATGCTTCATACTTTTTGTCCCATTACTTTCACTATGCATTAGTGATTTTGCTAAGTAAACTTGCATGGATTTTGCTAAGTATAGACCTTGCTATAGTAAAACCTAGTAGATGAATCCTTAGAAGGATTTCCTAAGTTAAGTTTCCTATTACTACCAAGCTTTGCCTAGCTAATAGAAAACATGGGTGGAAAAAATATTCACACTATGGAAAATCTCTAAGTCTGAGGACTTATGTTTTGTTTAATAAAACAACTAAGTTAATGAATCACCTGGGTGGAATGGAAGGATTGGGTTATGTTGAGTGGTTCACAAGGCCCATGTTTATGGTTGACCTTGTGTATCTCACTTGTGGATGGCCACCCAGGAAACAAAGGGATTTGAGATGTCAAATGTTGAGAAGCTTCAAGTGCAACCACTTGGCAATATGGGCTCTACCATGATCATATAGGTTGCAAGAACTTAGCCATATGGACAGTGGGTGGTAGTGTTTGATAGGTTGGAACGCGTCCATTTTGGTCTAAGGGAAGGCTTCTAAAAGATCTTGTCTTGGGAAACCAAGTCTTGTGGGGAAAGTGCACCACCTCTGCACAGTGTAAAATCTAAGTACTTAGCCATGTCCTTGGTAAAGGACAAATTGAGCATCAAGACATGGAAGCAATCAAGAATCTCATCATTCAAATTTCTAAAGTTAAAACTTGTGGTTTGAACAAGGGTTGTCTAAAATCTTCAATCTTTGGTTAATAGATGCCTTGGAAAGGATCTTCAATCTTTGATTGAGAAAAATGATTTTGTCAAAGCAAAAACTTAGAATTTTAAAATGTTAAGGAAAAATCTATTTTGAGCAATGCAAGCCTCAACCCCACATAGCCAAATGCATATAGATATTAGACTCCACTATACTATCATAGTATCACTTGCCAATACAATTCAAATGTATTGACCCTTTGTGGCTGTAACTTGTATGTTGCAGGTTTGATTGATTTTAGTGAAGATTGATTGTTTAGGATTACAAAGTCTACAACCAACATCTGCCTGTGGCACTTTTAAGATGAAGGACCACTTAACCATAGTTATTCCGCTGCAATGTAATGTAAATAGCCAAATGAGCTATGTAAGATGTAATAAAATTATGTTATTCCTGGTTATAAAGTTATATTATGACCTTTGTTTCTTGATATTACATCTATACTGTGGATGCTAGCTACTGATCCAGGGACTAGCATTGTAAAACACAGGAGGAATCTACCTTACCAGGTTGAGACCCCTACAGATGGTATCAGAGCATTGTGTTGCCTGTAAGATTTGTAAACCTAGGATTGGACAAAAACCCTTAGAAAAATAGGAGTTGTCTTATTCCAAAAACTTATTTACAAAAACACTTGTAAACTCTTTCCTCAACCATTTTGGTTTCAACTCTACAATCTCTTCTATTTCAACTTGATGGAAAAACCTACCCCATGGCCAAAGACTACACCATGTGCAAAGGACTTCTTCAACTTCTTCAACTCTAATGACTTCAACATCTTCAGCATATTCTCCAAAGACATCCAACTTGGAAACCACCAAGGACTACAAGTGAGACAAGGAAATCTTACTCAATATTTAGAGACTAAGGGAATGCAAAATAAGAAGGAGCCATCAACAACTTTGAAAGTATTGTAACCAAGAGTTTTTCACAAGGAAACCATGATCTCATGTAAGAAGAAACAACCAAGAAGGATGGAAAGATCAGAAGTGAACCATATAGATGGACCACCATAATTTAGTTAAGTCAAAAACCCCAACCTAAGTGGTGTAACAAAAATATTTTGTTTGCCTAAGTATGTGCTTGAACTTTGTTGTTTGAGTGAAATGATTGTTGTGATTGCATGTACATTGTTTGTGTAAATTGTGATGTGTGTGATTAGAAATAATTCCTTATAAATATCTTGCCTATTCTAATCTCCCTTCAACCCAAACAGATGACTTCTCCAAGAGACTCCAACATCAAGGTGGATGACTACAACAATAACCAAGAGGACAACATGAGAGAACTTATAGCAACCCAAAACCAGTTGAGCCAAGAGACAACTCAGTTTTTAGCCAACAACAATGGACTAGACCCAGCCATACAAAGGATTTTGAAACTTCAATCCCAAATGTTGCAAGGATTAGTTACTCAAATGATCAACATGAGAGAAAACTTTTTCCAAGGAACTAATGACAACAAGGATGACAAGGATGTTATCTTAGAAGGTACCCAAGCTTGCAATATTTGTGAAGACAAGGATCATGCACCCAAGGAACATGAAGATCAATACCCCAAGAAGAGAGAAAGATCTCCCACCTATGAAGAATATGAACTGGAAGAACTCTTAGCTTTGGAGAGACCCAAAAAGAAGAAGAAGGACATAAGCCAGTTGCAGTGTTACAATTGCAAAGAGATGGGACACTATGCCAGTGAATGCCCAGAAAAGAAAAAGAACCAAAGAAACAAACAAAAGGAAATGATACCAAAGGAAAAGAAAGACATCAGCCAAGTGATGTGTTTCAAATGCAAGGAACTAGGCCACTATGCAAGCAATTGTCCAGAAAAGATGGAGAACAAGTTAAATCAGTCTATGAAGGATCTCAACCTTGGCCCATGAGTCAAGAATGGAAACCAAGAACACAATGCAAAATTTTGCTTAAGGAAGAATTTCCCCAGGATCCCAAGAAGGCCAATATGTAATTTTTGTTTGAAAATTTTTAAGGGTGGTAGTACCCTAGTTGTTTTGAACTTGCTTGTAACCCTAGCCTCCCCAAATCTCGGGACGAGATTTATTTTAAGGGTGGTAGCCTGTCACATCCCAAGATTTTCCAAATCTTGTAATGTGAAAATAAATTAATAAAATAAAACTTTGTTTGATTTTCAGAGCCAGAAGAAACTTTTTGAATTCAATTGGAACTTCAAACCCATTTGAATTAAATAAAATCCTAAAGGGATTTAAAAAGATAAACATTTTAAATAAAGGAAAATAAAATATTTTGGTACTACTACTTTAGATCTTTTAATAAGAGATTTTGTTTTCAAATGAAATAGAAGTTTATAAATAAAGAACATTTTATAAAGCAAAATTAAACCTAGGCCAAGCTTTGGATTTAAAACATTTTGTTTTGAATTAAAATAGCAAAAGTTGATTTAAATAAATTAATAAGGATTTAATATCCAACTTTATTTAATAAAAGGTTTTACCAATTTAATTGAAACATCAAAACTTATTAAAATTATTTAAAATAAGTTTTCCAAATATTTTATGTTCTCAGATAAAACCTACTAAAGTGTTTTGGCTTTATTTTAGATTTTAAAATAAATATTCTCAATAAAACAAACCCTAGTTGATTTAATAATGAAAGTCTATTTTATTTAATTAATAATGGACTCTAAAATAAAATGTTATTTTGTTTTAAAACAAGTTTCCAAGTATTCAATATTTCCCAAATAAAACCTACTGATTTGATTTTGAAAATATTTAGGTTTCAAATAAAGATTTTATTAATAAAATCAAACTCTATTTGATTTAATAACTAAGGCCCATTTTATTTAATTATTAATGGACCCTAAAATAAAAGGTTATTTTGTTTTAAACAAATTTTCCAAATATTCTTTATTTCCAAATAAAATCTACTGATTGGTTTTGAAAATATTTGGAGTTCAAATGAAGATTTTATTAAATAAACCAAACCCTATTTTATTAATAAACCATGGACCATTTTACTTAATTAATAAATTGAACCTAAAAATATTTAAAATATTATTTTTTTATTTTGGATTTTGGTTCATGTTACTGAACAGAACTAATTTCAATGTTACAAAGTTTGGGTGTTCTTTCAATTGTTTGAACCTTGTTTGATTGTTTTGAAATTCAAATCAGAAAATAGAAATAGAAAAGAATAAAACAAACAGACAGAAAAAAAATGAAATTGGACCAGCCCAACTCAGCCCAACAGCCCAGCAGCCCACCTCCTGCCCCACCGAAACGTTTTTCTTCACCGCAGAGGTGACCCACAAAGCCGCTGACTAGTGGACCTATCCCCACTTCTTTCACCTCGCTGACAGAGGACCCCACCGCCACGTCCCTTCTTCCTCACCCGTCGTGGACCTGTTCTTCCCCCTCTCCTCGCCGTTGCAGACTTAATTTCTCAGCTTGAATACGCCTTAACGCGACCATCTTTACTCGCAGTGATCATGCACCTTTAAAAGCCAGTCACTCCTCTCTGTTTCCCCTCTGTTTCCTCCCCCAAGCACGCCTCCAGGAAGCCACAATTTCTCCTCGACTGCCCTGTCTCCGACGATGCTCCGACGCCGATTCCGGCAGCCTCACGTCACCCCTTGCCTCCCCGACCATGCTCCCGTGATCCCCACCTCCTGGCGATCATCACCGTAGTACCAGCTCACCCCCGAGCGCTCCAGAGCGTCGGCCTTGTCAAGTTCTGAACAGCGCCGCCGTTCGCTCCACTCCGGCAAGCACCCAGGTAGTTTCTGACCACCCCGCGCCTCCTCGTCCACACTCCCGCACTCGCCACATCTTTCTGCATCTAACCGCATCGTTGTTTTGCTTTGGGGTGATCCACAGCGCCATCCACGACGACCACCTGAAGCACCCGACGCCGTCCTCCACTCCGGCGAGCAATCCTGCCAAGATCAGAGCGCCCCTCGCCCGACCAACACCTCCTCGAGCATAATCGTGACCTCCTGAACCCGGTGAGCCTTTTCTCCTCCTCTCTCGCCACCTAGACCACCGGCACCATCCTCACCTGACCGCGCCGCCAGTCGCCGCCGCGTCAGCGCCGCCCACTTTAGGTCAAACTCGCCAGCATCGTTCGATCTAGATCTAGCGCCCACGATTAGTTCACTTATCGTCGAAGGGGTACGCGTCCAAGACCGTGCGATCGATCAGATCCAACGCCCCACAGCTGCGATCCACGCGAAGCGGTACCCGCGAATAGCAACATGCCGCATGTCATCTATTAGGTTTAGAAACAGATTTGAATCTGATTTATTTGCAAACTTCAAACCCTTATAACATGAGATATACACGTCAAAAAATTACAAATTTTATATCAATGGATTCAGGAGAACAAGCCCTAGCCAACCATGCGCTTGGTTTGGCAAATAGTATTTGTTAGATTGGTTGATTATGGAGAAACATTTGATAGCTTGTTTAGAGTATAAAAAATGTTTAAAATTGAATTTAAGGATAAAACCTTTGCAAATTGGATTGTTGTGACCTTAATGACCCTAGGAACCAACCCTTTGTGTTAAAAATGATTTTGGAAATATTTTAGTTGGATTACTTGACTTAGCCATTTTCTAGCCAAATAAAAAGAATGGTTTTTGTTATAAAAATATTTATGGAAAGAAAACTTTAGGAAAATGGTTTGATCAAACCCACTGACCCAAAACACCAAGTTTTGCAAATTAGCAACTCATTTGGTGAACAACTTAAGAGTTTTGCCTTAATAAAAACATTTTTCACCACATGAAATGATGAATGGATTTAAAGATAGTTTTTGGACAAAAACCCTCTTGCTAATGACTTTGCCACTTTGGTAAATGACAAATTTGGATCTTACAAAGTCTAGAAACCCCATAGAGACCCCCTTTGCAAAATAAAACTATCTTGTGCATGCTCCCATGCATGACTTAGATTCCATTACTTTGTGTGTGTGAAGAATTGTTTGTTTGACTTTGGTTTGGAATGTGAATTGAATTTGTGTTTGCGTGATTGATTTGTAGTGAAGTGTGAGACTAGAAAGATCAAGGAGTGAACCACCATTCCCTACCAAAAAGGCAAGTGATGCTTCATACTTTTTGTCCCATTACTTTCACTATGCATTAGTGATTTTGCTAAGTAAACTTGCATGGATTTTGCTAAGTATAGACCTTGCTATAGTAAAACCTAGTAGATGAATCCTTAGAAGGATTTCCTAAGTTAAGTTTCCTATTACTACCAAGCTTAGCCTAGCTAATAGAAAACATGGGTGGAAAAAATATTCACACTATGGAAAATCTCTAAGTCTGAGGACTTATGTTTTGTTTAATAAAACAACTAAGTTAATGAATCACCTGGGTGGAATGGAAGGATTGGGTTATGTTGAGTGGTTCACAAGGCCCATGTTTATGGTTGACCTTGTGTATCTCACTTTTGGATGGCCACCCAGGAAACAAAGGGATTTGAGATGTCAAATGTTGAGAAGCTTCAAGTGCAACCACTTGGCAATATGGGATCTGCCATGATCATATAGGTTGCAAGAACTTAGCCATATGGACAGTGGGTGGTAGTGTTTGATAGGTTGGAACGCGTCCATTTTGGTCTAAGGGAAGGCTTCTAAAAGATCTTGTCTTGGGAAACCAAGTCTTGTGGGGAAAGTGAACCACCTCTGCAGAGTGTAAAATCTAAGTACTTAGCCATGTCCCTGGTAAAGGACAAATTGAGCATCAAGACATGGAAGCAATCAAGAGTCTCATCATTAAAATTTCTAAAGTTAAAACTTGTGGTTTGAACAAGGGTTGTCTGAAATCTTCAATCTTTGGTTGATAGATGCCTTGGAAAGGATCTTCAATCTTTGATTGAGAAAAATGATTTTGTCAAAGCAAAAACTTAGAATTTTAAAATGTTAAGGAAAAATCTATTTTGAGCAATGCAAGCCTCAACTCCACATAGCCAAATGCATATAGATATTAGACTCCACTATACTATCATAGTATCACTTGCCAATACAATTCAAATGTATTGACCCTTTGTGGCTGTAACTTGTATGTTGCAGGTTTGATTGATTTTAGTGAAGATTGATTGTTTAGGATTATAAAGTCTACAACCAACATCTGCCTGTGGCACTTTTAAGATGAAGGACCACTTGACCATAGTTATTCCGCTGCAATGTAATGTAAATAGCCAAATGAGCTATGTAAGATGTAATAAAATTATGTTATTCCTGGTTATAAAGTTATATTATGACCTTTGTTTCTTGATATTACATCTATACTGTGGATGCTAGCTACTGATCCAGGGACTAGCATTGTAAAACACAGGAGGAATCTACCTTACCAGGTTGAGACCCCTACAGATGGTATCAGAGCATTGTGTTGCCTGTAAGATTTGTAAACCTAGGATTGGACAAAAACCCTTAGAAAAATAGGAGTTGTCTTATTCCAAAAACTTATTTACAAAAACACTTGTAAACTCTTTCCTCAACCATTTTGGTTTCAACTCTACAATCTCTTCTATTTCAACTTGATGGAAAAACCTACCCCATGGCCAAAGACTACACCATGTGCAAAGGACTTCTTCAACTTCTTCAACTCTAATGACTTCAACATCTTCAGCATATTCTCCAAAGACATCCAACTTGGAAACCACCAAGGACTACAAGTGAGACAAGGAAATCTTACTCAATATTTAGAGACTAAGGGAATGCAAAATAAGAAGGAGCCATCAACAACTTTGAAAGTATTGTAACCAAGAGTTTTTCACAAGGAAACCATGATCTCATGTAAGAAGAAACAACCAAGAAGGATGGAAAGATCAGAAGTGAACCATATAGATGGACCACCATAATTTAGTTAAGTCAAAAACCCCAACCTAAGTGGTGTAACAAAAATATTTTGTTTGCCTAAGTATGTGCTTGAACTTTGTTGTTTGAGTGAAATGATTGTTGTGATTGCATGTACATTGTTTGTGTAAATTGTGATGTGTGTGATTAGAAATAATTCCTTAGAAATATCTTGCCTATTCTAATCTCCCTTCAACCCAAACAGATGACTTCTCCAAGAGACTCCAACATCAAGGTGGATGACTACAACAATAACCAAGAGGACAACATGAGAGAACTTATAGCAACCCAAAACCAGTTGAGCCAAGAGACAACTCAGTTTTTAGCCAACAACAATGGACTAGACCCAGCCATACAAAGGATTTTGAAACTTCAATCCCAAATGTTGCAAGGATTAGTTACTCAAATGATCAACATGAGAGAAAACTTTTTCCAAGGAACTAATGACAACAAGGATGACAAGGATGTTATCTTAGAAGGTACCCAAGCTTGCAATATTTGTGAAGACAAGGATCATGCACCCAAGGAACATGAAGATCAATACCCCAAGAAGAGAGAAAGATCTCCCACCTATGAAGAATATGAACTGGAAGAACTCTTAGCTTTGGAGAGACCCAAAAAGAAGAAGAAGGACATAAGCCAGTTGCAGTGTTACAATTGCAAAGAGATGGGACACTATGCCAGTGAATGCCCAGAAAAGAAAAAGAACCAAAGAAACAAACAAAAGGAAATGATACCAAAGGAAAAGAAAGACATCAGCCAAGTGATGTGTTTCAAATGCAAGGAACTAGGCCACTATGCAAGCAATTGTCCAGAAAAGATGGAGAACAAGTTAAATCAGTCTATGAAGGATCTCAACCTTGGCCCATGAGTCAAGAATGGAAACCAAGAACACAATGCAAAATTTTGCTTAAGGAAGAATTTCCCCAGGATCCCAAGAAGGCCAATATGTAATTTTTGTTTAAATTTTTTTAAGGGTGGTAGTACCCTAGTTGTTTTGAACTTGCTTGTAACCCTAGCCTCCCCAAATCTCGGGACGAGATTTATTTTAAGGGTGGTAGCCTGTCACGTCCCAAGATTTTCCAAATCTTGTAATGTGAAAATAAATTAATAAAATAAAACTTTGTTTGATTTTCAGAGCCAAAAGAAACTTTTTGAATTCAATTGGAACTTCAAACCCATTTGAATTAAATAAAATCCTAAAGGGATTTAAAAAGATAAACATTTTAAATAAAGGAAAATAAAATATTTTGGTACTACTACTTTAGATCTTTTAATAAGAGATTTTGTTTTCAAATGAAATAGAAGTTTATAAATAAAGAACATTTTATAAAGCCAAATTAAACCTTGGCCAAGCTTTGGATTTAAAACATTTTGTTTTGAATTAAAATAGCAAAAGTTGATTTAAATAAATTAATAAGGATTTAATATCCAACTTTATTTAATAAAAGGTTTTACCAATTTAATTTAAACATCAAAACTTATTAAAATTATTTAAAATAAGTTTTCCAAATATTTTATATTCTCAGATAAAACCTACTAAAGTGTTTTGGCTTTATTTTAGATTTTAAAATAAATATTCTCAATAAAACAAACCCTAGTTGATTTAATAATGAAAGTCTATTTTATTTAATTAATAATGGACTCTAAAATAAAATGTTATTTTGTTTTAAAACAAGTTTCCAAGTATTCAATATTTCCCAAATAAAACCTACTGATTTGGTTTTGAAAATATTTAGGTTTCAAATAAAGATTTTATTAATAAAATCAAACTCTATTTGATTTAATAACTAAGGCCCATTTTATTTAATTATTAATGGACCCTAAAATAAAAGGTTATTTTGTTTTAAACAAATTTTCCAAATATTCTTTATTTCCAAATAAAATCTACTGATTGGTTTTGAAAATATTTGGAGTTCAAATGAAGATTTTATTAAATAAACCAAACCCTATTTTATTAATAAACCATGGACCATTTTACTTAATTAATAAATAGAACCTAAAAAGATTTAAAATATTATTTTTTTATTTTGGATTTTGGTTCATGTTACTGAACAGAACTAATTTCAATGTTACAAAGTTTGGGTGTTGTTTGAATTGTTTGAACCTTGTTTGATTGTTTTGAAATTCAAATCAGAAAATAGAAATAGAAAGGAATAAAACAAACAGACAGAAAACAAATGAAATTGGACCAGCCCAACTCAGCCCAACAGCCCAGCAGCCCACCACCTTCCCCACCGAAACGTTTTTCTTCACCGCAGAGGCGACCCGCAAAGCCGCTGACTAGTGGACCTATCCCCACTTCTTTCACCTCGCTGACAGAGGACCCCACCACCACGTCCCTTCTTCCTCACCCGCCGCGGACCTGTTCTTCCCCCTCTCCTCGCCGTTGCAGACTTAATTTCTTAGCTTGAATACGCCTTAACGCGACCATCTTTACTCGCAGTGATCATGCACCTTTAAACGCCAGTCACTCCTCTCTGTTTTCCCTCTGTTTCCTCCCCCAAGCACGCCTCCTGGAAGCCACAATTTCTCCTCGACTGCCCTGTCTCCGACGACAATCCGACGCCGATTCCGGCAGCCTCACGTCACCCCTAGCCTCCCCGACCATGCTCCCGTGATCCCCACCTCCTGGTGATCATCACCGTAGTACCAGCTCGCCCCCGAGCGCTCCAGAGCGTCGGCCTTGTCAAGTTCTGAACAGCGCCGCCGTCCGCTCCACTCCGGCAAGCACCCAGGTAGTTTCTGACTACCCCGCACCTCCTCGTCCACACTCCCGCACTCACCACATCTTTCTGCATCTAACCGCATCGTTGTTTTGCTTTGGGGTGATCCACAGCGCCGTCCACGACGACCACCTGAAGCACCCGACGCCGTCCTCCACTCCGGCGAGCAATCCTGCCAAGATCAGAGCGCCCCTCGCCCTACCAACACCTCCTCGAGCATCACCGTGACCTCCTGAACCCGGTGAGACTTTTCTCCTCCTCTCTCGCCTCCTAGACCACCGGCACCATCCTCACCTGACCGCGCCGCCAGTCGCCGCCGCGACAGCGCCGCCCACTTTAGGTCAAACTCGCCAGCACCGTTCGATCTAGATCTAGCGCCCACGATTAGTTCACTTATCATCGAAGGGGTACGCGTCCAAGACCGTGCGATCGATCAGATCCAACGCCCCATAGCTGCGATCCACGCGAAGCGGTACCCGCGAATAGCAACACGCCGCGTGTCATCTATTAGGTTTAGAAACAGATTTGAATCTGATTTATTTGCAAACTTCAAACCCTTATAACTTGAGATCTACACGTCAAAAAATTACAAATTTTATATCAATGGATTCAAGAGAACAAGCCCTAGCCAACCATGCCCTTGGTTTGGCAAATAGTATTTGTTAGATTGGTTGATTATGCAGAAACATTTGATAGCTTGTTTAGAGTATAAAATTTGTTTAAAATTGAATTTAAGGATAAAACCTTTGCAAATTGGATTTTTGTGACCTTAATGACCCTAGGAACCAACCCTTTGTGTTAAAAATGATTTTGGAAAGATTTTAGTTGGATTACTTAACTTAGCCATTTTCTAGCCAAATAAAAAGAATGGTTTTTGTTATAAAAATATTTATGGAAAGAAAACTTTAGTAAAATGGTTTGATCAAACCCACTGACCCAAAACACCAAGTTTTGCAAATTAGCAACTCATTTGGTGAACAACGTAAGAGTTTTGCCTTAATAAAAACATTTTTCACCACATAAAATGATGAATGGATTTAAAGATAGTTTTTGGACAAAAACCATCTTGCTAATGACTTTGCCACTTTGGTAAATGACCAATTTGGATCTTACAAAGTCTAGAAACCCCATAGAGACCCCCTTTGCAAAATAAAACTATCTTGTGCATGCTCCCATGCATGACTTAGATTCCATTACTTTGTGTGTGTGAAGAATTGTTTGTTTGACTTTGGTTTGGAATGTGAATTGAATTTGTGTTTGCTTGATTGATTTGTAGTGAAGTGTGAGACTAGAAAGATCAAGTAGTGAACCACCATTCCCTACCAAAAAGGCAAGTGATGCTTCATACTTTTTGTCCCATTACTTTCACTATGCATTAGTGATTTTGCTAAGTAAACTTGCATGGATTTTGCTAAGTATAGACCTTGCTATAGTAAAACCTAGTAGATGAATCCTTAGAAGGATTTCCTAAGTTAAGTTTCCTATTACTACCAAGCTTAGCCTAGCTAATAGAAAACATGGGTGGAAAAAATATTCACACTATGGAAAATCTCTAAGTCTGAGGACTTATGTTTTGTTTAATAAAACAACTAAGTTAATGAATCACCTGGGTGGAATGGAAGGATTGGGTTATGTTGAGTGGTTCACAAGGCCCATGTTTATGGTTGACCTTGTGTATCTCACTTGTGGATGGCCACCCAGGAAACAAAGGGATTTGAGATGTCAAATGTTGAGAAGCTTCAAGTGCAACCACTTGGCAATATGGGCTCTGCCATGATCATATAGGTTGCAAGAACTTAGCCATATGGACAGTGGGTGGTAGTGTTTGATAGGTTGGAACGCGTCCATTTTGGTCTAAGGGAATGCTTATGAAAGATCTTGTCTTGGGAAACCAAGTCTTGTGGGGAAATTGCACCACCTCTGCAGAGTGTAAAATCTAAGTACTTAGCCATGTCCCTGGTAAAGGACAAATTGAGCATCAAGACATGGAAGCAATCAAGAATCTCATCATTCAAATTTCTAAAGTTAAAACTTGTGGTTTGAACAAGGGTTGTCTGAAATCTTCAATCTTTGGTTGATAGATGCCTTGGAAAGGATCTTCAATCTTTGATTGAGAAAAATGATTTTGTCAAAGCAAAAACTTAGAATTTTAAAATGTTAAGGAAAAATCTATTTTGAGCAATGCAGGCCTCAACTCCACATAGCCAAATGCATATATATATTAGACTCCACTATACTATCATAGTATCACTTGCCAATACAATTCAAATGTATTGACCCTTTGTGGCTGTAACTTGTATGTTGCAGGTTTGATTGATTTTAGTGAAGATTGATTGTTTAGGATTACAAAGTCTACAACCAACATCTTCCTGTGGCACTTTGAAGATGAAGGACCACTTGACCATAGTTATTCCGCTGCAATGTAATGTAAATAGCCAAATGAGCTATGTAAGATGTAATAAAATTATGTTATTCCTGGTTATAAAGTTATATTATGACCTTTGTTTCTTGATATTACATCTATACTGTGGATGCTAGCTATTGATCCAGGGACTAGCATTGTAAAACACAGGAGGAATCTACCTTACCAGGTTGAGACCCCTACATTTGCCAAAGCATAATAGAACCAACATGAATACAATACATTACACATCAATCATGACATACAAGTTCATACATCAAGTGTTTGTGCCACAAGTTCACACCTCCGAGTACAAGTTCACAATCACATTACATCTTCGAGTACAAGTTCACAATCACATTACAACTCCAACGACATAGCTCTACCTAGATGAAGTAGAACACATAACCTACCATGAAGGGCAACAAGGTGGTGATCACGAGGAAGTTCCTCCACTTCTTCCTTCCATGCCTCCTCCACTTCTCTTCCGCCATCTCTCTACTCTCATAGCCTTGGTAGATATTTTAGGTGGTCACCAATTGGTGGTTCTTAGAAGGATAGAATACATGAAATTAAATACAGTAGAGGTAAACTATATTGCAAGATGGAAACTACTAGTACTGTTTATGTCAGAAAAATTAATCAGTCAAGGGATACAGATTTATAGGCACCAATACACCATGGAAATGTATTTCAACTATTAGTGGCACCCAGATCCTGGTGAGATATGTACCCCTTCTGAACTCCATCAATTCATACTAAAGAAGAATATAGATGCTGTTATTGTAACTCTAAATGATGACTAATAAAAACTTAGAATATACTTGCTGGAACATGGTTCAATATTTTTGTTTGGATAAGAGACATATGAAGCATGAAGAACATCAATATTAACTTACAAGCTTCTGGCCTTGGGATCTTCCTGAAACTGATTTGCTTAGTAAGTATGCCATTTCTACTCAAGATCTTCACTATTTGATTGACTTTATCTTTGACTCTTAGTTTCTCTTCACAGTCAATGCTGACTTCATTAAGATGTAGACATGCAAATGATTCATGTATTTTAACATGCTTTCTTTCACCTCGGGCTGCACATAAGAACCTCTACAGGACAAAAGGCACTTTTCTAAGATCAACAGAATATATATGCTCCAGCAAGATCAATAGAATATACAAGGTCGAATCATGACTACAGTAGTATCATAGATCCAGAAAATCTACCTGGTCACTACGAAGCTGAAGAGTGAGCTTTTCAAGAACTGGCGAGAACTGAAGAATGCGAAATAGTGCATGTAGGTCAATAGCCCTACACCACATGTCAAGCAATAGAGTCTTTAATCTGCCAAATGTGGGGTAACATTCCAGATCCTTTTTGTAGATGTACTGGACAAATTGCACAAGTATAAGAAAATCAAAAACTCAAGTTTTGCAGCTTATGAAACGAAATAATTGAGGTTGGTAGAAACTTTGGGTAGATATTTTAAACTAATAAATAGGGAAAACGCAGAACTACAACTTAAGCCTATAATTATTCATTGTCTAATCACGCCTCTACATAATTAAACTTAATGATCCAAGGGTTCATTTCAACAAAAATAAATAGTTGAAGGCACACATCAAGAAATCAACAGTGTATAGGCTTGATTGGACAGAGTATAATAATTAGTCTCTTAAAAGAGTACTTTTGACTTAAAAAATCCAATGAGAAGTATACATAACCCATTATGACTGTCCAAGTTTTCTACTTGTGTACTTGAACAGTGTAAGAAATTGCAAGAGTATAATGCGCATAGCACAAACAATTCATCAGAATCATCATAAGCCAACTAAATTGTATATGGCAAATCAGTGACACTGAAAGGCAACTATGATAATGAAAAAAGTTGTTTAACTAGATTTTTTACATGCATGTCACAGCAGATGGAAAGTACTAAGCAGCAAGAGAAGGTACAGCACAAGTGGAAGCATATACCACGTTAGGTTGATCTCTCAGTTCCATGTTGACAGCATTGGACAAACTATTGAGAAGCACACTCTGATAACCGCCAACAGGATAACCACGACAGCCTTCGCAGCTCTGGTCAGCACAACCCCCACACTGATCCTTGCACCCATTGGAGAGGTCGATGGACGTTGTTTCCAGCAATTACACTTGCATAAATAATAGATCTACTGAATACTTGATACTTCACATCTGGTGAAGACTGAAGAATATTTAAAACTTAAGAGCTTCTTTCAACAAGAAAACAATTGCAGTTTAACCAAGTGGTATAGAGACGTGGCCCTTTTACTCCAACACAAATGACAGGTGATGCAACTATAATAATTTTTCGACTTCACTATAATGAAATTTATTCATATGGGTAACATTCACCTTACGGAGTAACATATCTGAAAGCTGAAGAATCTGCTACTACAATTTTGCTTATCATTTAGGGTAACTATGAGAATTAACCTCTAGATAACTAATTCAATTGCACCTTAGTTACCATCCTAAGATAAATCGATGTAGATCCGCAAGTTGTATCAACAAATAAGATCAAAGAAAATCCCCAATTTCAGAGGATATGCTGCATACCTCCTCTTCTTCTTGCTGATAGGATCATCCCCATCCACCTCTGTCTCCGGTGTCGCCACCTCCACCTCGACCTCCGTCTCGGGAGTCACCACATCGGCCTCCTCTTCCACCCTCCCGGAGTCCCCGTCCGTACTGCCCCCAGCCTCACTCCCCTTGCCCTCCTCGCCCCCTCCCCTCCGTCGAACAGCGCGTCGAAGAACTCCTCCACGCTGATCCCTTCCACCCCTTCCGCATCCGCCTCCGATGTCTGCTCCTCCATCAGAAACCTCTCGATCTCCGACAGTACCTCCCCGCCGGCGGGGCTCGACCGGGAGGTCACCGACTCCGGCGACCCCGCCTCCGCATCGGGCGGAGGCGGGAACGGAGACGGGACGAGGAGGTCGGAGACGGCGGCGGATTCGCCGGCAAATGAGGCGAGGAGGGCGTCCAGGTCGAGGTCGGCGTCCATGGGGGTGGAGGGGAGATGTGATGGTGAGATCTTTTTGTTCCGGTATCCGATCGACGGTTATATATAGACAATAGAGCTCGGGGTGAGCAGGATCGTGGGGGGCGCGTCGGGGTCGGGCTTGGGGACGAGGAGGCGGGGACGGGGATCGTCCTGGAGTGGCGGCGCTGGCTCTGCTCGGAACCAGCAGGGGTGCTTCCACGCAGACGCAACACAGCTTCCAGGGGAAGGGGAGGCTACTAACAAGAAAGCTACGGCCAGGTTATGCAAGGCGCATATTGCACAATATGCGCCTCCTATAATTCAAACTATAGGAGGCGCATATAGCAATATGCGCCTCGCATATTCGGCCACATACCTCCGCCCGGGCCCGCAGGAGTTACTTGAGGCGCATATGGTCATATGCGCCTCGCATATTATCAAATATAGGAGGCACATATAACCATATGCGCCTCGCATATTCGTGCACCTACCAACACGCGGGCCCACACAGATTATGCGAGGCGCATTCTGCCCATATGCGCCTCGGCTATCTAATATATAGGAGGCGCATATGACTAGAATGCACCTCGCATAATATGGGGCTGGTAGATTATGTCCGTACAGGGATTATAGGAGGCGCATTCTTATCATATGTGCCTCGCCTATTTTTATACTAGAGGCGCATATCGCAAAGTGCGCCTCGCCTATTTTTATAGGAGGCGCATATGTCTAAGTGTGCCTCGCATAAGCATGTCTCCTATAGCCTTTTCTCTAGTAGTGAGGCCCAGCTGCCATGGGCGGGCAGGACGAAAGTCGTTGATATGACATCCACAGAACAATGTTCTGTAAATATCACATCCCTCAGAGAGGTACAACAGAAACATTGCGGGTCCATATTACAAACATACACGCATTATTATTATTACAATACCAAAAGTTCGATAAATCAAAAGATTCAACTTACAAACCAAATTTAAACCGTTTTAGCGGAAGATTTAAAGTTTCAACCTTATACTCCAAATTGAGCTCAACAACTTATTATATAAATTTTATGTTGCTCGGCTCAATTGGTTACTAATAATGATGGCAACTACTCTGACTCATTGTACTCCACTCCATAGCGTATATCATATTCCACCCCTTCCACTGCACTAGACAGATCTGGCTCCTCGTAGTGTAGACATCCTCTTGACCCTTTGCTGCATACAATGGAGTATCTTCTGGCTCCTCAGAGTCTAAGAAAGGGATCAAGGGAAAGGGTGAGTAACAGTGTTACCCAGCAAGTTCATTATATGCAAGGTGGGAATTTTGATGCTCTATCTAACACCTCAGACTATCAGTCCTTAGCACTATGCAGTTTTCGTAAACATTTCTTTAAAGATTGATTTTATTATCAAAAACTATGCCCTTCAGCCTTCACAGGTTGACTAGAACTTTCATGTAGTTCCTTCCATGCCGTGTTCGTAGCTCCTTCCCGGAACAGGGAGTAACAAGTTACAGTTCTTACACTATGCCTAGGTTCATTACTTTACCCATGAGAGATCAACTCCTTGTTGCACAACCTGGCGTACTTTCCCGTCCACAACTGCATGATGTGGGGCCTAGTAGGTGATCCAAGCCAATCACTGCCCTTCTCTGCCACCCCACATAGAACACGACCGCCAAGAAGAACGACCTCTGTTATTCCGCATAGCAAATATAACTATGGTTGAATCCTTGAGGACTCTAGTGAGTAGATAGACAACAACCTGGTCGCCCCTATCAGTATGAGTACATACCTACGACCGTCTCTCAGGGATAGTCTAGACACCAATATCGCAGGGAACTAAGGGGTCCCACCCATGCTGAGCCTCGTAATGTACAACAGTGTCACGAGATGGTCATCTGTTCATGTGAAAGTAAGAAGATCCAGCAGACCTCTTTGTCCTATTCCAAATCTCATGGTTAACGCGTAATATACATCGCTAGAATCACTGATGTTAGGGTTTGTTAAGTCCCAAGTGATTAATCTCATTGCAAATGGAATACTAATTCCATTGATTACCTTTTTCATATCACCACTTAGGATGATATCACCATCTTATTTGTTTTGAGAAAATAATATTTTCTTTGTCCGAAACATAGATGATAACACACAATTTGAAATTACTTTGATACAGACTCTTCAAAGGACATGAGAAAGTGATGAACTTGCCTTGAGATTTAAAGGTAGTGAAATCGGAAGCTTGCACTCGACCTTGAGCTTCTATTTCTACATAGCATCATTATTGCCCGGTAAGGACAATATTTAAAGAAGCAAAAATGATTATGCATAGTAATGCAATGCATCTTTTATTATTTATCTTCTTTGTGTGTTTTACCCAATATATTAATTTTCTTTAATTGCCTTAATAAAGGTAATTGTTTTAATAATAATTCTTAATATTTTGTAAATATTATATTTGATATTTTTGTAACATAATATATGGGTAAAAGAGTCAAAAAATATTTTTTATTTATTTTTAACTCCTATAATTGTTTCCTTAATATTTCTTTTTAGAATAAGCATTTTAATTTAGAAGATTTTATTTTGATATCTTAAATATCAAGTTAGTATTTTTATAAATTACTACACTAATTAAGGATGATAATGATTATTTTTATTTATTTATAGGTATTTTTTTTTTATAAAATTCCATAAGGAATATATATTATAAAAAGCTTTAACATAAAGTTATTCTATTAAAAATAGATTCCTTAATTTTATTAGGTAGCTTGTATTATTATAAACCTAAAAATATATCATTTGTATTTTTAGGTCTTTTATTTTATTTACTATAATTTATCAAATCCTAGAGGTATTTTGGTCTTTTATTAACTCTTTTAGTTCTTTTCTTTTAATGTTTGGGCCAACCCATTGGACTATGTAGGCCCAATCTGGCCCAAATGGGCTGGTCATGACCACCCATTGAGATGGTAGTGGACCCTATCAGCCCAATACACACCCACCTCTCACTCTCTCACGCTCGTTCCTCTTCTTCTTCCTCGACCCCGCGATGCAGCTATGTTGCCGACGCCGCCGCCGTTCGATTCACGCCGCCATCAAAGGGGGTGTTTTATGAAGCGGACACCAAATGAAAGCTTTAAAATGGTACAAACCCATTTTTCAAAAATACTATACCACAACATGGACAATGTCCCAATTGGGGTATCTCAAACCTTTCCGTCCACCCCTAATGAAAAAGACAAATTCCTGCCGAATCGGCAGGAAGTGGGTCAGATTTGAACTACAGGTACATTATCTGACGCTCATGATTTTTTACAAAAATAATTTTTAGACTCACAATATGCTATTTTATCAAAGGTCTGATGAAAGTTTAGTGAGGCTCGGCCCCTAGCTAAGAATCTACATGCCCGCCGTTTTGACCATAGTTTAAAATGGGCATAAAAAATTCAAAAATGGTCCATGGTCAGATTTAAAAATTTAAAAATTTAAAAATTCAAAAATTCAACCTTTATACCTCTCACTTTTAGGCCTCCCAGCAGTGGCTTTTAACAGTGGTGGATGCATGAAGAATCCATGGTCAGATTCAGGCCATTGGGTCTTGTCAGGCATAGCAGGGATTAGTTGGGCATAAGCTGCTCTGAATTTAGCAATGGAGTAATACAATTCAACATAGGTCTGTATATGTGCATTGCTAAGTGAGGTGATGAATGCAAGAGCATGCTTAGAAGGAAGGCCAGAAACTTGAAATTGTCTACAAGAACATATCCTCTCTTGCAAGTTCACCACAAACCTAAAGCCACTGCCTCCTAATTATTTCACTTCGGCCACTTCTTCCGAGCTTTGCACCACTTCCATGTTTAAGTCTCTAGTTATTGCTTTAAGCTTCTTAATAATGTGGGGCATAATGAGTCCATCCAACTTCTTTTCCACATTTCTCCTTCGGTTCCACATGATCATAAGCAACTGTCGCGCCTTGTCCAGGAAGTCATCCAAGTTCAAGGATTTGTGGTGCTTGATCCAGTTATTAAAACTCTCGGCCAAGTTGTTGGTTACATAGTCCACCTTGCATATTGTTGAAAATTGACTCCTAGACCACAACCTATTATGCCACTTCCTTATATATGTAGTTGCGGCTGGCTTTGCTGCCTCCATTGCAACCCAATGTTTTTGAAACACATACGGGTTCCATGAGTAAGCAGCAGCCCAAAAGTGATCATCAAACACCTTTCCATGGAACTTCTTCTTGAAGTTGCTCACCAAATGAAACATACTATCCGTATGTTCAGCCTCTGGGAACACTTATTTTACCCCTGTCATCACTGCCTGGCCAGCATCAGTACATATAACTAAACCTGCTGGTGACCCTATGGCCTGTCTAAGTAATTGCATGAACCATATCCAATTGTCATTAGTTTCAGAGTCAAAGACTCCAAAAAAACTGGATACATCCAATTATGGGCATAGACGGCTGTAGCACTAGCTAGTTGCCCTTTAAACTTGCCTGTCAAGAATGTGTTATCTACTGCCAAATATGGTCTGCATCCACTACCAAAACCCTCTATGCAAGGTTTCAGAGCAACAAAAATTCTTGCATACCTGATTTAATCATTTGTTGTATGATGATCGATTTGTACTATGCTACCAGGAGAACAACTTTCAACTTGTGCCTTAAACCTATATAAATTGTCAAAGCTGTTGTCCCAATCACCATATAGTTGCTTCAAGGCTAGCAGCTTACCCATATACACTCTCTTGTAGTGGATTTTGACCTTGTGATATTCTTTGAGCTTCTTTTGCAATTCCCTGGCTCCAAGAGTTGCATCTTCAATGAGCCAATCCTTCACCTTCTCACATATCCAACGTTTAGTTGCATTTTGCACCTTCTTTTTCCTTCTTGCACTAGAGCAATCATGCTCATGAGGGTTTTTTCTCACCTACAAAACAGGGCTATAGTTAAGAGGTTAGTATGAAACACTAAACAATTTATGCAAAACAAGTAAACAATGGGGTATAGAATTAGATCATTACCACGACAGTGCACAAATCATCCGTTGTAGAAGCATGTATCTTCCATGGACAATTATCTTATTCTTTCTTCTACAATAACCCCTAAACCTATGTGGTGTACTGTTCTTAGTGTTATAATCAAATTCATGTTTGAATGCATGTTGAGAAAGTGCTAACTTAAACTCAGGCATATTGGGATATGTGGAACCTTCGATCATCGGAGGGTCTTATTTATTGTACTCTACATTTGGCGCATGATATGCCTCATGCACCTCCTCATCCTCCTCTATTTCAGACTCATCTTCGCTCCCACACTCGCTCCCATCCTCGTTGTCATCCTTTTGCACATAGTCTGTGTCCTTCTCTTTATCAGAAAAAAGAACCACATTTAGAGGCATAGCCTCTTTCTCCAAATGATTGGCTCATTCTCCAAATGCATTCTCCTCGTCAATACCAACATCCTCATTCTCAGGTATTGGGTTGTGAATATAACTATCCTCATCTTGGTCTATGTTGTTTTCTGGTTGGATATGCACTTCACTATGCACATAACACTCAGTGATTGGCTCATATGGTTCAGCTGGATCACAATATGCAATGAACATTTCCATAACCTTTTTCTAGGAGTGTTTCTCAAACATATACATCAGCTCTTGGTCAGAATTAACCTCTGGATATATTTTCAACACATCATCATAGTATTGAAAATGTGCAACTTCCAAATAACATGGCGTGTACTGCTCTAAGATTGATTCAACCAAATCCTTATAATTTGTCAAATCGCTGTCAACAAATTTATCAAAGCAAAAGGATATGATTTCTTTTCTAGCCTTTTTGGGGTTGGGTATCAATCTAATTTTCAGCAAATATGTTGAATCGGGATCCATCCTGTGAAAATAACAGAAATTTAGGCATAAGCATAGCTACTACACTTGTCTATCTACTTAAAATACACTAAATCTGCACTTGGAAGCTTACGAACAGACAGAGAAAAAAACTCACCCGTGTCTAGCAGCATAGCTAGCTGATGCATGCTCGACGGACGGGCCTTGGCCGCCCTTGCCGGACGTTCCCGTGCCTTGGCCGCCCTTGCAGGCCGTGGCCGTCCTTGCCGGACGTTCCCGTGCCTTGGCCCGCGCCCCCGCTGTCGTCCTTAACGGCCGTGCCCGCGCCCCCGCTGTCGCTCGCCGTTGTCGTGCCCACGCTGCTGTCGCATGCCTCCACCGTTCCTAGGCTACCACCAGCAGCCTCCATTACTTTCATGGCCCCTCAGCTCAGGGCGCCGCCGGCACCTCCGATTTTAGCTACCGCATCATGGAGTGCCAGATAGGGTTCACGGTTTCTAGGGAAAGAGACGGGAGCGAGAGATTGGAATCGATTAGCTCCTTATCTGTAGAGGGGTATTTTGGTCCAATAAAAGAACGACTAACGGAATTGACTAACGCTACCAATGGTGGTGTCATCTTAGGAACAAAATAAAGTTTAGATGTCAAAATGGGAAAAAATATTTTTCTAGTGCCAAATAGGGAAACAGGTTTTAAGACAATGTCAAATATGGAATTTTCTCAACTAACTATGGAGATGAACACAGAGGGATACAAGGCTCCCCGAGCTGTATATGGTCTAGCTAGTAGTGAATCAGGGTCCAACCTTCACTATGTTGCCCCTGCTGCCCCTTATATAGGCCGGGGCGGCGTGGGCAACGGTCTGGCCGACTGGCTGGTCCACAGGTGGGCCCCAGCCGGCTAAGTGATTTACACTGGCCGGCATGGAGGGCGTGTACCCATAGTCAAGCCCATGTCGTCACGCCGTCTACACTGGCGGCCGTGCGGGTAGTTACGCACAGTACCACCTACTGTCTACTCTTACTACCGTCATCGGTAAAGTCATCGGTATTGGCCGAGTGTCTGAGTCTCCTTTCTGTCTTGTCCATCGTCCTGCGCACTGTGCTCTGCGTCATCTTGTACCTTGCTTGTCTTGAGCGGCCGGCTAGGGTGGCCTAGACGGCTGATCTGCCTGGGCCGGGTGGTTGGTTCCATCCGGCTAGTCTTCTACCTTTGCTTGTCTCATCCGGCTGCTGTTTCTACCGGTTCGCTCTCGGCCTGTCTTGCTCTATCAGGCTTGCGCGGTCCAGCCGGCTAGCTTCCTTGGGTGATGATTTTTATCCTGCTGACTGGTTCGTCAGCTTGATCTTCATCTGGCCCTCCTTCTGGTATGTCTTTGAGTTTCTTACGTCCGGCTGCTCAGCCGGCTGGCAGGTTGTGCCCTTTGTATCTTGTCCGGTTAGCCTACCCGGGGGTAATCCCCCCGACACTAGCCCCCGAGCGCGCGTAGATTCCACCCTTAGGCGAAATGTGCGCGGGCTCAAAAAGCTACTTTGCAATTTTTGCCAGCTGGATTTTCGCGGTTGAACTGCCCGGCTGCGTCATCGCTGACGTCAGCCACGCGCAATTATGGTCGTGCGAGGACGTGCGTGGTGGGGTCGCATCGGCTGTCGCCTCGGGAACCATTGTCAGCGCCTCGCCTCCCATGCTGGGATCTTCTACGCGCTGCGCGTGGTCGCAAAGGATCCGGACGCCGCTGGGGCCATGGGGGGCCGTTATGTGGTGAGCCGACTGTTTGCCTCCCCAACCCCTTTAAGTAGAGGTCGCAGCGTCCCGCCGCCCACACAGGTTATTTGCCCCCTTGCGTCCTTGGCTTCAATGCCACGCGCTCTCTCTGCTCTCTGCCTCTGCCCTTCCTTCGCACCACCGGTGGGCTTGTGTCGCTCCGCTCCGCCAGCGCTGCCCTCCACATTCTTCCCGGAGCAACAGGTCATCGGCATTCCTCCGCCGCCCCCCTTTCACCTTCCCCTCCTCATTTTTTTGCTCCGCCGCCCCACACCATCGCCATGGCCGAGAGCAGAGGAGCCTGGTGCAGTTCCTCTGTGATGGAGGCGCAGGTGGAGAAGTACTGGAGGTCACGCCTCCTGCCGACTGCCGGCGAGGTCGGCGTCCACCTGGCCCCAGCTGACGAAATTTTTCCGGCTTCGCAAGACGGCGAATGCGTTGTTTTCCTCGAGCATCTGGCGCGTGGACTGGCCTTCCCGGGCAACGCCTTCTTCCTCTCGTTCCTCGCCCATTTCGATCTCCGCCTCCACCATCTCGGGCCAAATGCAGTCGGCATTTTGGCCCACTTCGTCGCCTTCTGTGAATGCTACCTCGGCATCCAATCGGATCTCGGGCTCTTCTTGATCTGGTCACAAGTTCAATATGCCAAGGGGCCCCTCATGACCTGCGGTGCGCCTCGATCTACTCCCGGTCGAAGACCGGTTACCCCAAATTCAAGCTGCACGACACAGTTAACCCGTGGCACAAACGTACTTTTACGTATGGAACTTGGGGTCCGAGGACCGGCTGAACCTCCCGGCCTTTCAAGACACGGAGTCCAGCTGGGTGCACTGGGAGGGGAAGATCTTCGGCGCCAAGGCGGAGTCGGATGCGCTTCTCTACCCGATGAGGGTGCTGGTCACGGCTGGCCTAACCGGCGTCGACTCAGATAACGAGGCGACGGCGCAGTGGTAGGCGGCCATCCATGATGCCTCGGCTGCTCTAGGCGGTCCGCTTGCGCCACTACCGGTGGAGGCGGGAGCCTCCCTACAGACCCTGGAGGTGAACCTCGAGGTTGGGCTCGCGGAGGTGAGGCAGCTCCGGGAGATGCTGGCTGGTGCTAATGAGGAAGCTACGAAGCAGCTGGCGGCGGCGCGAGGGACCGCGCGAAGTAAGCCTCTCCTTACCTTTCTCTCTTGCATTACTCTTTGCTTTGTTCCGCTTCTGGCTATCTTCTCACTTGTGTTATTTTCCTCGTGATGTAGCTGTCATGGTTTGCACGCAGCGCGAAATTGACCGGCTTAAGCGCTCCAACGTGCGTCTCAGCCGGGTGAACGCCGCGCTCCGGCTCCAAAACAAGGAGTGGCATTCCAAGGTGTACCAGCTGGAGACCGCCTTCAAGGAGCGGGACGACTCGCTCTCCATCCAGGCCACCGCCTTCGACCTCCTGGAAAAGGAGGCCACCCGGCTGAGGAAGCACGCGGAGTTCCTGGACGAAGAGCTGATGAACATCAGCCTCATTGCCAAGGGTATGTCTTCTGCTTCTTCTTTTCCATTCCGTCCCACTGCATTTTCCGGGCTACTCTTTTGACTTGCCCACCTTCTGATCACAAGGCTTCTACCACCAAGTAGATGCCCTTTCCTACGATCGGGTGCAACAGGTTGCACCGGGTGAGAAGGCTGCCGTCCGAGACCTGGTGGCGCAGCTCGGGGAGGACGCCGCCAACCTGCGCAAGGCTGTGGCCCACATCCACGACTTGGTCTTCCAGGGAGAGCTCCTGCCGGAGACTATGGGGGCCTTGGCGATCAAGCTGGGGGACGCTCCTACTGCGATCGACCGGCTGCGCGACCTGGCCGCTCGTGTCGGCTCCGAGATGGCACTGGCCCTTATGCTCTCCTGGTACAAGGAAGCTCAACTCGACAAGCTGGTGGACGGCTTCCGAGTCGGCGCGGACCTTGCCGTCGTGCACTAGTCCTACCTCAGACTTTGATCCGCCGCCATCATGATCGCCGTGGGAGCAGATGGCGCGGAGGCATCTTCCCAGGCGGGCGGGGCCGGCTCGACCGCTCCCCCCGGTAACGGTCCAGCCGCTTGAAAAGGAAGGCCCCGGGATGCCGGGTGGAATTGTAAATAACTTTAGCTTTTGGTACTTTGTGTTTCTGAACAATCTGGATATGCGGAGGCTTCGTCCTCCGCCGCTTAATTAATCAACCTCTCTGGGTTTTCCTTCGTACACCCACTATCTTTATGTCTTGATCGGCTTGCTTTTCCAGCTGGTCTAGTCCATCCGACATTATCTTGCCTTTTTCTTGCATTATTGCGACCTTTCACTTGCGTTCTACCATTTTTCCATCTTGCTTTTCTGACTGGCACTCGCGTGGCCGGACCGGGGAAGCTGCAGCGCAGTCCGGCTGTGCGCATCCGGTCGCTCCCTGGACCTTTTTCTCTATTACTTTCCTTATCTTACTTCTTCCGTCCTTCTTCTATCTTTCTCTTTCTTTCTTTCCTCTTTCCACCTTTCCTTTTTCTGGCTCAGTTTGTATGACATGACCGACTAGCGGTGCTTGGTCGGATCGGGCGAGTGGTGGCTTTGCGTTCTGTCTGTCCTTGTCCTTTCTCTCTGTTCGGCTGACGCACCCTTCAGCCGGACGCCGCATGCTTTCAGTGGGGGCGCGCCAGCGCACCCACTGGGTGTAGCCCCCGAGATTCGAAGTGGCTACCGCAGATAGGTGCTTCATATCTTCCCTGACTTTGATTTTGGACTCGATGCGGTTTGTGCAAAAATAAACATACAAAAACGATTTCTTATCAGTAGATTGTTGTTTTAGGCGGTATTTTACTATCCGGACCGAATTTCCCTTTTTCAAAAACAAGTCCGTGCTTGTCTTAACACAAGTCGTGTGCACAATGCTGTTTACGCTGCACCTTGTCGGACAGCCGGGTTGCAAACTGGAGCCCGAGCCGAAGGGAGCTGACAATACATCGCGCACGGTACTAGGGGCTTAGCAGCCGGAAAACACCAACTAGGCACAAAGCCAGAATGTCCGATCTGTCACATCCTTCACCGTTTTTCGTCTAGGGTGCCCTCGGGCTTTTGCTCTTGCTAGCCGGACAGCCGGGTTGCGGTCTGTAGCTGAAACGAAGAGTAGGACTCTGGAACCGTCGCACATTATAGATTTGATAGCGCGGGCCAACCGGCGATCCCCCGCGATTCGGGGTCGACATAAGCCGGAGAAACATTCCAGGTTTTAATGGGAAAACAAATAACAATATAGTATCTGGCAAGGATCCCCCGAGCATCAGCTGGGGTTCCATATCTTTCATTCATTCATGGATCCGGATACATATACTATTTTTTTGCGACTAAGTGTTAAATGGTCAGAGCAGGTCTGCATTCCACGGTCGCTCCGTCTCCTCGTCCGACTTGTCCATCTTGTTCTTGCGCGGCTGCTGCGTGTCGATGAGGTAGTAGGAGTTGTTGTGTAGCGCCTTCCTGATGATGAAGGGGCCCTCCCACGGAGAGGACAACTTGTGCATGCCCTTCGTGTCTTGTATCTGCCGGAGCACCAGGTCGCCCTCCCGGAATTTCACGGACCGGATACAGTTGCAGTGATACCGGCGTAACCCTTGCTAGTAGATAGTCGATCTGTACAAAGCCAGCTCACGGGCCTCCTCGAGGAGGTCCACGCTATCCTCCATTGCCTCCTGGTTCTCCGTCTCCATGTAAAGGATCTTGCAGGGTGAGTCGAACTCGATGTCCGCCGCGAGGACTGATTCTGAGCCGTAGGTGAGGAAGAACGGGGTGAAGCCGGTTGATCTGTTCGGGGTGGTGCGGAGACTCCACAGCATAGCCAGGAGCTCCTCGATCTAGCAGCCGGATGATTGCTCTAGTGGCTTGATCAGCAGGGGCTTGATTTCGGCTAACACCAGGCCATTGGCTCTTTCCACTTGCCCGTTGGATTGCGGGTGGGGGACGGAAGCGAGGTCCAGTCGGATCCCTTTGTTGTGGCAGAACCGGGCGAAGGCCCCCTTAGCGAAGTTCGTGCCATTGTCGGTCATGATGTATGGGGGTAGCCGAATCGGATGAAGATGTCGCGGAAGAAGGTGACGACTGTGGCACCGTCCAGCTTTCGGATTGGCTTCGTCTCGATCCATTTGGTGAACTTGTCCACCGCCACCAGCAAGTTATTCATGCCGGCTCGAGCTCGCTTGAAGGGGCCAACCATGTCCAGCCCCCAAACCGCAAAGGGCCAGGTAATCGGGATGGTCTTGAGCGCAGAAGCCGGCATGTGCCTTAGCCGGCCGAACCGCTGGAACCCATTGCACACGCGAACAAGATGGTCCGCATCCTCTGTGGCGGTGGACCAGTAGAATCCATGGTGCATTGCCTTCGACACCAGGGCGTGAGATCAAGCGTGGTGACCGCACTCCCCCTGCTGGATTTCCTTTAGCAGCCGGTAGCTGGTATCCACGTCGACGTACTACTGGAAGACGCCTACGGCGCTGCGCTTGTACAATTCCTTATGAATGATGGTGCACGTGTGCGTGCAGCGCCGGATCTGCCTTGCCTCCACCTCGTCATCTGGGAGCTCGTCGTTGAGGAGGTAGTTCATCAAAGGCTGGGCCCAAGCTGGAACTTCCCGAATGGTGAAGACGCTAGCCGACACAATCTACAGCTCATCTGGAGGGCGGCTGGGTGGGATGCCTGAGTCGGTAGCCCCTAGGCCTCTTTCCTTGCTCGGCAACGGCTTGCCTGAGGAGGAAGCAACCCACAGGTCTTTAGAGCCGAAGGGCACAACAGCGGGGCCCGGCTCTTTCGAGCTGGCAGCCCCTGGGTCTGTTACCTAGATGATGGACTCGGATTCTGGAGTGGGGGTGATGCTGGGCTTGTGAAGATTCTCCAAGGACACTCCGGGCAGGATAGCCGCTCTAGTTGATCCGACTCGCGCGAGTGAGTCGGTCGCCTTGTTGTTGGCACGAGGGACGTGATGGAATTCACAACCCTTGAAACCAGCACTGAGCAGCTGCACGTGGAACCGGTACAGGATCCAGCGGATGCCGATGTCTTTCGCGAGCCAGAGCCCGTGCGCGAGAGCTTCGTACTTGGCGATGTTGTTTGAATCCATGAAGTGGATCTGCAACATTTACTCCAGTGGGTCTCCCTAGGGCGAGGTGAGCACGATGCCGGCTCACAAGCCCCCGCGCATCTTCGAGCCGTCGAAGTGCAGCCTCCAGTAGTTGGAATCTGGAGCTGGCGGCAGGTACTGTCTCTCCGCCCAGTCGATGAAGAAATCTACCACCGCTTGGGACTTGATGGTGATCCGCGGCTCGTACCGGATGAAATAGGTGGATAGCTCGATGGCCTACTGGGCTACCCGGCCCGTCGCGTCCTTGTTGCCAAAGATCTCGCACAATGGCGCAGTGGACACCACGGTGAGCGGGCGCTCCTGGAAGTAGTGCTTGAGCTTCTTGCAAGCCAGGTACATGACGTAACACATCTTATGGTAGTGGGGGTAGTTCTGCTTGGAGAGGGAGAGCAACTCGCTAAGGTAGTACACGGGTCGCTGAACCGGCTGGGCCTTGCCTTCCTCGTTGCGCTCCATCGACAGGACAATGATGGCAACCCGGTTGGTAGCGGCTATGTAGAGAAGCATATGCTCCTTCACAGCCGGTGTGGAGAGAACCGGCGCCGTGGACATTATGCGCTTGAGGTCATGGAATGCGGCATCCGCCTGAGCCGTCCAAGTGAACATATCCGTCTTCTTCATCAGTTGGTACAATGGCAGGGCCTTCTCCCCGAGCCGGCTGACGAATCATCTTAGCAAAACCAAACAGCCGGTGAACATCTGGACAACGAGAAAGCTATTGGGCGGCTGCATCCTCTCGATGTCCATGATCTTCTCCGGATTGGCCTCGATTCCCCGACTTGACACGAGGAAGCCGAGGAGGTGTCCATCTGGTACGCCGAACATGCACTTTTCCGGGTTCAGCTTCATCTTATACCGGCGGAGGTTTGCGAACATCTCGCCGAGATCTTCCAGCAGGGTCTGCTTCTCCTTCGTCTTGATGACAATGTCATCCATGTATGCGTGCACATTCTGGCCGATCTACGAGTGCAAGCATTTCTGCCTGCAACGCTGATAGGTAGCACCTGCATTTTTCAGGCCGAACGACATGGTTACATAGCAATTAACCCCGTACGGGGTGATGAAAGACGGTTTTAATTGATCAGCCGAATCTGATTATGGCTGGAATAACAATCAAGGAAAGAAAGCAGATCGCAGCCGGCATAGAGTCAATCACTTGATCAATACGGGGCAGGGCAAAGGGGTCTTTCGGGCAGGCCTTGTTCAAACTCGTGTAGTCGATACACATGCGCCAGGTATTGTTTTTCTTCAACACCAGGACTGGGTTGGCCAGCCAGTTCGGGTGGTACACCTCCAGGATGAAGCCGGCACCGAGTAGCCAGGCGATCTCGATGCCGATAACCTTCCTCTTGTCCTCCGTGAAGCGACGGAGAGGATGCTTGACCGGCTTGGCATCAGGGCGCACATGAAGCAAGTGCTCTGCGAACTCCCTCGGCACACCCGTCATGCCTTTGGGAGACCATGCGAAGATGTCCAGATTCTCACGGAGGAAGTCGACGAGTGCACTTTCCTATTTGCTGTCCAAGCCAGCGCCAATGGTGACACACTTGGAGGGGTCAGCCGGGTCGAGCGGGATCTACCGGTCTCCTTATACGGCTGGAACACAATATCCCCAGCCGGCTTCATGCCAGCCGGCACCTCCTGCTACAGCATGGAAACATAGCGCATCATCTCGTGCTTCTCCTTGGCGATGAGCAGGGCCTTAGCTATCTTGGTGCCTTCCTTCGCGCAATTCATGGACCGTCTATAGCATCCAGCCACAGTGGTCACACCATTCGGCCCGGCAACTTCATTTTGAGGTATGCATAGTGGGGGACCACCATGAACTTTGCGAGGGCGGGACGCCCAAGAAGGACATGGTATGTGATGGAGAGGTTGGCCACCTCAAACCAGATTGGCTCACGCCGGGAGTTGTCCTCCGAGCCGAATATGACATCCAGCCGGATCTTGCTTAGTGGGACACACGGTGGCCCAGGCGCGACGTTGTGGAACACAGTGGTCGAGGGTTGCAGGTCGCACTCCCGGATGCCCAGCTTCTCCATGGAGGACCGGTAGAGCAGGTTGAGGCTGCTCCCACTGTCCACCAGCACGCGCGAGAACCGGCAGGTGCGCGCATCGGAGATGAAGAGGGGGTCCGGCACCATCGCGTAGCCCCCGAGATTGGGGAGGAGGACCGGCTAGTCCGCCAGGCTCCAAGTGATGGGAGTCTCTGACCAGTTGAGGCCTAGGGGAACCGGGGGAACGACAACGTTCACCTCTATTGCGCTGCTTCCGGCCACGATTGTCAATTGGCTCGGCCTTGAAGGTTTGGTAGTTCTCATGCTGCTGGGGGTAACCTCCGTTGACGCGGTTGTTGACGGCCGAGCCTGGGCGCTTGTACGTGCCGTTGAAATTCCGGATGAAGACTTTCTCGAAGTCTGGCCCTGCGTTGATTTTGTTGGGTGCGAGGCTGTTGAGCCAGGTCCTTGTCAAGCCGGTCAGCATGAGCGGGATGTAGCGAACCGCCACTCGCTTGTTGCCATGGGCGATTCCAACTGCGGTGACATAGACGGTGAGCCAGTCCTTCGGCTTCATGCTTCTACCGTACATGGGGGTGTCCCGTGGTAGAGAGAACTTGTCGGGGAAGGGCTCCTTCCGGATGCGTTGCCCGAAGCACATAGGGCCGGTCACATCCTCTTCCTCGGTGAGGCGAGCTTCCATCAGAAGGTCGATGGGTTGCGCGCATCCGAATCAACCGGATTGGCGCCCCCACCCGGCCAGCGAGGTGGGATGGTGGAGGGGCTGGAGGAGGTTTCTGACCAGCCGGCTGTGGGTGGCTCGTAGCGCCTTGCTCGTTGCGGGGTTGGCTGCTGCGGGACTGGCGATGTTGGGGATATGCTATATGGGTATCCTCATAGCATGTCTCCTATCTGGATAACCCGGGTGGACCACAGTTGGTAGCATGGCCCATGGCCTGCTAGGCAGCCCAGTTAGATGGATCCAGAAGGGAGGTCCATGCCGGATAATGGAAGGCTACGGTTGGATTCACCGACGTACCCGGAGCCTTGGAGTACAAGACACGCAAGACTAGTAATAGACGGTGTAGGACTCTTTAACCTGTCCAGTTAGGACTTCTCCCTGTAACCCTAGGACCTGACGACTATATAAGTCGGGCCTATGGGAGCCTTTAGGGAACGATCTCAGACAACTTCATACAATCGTAGAAAACCTCGCACAGCGAACCTATCTTTGTAACTCGGCGTATTGCGCTTATAGTGATTTATAGCAGGAGTAGGATTCCGCCACCGTTGTGGGATCTGAACCTGGGTAAGCTGTGTTACCTCGTACCCGTCAACCGTCCTCCTTCCCCCACATCTCTAAACACGCATTGTGAGGACCCCTCCATGGCGTACTCGTACGCAATACCACGACAGTTGGCGCCCACCGTGGGGCAAGAGGCGCTTCACGCTCTTCAGCGGGCGAGGAGCAATATCTTCGGGGGAATCGGCGAAACCGTAGCCATCGGTCACGTTCTCTTCTCCGGCAACATTCTGATCGCCACTCCCGACGAGTTCTGGATCCCGGCGAAAACGAGCCCTACGCGGTGTTCGATCGTTCCTATCGGAGACATCCACCTCTTCATTGGCAAAACCGACTCGGGCACTAGTTCCCTGGGAGTCGGAGGAGCATCAAGGCCCGCACGGACCGCCTACGGGCAGGATACGTTCGCGGATGGATCCATGTCGGATCTCTCTTCGGAGTTTGTCGGCAAAGATTAGAAAAATTCAAGGCCCACCAAAACCACCCCTGTGCAGGATATAATGGTGGAAGATCGATGAAAGTCCGCCGTCTTCACCCGTGCGTCTGGAAAACAGAGATCCAAGTTTGTCGGCGTTGTTACCATCTTCGATCTGGCGCGTTACATTCAGAGAGAGGGCGAAAACCCCTGCGACTACCTTGTACGGTGGCTCAGTATACGAGCCGATCTGGCCCACTAACCCAACGATGATGCTATGTAACACAGTTAACAGCTACGCGTAGGCCTAAGTGGTAGCTCAGGCGGATCTCGCGCTCATTAGCAGAGAGCTGCCGCCTCAGCAGCCGCCTCCACCACCTCCAGCCGCCATCGCCGCAGCAGCGCCACCACCTCTAGCCATCGTCACACCTATAGCACCTCCACCCCCCGTCATCGAGGAAGTCCTGGCACCCTTCGAATCTGTGATTGACGCGCTATACACCGACTTCAGTGCAGACTCAGAGGAGATAGATTTCAGTCTAGAAGAACTAGACTTTGCCATGCAGGAGATGGAGGAGAAGTACACGCACGACGAGTAAGCCAACAATGTCATCACGTCTCAAGAGGTGTTTGTCACCATTAGGACGACGATGAATGAAGATCAACCCGGACAAGCTCCGCCTACAGCGCTAGAAAAGGGGAAGGGGCCACTTATTGCTGCTGACGATGATCGCGCAAAGGTCATGCCTCCTCCGCCTAATCCAGTGCAGCAGCCGCAGGAACTCGGCACCGGCCCGAGCAACAACAACACTACAAACTTGCCGCCTCCGGCATCTACATCGGGTGCAGCCCAAGTTACTCCAGCTGATAGAGTGATGTACGACAATCTCCTCGTTGAGACACTGATCGTCGCTCATATCCGAAACGTGACTCAGCTTGACAAGAAGCGCTGCTGGAGGAAGCACAGGCCATCGCGGAGCAAGGCGCTAAACTTGATCGAGATCTGGTCAACGCGCAGAAATCCATAGAGAAAGTAAGAGCAATGGAGTACAAGACGCTGCTGCAGCAGCAGAAGGCCAAGAAAGCTCCAGCTCGCGTCATCAACGATCCTGGTGTACGGTGAAACCTAGGATGGGCTCCCTCGAAGCGGCACAGGTGATGCCCACTCCACTCCTCAACCTCGTCATCGCCAAAACCCTTCTGGAGAAGGATAGATCATCCGAGGCAGTGGAACAGGTCTATGACCTAGTGGCCAAGGCGGTGAAACAGCAATAAAAGGCCACCTCTCAGAGGCTGAAGTCTGACCCATCGTTTTGCCGATCTAGCCAGCACAAGCCACCGAGGGACAGATCTCCTCTTGATGTCGGGTCGCAGACGGGTTCATCAGAACGAAGACCCCAAGGCCCGACCTCGTCGCCCATCGCCACCACCCCGCTCCCACCGACATCGCGAAGACCCCAAGGCCCACCATCGTACGGGTATGCCCCCGCCAAGGCAGTGCGACATCGTCATCCGCGACAACGCGGAGCAGACGCGTCGCAGGAGGGCAATAGCAAGAAGGCTAACCCACCGCCACCTCCGCCTCCGTCGCCACCTAGCAGTCACCATGGCGGAGGAGTCCCGCATCATTCTTGCAGCCCATCTCCTGTTGACAAGAAGAAGAACCCGGAGCCGAACGATGCACGTTCGCAGATCGATAAGATCCACGAGGCCCGAGAAGGACCATACCTGGGACCACATTGCTTTGGAACTGCAATACGGTCCGCAACTTACCCCAAAGGTTTCCGGAATGACAAGACCATCAAGCCATATGACGGCACTGCCAAGCCAGCGACAAGGTTGCAGGACTACGGTAACGTGGTAGAGATTGCCGGAGGTAACCCCAACGTTGCCGTCAAGTACCTCCCTTTGATGTTGGCAGGCACGGCCCGTCAATGGATCCACGACTTGCTGGAGAAATCCATCTGCAATTGGTTGGACATGCAAGAAGCGTTCACCAAGAACTTCGAGGGTACGTCCAAGCGTCCCTGCACTATTGCCGATCTACAGCGGTGTGTGCAAGAGAAAGACGAGACATCTCGTGTCTACCTCTCCCGCTGGCTGGATATGAAGAATTCCTGCATAGGAGTGCACGCTCAGACAGCCATGGCCGCCTTCATCGATGGGTTGGAAAGGGGCATGTTGCTCCGACATAAGCTAAAGCGCTTGCAGGACAATCACCAGCTTGACTTGAACCAGATGATTCAGTTGGCTAGTGAGTTTGCAGCTGCTGACGATGATGCTCGCGGCTCCTTGCTGGCAACGGCCGTTCCAACTCAAGCTCGGAGGAATAGCAGTACAAAGCGGAAAACTGCTCTAGAAGAAAAGCTATCTCCCGACATGGTCGCCATGATGTTTGCAGGATGAGGTGATGGCGGACAACGTGGCCGAGGATGGGGAGCTGGTCATGGGCAGCAACGAGGATGAAACTACCTCGGTACCGCTCCGTGTTTCCCAAACATACGAAGAGTACCGCGATATCTCGTGCCTCGTACACCTTGACGCCACCGGAAAAGCCACCCATACCAATCGAGATTGCAAGTTCGTCAACGACCTCAAGGAGGACCTGGAGTCCGGCTATAAGCAAAGTCGGAAGAACAGACCACGATGCAAGGGCAAGGGGAAGAAGAAGGAGGAGGAGTCCAAGGATTCAAGTGACATGGACGAGGATGTTGACCCCAAGAACGCCGCCAATGGCGACGACAAGAGCAAGAACCTCTTTGTGAAGAAAGCGCCAGTCTACCACACTTTCCTTGGCACTCCCATCGTCCGACAACAGAAGACCTCTATGAGGATCCTGATGGCTACTCTACCCCTAGTCCCCCAGTACCTGCGCTAGTCGGAGGTTCCAATTACTTGGGACAGGACGGACCACCCACACCTTATTCCTATGGAGAACCAATTCGCCATGGTCATCAACCCCTTGATTGACAGCGTGGAGTTCACCAAGTGTATGGTGGATAGTGGAAGCAGCATCAAGATCATGTACCTGGATACACTGCAAAATATGAACTTGACGGAGGCAAACCTAAGGCGGACCAACACCATCTTCCACAGCATAGTTCCTGGTCGGGGGGCTCGGTCCCTTGGGTGCATCACACTTCAAGTTGCCTTTGGCGATGTTAATAATTACCGCCAAGAGCGCATGACCTTTGAAGTGGTCCCCTTCAAGAGCGTGTACCACGTCATATTCGGCCGCGACATATTCTACACCTTCATGGCCAAGCCATGCTTCGTCTACAACAAACTTAAGATACCCGGACCAAACGGAGTCATCATCGTATCCGGAAGCTTTACCAAGGCAAGGGACTGCGAGATTAATGAAGCAGCCTTTGCGGAAGCTGTCCTCTATAGCGAAGAATTCAGAGAGATCCAGAGCAAGGTCGGTGACTCAGAGATGCCCGTGTCGAAGAAGATGATCTCCGAGTCCGCTCCTGCGTTTAAGGCCGCCATCGAGACCAAGCCGGTGGAACTTGTGGTAGGCGATGCCTCCAAGACCACCGCCATTGGGACAAACCTGGATCCCAAATAGGAAAGCGCGCTCGTCGAGTTCCTATGTGAGAACAGGGACATCTTTGCCTGGCAACCTGCCGACATGAAAGGTGTACCTAGGGAACTTGCCGAGCACAGCTTAAATATTGATCCAAAATGCAAACCAGTGAAACAACCTCTACGACGCTTCGGAGACGAGAAGAGACATGCCATTGGCAAAGAGATAGCTAGGTTAATTAAGGCTAGATTTATCCGAGAAGTCCTTCACATCCGATGGGTGGCCAATCCTGTACTTGTCCCCAAAAAGGGAACCAAAGAATTAAGAATGTGCGTTGATTACACTGGCTTGAACAAAGCATGTCCCAAAGATCTGTTTGCTTTGCCTCGCATTGACCAAGTCATTGACTTGACGGCTGGCTCGGAACTTTTGTGTTTTCTCGATGCATACTCAGGATACCACCAAATCAAGATGAGGAAGTCGGACCAATTGGCCACTTCGTTCACTACCCCATACGACACGTTTTGCTATGTTACGATGCCCTTTGGGCTGAAAAACGCAGGTGCTACGTACCAGCGGACAATGCAATGTTGCCTTCATGACCAAATTGGTCAGAACGTTCACGCTTACGTGGAAGATATAGAGGTAATGTCTAAAAAGTCAAATGACTTAATCTCTGACTTAAAAGAAACCTTTGATAATCTCCGGAAATACAACATGATGCTTAACCCTAAGAAGTGCGTCTTCGGGGTTCTAGCTGGCAAATTGTTGGGCTTTTTCGTTTCCCAATGTGGAATCGGGGTCAACCAAGAGAAAATCAAGGCCATCTTAAACATAAACCGTCCGACATGCCTTAAGGACATTCAACGACTAACAGGCTGTGTTGCAGTAGTTAGTTGGTTCGTAAGCCGACTTGGAGAGAAGGCCCTGCCGCTGTACAAGTTGCTGAAGAAGGCGGACAAATTCACGTGGATGGACGGAGCAGATGCGTCATTGAAGCAGATCAAGGAGATTATTTCCTCAACGCCCATCCTTGCAGCACCCGAGCCTGGAGAACCCATGTTAATTTGCATGGCGGCAACCAACCGGGTAATCAGCATCGTCGTTGTGGTAGAGCGGACGGAACCAGGCTATGAGCATGGAGTTCAACGACCAGTTTACTATGTGAGCGAGGTCTTGATGGAGTCCAAGGAGCGTTAAACGCACTATCAGAAGATAGCTTATGGACTATTCCTTGCTTCTCGGAAGCTGAGGCATTACTTTCAGGAGCACCCAATCACAGTGGTGACCAAGACTCCACTGTCCGACATTATCAACAACAGCGACACTATGGGAAGGGTCGCAAAGTGGGGCATTAAACTTGCCGCCTTCGAGATCACCTACAAGAGACGGGACGCTATCAAGTCACAAGCCTTGGCAGATTTTAACGCAGATTGGACGGAGATGCCAGATGCTACCCCTTTGCCAGAACCAGAGTACTAGGTGATGCACTTTGACGGATCAAAGTTGCTCAACGGCTCGGGGGCTGGTGTATTGCTACAGTCACCAACTGGCGACAAGCTACACTATGTTCTGCAAATCCAGTTCGAGGCTACGAACAACATGGCGGAGTATGAAGCACTCGTTCATGGAATATGTGTAGCCAAGGATATTGTCATCAAGCGCATAGTTTGCTGTGGAGATTCTGACTTGGTTGCCGAGCAGGTGGCTGGCACCTGGAATGCGCGGAACCCTATGATGGTGGCATATCGAGACGAAGTGGACGAGATAGCCAAGAGCTTCTTGGGATACGAAGTCAAGTATGTACCAAGGGAGCAAAACGAGGCGGCTGATTTGCTATTTAAGCTTGGATTAGGGCGCAGACGAATTCCGTCAGGAGTTTTCCTAGAGCATCTGCTGATACCATTCGTGAAGGGAGCCGACATCGACAACCCGGATAGAGCTGACTCTTTCGTCCACATGGTGACAAAGATCCCTCCGCCTTGGACAAGACCGTTCCTGGAATATCTCGAACACGGAACCTTGCCCGACGACGAGGTCGAAAGACGTTAAATAGTACGACCAGCAAAGGGTTATACCATAATCAAGGACAACTCTACAAAAGGAGCACTACTGCTGTATACCTAAAGTGTATGTCCCAGCTAGAAGGTAATGAAATCCTACGCGAAATCCATCTCGGAGATTGCGGGCATCACGCCGCTCCTCGATCGTTGGTCGCGAAAGCCTTCCGGCAAGGATTCTACTCGCTGACCGCAAAGGCGGACGCTGACAAGATGGTTGAGACATGCATGGGATGCTAGTATTATGCCCGACAACCACATGTTCCTGCTGAAGAATTGTGAACAATACCAATAACTTGGCCGTTTGCGGTCTGGGGGCTAGACATGCTAGGACCGTTACAAATGGCACCATGTGGATTTACGCATCTGCTAGTAGCAGTTGGTAAATTCACTAAATGGATAGAAGCTAAACCCATTAGAAATCTTGATGGGGCAACTTCCCTCAGGTTTGTCCGGGATCTAGTGGTGAGATTTGGTCTCCCACATAGCATTATCACCGACAACGGTAGCAACTTGTCACTCGGAGAAGTGGAGGCTTATTTTTGGGAGAAGGGAATCCGACTTGACCTTGCATCAGTGGCACATCCACAATCCAATGGTCGGATTGAGCGAGCTAATGGATTAATTCTGCAAGGAATCAAGCCACGTCTTGAGGTACCGCTACATAGAGCATCTGGAGCCTGGGCGGAAGAATTTCCATATGTGCTGTGGAGTTTACAAACTACACCCAACAGATCCACCGGATACACCCCTTAAATTACTTCATGGTATATGGAGCAGAAGCCATCCTACCTTCCGACATACTTCACGATGCACCAAGGGTTGCCGCCTACGAGGAAGATGACGCTGAAGAATCCATAGGCCTAGATGTGGACCTTCTCGAGGAGGAGCACGTTTTGGCATGCCAAAGATCTACCATCTACTAGCAGAAGCTACGCAGCTACCATAGTCGCCGCATTCGGCATTGCTCGTTTAAAGAGGGGGATTTGGTGCTCTGACTTAAACATAAGAAGTCACACAAATTATCCCCGCCATGGGAAGGACCGTTAATCATAATCAAGGCACTACTCAATGGGTCTTACTACCTCGTTGACAATCGTGAACTGAAGGATAGACCCTATGAGGATCATAAGCGTAAGCTACGTGACCAAGATGATGACTACCCGGAGCTTGATCGGCCATGGAGCATAGCACAGCTACGTCCTTTTTACACTTAGCATTTTTTATCTAAATTGTGTACCTCTTATATGATCAATGAAATAAATCTCTCTGGTTCTGTCACATCCCAAGATTTTCCAAATCTTGTAATGTGAAAAATAAATGAATTAAATAAAGCTTTGTTGATTTTCAGGGTGAGAAGAATTTTTTTGAATCCAATTGGAAACCTTCAAACCAATTTGGATCAAATAAATCCTAAAGGGATTTATAAAGATAAACATTTAATAAAGGAAAATAAAAATATTTAAAATTACTATTTTGGATCTTTTAAATAAAAGTTTCGGTTTTCAAATGAAATAGAAATTTTATAAATAAAGATTATTTTTTAGAGCCAAATTAAACCTTGGCCAAGCCTTTGAAATAAAAATATTTCCATTTGATAAAAATAGTAAAAGTTTATTTAAAATAAATTAATAAGGATTTAATATCCAAGTTTTATAAGCAAAGGTTTTACTATTTTAATTAACACTAAAACCTATTTTAAATAAGTTTTTCAAGTATTTTGTATTTCTTCAAATAAGACCTACTGATTTGTTTTTGAAAATATTTAGATTTCAAATGGAGGTTTATTAAATAAATCAAACCCTATTTGATTAAATAACTTTGGTCCATTCTATTTAATTAATGAATGGATCCTAAAAAGATTAAAAGTTATTATTTTATTTTGGACATTGGTTTATGTTGCTGAACAGAACCAAATTCAAAGTTGTAAAGTGTGGTGATTGTTTGAATTGTTCTGATTGTTTGATTTGTTTTTTGAAATTCAAAACAGAAAATAGATTTGGAAAAAAAAATCATTCAGGAAGAAAAAAAAATAGAGTTGGACTTAGCCCAATTGGCCAAGCCCAACAAGACCCAATCCAGCCCACCTACTCTCTCCCGCGGCGAAACGTTTTCCACTCAGAACCGCACCCGCACAGAAACTGACCGGTGGACCCTCCCCTCACTCCCTTTCTCACTGACCAGCCGACCCCACCTTCCTGTCATCGTTTCCACCCGCCGCGACTTCTTCTCGCCAAACCACGTCGCCGTTTCTGCTGTTGAATGTGCGCTTGATTCCTCCTTAACCACGCAATGATTCAGCCCGTGACTGCGTGCACTTAAGCGCCTCTCCTCCCTCTATCATTCCCCTCAAACGCCAACTCCACATCGCCACCAGGCTGCTCGGAATCATCTCCAAACCGTCACTGTGTCCGACGCTCTCCGGCGAAAATTCCGGCCACCACCGCTAGCCCCACTGCCACCAGAGCACACTATCTTGCTCGCCATCATCTCCTGCATCTGCCAGTACCTTTCCCTCACCCGCAAGTGTTCTGCAACGACGATTTAGTCTTCGACTGAACGACTCCGCCGTCCGCTGCAACTCCGACGAGATCCCCAGGTAGTATCCGACCGCCCCTTTCCCTCGCGTTGATGCTCCCGCACGCTCCTCACTCTCCTGCACCTAACTACGCCCTCTGTTTGCCTCCGCGTGATCTACAGCATCGCCTCCAACCACGAACAGGACCGCCCGATGCCGTTCTCCACTCCGGCGAGCAATTGCTGCTGTCCCTGAGCGCACCTTGCCGAGCCGACCGTACGTTGAGCTTCCCCAGGATTCTGTGATCACGGTGAGCATACTTCCCTTCCTTCTAGCTTCCTGCTTCGCCAGCGCCGCCACCATCTGACCGCACCGCCGCTCGCCGTTGACCTTGCGCCGCCAGTTCTTGGCAAGATAGATAAGAGCCGTTCGATTTAGATCGAAGAGACACGATAGATCCACTTATTAGCGAAAGGGTACGCTGCCAGTGCCGTGCGATGCAACTTGATCCAACGGCCTACAGCACATGATCCACCCGAACCGGTACCAGCGAATAGGAAAGCGACGCGTGGCCAAAATTTATTTAGAACTGAATTTGAAATCTGATTAGAATGTGAATTTGAAAACCCTATAACTTTTGATCCACACGTCCAAAAATTACAAACTTTATATCGTTGGAATCAGTGGAACAAGCCCTATCCAACCATGGAATTTGTTTAGCAAATAGTATCTGTTAGATTGTTTGTTTTTGCAGAAACATTTGTATGCTTGTTTAGATTAGAAAAATTGTTCAAAAATGTTTTTGAGGTTAAAACCTTTGCAAATTAGTTTGTTGTGAACTTACTGACCCTAGGAACCAACCCATGGTCTTGAAAATGGATTTGGTGAAGTTTAGGATGGATTAATTGGTTTAGCCCATTTCTAGCCAAATAAAAATAATGGTTTTGTTACGAAAATGTTTTTGGAGTAAAACCTTTGAGAAAATAATTTGGAGAAAACCTACTGATCCTAAACACCAAGTTTTGAGAAACACCAACTTATTTGGTGAATAACTCAAAGTTGTTGCTTTGATAAAAATATTTTTCACCACATAAAATAATGAAAGGATTTAAAAATGGTTTATGGACAAAACCCTTTTTCAAATGACTTTGCCACTTTGGAAAATGACCACTTTGAACCTTACAAAGTTTAGAAGCCTAGTAGAGACCATCTTTGCAAATAGAACCACCTCTTGCATGCTTACATGCATGGCTTAGACCCCATTGTTTTATGTGAGTGAATTGTTTGATTGATTATTGGTTTGGAATGCTAGTTGATATTGTGTTTGCTTGATTGATTATAGTGAAGCTTAGAAAAATGTGAGGCTAGCAAGATCAAGGAGTGAACCAACATTCCCTACCAAAAAGGCAAGTTACACTATCATCTAAAGTCCTACTATTTTCATTATACTTAGTGGATTTTGAAATCATGCATGAAAAGAATTTCTATACTTATGCTATGCTAAATCCTAATAGGATTCCCTATATACACCTTAGTGAAAACAATGTAGTTGTTACATGCTTAGCCATGCTATATTTTGAAAAGAGATACATGTTGAGATTTTATGAAGTTGAGAAAAGGACTTGTGTTTTTATATAATAAAACAAGGACTCAATGAACCACCTGGGTGGCCAAGGATACTTGAGTTTTGGAGAAGGTGGCAACAAAAGGAACCATGTCTATGGCAATCTCTTTGTGTTGTGCTCCAAAGGAAACCACCCAGGAAACTTAGAGATTTAACATGTTTCTCCAATTGTGGCTTTCATGTGCAACCACATGCTATTTATGGCTCTGGCTTAGTCAACTACATTGGGAAGATCCATGCATTGTCTTCATCTTACTGGACATGAGGACCTGGAATCCTACATGGTTACTGAAGACAAGCTAGCAATGGTGAATGGGAGGACCATCTGGAAAGACTTCGTCACATTCTCAATCTACCGGTACTCCATCTTGGTGAGCACTAATTCAGTGGCCACTCGTGGCAAAAAGATGAGATTGTGACATGTGGGTAAAGTGTACTACTTCTGCAGAAGATAATAAAATCTAAGTACTTAGCCGTGTCCCCGGTTATGGACAATACTGAGCAACTAAAGTTTGAAGCTATGGGAAATCTCGACATTCCAATTTCTAAAAGAAAACTTTCTAAGTACCAACTAAAGACCTTAAGTACTTGGGGGTACCAAGGAACTCAAGAGATTTTGATAAAAACTTGAAGTACTTGGGGGTACCAAGGAACTCAAGAGATTTTGAAAAAACATGATGCTCTTGGGGTTACTAAGGATCTCAAGGGATTTTTGACAAGGACTTGAACACTTGGGATTTTACCAAGGAGTTCAAGGGATTTTGAAAAGGAGATTTGACGAAGGACTAAAACCATTTTGAAAAGATAGGATAAATTATTGCTTTATGCAAATGAGCCTAAAAACTCTACTTAGCCAAATATGCATGTAATGATAGGAACCACTATATTCTACATAGTAGTAAAACTTGCCAATACAATTCAAATGTATTGACCCTTTGTGGCTGTAACTTGTAATGTTGCAGGTTTGATTGTTTTAGAGAAGATTGATTGATTGATTAGGATTACAAAGTCTACAACCAACATGTCTGCCTGTGGTACTTTGAAGATGAAGGACCCCATGTTATAGATATTCCGCTGCAATGTAATGTAATAGCCAAATGAGCTATGTATGATGTAATAAAATTATGTTATTCCTGGTTATAAAGTTATATTATGACCTTTGTTTCTTGATATTACATCTTAACTATGGATGCTAGCTATTGATCCAGGGAATAGCATTGTAAACACAGGGGACTCCACCTTATATTGTGTAAAGGTTGGGACACTCCCTCTACAGATGGTATCAGAGCATTGTGTTGCCTGTAGGATTTGTAAACCTAGGATTGGACAAAAACCCTTAGAAAAATAGGAGTTGTATTTGTTCCAAAACTTATTTACAAACAAACCTTGTAAACTCTTTCCTCAACCATTTTGGTTTCAACTTTACATCTCTTCTATTTCAACTTGATGGAATAACCTACCCATGGCCAAAGACTAAATGTGCAAAGGATTTCTTCAACATCTTCAACTCTAATGACTTCAACATCTTCAACTCTAATGACTCCAACATCTTCAACTCTAATGACTTCAACATCTTCAGCATATTCCACAAGGACTTTCAACATGGATACCACTAAGGACTACAAGTGAAACAAGGAAATCTTGCTCAAGATATGGAGACTAAGGGAATGCAAAAATAAGAAGGAGATCATTTCACCAAAAGATGTTGTAACCAAGAGTTTTTCTCAAGGAAACCATGATCTCATACAAGAATAATCAACCAAAGAAGGAAGGAAAGATCACAAGTGAACCATATAGATGGAACACCATATTTTAGTTAAGTCAAAAACCACCAACTTATGTGGTGTAACAAAAATATTTTGTTGCCTAAGTAAATGCTTGAACTTTGTTGTTTGAGTGAAAAGTTGTTTGTGAGTGCTTGCACATTGCATGTGTGAATTTTGATGTGTGTGATTAGAATTGATTCCTTAGAAATATCTTGCCTATTCTAATCCTCATCCAACCCAAACAGATGACTACTCCAAGAGACTCCAACATCAAGGTTGATGATACCAACACCAACCAAGAGGACAGCATGAAAGAGATCATAGCAACCCAGAATCAGTTGAAACAAGTGACAGCTCAATTCATAGCCAACTCCAGTGGAGAAGATCCAACCCTGCAAGGATTTTTGGAAACTCAAGGCCAACTGATACTTAAGGTGACTGATCAAATGATCAATATGTAAGAAATCTATTCCAAAAGAGTTAGTGACAACAAGGATGACAGAAATGTTATTCTAGATGGAGCCCAGCTTGCATTATTTGTGGAGACAAGGATCATACTTCCAAGGAGCATGGAGATCAATGCCCCAACTGTGAAGAGAAACATCCTGTTGGACAATGTGCCACCTCTCAAGCTACTTGCTACCTATGTGAAGGAAACAACCATGTTCCTATCCAATGCCCCATCTATTCCATTGTGGAACAAAGGAAACAAGGTGGAGTGCAAAAAATGATTGCAGACCATGCAGAAGGATCCAAGTCAACCAAGAAGGTTGATGACAAAGGAAAAGGACCACTTATACCACCAAGCAAAACAACCCAATTCAAGGGATCAAATAAGAGGAATGTGAAATTCCTAAAGGGCAATAAAAGGTCCAAGAAGCATGTAGACACTCCTACCTACCAGATAACATATGAACAACATGAACTGGATGCACTCTTAGCTTTGGAGAAACCCAAAAAGCAAAAGAAGGACAAAATCCATGTGCAATGTCACAAAATGTAAGGAAATGGGACACTATTCCAGTGAATGCCCAGAGAACCAGAAGAATAAGGAAATTGGCCAAGTGGTATGCAACAACTGCAAAGAGCTAGGCCATTATGTAGCAACTTGTCCACAAGAGCCATGTAAAGAACTCAAAGACATCAACTGTTTCAATTGCAAGAACCCAGGACATTATGCCAGCAACTGTCCAGAAAAGATGAAGAACAAGTTGAACAAGCCTATGGAGAAACTCAACCTTGGCCCATGAGTCAAGTATGGAAACAATGGACACTAAGCAGAAGTTTTCCCACAGAAGTTTCCCCAAGATCTCAAGCCAGTCAAGTTGTAATTTTTTTTGTTTGAAATTTTATTTTAAGGGTGGTAGTACTCTAGTTGTTTTGAGCCTACTTGTAAACCTAGCCTTCCCAAATCTCAGGACGAGATTTATTTTAAGGGTGGTAGCCTGTCACATCCCAAGATTTTCCAAATCTTGTAATGTGAAAAATAAATGAATAAAATAAAACTTTGTTGATTTTCAGGGTGAGAAGAATTTTTTTTAATCCAATTGGAAACCTTCAAACCAATTTGGATCAAATAAATCCTAAAGGTATTTATAAAGATAAACATTTAATAAAGGAAAATAAAAATAGTTAAAATTACTATTTTGGATCTTTTAAATAAAAGTTTTGGTTTTCAAATGAAATAGAAATTTTATAAATAAAGATTATTTTATAGAGCCAAATTAAACCTTGGCCAAGCCTTTGAAATAAAAATATTTCCATTTGATAAAAATAGTAAAAGTTTATTTAAAATAAATTAATAAGGATTTAATATCCAAGTTTTATAAGCAAAGGTTTTACTATTAACCACTAAAACCTATTTTCAATAAGTTTTTCAAGTATTTTGTATTTCTTCAAATAAGACCTACTGATTTGTTTTTGAAAATATTCAAATGGAGGTTTATTAAATAAATCAAACCCTATTTGATTAAATAACTTTGGTCCATTCTATTTAATTAATGAATGGATCCTAAAAAGATTAAAAGTTATTATTTTATTTTGGACATTGGTTTATGTTGCTGAACAGAACCAAATTCAAAGTTGTAAAGTCTGGTGATTGTTTGAATTGTTTTGATTGTTTGATTTGTTGTTTGAAATTCAAAACAGAAAATAGATTTGGAAAAAGAAAAATCATTCAGGAAGAAAAAAAAATAGAGTTGGACTCAGCCCAACTGGCCAAGCCCAACAAGACCCAATCCAGCCCACCTACTCTCTCCCGCGGAGAAACGTTTTCCACTCAGAACCGCACCCGCACAGAAACTGATTGGTGGACCCTCCCCTCACTCCCTTTCTCACTGACCAGCCGACCCCACCTTCCTGTCATCGTTTCCACCCGCCGCGACTTCTTCTCCCCAAACCACGTCGACGTTTCTGCTGTTGAATGCGCGCTTGATTCCTCCTTAACCACGCATTGATTCAGCCCGTGACTGCGTGCACTTAAGCGCCTCTCCTCCCTCTATCATTCCCCTCAAACGCCAAGTCCACATCGCCACCAGGCTGCTCGGAATCATCTCCAAACCGTCACTGTCTCCGACGCTCTCCGGCGAAAATTCCGGCCACCACCGCTAGCCCCACTGCCACCAGAGCACACTATCTTGCTCGCCATCATCTCCTGCATCTGCCAGTACCTTTCCCTCACTCGCGAGTGCTCTGCAACGACGATTTCGTCTTCGACTGAACGACTCCGCCGTCCGCTGCAACTCCGACGAGATCCCCAGGTAGTATCCGACCGCCCCTTTCCCTCGCGTTGTTGCTCCCGCACGCTCCTCACTCTCCTGCACATAACTACGCCCTCTGTTTGCCTCCGCGTGATCTACAGCGTCGCCTCCAACCACGAACAGGACCGCCCCACGCCGTTCTCCACTGTGGCATCCCGCAAAACCACTACTAGAAAATCGCGTTGTTTTTGTGCATTGCATCATCATGACCGCATGCTCATGTCATCATGCCACATTGCATTTGAGCATCGTCATCATCTTGCATTTGCTTGCATAAAATTATTTGCGGAAAAACCGGTTCATGTTTTCTAAACGCCCGTCTTAATTCAAACGCAAAACCCCGGATGCTGCCGGATATTTTGTTTGTCCAAAACTATTTACAAAGTTCGTCGCAGTCAAATAAAAATATTAAATTATTTTGAGCGGGGCAGTCGAACGGGCCGAATGACCCGAACGACCACCCCAGAAAAATACAAACGGCCCACCCCACTAATTCCTAAAGCTACCAACTAACCTACCCAGCCCTCCCCTCCACCTCACCCCAGCCTATCATCTCTCGCCACCTCACCCCTCTCTCTCCCTCACCCAATCCCCCCCTGCCACATCAGCCGGTCCCACCCCCTCTCTCTCCCCCAACCTCCCCACACCTCATCCATACACACCAGCACACACGCACTACACCCGCGCACCCGCCCCACCTAATCCCCTCTGCCCTCTGGCCCCCACCCCAGGCCCCCAACCACACACGCTCACCACGCGACACCGAACCCACCACCCGACACGCCCCAGGCCCACCCGCCAAACCGACAACCCCCCCACGCCCCGCGTCCCCTGGGTCCCACCCCGCGCCCACGCATCCCACGCGGCGCGGCCGGCCCTCTCTCTCCCTGCTCGCCTCGCCTGGCCACCTCACGCCCCTCCCGCTCCACCGCGTGCGCCGCTCCGGCCTCGTGTCGCCGCCGCTCCTCCCTCCCTCTCCCCTCGCCACGCCGCCGGTCCCCTCTCCACCTCGCTCGCCTCCGGCCGGCTCGCGCCCCACCCGCGCCTCGTTCCCGCAGCCGCCGGCTGCCGCTCCGCCCTCCTCCGGCCAGCCTCGGCCCCGCCCCGCTCCTCCCCGGGTCCCGCGCCGCCGCAGTCCGCGCGAGCCCCACGCCTTCCCTCCGGCCGCCGCCAGGCGCCAGGGCTGCCGCCTGTGCCTCGACCCCGACAACCGCGCCTCCGTCCGCCTCCTCGGAACCCGCCTCTCCGCCGCCTCTCCTGGTCCCCTTGCGCGCGCCGCCGACCCTGCGTCCGCCGCCGCCACGGCACCGCGCTCCCTCTGCCCGCGCCCCATCCCGCAGAGACCGTCGGTGTTCCCTCTCGCCGGCCGCTGCGTCTCGTCGCTGCCCGCCTCAGCGACCGCCCCCCCTTTGCCTGCCTCGCCCCGGGCTCCCCGTCCCCGTCGCCGGTGCCCCGCCCCGCTCGACCCCGCCGGCCCCTTCTGCCTCGGCCACGTCGTCCTACGCGGGTGCGCGCGCGTCCGTCGCCGGCGAGCCGACCCTGAGCCTGCCTTGGCGCCTCGCTCGCGGCCGTCCTTCGCCCTCGGTTTCGCTCCGCGTATCCTGTGAAGCTATGTGGTCACCCCGTGCCTTGTTGTTCGTCGTCGTCCCCTCGTGAAGATCTACATAGAATCTGCGTGCTCGCGAGGTGTCAAGATACAAGATCTTTGTCTGCTCGTGCGTGCCCTCTAATACCAAGATCGTCATCAACGACAGAGACCGAGAACCCGGATGCCCAGATCCTCGACTCGGAGATGCCGGAAACACCAAGTTCGTCGAGACCCTGAAGACCCTTTCCCGGAGGCGAAGTCCGAACCCGGCGCCGCGCCAAGTACTTCCCTCGGACGCCAAAACCCGAACCTGAAGAACGCCGAGATCGCCACGAGGACGACAAGTTCTTCTACCCGGTCCCGACAAGATCGGCACGACGACAAGACCGGCACCGTCCAGGGTTAAACCGATGCGCCCCGACGCCACGCCAAGTTCATCTACCCGAACGCCAAGACCCCCTCCGATATCCGAGAATGTTCCCGTCGAGACCGATCCCGCCGAACCCTGGACCCTGAGACCGACCCCGAACCCCAAGATCGCCGAACCCTAATGTGTGAACCCCTTCCCCGAACCCTATCTTATAATATAATACAACTTGTCGCATAATAATTGTCTTGCATGCATACATTCATGTGGTTTGGGGGCCTTATGCCGATTCACCTCATAATTAAATATGGGGCCCATATGCGGGCAAATCTAGCCTTATATTGGCCTCATTTAAACTTGTGTAGCGAACCGGTGCTATCTTCTTCCTTGTTAACACAACATATAAATTGCGGGGTAGTTAAATAACATGAACCACCTAATTAAATATCGGGACCCCGGTTCCACTTAATATGACCTAATTGCATCGCACCTTTGCCATGTCATATATCATACATGCATCATGCCGATCTTCTGCCGTTGTATTAAATATTGCATCAGGTGTTCATTCTAGTGTTTTGCTTCTTCGCGGATAAGGCCGTTGAGTTGATGTGAGCTTCGCCCGATCTTCGGATGAATATTCGACAATGTTTTCAGGCGAGCATCTCCCCCTTTCTACCTATCTTACTTTTATAGTATTTATTCCCTCCTGTTGATCTATTGCTATCTGTGTTGCGATGCTCTAGTTTCCGTACCCGTGATATCCCTTGCAGCCGAATATTGCCTTGGACACACCCTATTACCTTTTGTTTGGTAGATAGTTGGACCTGCGCGTCTTAGTCGCTTGCTCAAGTGCTGTTGCGTGTCGTCAAATGCCACAGTTGTTGGAGCCTTGCCGCATGTTTGCTGTTGGAGATGATCATAGTTTTACTTATTGTTCACTTTAATTCCTGTTTAACAACTAAAATTGAAGTAAGCAGAGGCATCGGTGGGTGATAGATAATTCTTGGTTTCCGAACGCCCACTTGTGTCCCGTAGGACCCCGAGTACTTGATACCTGTTCCTTGATTTATCGCGCTATCCACATATGGGGAGTATGGGCCCCCCTTAGCCAGAGCTTGATTCCGTCTTACTTCTTGGGGCCACAAACTAGTTTGAGGTTTTATTTACGATCCTGTACTTATGCCATGCTACTTTTGTATTTAAATTGTGCGACAGATAGCACCTGTACTGTTTAGGAATTGTGACCCATTTTCGCGGTATCGACAAGCCCAGTCACACTTTCGGGTTCCCAGTCGTTTACAGCCGGCCCCACAAACCTTAAGGCTGTCTCGAAGTCAGCTAACTTCGTTGCGGGTCTACTTTAAGGGGTGGCCCCCTGAAATATTTCTGAATCTCGTGATTGCTCTGTCGTGAAGACCTCGTTGGGTTTTGATTTGGTTTTTCCGAGGTTGATCGTGTGTGTGTTGCTATTTGTGCACCCCGGCCGGGTTAAAACTTTCTGAAAGCCGTGTCCACGGTTATGGACGACTTGGAGCACAGTATCTCGATCATAGACCACTATAACTAAAGTTTACTGTTATAATTTGACTTTATATTGAGTAGTAATCAGCTTCACTATAACGGAATGGCTAAATAAAACTGCCAACAATTGCTTGTTTGGTTTGTCGCTTGCGACAATTGTATCTGACTAGTAAGTATTGCAACTACAACGGAATGGCTAAATAAAAGTACCAACAACTGCTGGGTTTTTGGGTTATCTCATACTAATTGCATCTGACTAGTAAGTGTTGCCACTATAACGGAATGGTTAACTAAAAGTACCCACTGCTTATTTTATCAGGATGATGATCTATACTTGACTAGTAATTGCTGCAACGATAACCGAATAAATAAAACTGCCAACTGTGTGAGTTCCTCGGTTGACTTCCTCGTTTGGTCTCGAGGGGGAACCACCAGGATGGGTTTGTTTGGTGGTAGCACCAGGTTGGTTCCGAATAGGTCTTTCTTACCCCTCTCTGACAGCCGCCAGTTGTATCGCGTCTCTATAGGTTGTTTAGTGCATGCTGCCGCTGCCGCTCAGTCCACCATACCTATGTAGGCGAGGACCGCCGAATTCTAGCCTCGCCGTGTACTAGCCTCAGTACTGACGCTCCTCTTTTTCCTTTGCCCTTGGTCGGCACCCCTTTTGTTTAAGCAGGTTTTGAGATCGACGTCGTTAGCAGGGTTACCCTTCCGGCTTGGCCTGGGCAGGGTTATGGACGCCATTGGTTATTCTTCAGGGCTCTTAGCCCCATTTGCATCTTGTCCGTATTCGGACGCTCTTCCATCTTCGAGGTGATTTGGATCTTTGTATATTATATCTGTATTCTTGACTCTTCGAGTCGCTGTTATATATATATCTGTTCTATGGGTCCCATCGAGGACTGTTGTGTAATGTTATTACTTCGTTTTCCACCCGCACGAAAGTGCCTGGTGGGCACCTTTGAATCGTTTCTATGCAGGTTTGGCGGGTTTCGCTAAAACTTGCATAGGTCCGATTCTGAGGGTGTTACATCCACTCCGGCGAGCAATTGCTGCTGTCCCTGAGCGCACCTTGCCGAGCCGACCGTACGTTGAGCTTCCCCAGGCTTCTACGATCACGGTGAGCATACTTCCCTTCCTTCTAGCTTCCTGTAGAGGGAGTGTCCCAGCCTTACAACAATATAAGGTGGAGTCCCCTGTGTTTACAATGCTAGTCCCTGGATCAATAGCTAGCATCCACGGTTAAGATGTAATATCAAGAAACAAAGGTCATAATATAACTTTATAACCAGGAATAACATAATTTTATTACATCTTACATAGCTCATTTGGCTATTACAATACATTGCAGCGGAATATCTATAGTCATGGGGTCCTTCATCTTCAAAGTGCCACAGGCAGATGTTGGTTGTAGACTTTGTAATCCTAATCAATCAATCTTCACTAAATTCAATCAAACCTGCAACATTACAAGTTACAGCCACATGGGTCAATACATTTGAATTGTATTGGCAAGTGATACTATGATAATTTAGTGGAGTCTATCATCTATATGCATTTGGCTATGTGGAGTTTGAGGCTTGCATTGCTCAAAATAGATTTTCCTTATCATTTTGAAAATACTAAGTTTTTGCTCGGCAAAAAACATTTTTCTCAATCAAAGATTTGAAGATCCTTTAACCAAGGCATCTCTCAATAAAAGATTGAAGATTTCAAACAACCCTTGTTCAACCACAAGATTTTAACTTAGAAATTTGAATGATGAGATTCTTGATTGCTTCCATGTCTTGATGCTCAAATTGTCCTTTACCAGGGACATGGCTAAGTACTTAGATTTTACACTCTGCAGAGGTGGTGCACTTTCCCCACAAGACTTGGTTTCCCAAGACAAGATCTTTCAGAAGCCTTCCCTTAGACCAAAATGGACGCGCTCCAACCTATCAAACACTACCACCCACTTTCCATATGGCTAAGTTCTTGCAACCTATATGATCATGGCAGAGCCCATATTGCCAAGTGGTTGCACTTGAAGCTTCTCAACATTTGACATCTCAAATCTCTTTGTTCCTGGGTGGCCATCCACAAGTGAGATACACAAGGTTCACCAGTCCCCTGGCCTTGTGTAACCACTCAACCAAAAACCACTAAGCAATTACCATTCCACCCAGGTGATTCATTAACTTAGTTGTTTTATTAAACAAAAACACAAGTCCTCAGACTTAGAATATTTTTCCATAGTGTGAATATATATTCCACCCATGTTTTCTAGTAGCTAGGCTAAGCTTGATAGTAATAGGAATCTTAACTTAGGAAGATTTCCACTAAGGTTTCATCTACTAGTTTTCCTATAGCAAGGTTTACACTTAGCAAAATTTCATGCAAGTTTTACTTAGCAAAATCACTAATGCATAGTGAAAGTAATGGGACAAAGTATGAAGCTTCACTTGCCTTTTTGGTAGAGTATAGGTTCACTCCTTGTCCTTGCAACAATCACACTCTTCAAGTCACTACAAATCAATCAAGCAAGGCACAAACTCAATGTACCAATCAAGCAAAACAACACATAAAATGACAAAGTCAAAGTAATGCATGCAAGCATCTCAAGCTTTGTTTTGTTTGAAAAGTGGTTCCTAATGGGTCATAAACATTGGAAAACACCTAATGGTCATTTTTTAAAGTGGCAAAGTCATTTGCAAAAGGTTTCACCTCCTAAACCATTTTCAAAACAAAGTATCATTTTATGTGGTGTAGAAATATTTTTACCAAGGCATTAATCTCCAAGGTTCACCAAATATGTTTTCAAACCATAAAACTTGTTGTTTAGGGTCAGAGAGTTTAAAACAAAACATTTCCCAAAAGTTTTCATTCAAAATCATTTTTAATAAATAAACCACATTTCTATTTGACTAGAAATGGTTTTAAATCAAAGAATCTTTATTTTGTTTCACCAAATACATTTTTGAGTCCACAAAGTGTTTCCTAATGTTAGTAGGTTCAAATCAATCCAATTGCCAAAGATTTTCACCCCAAATTCATTTTTAAACAATTTTTACATTCTTAACAAGCATACAAATGATTCTGCAAAAACAAACACTCTAACAGATACTATTTGCTAAACCAAGGGTATGGTTGGCTAGGGCTTGTCTTGCTGATTCCAATGATATAAAGTTTGCAAAATTTGGACGTGTGGTTTAAAAGTTACAGTGGTTTCAAAATGGCACTTAAATCTGATTTCAAAATCTATTTTAAACAGAACAGGGGACACGCGGCGCTTCACTATTCGCGGGTACCGGTTCAGTGTGGATCACGCTGCAGACCGTTGGATTAAAAGGATCTGTGTGGATCTGATCAACGCATACCCTTTCGCTTACTTTCTCTCCTATCCGCCAGATCGAGATCTAACGGCTCTCGATGCCCCGACCAGAAGCTGGCGGCGCTGGACTCTGATACGCGGCGGCGGCGGCTTGTCAGTGGCGTTGCCGGCATTACAGGAAGCGAGAAGGAGAGAGAGAGTGCTCACCGAGATCGCAGGAGGCTGGGGAAGCTCGTTGTTGGAGTCCCAATCTTTAATAAGATAGAGCCTCCTGTGTTTACAATGCTAGTCCCTGGATCAATAGCTAGCATCCACGGTTAAGATGTAATATCAAGAAACAAAGGTCATAACATAACTTTATAACCAGGAATAACATAATTTTATTACATCTTACATAGCTCATTTGGCTATTACATTACATTGCAGCGGAATAACTATAGTCATGGGGTCCTTCATCTTCAAAGTGCCACAGGCAGATGTTGGTTGTAGACTTTGTAATCCTAATCAATCAATCTTCACTAAAATCAATCAAACCTGCAACATACAAGTTACAGCCACAGATGGTCAATACATTTGAATTGTATTAGCAAGTGATACTATGGTAGTATAGTGGAGTCTATCATCTATATGCATTTGGCTAAGTGGAGTTGAGGCTTGCATTGCTCAAAATAGATTTTTCCTTAACATTTGAAAATACTAAGTTTTTGCTTTGACAAAATCATTTTTCTCAATCAAAGATTGAAGATCCTTTACAAGGCATCTCTCAATCAAAGATTGAAGATTTCAAACAACCCTTGTTCAACCACAAGATTTTAACTTAGAAATTTGAATGATGAGATTATTGATTGCTTCCATGTCTTGATGCTCAAATTGTCCTTTACCAGGGACATGGCTAAGTACTTAGATTTTACACTCTGCAGAGGTGGTGCACTTTCCCCACAAGACTTGGTTTCCCAAGACAAGATCTTTTAGAGGCCTTCCCTTATACCAAAATGGACGCGCTCCAACCTATCAAACACTACCACCCACTGTCCATATGGCTAAGTTCTTGCAACCTATATGATCATGGCAGAGCCCATATTGCCAAGTGGTTGCACTTTAAGCTTCTCAACATTTGACATATCAAATCTCTTTGTTCCTGGGTGGCATACCACAAGTGAGATACACAAGCCAAGTCCATGGACTTGTGTAACCACTCAACCAAAAACCACCAAGCAATTACCATTCCACCCAGGTGATTCATTAATTTAGTTGTTTTATTAAACAAAACATAAGTCCTGAAACTTAGAATATTTTTCCATAGTGTGAATATATATTCCACCCATGTTTTCTATTAGCTAGGCTAAGCTTGATAGTAGTGGGAATCTTAACTTAGGAAGATTTCCACTAAGGTTTCATCTACTAGTTTTCCTATAGTAAGGTTTATACTTAGCAAAATCCATGCAAGTTTTACTTAGCAAAATCACTAATGCATAGTGAAAGTAATGGGATAGAAAGTATGAAGCATCACTTGCCTTTTTGGTAGAGGGTATAAGTTCACTCCTTGTCCTTGCAACAATCACACTCTTCAAGTCACTACAAATCAATCAAGCAAGGCACAAACTCAATCTACCAATCAAGCAAAACATCACATAAAATGACAAAGTCAAAGTAATGCATGCAAGCATGCAAAAGATGGTTCTAATTGCAAAGGTGGTCTCCACTAGGCTTCTAAACTTTGTAAAGTCAAGAGTGGTCTTTTTACAAAGTGGCAAAATCATTTGCAAATGGGTTTTGGTCCATAAACCGTTTTTAAATCTAATCATTATTTTATGTGGTGAAAATTATTTCTATCAAAGCAAAACTTTATGTTTTTCACCAAATGAGTTGTTATTGCAAAACTTGGTGTTTTGGGTCAGTAGGTTTGGTCTAAACCATTTTCCCAAAGTTTTTACTCAAAAATCATTTTCATAACAAAAACCATTATTTTCATTTGGCTAGAAATGACTAAATCAATTAATCTATCCTAAATTTCACCAAATTCATTTTTAACTCCACAAAGTGTTTCCTAGGGTCAGTAGGTTCAAAGCAATCAAATTGCAAAAGATTTTAACCCCAAATTCATTTTTAAACAATTTTTACATTCTTAACAAGCATACAAAAGTTTCTGCAAATTCAAACAAGCTAACAGATACTATTTGCTAAACTAAGGGCATGGTTGGCTAGGGCTTGTCCTCCTGAATCCAACGACATAAAATTTGTAATTTTTGGACGTGTGGATCCAAAGTTATAAGGGTTTGAAATTTGCAATCTAATCAGATTTCAAATCTGTTTTTAAATAGAATAGAGGACACGCGGCGCTTCGCTATTCGCGGGTACCGATTCGGTTGGATCGCGGCTGTAGGGCGTTGGATCTGATCAATCGCACGGTCCTGGACGCGTAACCCTTCGCGGTTAAGTCAAACTATCGTGAGCGTCAGATCTCGATCCTATGGTGCTAGCGAGTTTGACCAAAAGTGGGCGGCGGTGACGCGGCGGCGAATGGCGGCGCGGTCCGGTGTGGACGGTGCCGGTGGTCTAGGAAGCGAGAGAGGAGGAGAAGAGGCTCATCGGGTTTAGGAGGTCATGGTGATGCTCGAGGAGGTGTTGGTCGGGCGAGGGGCGCACGAGGTTTGCTGCAATTCCTCACCGGAGCTTGCAACGGCGTCTGGCAGCTCTGGTCGACTACGGGGAGATGCTACAGTTCACCCCAGGGCAAATGAACGCTACGGTTAGATGCGGACGGAGCTGGAGATGATGTGAGCATCCATGTAACAGCTAGGGGCGGTCGAGGCTTACCGGGGAAGTTCGACGGAGACGAGACAGACAGCGGCGCTGTCAGAGCTTGTCAAAGCCGATGCTCTGGGGCGCCCGCGGTCGAATGTGTGATACTGGTAGATACGTCTGGGAGTGGGGAAGCTGCTAGGTTGCACAGGGAGGCATGGGGCGGTGTCGAGTCGCCGGAATCGGCACCGGACTTCGTCGGAACAGAGGGTGCTCGGGGAGGAAATTGGGGAGGTCTAGGGCGTGCCAGCGCGGTGTGTCAGAGGGGAAATATAGAGGAGACATGGGCGTTTAAACCTGCGTGATCAAAGCTGGTAACGGTGGTCGAGTTAAAGCGAATTAAGGCCACGAAATCATCGGCATGAGCGGTGTCGAGGGAGGGAGAAAAGGTCGCGCGGGTGAGAAAGAAGAACAGTAGGAGTGGGGTCCAGTCGTCAGTGGGAAAAGAAAGGAGGGGAGGGTCCACCGGTCGGTGATTTAGCGGGTAGCTTCTACGGTAAAGAAAACGTTTCAGTGGCGTGAGAACAGGTGGGCTGCTGCTGGGTTAGCTGGGCCAGATGGTGGGCTGCTCTATTTTTTTCTGTCTGAAACTTTTTCCTTTTCTATTTTCAATTTACTGATTTGAAATTCAAACAAATGATTCATTCAACCAAATCAACTCAAACAAACACCACACTTCACAATTTTGAACTTGGTTCTGTTTATCAGCATAAACCTAAATTCCAAAATAAAATAATATTTTTTTATTCATTTTAAGATCCATTCATTAATTAAATAAAATGAATCTTTTGTTATTTAATAAAATAGGGTTTGATTTGAATAACAAAATCTCCATTTAAAATCCAAATATTTTCAAAACCAAATCAGTAGGTTTTATTTGAAAATAAAGAATATTTGGAAACTTGTTTAAAACAAAATAATATTTTATTTAAGGGTCCATTAATATTTAAATATAATAGACCTTCATTATAAAATCAATTAGGATTTGTTTTATTTAAAATATTTATTTTGAAATCTAAAATAAAGCCAAAACACTTCAGTAGGTTTTATTTGTGAATATCAAATATTTGGAAAACTTATTTTAAATAATTTAATAAGTTTTGATGTTTCAATTAAATTGGTAAAACCTTTTATTTAAATAAAGTTCCTTATTAATTTATTTAAATCAACTTTTGCTATTTTTATTCAAAACAAAATGTTTTAAATCCAAATCTTGGCCAAGGTTTAATTTGGCTTTATAAAATAATCTTTATTTATTAAACTTCTATTTCTTTTGAAAACAAAATCTTTTATTTAAAAGATTAATAATGGTATTTCAAAACATTTTATTTTCCTCTATTTAAAATGTTTATCTTTTTAAATCCCTTTAGGATTTTATTTATTCCAAATTGGTTTGAGGTTCCGATTGAATTCAAAATGTTTCTTCTGGCCCTGAAAATCAAACAAAGTTTTATTTTATTCATTTATTTTCACATTACAAGATTTGGAAAATCTTGGGATGTGACAGGCTACCACCCTTAAAATAAATCTCGTCCCGCGATTTGGGGAGGCTAGGGTTACAAGCAAGTTCAAAACAACTAGGGTACTACCACCCTTAAAAATTTTCAAACAAAAATTACATATTGTCCTTCTTGTTCCTTTGTTCAACAATGGCATAGATGGGGCATTGGTTAGGGTCATGGTCGTTTCCTTCACAAAGGTAACAAGTAGCCTGAGAGGTGGGACATTGTCCAACAGGATGTTTTTCTTCACAGTTAGGGCATTGACCTTCATGCTCCTTGGAAGTGTGATCCTTGTCTCCACAAATAATGCAAGCTGGTGCTCCATCTAGAACAATATTTCTGTCATCCTTGTTGTCAAAGACTCTTTTGGGATAGTTTTCTTCCATGTTGATCATTTGATTAGTCACCTTAAGCATCAGTTGGGATTGTTCCTCCAAAAACTTTTGCAGTGTTGGATCTTTATCACTATTGTTGGCTATGAACTGAGCTGTCAGTTGGTTTAACTGGTGTTGGTTTAAATGATGTCATCAACCTTGGAGTCTTTTGGAGTAGTCATCTGTTTGGGTTGAAGGGAGATTAGAATAGGCAAGATGTTTCTAAGGATTCAATTCTAATCACACACATCACAATTCACACAAGCAATGTGCATGCAATCACAAACCAAACATTTCACTCAAACAAGGTTCAAGCACATACTTAGGCAACAAAATATTTTTGTTACACCACATAAGTTGGTGTGTTTTGATTCAACTACAATGTGGTGGTCCATCTATGTGGTTCACTTGTGATCTTTCCAACCTTCTTGGTTGCTTCTTCTCACATGAGATCATGGTTCCTTGAGAAAAACTCCTTGGTCACAAAACTTCAAGTGGTGTAGTCTCCTTCTAACTTTTGCATTCCCTCAGTCTCTAAATCTTGAGCAAGATCTCCTTGTCTCACTTGTAGTCCTTAGTGGTTTCCAAGTTGGAAGTCCTTGGTGAATATGCTGAAGATGTTGAAGTCATTAGAGTTGAAGAAGTTGAAGAAGTCCTTTGCACATGGTGTAGTCTTTGGTCATGGGGTAGGCTTTTCCATCAAGTTGAAGTAGAAGAGATGTAGAGTTGAAACCAAAATGGTTGAGGAAAGAGTTTACAAGATTTTGTAAATAAGTTTTTGGAACAAGTATAACTCCTATTCTTCTAAGGGGTTTTGTCCAATCCTAGGTTTACAAATCCTACAGGCAACACAATGCTCTGATACCATCTGTTGGAGTCCCAATCTTTAATAAGATAGAGCCTCCTGTGTTTACAATGCTAGTCCCTGGATCAATAGCTAGCATCCACAGTTAAGATGTAATATCAAGAAACAAAGGTCATAACATAACTTTATAACCAGGAATAACATAATTTTATTACATCTTACATAGCTCATTTGGCTATTACATTACATTGCAGCGGAATAACTATAGTCATGGGGTCCTTCATCTTCAAAGTGCCACAGGCAGATGTTGGTTGTAGACTTTGTAATCCTATTCAATCAATCTTCACTAAAATCAATCAAACCTGCAACATACAAGTTACAGCCACAGAGGGTCAATACATTTGAATTGTATTGTCAAGTGATACTATGGTAGTATAGTGGAGTCTCTCATCTATATGCATTTGGCTAAGTGGAGTTGAGGCTTGCATTGATCAAAATAGATTTTTCCTTAACATTTGAAAATACTAAGTTTTTGCTTTGACAAAATCATTTTTCTCAATCAAAGATTGAAGATCCTTTACAAGGAATCTCTCAATCAAAGATTGAATATTTCAAACAACCCTTGTTCAACCACAAGATTTTAACTTAGAAATTTGAATGATGAGATTCTTGATTGCTTCCATGTCTTGATGCTCAAATTGTCCTTTACCAGGGACATGGCTAAGTACTTAGATTTTACACTCTGCAGAGGTGGTGCACTTTCCCCACAAGACTTGGTTTCCCAAGACAAGATCTTTCAGAGGCCTTCCCTTAGACCAAAATGGACGCGCTCCAACCTATCAAACACTACCACCCACTATCCATATGGATAAGTTCTTGCAACCTATATGATCATGGCAGAGCCCATATTGCCAAGTGGTTGCACTTGAAGCTTCTCAACATTTGACATCTCAAATCTCTTTGTTCCTAGGTGGCATACCACAAGTGAGATACACAAGCCAAGTCCATGGCCTTGTGTAACCACTCAACCAAAAACCACCAAGCAATTACCATTCCACCCAGGTGATTCATTAACTTAGTTGTTTTATTAAAAAACATAAGTCCTCAAACTTAGAATATTTTTCCATAGTGTGAATATATATTCCACCCATGTTTTCTATTAGCTAGGCTAAGCTTGATAGTAGTGGGAATCTTAACTTAGGAAGATTTCCACTAAGGTTTCATCTAATAGTTTTCCTATAGTAAGGTTTATACTTAGCAAAATCCATGCAAGTTTTACTTAGCAAAATCACTAATGCATAGTGAAAGTAATGGGATAGAAAGTATGAAGCATCACTTGCCTTTTTGGTAGAGGGTGTAAGTTCACTCCTTGTCCTTGCAACAATCACACTCTTCAAGTCACTACAAATCAATCAAGCAAGGCACAACCTCAATCTACCAATCAAGCAAAACATCACATAAAATGACAAAGTCAAAGTAATGCATGCAAGCATGCAAAATATGGTTCTAATTGCAAAGGTGGTCTCCACTAGGCTTCTAAACTTTGTAAAGTCAAGAGTGGTCTTTTTCCAAAGTGGCAAAATCATTTGCAAAAGGGTTTTGGTCCATAAACCATTTTTAAATCTAATCATTATTTTATGTGGTGAAAATTATTTCTATCAAAGCAAAACTTTATGTTTTTCACCAAATGAGTTGCTATTGAAAAACTTGGTGTTTTGGGTCAGTAGGCTTTGGCTAAACCATTTTACCAAAGTTTTTACTCAAAAATCATTTTCATAACAAAAACCATTATTTTCATTTGGCTAGAAATGACTAAATCAATTAATCTATCCTAATTTTCACCAAATTCATTTTTAACTCCACAAAGTGTTTCCTAGGGTCAGTAGGTTCAAAGCAATCCAATTGCAAAAGATTTTAACCCCAAATTCATTTTTAAACAATTTTTACATTCTTAACAAGCATACAAAAGTTTCTGCAAATTCAAACAAGCTAACAGATACTATTTGCTAAACTAAGGTCATGGTTGGCTAGGGCTTGTCCTCCTGAATCCAATGACATAAAATTTGTAATTTTTAGACGTGTGGATCCAAAGTTATAAGGGTTTGAAATTTGCAATCTAATCAGATTTCAAACTGTTTTTAAACAGAATAGACGACACGCGTCGCTTCGCTATTCGCGGGTACCGATTCGGTTGGATCGCGGCTGTAGGGCGCTGGATCTGATCAATCGCACGGTCCTGGACGCGTAACCCTTCGCGGTTAAGTTAAACTATCGTGAGCGTCAGATCTCGATCCTACGGTGCTGGCGAGTTTGACCAAAAGTGGGCGGCGCTGACGCGGCGGCGACTGGCGGCGCGGTCAGGTGTGGACGGTTCCGGTGGTCTAGGAAGCGAGAGAGGAGGAGAAGAGGCTCACCGGGTTCAGGAGGTCACGGTGATGCTCGAGGAGGTGTTGGTCGGGCGAGGGGCGCACGAGGTTTGCTGCAATTCCTCACCGGAGCTTGCAACGGCGTCTGGCAGCTCTGGTCGACGACGGGGAGATGCTGCAGTTCACCCCAGGGCAAATGAACGCTATGGTTAAATGCGGACGGAGCTGGAGATGATGTGAGCATCGATGTAACAGCTAGGGGCGGTCGAGGCTTACCGGAGAAGTTCGACGGAGACGAGACAGACGGCGGCGCTGTCAGAGCTTGTCATAGCCGACGCTCTGGGGCGCCCGCGGTCGAATGTGTGATACTGGGAGATACGTCTGGGAGTGGGGAAGCTGCTAGGTTGCATAGGGAGGCATGGGGCGGTGTCGAGTCGCCGGAATCGGCACCGGACTTCGTCGGAACAGAGGGTGCTCGGGGAGGAAATTGGGGAGGTCTAGGGCGTGCCAGCGCGGTGTGTCAGAGGGGAAATATAGAGGAGACATGGGCGTTTAAACCTGCGTGATAAAAGCTGGTAACGGTGGTCGAGTTAAAGCGAATTAAGGCCGCGAAATCATCGGCATGAGCGGTGTCGAGGGAGGGAGAAAAGGTCGCGCGGGTGAGAAAGAAGAACAGTAGGAGTGGGGTCCAGTCGTCAGTGGGAAAAGAAAGGAGGGGAGGGTCCACCGGTCGGTGATTTAGCGGGTAGCTTCTGCGGTAAAGAAAACATTTCAGTGGCGTGAGAACAGGTGGGCTAGGTGGGCTGCTGCTGGGTTAGCTGGGCCAGATGGTGGGCTGCTCTATTTTTTTCTGTCTGAAACTTTTTCCTTTTCTATTTTCAATTTACTGATTTGAAATTCAAACAAATGATTCATTCAACCAAATCAACTCAAACAAACACCACACTTCACAATTTTGAACTTGGTTCTGTTTATCAGCATAAACCTAAATTCCAAAATAAAATAATATTTTTTTATTCATTTTAAGATCCATTCATTAATTAAATAAAATGAATCTTTTGTTATTTAATAAAATAGGGTTTGATTTGAATAACAAAATCTCCATTTAAAATCCAAATATTTTCAAAACCAAATCAGTAGGTTTTATTTGAAAATAAAGAATATTTGGAAACTTGTTTAAAACAAAATAATATTTTATTTAAGGGTCCATTAATATTTAAATATAATAGACCTTCATTATAAAATCAATTAGGATTTGTTTTATTTAAAATATTTATTTTGAAATCTAAAATAAAGCCAAAACACTTCAGTAGGTTTTATTTGTGAATATCAAATATTTGGAAAACTTATTTTAAATAATTTAATAAGTTTTGATGTTTCAATTAAATTGGTAAAACCTTTTATTTAAATAAAGTTCCTTATTAATTTATTTAAATCAACTTTTGCTATTTTTATTCAAAACAAAATGTTTTAAATCCAAATCTTGGCCAAGGTTTAATTTGGCTTTATAAAATAATCTTTTTTTATAAAAATTCTATTTCTTTTGAAAACAAAATCTTTTATTTAAAAGATTAATAATGGTATTTCCAAAACATTTTATTTTCCTCTATTTAAAATGTTTATCTTTTTAAATCCCTTTAGGATTTTATTTAATCCAAATTGGTTTGGGGTTCCAATTGAATTCAAAATGTTTCTTCTGGCCCTGAAAATCAAGCAAAGTTTTATTTTATTCATTTATTTTCACATTACAAGATTTGGAAAATCTTGGGATGTGACACTCGTCGTGTGGTCGACGGGGCAAGGGGCGCACGGTCGTTCTGGGGACGACGTGCTCTGGTTGTGGTTGTGGACGGTGCTGTGGATCACCTCGAGACAAAATGATGACGCGGTTAGACGCGCAGGATCAAAACAAAGTTGTGTGCGTGAACGAGAGGTAGAGGGGCGGCCGGAAACTACCTGTGGGGCTCGTCGGAGTTGGAGCGGACGGCGGCGTCGTTCAGTGCTTGTTGCAGACGTTGCTCTGGAGCGCCCGTGGTCGTACGAAGGGCACAGGTGGATGCGCAAGGATGTGGTGAGCGTGCTCGCGTGCTCGGGGAGGCAGGAGGTGGTGTGGCTCGGCCGGAATCGAAGGTGGAAGCTCGTTGGAGACAGAGCTGCTCGGGGAGAAATTGGGGTGGCCTGGGGGCGTGCTTGGGGGAGGAGACAGAGGGGAAATGGAGGAGAGTCGTTGGCGTTTAAAGGGGCATGGTTACTGCGAGTAATGGTGGCCGCGTTATGACGAATTCAAGCCGTGAAATCAAAGCAGAAAACGGGGATGAACTGGTCGCTGCGGTGAGGACGATGAACAGGAGGGTGGGGCATACTTGTCAGCGAGAGAGGAAAGTTTCAGGTGGGCTCCAGTTGTCACTCTCTGTGCGGGTAAGTTTCTGAGTGAGAAAAGAATGCTTCGGGGGAGAGAGGTGGGCTGTTTCTGGGTTAGCTGGGCTGGCTGGGCTGGGTCGGCCAGTTTCTATTTTTTTTCTTCCTGTTTGCTTTTTCTTTTTCTAATTCAAATTTCTGTTTTGAATTTCAATCAACTATTCAAACATTCAAACAATTCACCACACTTGTAATGAGTTTTTGGTTTTGTTTATCAACATAAACCAAATCCCAAATTAAAATAATATTTTTATTCATTTTAGGATCCATTCATTAATTTAATAAAATGGACCTTTAGTTATTTAATCAAATAGGGTTTGATTTATTTAATAAAATATCCATTTGAAATCCAAATATTTTCAAAACAAATCAGTAGGTTTTTATTTGAAAAAATAGAAGATACTTTGGAAAACTTGTTCAAAATAAAATAACATTTTTATTTTAGGTTCCATTAATAATTAAATAAAATGGACCTTAGTTATTAAATGAAATAGGATTTGTTTTATAAAAATCTTTATTTTGAAATCTAAAATAACACCAAAACACTTCAGTAAGTTTTATTTTAAGAGTATAAAATACTTGGAAAACTTATTTAAAATAATTTAATAAGTTTTGATGTTTTAATTAAAATGGTAAAACCTTTTATTTAAATAAAATTGGATATTAAATCCTTATTATTTTATTTAAATAAAACTTTACTATTTTTAGTCAAAACAAAACATTTTATTTCAAAAGCTTGGTCAAGGTTTAATTTGGCTCCATAAAATAATCCTTGTTTATAAATCCTCTTTTTCTTTTGAAAACCAAATCTTTTACTTAAAAGATCCAAAATAGTAATTTTAAATATTTCTATTTTCCTTTATTAAATGTTTATCTTTTTAAATCCCTTTAGGATTTATTTGATCCAAATTGGTTTGAAGGTTTCCAATTGGATTCAAAAAGTTTCTTCTCACCCTGAAAAACAACAAAGTTTTATTTTATTCATTTATTTTTCACATTACAAGATTTGGAAAATCTTGGGATGTGACAAGCTACCACCCTTAAAATAAATCTCGTCCCGAGATTTGGGGAGGCTAAGGTTACAAGTTGGCTCAAAACATCTAGGGTACTACCACCCTTAAAATTTTTCCAACTAGTTTACTCATTGGCTTGCTTGGGATCTTGGTGTAACTTTCCTGGACAGAAATTTGCATAGTGGCCTAGTTCCTTGCATTTGAAACATGTGACTAGGCTGAGGTCTCTCATAGGCTTGTTTATCTTGTGTTTCATATTTTCTGGACAATTGCTTGCATAATGTCTTAGCTCTTTGCAGTTGTTGCACCACACTTGGCTAATATTTTTCTTTTCCTTGGGTAACAATTCTTCTTGTTTGTTTCCTTGGTTCTTCTTCTTTTCTGGGCAGTCACTGGCATAGTGTCCTATTTCTTTACATTTATGACATTGCACATGGCTTTTATCCTTCTTTTGCTTTTTGGGTTTCTCCAAAGCTAGGAGTTCTTCTAGTTAATGTTCTTCATATATTTTCTCATAGGTAGGAATTCTTTCTCTCTTCTTGGGGCAGTTAGTAGAGATATGACTTTCTTCTTTACCATTAGGGCATTGATCTTCATGCTCCTTGGATGCGTGATCCTTGTCTCCACAAGTATTGCTAGCTTGGGTTCCTTCTAAAATAACATCTTTGTCATCCTTGTTGTCATTAGCTCTTTGGGAAAAGTTTTCTCCCATGTTGATCATTTGAGTAACCAATCCTTGCAACAATTGGGATTGAAGTTTCAAAATCCTTTGTATGGCTGGGTCTAGTCCATTGTTGTTAGCTAACAGCTGAGTTGTCTCTTAGCTCAACTGGTTTTGGGTTGCTATGAGCTCTTTCATGCTGTCCTCTTGGTTGTTGTTGTTGTCACCATCCTTGATGTTGGAATCTCTTGGAGTAGTCATCTGTTTGGGTTGGATGAGGATTAGAATAGGCAAAATATTTCTAAGTAAGGGTTCTAATCACACACATCACAATTCACTCAAACAATGTGCAAGCATTCACAAACAACTTTTCACTCAAACAACAAAGTTCAAGCACATACTTAGGCAACAAAATATTTTTGTTACACCACATAAGTTGGTGGGTTTGACTTAACTAAATTATGGTGGTCCATCTATATGGTTCACTTGTGATCCTTTTCCATCTTTCTTTGGTTGATTCTTCTTGTATGAGATCATGGTTTCCTTGAGAAAACTCTTGGTTACAAACACTTCAAAGTTGTTGGTTGCTCCTTCTTATTTTGCATTCCCTTAGTCTCCAAATCTTGAGTAAGATTTACTTGTCTCACTTGTAGTCCTTAGTGGTATCCAAGTTGGAAGTCCTTGGGGAATATGCTGAAGATGTTGAAGTCATTAGAGTTGAAGATGTTGAAGTCATTAGAGTTGAAGAAGTTGATGTCATTAGACTTGAAGATGTTGAAGAAGTCCTTTGCACATGGTGTATTCTTTGGCCATGGGGTAGGTTTTTCCATCAAGTTGAAGTAGAAGAGATGTAGAGTTGAAACCAAAATGGTTGAGGAAAGAGTTTACAAGTGTTTTTGTAAATAAGTTTTTGGAACAAGTACAACTCCTATTTTCTAAGGGTTTTTGTCCAATCCTAGGGTTTACAAATCCTACAGGCAACACAATTCTCTGATACCATCTGTAGAGGGAGTGTCCCAGCCTTACATAAATATAAGGTGGAGTCCCCTGTGTTTACAATGCTAGTCCCTGGATCAATAGCTATCATCCACAGTTAAGATGTAATATCAAGAAACAAAGGTCATAATATAACTTTATAACCAGGAATAACATAATTTTATTACATCTTACATAGCTCATTTGGCTATTAGAATACATTGCAGCGGAATATCTATAGTCATGGGGTCCTTCATCTTCAAAGTGCCACAGGAAGATGTTGGTTGTAGACTTTGTAATCCTAATCAATCAATCTTCACTAAAATCAATCAAACCTACAACATTACAAGTTACAGCCACAAGGGTCAATACATTTGAATTGTATTGGCAAGTGATACTATGATAATTTAGTGGATTCTATCATCTATATGCATTTGGCTATGTGGAGTTTGAGGCTTGCATTGCTCAAAATAGATTTTACTTATCATTTTGAAAATACTAAGTTTTTGCTTGGCAAAAACATTTTTCTCAATCAAAGATTTGAAGATCCTTTAACCAAGGCATCTCTCAATCAAAGATTGAAGATTTCAAACAACCCTTGTTCAACCACAAGATTTTAACTTAGAAATTTGAATGATGAGATTCTTGATTGCTTCCATGTCTTGATGCTCAAATTATCCTTTACCAGGGACATGGCTAAGTACTTAGATTTTACACTCTGTAGAGGTGGTGCACTTTCCCCACAAGACTTGGTTTCCCAAGACAAGATCTTTCAGAAGCCTTCCCTTAGACCAAAATGGACGCGCTCCAACCTATCAAACACTACCACCCACTATCCATATGGCTAAGTTCTTGCAACCTATATGATCATGGAAGAGCCCATATTGCCAAGTGGTTGCACTTGAAGCTTCTCAACATTTGACATCTCAAATCTCTTTGTTCCTGGGTGGCCATCCACAAGTGAGATACACAAGGTTCACCAGTCCCCTGGCCTTGTGTAACCACTCAACCAAAAACCACCAAGCAATTACCATACCACCCAGGTGATTCATTAACTTAGTTGTTTTATTAAACAAAAACACAAGTCCTCAGACTTAGAATATTTTTCCATAGTGTGAATATATATTCCACCCATGTTTTCTAGTAGCTAGGCTAAGCTTGATAGTAATAGGAATCTTAACTTAGGAAGATTTCCACTAAGGTTTCATCTACTAGTTTTCCTATAGCAAGGTTTACACTTAGCAAAATTTCATGCAAGTTTTACTTAGCAAAATCACTAATGCATAGTGAAAGTAATGGGACAAAGTATGAAGCTTCACTTGCCTTTTTGGTAGAGTATAGGTTCACTCCTTGTCCTTGCAACAATCACAGTCTTCAAGTCACTACAAATCAATCAAGCAAGGCACAAACTTAATCTACCAATCAAGCAAAACAACACATAAAATGACAAAGTCAAAGTAATGCATGCAAGCATGCCAAGCTTTGTTTTGTTTGAAAAGTGGTTCCTAATGGGTCATAAACATTGGAAAACACCTAATGGTCATTTTGTAAAGTGGCAAAGTCATTTGCAAAAGGTTTCACCTCCTAAACCATTTTCAAAACAAAGTATCATTTTATGTGGTGTAGAAATATTTTTACCAAGGCATTAATCTCCAAGGTTCACCAAATATGTTTTCAAACCATAAAACTTGTTGTTTAGGGTCAGAGAGTTTAAAACAAAACATTTCCCAAAAGTTTTCCTTCAAAATCATTTTTAATAAATAAACCACATTTCTATTTGACTAGAAATGTTTTTAAATCAAAGAATCTTTATTTTGTTTCACCAAATAAATTTTTGAGTCCACAAAGTGTTTCCTAATGTTAGTAGGTTCAAATCAATCCAATTGCCAAATATTTTAACCCCAAATTCATTTTTAAACAATTTTTACATTCTTAACAAGCATACAAATGATTCTGCAAAAACAAACACTCTAACAGATACTATTTGCTAAACCAAGGGCATGGTTGGCTAGGGCTTGTCTTGCTGATTCCAATGATATAAAGTTTGCAAAATTTGGACGTGTGGTTTAAAAGTTACAGTGGTTTCAAAATGGCACTTAAATCTGATTTCAAAATATGTTTTAAACAGAACAGGGGACAAGCGGCGCTTCGCTATTCGCGGGTACCGGTTCAGTGTGGATCACGCTGCAGATCGTTGGATTAAAAGGATCTGTGTGCCTCTGATCAACGCATACCCTTTTGCTTACTTTCTATCCTATCCACCAGATCGAGATCTAACGGCTCTCGGTGCCCCGACCAGAAGCTGGCGGCGCTGGACTCTGATGCGCGGCGGCGGCGGCTTGTCAGTGGCGTCGCCGGCGTTACAGGAAGCAAGAAGGAGGGAGAGGCTACTCACCGAGATCGCAGGAGGCTGGGGAAGCTCATCGTGTGGTCGACGGGGCAAGGGGCGCACGGTCATAGGAGTAATCGCTCGCCCGAGTTTGTTCTGGGGACGACGTGCTCTGGTTGTGGTTGGGGACGGTGCTTTGGATCACCTCGAGACAAAATGATGACGCGGTTAGACGCGCAGGATCAAAACAAAGTTGTGTGCGTGAACGAGAGGTAGAGGGGCGGCCGGAAACTACCTGTGGGGCTCGTCGGAGTTGGAGCGGACGGCGGCGTCGTTCAGCGCTTGTTGCAGACGTTGCTCTGGAGCGCCCGCGGTCGTACGAAGGGCACAGGTGGATGCGCCTGGATGTGGTGAGCGTGCTCGTTTTCTCGGGGAGGCAGGAGGTGGTGTGGATCGGCCGGAATCGAAGGTGGAAGCTCGTCGGAGACAGAGCTGCTCGGGGAGAAATTGGGGCGGCCTGGGGGCGTTCTTGGGGGAGGAGACAGAGGGGAAACGGGGGAGAGTCGTTGGTGTTTAAAGGGGCATGGTTACTGCGAGTAATGGTGGCCGCGTTATGACGAATTCAAGCCGCAAAATCAAAGCAGAAAACGGGGATGAACTGGTCGTTGCGGTGAGGACGATGAACAGGAGGGTGGGGCATACTTGTCAGCGAGAGAGGAAAGTTTCAGGTGGGCTCCTGTTGTCACTCTCTGTGCGGGTAAGTTTCTGAGTGAGAAAAGAATGCTTCGGGGGAGAGAGGTGGGCTGTTTCTGGGTTAGCTGGGCCGGCTGGGCTGGGTCGGCCAGTTTCTATTTTTTTTTCTTGTTTGCTTTTTCTTTTTCTAATTCAAATTTCTGTTTTGAATTTCAATCAACTATTCGAACATTCAAACAATTCAAACAATTCACCACACTTGTAATGAGTTTTTGGTTTTGTTTATCAACATAAACCAAATCCCAAATTAAAATAATATTTTTATTCTTTTTAGGATCCATTCATTAATTAAATAAAATGGACCTTTAGTTATTTAATCAAATAGGGTTTGATTTATTTAATAAAATCTTCATTTGGAATCCAAATATTTTCAAAACCAAATCAGTAGGTTTTTATTTGAAAAAATAAAAGATACTTTGGAAAACTTGTTCAAAATAAAATAACATTTTTATTTTAGGTTCCATTAATAATTAAATAAAATGGACCTTAGTTATTCAATCAAATAGTATTTCTTTTATAAAAATCTTTATTTTGAAATCTAAAATAACACCAAAACACTTCAGTAAGTTTTATTTTGAGAGTATAAAATACTTGGAAAACTTATTTAAAATAATTTAATAAGTTTTGATGTTTTAATTAAAATGGTAAATCCTTTTATTTAAATAAAATTGGATATTAAATCCTTATTATTTTATTAAAATAAACCTTTACTATTTTTAGTCAAAACAAAACATTTTATTTCAAAAGCTTGGTCAAGGTTTAATTTGGCTCCATAAAATAATCCTTGTTTATAAATCCTCTTTTTCTTTTGAAAACCAAATCTTTTACTTAAAATATCCAAAATAGTAATTTTAAATATTTCTATTTTCCTTTATTAAATGTTTATCTTTTTAAATACCTTTAGGATTTATTTGATCCAAATTGGTTTGAAGGTTTCCAATTGGACTCAAAAAGTTTCTTGTCACCCTGAAAATCAACAAAGTTTTATTTTATTCATTTATTTTTCACATTACAAGATTTGGAAAATCTTGGGATGTGACAGGCTACCACCCTTAAAATAAATCTCGTCCCGAGATTTGGGGAGGCTAGGGTTACAAGTTGGCTCAAAAAATCTAGGGTACTACCACCCTTAAAATTTTTCCAACTAGTTTACTCATTGGCTTGCTTGGGATCTTGGTGTAACTTTCCTGGACAGAAATTTGCATAGTGTCCTAGTTCCTTGCATTTGAAACATGTGACAAGGCTGAGGTCTCTCATAGGCTTGTTTATATTGTGTTTCATCTTTTCTGGATAGTTGCTTGCATAATGTCTTAGCTCTTTGCAGTTGTTGCAGCACACTTGGCTAATATCTTTCTTTTCCTTGGGTAAGAATTATTCTTGTTTGTTTCCTTGGTTCTTCTTATTTTCTGGGCAGTCACTGGCATAGTGTCCCATTTCTTTACATTTATGACATTGCACATGGCCTTTGTCCTTCTTTTGCTTTTTGGGTTTCTCCAAAGCTAGGAGTTCTTCTAGTTCATGTTCTTCATATGTTTTCTCATAGGTAGGAATTCTTTCTCTCTTCTTGGGGCAGTTAGTAGAGATATGACTTTCTTCTTTACCATTAGGGCATTGATCTTCATGCTCCTTGGATGCGTGATCCTTGTCTCCACAAGTATTGCTAGCTTGGGTTCCTTCTAAAATAACATCTTTGTCATCCTTGTTGTCATTAGCTCTTTGGGAAAAGTTTTCTCCCATGTTGTTCATTTGAGTAACCAATCCTTGCAACAATTGGGATTGAAGTTTCAAAATCCTTTGTATGGCTGGGTCTAGTCCATTGTTTGTTAGCTAACAGCTGAGTTGTCTCTTGGCTCAACTGGTTTTGGTTGCTATGAGCTCTTTCATGTTGTCCTCTTGGTTGTTGTTGTTGTTGTCACCATCCTTGATGTTGGAGTCTCTTGGAGTAGTCATCTGTTTGGGTTGGGTAGGGATTAGAATAGGAAAAATATTTCTAAGTAAGGGTTCTAATCACACACATCACAATTCACTCAAACAATGTGCAAGCATTCACAAACAACTTTTCACTCAAACAACAAAGTTCAAGCACATACTTAGGCAACAAAATATTTTTGTTACACCACATAAGTTGGTGGGTTTGACTTAACTAAATTATGGTGGTCCATCTATATGGTTCACTTGTGATCCTTTTCCATCTTTCTTTGGTTGATTCTTCTTCTTTGAGATCATGGTTTCCTTGAGAAAACTCTTGGTTACAAACACTTCAAACTTGTTGGTTGCTCCTTCTTATTTTGTGTTCCCTTAGTCTCCAAATCTTGAGTAAGATTTACTTGTCTCACTTGTAGTCCTTAGTGGTATCCAAGTTGGAAGTCCTTGTGGAATATAATGAAGATGTTGAAGTCATTAGAGTTGAAGATGTTTAAGTCATTAGAGTTGAAGAAGTTGAAGTCATTAGAGTTGAAGATGTTGAAGAAGTCCTTTGCACATGGTGTATTCTTTGTCAATGGGGTAGGTTTTTCCATCAAGTTGAAGTAGAAGAGATGTAGAGTTGAAACCAAAATGGTTGAGGAAAGAGTTTACAAGTGTTTTTGTAAATAAGTTTTTGGAACAAGTACAACTCCTATTTTCTAAGGGTTTTTGTCCAATCCTAGGGTTTACAAATCCTACAGGCAACACAATGCTCTGATACCATCTGTAGAGGGAGTGTCCCAGCCTTACAACAATATAAGGTAGAGTCCCCTGTGTTTACAATGCTAGTCCCTGGATCAATAGCTAGCATCCACAGTTAAGATGTAATATCAAGAAACAAAGGTCATAATATAACTTTATAACCAGGAATAACATAGATTTATTACATCTTACATAGCTCATATGGCTATTACATTACATTGCTGCGGAATAACTATAAGCATGGGGTCCATCATCTTCAAAGTGCCACAGGCAGATGTTGGTTGTAGACTTTGTAATCCTAATCAATCAATCTTCACTAAAATCAATCAAACCTGCAACATACAAGTTACAGCCACAAAGGTCAATACATTTGAATTGTATTGGCAAGTGATACTATGGTATTATGGTGGAGTCTATCATCTATATGCATTTGGCTAAGTGGAGTTGAGGCTTGCATTGCTCAAAATAGATTTTTCTTATCATTTTGAAAATACTAAATTTTTTCTTGATAAAATCATTTTTCCTCAATCAAAGATTTCAAGATCCTTGTACCAAGCCATCTCTCCTTCAATGATTGAATAATTCAAACAACCCTTGTTCAACCCACAAGATTTTAATTTAGAAATTGGAATGATGAGATTCTTGATTGCTTCCATGTCTTGATGCTCAATTTGTCCTTTACCACGGACATGGCTAAGTACTTAGTTTTTACAGTCTGCAGAGGTGGTGCACTTTCCCCACAAGACTTGGTTTCCCAAGACAAGATCTTTCAGAAGCCTTCCCTTAGACCAAAATGGACACGCTCCAACCTATCAAACACTACCACCCACTGTCCATATGGCTAAGTTCTTGCAACCTATATGATCATGGCAGAGCCCATATTGCCAAGTGGTTGCACTTGAAGCTTCTCAACATTTGACATCTCAAATCCCTTTGTTTCCTAGGTGGCATTCCACAAGTGAGATACACAACCTAAGTCCATGGCCTTGTGTAACCACTCAACATATCCCAATCCTTCCATTCCACCCAGGAGGTTCATTAATTTAGTTGTTTTATTAAACCAAACCTAAGTCCTCAAACTTAGAATATTTTTCCATATTGTGAATATATCTTCCACCCATGTTTTCTATTATCTAGGCTAAGCTTGATAGTAGTAGGAATCTTTAACTTAGGAAAATCCTACTAAGGATTCATTTACTAGGTGACACGCGGCGTTATTCTACTGGTTGATACCGGTTCGGCTGGATCGGGCGACGCTGGCCGTTGGATTTAATTAACATCGCGCGGCTCAGATCGTTCGATACCCCTTCGCTTATTTTCTTTCCTAGCCGCTGGATCAAGATCGGACGGTTCCTATCAACTAGCCAGGAACTGGCGGCGAGATGTTACCGGTGAGCGGCGGAGCGGCCAGTTGGCGGCGGCGCTGGCGAAGCAGGAAGCAAGGTAGTGTAAGGAGATGCTCACCAGGCTCAGGAGAACACGGCGAAGCTCAAGGTACTCGCGGTTGGTCAAGGGGCACACTAGGGTTGCAGTAATTCCTCGTCGGAGTTGCGAACGGCGTCAGGTGGTCCTGGTTGCGGTCGCAGGCGACGCTGTCGATCACGAGAAGCCAAACAGAGGACTGGGTTAGCTGCGCAAGACCATGGCAAAGATGTGTGCGTGATCTAGAAGACACGGGGTGGTCGGAATTAACCTGTGGGCGTCGTCGGAGTAGAGGCAGACGGCGGCGGTACTGGAGGTTGTCGTTGGCGAGGCTCAGGGGTGTCCGCGGTCGAACGGGTGGTACGGGGAGGAGTGTCTGGGAGTGGGGAAGCTTCTAGGGTGCTCGAGAAGGAAGGGGGTGGCGTGTACTGGCCTGAATTGGCCGGAGACGGTGGTCGGAGCCGAGGCAGTCGAGGAGAGATTGTGGCGGCCTGGAGGCGTGCTCGGGGAAAGAGACAGAGGGGAAACGGAGAGGAGTGACTGGAGTTTAAAGGTGCTTGATCACCGCGAGTAATTGTGGCCGTATTAAAACGAATTAAGCCCGAGGATTCAACGGCAGAGGCGAGTAGGAACGGGTCGCTGCGGGGAGGACGAAGAACAGTAGGGTGTGGGGTCCGCTGGGAGTTAAAGAAAGGGAGAAGGGGAGGGGTCCACATGTCTGTTGCTCCGTGGGTCAGAATATGGGTGCAAATCGTTTTCCTTCGGGGAGGGAGGAAGCTGGGCTGGATTGGGCTGTGTTGGGCTAGTTGGGCCAGATTGGTGGGTTGTTCTATTTTTTTTTCTGTCTGAATTGTTTTTCCTTTTCTATTTCTATTTTTCCTGTTTTGGTTTTCAAACAAACAAACAATGTTCACATCAATTCAAATAACACTCAAACTTTGTAAGTTTGACTTGGTTCTGTTCAGTAGCCTGAACCTAAACCTAAAATCCATAATTTTTAAATAAATAAAGTCCATTATAAATTAAATAGTTGTCCATTGCTAATTAATCAAATTAGGATTTGATTTATTTCAAACTCTATTTAAATCCATATATTTTTCAAAACCAAAATAGTGGGTTGTATTTGAAATAAGGTATATTTAGAAAGCTTGTTTTTAAAATAAATAACAATTTTGTTAAAGGTTCCATTTATAATTTAAATAAATGGATCATGGTTTATTAAATAAATAGGGTTTGGTTTATTTAATAAAATCTTCATTTGAAATCCAAATATTTTCAAAATCAAATTAGTAGGTTTAATTTGGGAAATATATAATATTTGGAAATTTGTTTAAAACAAAATAACATTTTTGCTAAAGGGGCCATTAGTAATTAAATAAAAATGGGCTTTAGTGATTAATTCAAATAGGATTTGTTCTATTGAGATATATATTTTTAAATCTAAAATAAAGCCAAAACACTTCAATAGGTTTTAATTAAGAAAATAAAATCCTTAGAAAGCTTATATAAAATATTTAATAAGTTTGATATTTTAATTAAAATGATAAAACCTTTTATTTAAATAAAGTTGGATATCAAATCCTTATTAATTTATTTAAATAAAACCTTTGTTATTTTTTATTCAAACAAAATGTTTAATTCCAAGTCTTGGCCAAGGTTTAATTTGGCTTTATAAAATAATCTTTATTTATAAGTCCACTTTTATATTTGAAAACCAAATCTTTTATTAAAAGATCCAGAATAGTAATCTAAATATTTTGAAGTTTATTGTTTATTTAACCTTTTTAAATCCCTTTAGGATTTCATTTGATCCAAATAGGTTTTGAAAGTTTCCAATTGGATTCAAAAAGTTTCTTCTGGCCTTGAAAAACAAACAAATTTTTATTTTATTCATTTATTTTCACATTACAAGATTTGGAAAATCTTGGGATGTGACATCTACATGGGTATTGAAGACAAGCTAGCAATGGTGTATGGGAGGACCCTCTGGAAAGACTTCGTCGCATTCTCAATCTGCCGGTACTCCATCTTGGTGAGCACTAATCCAGTGGCCACTGGTGGCAAAAAGATGAGATTGTGACATGTGGGTAAAGTGTACTACTTCTGCAGAAGATAATAAAATCTATGTACTTAGCCGTGTCCCCGGTTATGGACAATACTGAGCAACTAAAGTTTGAAGCTATGGGAAATCTCGACATTCCAATTTCTAAAACAAAACTTTCTAAGTACCAACTAAAGACTTGAAGTACTTGGGGGTACCAAGGAACTCAAGAGATTTTGATAAAAACTTGAAGTACTTGGGGGTACCAAGGAACTCAAGAGATTTTGATAAAACTTGATGCACTTGAGGTTACCAAGGAGCTCAAGGGATTTTTGACAAGGACTTGAACATACACTTCGGATTTTACCAAGGAGTTCAAGGGATTTTGAAAAGGAGATTTGACAAAGGACTAAAACCATTTTGAAAAGATAGGATAAATTATTGCTTTATGCAAATGAGCCTAAAAACTCTACTTAGCCAAATATGCATGTAATGATAGGATCCACTATATTGTACATAGTAGTGAAACTTGCCAATACAATTCAAATGTATTGACCCTTTGTGGCTGTAGATTTCTTAATCTTTGGATCATAGATTTGGACAGCCATGCTATCCTCCTCTAGATTGCTAAGCTGTTAAGTGAGAAATCACCATGTTAGATGAGGTGGAAATGGCTATATGGAAGAACTGGAGTCTATGTCATACACGGAAATTTTACAGTTACCTTTGGGCACTTGCTCTCTATGAACATGTCGTAGGTGATGGTGAAGCCACGCTTCTTTTCCTTCACCTTGACGTTGTCCTTGAGGAGAAGCTTGATGGAGTCGCTCGAGAAGTTGTCCACGGAGATGCGGAGGCTATCCCTTCTATCGTTGGTATACTCGTGCATCAGCTTCGCGTGGTGCTACAGAGGCTGGATTCACCTGATGAACCAACACATGGCTAGGTCCAAGCCGGTCAAACCTATCTCTATGAACCACTCTATCCGCCTTATGGCGCGGGAGGCTTCGATGTCGGAGGGAAGGGAGGCCTGGGATATCCATGTCGAGGCTTCGGCGGCGGCTCCATCGATGAATTCCGGGTGCGTTACTTCTCGGTCGGCAAGAGGGATATCTGGGCCGTAGAAGTAAGTACGCTGCCAGTTCTTGCAGGACTCATGGCCGACGATGTCGGGGAACCGCCGGCCAGGACGGATCTTGAAGCTTATGGTGCCACAATTTCTAAGTTCAGCCTTGCTGGCTCCGGCTTCGCGTTTGACGGTGAAGAAATACACCAAGAGATCTAGCCTAGGCCTAATCCCTAGGTAACCAAGGTTTTGCGGCTGTACTCGATAGTGGTTCAATACGGCAAGGAAGAAGTTAGAGATGGGTAGGGAGATGCCGCATACCAATTGTGCTTTGAGGTACACCTTTTCTCTGGCTTAGGGAGAAGGTGTGACCTCGCTTGCCGGCACCGCCCGCCAGGCGAGCCCCTCTATCGCGGGGAGGTAGCCCTCGACGATCAGCTCCTTGATGTCGCGGTCCGAAATGTCTGAACCGCGCCAATCGCCCTTGTGGGAATCGTTGTCCTCCTCCAACAGCTCCAGCGCCGCTGGATTATGGTCGCCGTCGGTGTTCTCGACCACCGCAGAGACAGGTATGACCAGACCCTCTAGGGGCACGAAAAAGGAGCTCGCCAGCTTCGCCACGGCTTCGCCACGGCTTCGCCACGGCTTCGCCCGATGCCACGATCGAGGGAGAAGAGCTGCTGCTAGCCACTGCGTGTGTTTGAAGGCACTGGCGAGATTGGGAGTTAGGGTTTTTCGCAAGGTTGGACGGAGAGCTTGAGGGGGCGCTCGCTGGAGGAATAAGACGATGCGAGGAGAGAATGAGGTGAAAAGTAAAAGTTCCACCGCAATTACTATTTATGATCTCCAGCATCAAGATTCGTGCAACATAATCGTTGTCGCATAGACGACGTGTGTGCGGACGTGTGCGGAAATTTCTCCACGTCTCTAACCATCGCCGGAAACGGTTCGTATCGCTCCCGCGGGAAAATCATACATGATTGTGTTCTCTGCATATGTGAGTTACGAGGCGTCGCTGACCTACGTTTGCGTCACCCTAGCTATCATAGGCAGATGAGCCATCACATCGGAAGATTCCGGCATGGACGGATCTAGTCCGGCTACGGTAGAGTAAGATGGAAGATTCAGCAATTCTCCGGCTTACTAATCGAAGATGGAGAAAACCTTGCAGGGGTCTTTGGGAGGACTACAAGATATTGCTTGATGATTTGTCGACATCCATCTAGACGGAGCATTCAATGTGAAGAGGCAAGATGGCGCAAGATCTCGGAGTTCTTCGGGGGCTACTGTTCGGGATATGCTATATGGGTATTCTCATAGCATGTCTCCTATCCGGATAACCCGGGTGGCCCACAGTTGGTAGAATGGCCCATGGCCTGCTGGGTGGCCCAGTTAGATGGATCCAGAAGGGAGTCCCATGCCGGATAAAGGAAGTCTACGGTTGGAGTCACCGACGTACCCGGAGCCTTGGAGTACAAGACACGCAAGACTAGTAATAGACGGTGTAGGACTCTGTAACCTGTTCGGCTAGGACTTTTTCCTGTAACCCTAGGACCTGACGACTATATAAGTCGGGCCTATGGGAGCCTTTAGGGCACGATCTCAGACAACTTCAAACAATCGTAGACAACCTCGCACAGCGAACCTATCTTTGTAACTCGGCGTATTGCCCTTATAGTGATTTATAGTGTTGGAGATATGCCTAAGAGGCAATAATAAAGTGATTATTATCATATCTTCATGCTTATGATAATTGTTTACATTCCATGCTATAATTGCATTAACCGGAAACATTAATACTTGTGTGATTTATAAACATAAAAGAGTCACTCGTAAAGCCTCTTGTTAAACTAGGTTGTTGTTTAATATATGATCATGGTTTCCTGATCATGAACATAGAGATGTTATTAATAACAGGGTCATATCATTAGGAGAATGCTATGATGGACATACTCCTATAGTTAAGCGTAGCATAAAGATCAAGTCATTTAATATAGTTCATTTGCTATATGCTTTCTGATACATAGTAACCTAATTCCTTCGACCATGAGATCATGCTAATCACCATCACCGGAAGGATGCTTTGATGACATCAAACACCACACCATAGCTGGGTAGCTATAAAGGTGGCATTGAGTGTTCGGAAATTATGTGTTGAGGCACATGGATCAAGAGTGGGATTTGTCCATCCATATGACGGATACATATACTCTTGGCCCTCTCGGTAGAATGTCATCCAATTGGCTTGCAAGCATGTGACTGGCTCACAAGGGATCACATATCACGGGAACGAGAAAGGAGTAATTATTAGTAACGAGGTTGAACTAGGTATGCAGAGATACCGACGATCAAAACCTCGGATAAGTAAACTATCGTGAGACAAAAGGAAATTGGTATCATATGTAAGTGGTTCATTCGATCGCAAAGTAATCATAGAAATATGTGGGATCCATATGAATTTCCATATTCCTCTATTGGTTATTGATCGAAGATGTGTCTCAATCATGTCCGCATAATTCACGAACCGTAGGGAGACACACTTATGGATTCGATGTTTTCTAAGTAGATATGGAATGTTAGTAGGGATACTGAATGTTGTTTGGAGTCGCGGATGGGATCCGGGATATCATGAGGAGATCCGGAATGGTTCGGAGAATAAGATTCATATATGGAAAGTCCGATTCCGGAGTTCGGGAAAGTTTCCGATGTTTTCATCGGAGAGGTTCTAGAAGGGTCTAGAAGGTTCACCGGACCGGAAGGTGAATGGACCATGAATGTGTCATGGATAAGTGGAATGATTGGCATTTGCAAGACAGAATTAAAGCTCTAAATTGAAAGTCAAACGGGAAGTTTGAAAAGTCAAACTGGAACAATGGTTTCCTAGTGGGAGAAGAAACAAGTCCTTCAATCAATCCAACTTGGGTTTGGGTTTGGATTCAAACCCACCCCTCCCAAGGCTGCCCCTCCCTCTCATGAATAGAGGGGGAGGGCTGCCCCAACAACACAAGCCCTAGCCCTCCCGGCGCCAAGCCGTCGCGCCTCGCCGCCGCCAGCCGCAAGCCGCTGCCGCCGCCGATTCGTCGGCGCCGCCCTAGCTGCCGCCGACAGCTCCTCCTCCTCCAGGTCTTCTAAACCCTAGATCACCGGGAAACCCTAGATCCACCATAACTCGTACCGGCTTAGGCGAAGACCTGCGGGATCTTCCCTCTACTTCCGACACCACGTCGTCATGCTGCCGGAATCGCGAGAGGAGAACTACAACCTCCGCTGTCTGCTGGAACAAGGGAGAGGAAGGTCTTCATCGAGTACCGAACATGTGACCGACTGCGGAAGCGCTGCCGGAACGCAGCGCCGGAAGGATCGTCTACGCGATCTTGAGATCGGAAGTGTACGACTACATCATCCACGAGAATCTGCTCTCGTTAACCGCTTTGAATCTTCGAGGGTTAGTACTCTATCGACTTGTTGCTGCAATCTAGTAGATAGATCTTGGCTTGTGTGTGTTCATGTGCTAGAAATTTTTTGTTTTCCAAGCTACGAACCCCTACAGTGGTATCAGAGCCGTGTCTATATGTAGATCTGTTGCACGAGTAGAACACAATGGTCATTGTGGGCGGTGGTGCTTTTATTATCAATTGCTTTTTGTATATTTTGCATCTCGCGGTATGATGGGATGAAGCGGCCCAGGATAACCTTACATGACATCGTTCATGAGACTTGCTCCACGCTCCACATGCAACTTGTATTGCATAAGTGGCTTTGCGGGTGTCTGTCTCTCCCATCATAGTATAGATTCAATTTACCACGGGCACTTGATAGTTCAAACATCAACATTGTGGTTCTTGTTCGTAAGTTAGAACGACACTTATTGAAAGCCCCAAACCATGTAAAACATGCAAAGAAAATTAGAGGCGTCTAACTTTGTTTTGCAGGGGTGTGCTCTGATGTGATATGGCCATGATTGTGATTATATATGATGTATGCAATGTTCCTTATTGTAAGTCGGCAACCGGCAGGAGCCATATGGTTGTCTTTTAATTCCGTTAAGATCTGCGTGTCTATTATTCAAAGTGGTTGTAATAGTTGATGCTGGTGGAATACAACCATGAAGCGATGCCATTCACCTTGACGCAACACCGGTGATGATCGAGATCATGTTCGTGCTTGAAGATGGAGATCAGATGCATAAGAAGAAAGGTCATATCATATCACATATTATGAATTGCATGTGATATTAATCCTTTTATGCATCTTGTATTGCTTAGTTCATGATGGTAGCATTATAAGATGATCCCTCAAGCACACAATTTCAAATTTTAAAGTGTTCATCCTTAGTAAGCACCGTTGCTAAAGCTCGTTGTTTCGAAGCATCACGTGATGATCGGTTGTGTTAGATTCTGTGAGTGTATACAACGTGAGCAAGCCAGATTTGCTCATGCGGAAGCTAAGGTTTGATCTTGACGAGCCTAGCATGTACAGACATGGTCTCGGAACACGGATCACCGAAAGGTAAAGCATGATTCATATAGTAGATATGATGAACATGTTGATTGTTCGCCTTTGAAGATACATCATCTCTCGTGATGATCGGTTTTGATATGGTGGATTTGGTTCATGTAATCACCAAAACAATGTGAGGGCTATTATTTTGAGTAGGAGTTCAACAACAATATGATTAAAAGTTGAACACTATTTATCATAAATTAAATCAAAGTGAATTTGCATAGTTGTTATAGTCATTGTCACCTGTTTACCACCTTGCGCTTAGTTATAATTGAGATGATAGAACTATAGAATTCTGGTTAGTTACTTTATGAACTGGTATCGTATTGTTTTGAAGTGTTATCTGAAGTTTAAAAGTCCCATTGCAAACTTTCAATAAGTTTCGATTACTCCGTGAAGTTTAATAGTTGGTATTAAATCAAGAGTAACAATTCTAGTGTTAGTATATAAGTATCATTTTTGTCTCCATGATTCTTGATATTCAAAAGATAGTTTGTCACATCCCAAGATTTTCCAAATCTTGTGATGTGAAAAATAAATGAATAAAATAAAACTTTGTTGATTTTCAGGGTGAGAAGAAACTTTTTGATTCCAATTGGAAACCAAAAGGGATTTGAAAATATAAACAATTAATAAAGAAAATATTAAATTTGTGAAATTACTATTTTTGGATATTTTAATAAAAAGATTTGGTTTTCAAAAGCAAAGGATAGAATTATAAATAAGGATTATTTTATAAGCCAAATTAAAACTTGGCCAAGCCTTTGAAATAAAATATTTCTATTTGATAAAAGTATTAAAGGTTTATTTAAATAAAATAATAAGGATTTAATATCCAATTTTATTAGAAATAAAGGTTTTACTATTTTAATTAAACATCAAAACTTGTTAATTTATTTTAAACAAGTTTTCCAAGTATTTTATATTCTGAAATAAAACCTACTAAAGTGTTTTTGGTTTTGTATTTAGATTTCAAAAATAAAGATTTTAATAAAACAAGTCCTACTTAAATTAAATGATTAAGGTCTAGTCATTTAATTATTAATGGACCCTAAAATAAAAATATTATTTTTTATTTTTGGGACTTGGATTTGTGTTGTTAAACAGAACCAAACTCAAATGCAAAGTGTGGTGGAAGTTTGATTGTTTTGAATGTTTTAATTGTTTGATTCAAATTCAAAACAGAAAATCAAATGGAAAATAGGAAAATCAAATGAAAATGCTAAAGGATTCAACCCAACTCGTCTGGCCCAGCAAGCCCAGTTCCAGCCCAGCTACTTCCCCCACGCGCAAATCGTTTTTCGCTCTTTGTCGCACCCGCGCAGACACCGACGAGTGGACCCTCTCCCTCTCTCCCTTTCTCGCTGATAGGCATGCCCCACAGAGCCACCTCAGCGTCGTCTTCCCCCTGATCACGTCGCCCTGCCGTTCCTGCCATTTACGCCGGCAATGAATACGCGTTGAATACGTCCTTGATTCCTCCTAGTAACCGCACCGATATAACCGCCTGCGTCTTACCTCTCTTTTCCCCCAGACGTCGCACCACCGGAGCCATCAGGCTACCCTAATTTCCTCTCAAACCGCCACTACCTCCGGCGAGGTTCTCCATCGATTCCGGCCAGTAGACACCGCCCCTTGCCTCCCTGAGCACATGGTCGTGATCCCCAACCTCTGGCTCTTCTCCCTGTGCCTTCTGTTCAACCGCGCTCACCCCAGAGCCTCGGCTTCGACAACCTCTGAGCGCCACCGCGTCTGCTTCTTTCTCCGGCAACCTCCCCTGGTAAGTCTCGACCGCCCCGACACCTCCTATTGATGCTCACTTCATCAGCAGATCAAACCGCGTCTAACCATGCCCTTATTCTTCCTAGGGGTGATCTGCAACGTCGCCTTCGACGACCTCCAGAGCCGCCTAACGCCGCCAACCGCTCCGGCGAGCAATCCCCGTCGCGTCTGAGCGCCCCTCGACGAACCGGCCACGCCTCGAGCTTCACCGCCACCCTACGAGCACGGTGAGCATCTCCACTTCTCTCCTTGCTTCCTGTAACAGCCTCTAGCACACTGTCTGACCGCGCGCCGCCGCTCACCGCTGCGCATCTCCGCCTGTTATTGACCAAGCAGTCGTGTCCGTAGGATCTAGATCGGACGAACGCGATAGAAGCTAGAGGAAGGGGTAAGTAGCATCTCAGCGCCGTGCGATGTAATTTAATCCAACGGACTGTATCGCTCGATCCACGCGAAGTGGTACTGACCAGTAGAAACGTGCCGCGTGGCACTAGTTGGTTTAAAACAGATTTTAGAATCTGATTTAGATGCAAATTTGTAAACCTCATAACTTTTGATCCAGACGTCCAAAATTTACAAATTTTATATCAATGGAATCAGTGGAACAAGCCCTAGAAAACCATGCAATTTGTTTAGTAAAAAGCTTCTGGTAAAATGTTTGTTTTTGTAGAAACTTGTGTATGCTTTTTTAGGTTATAAAATTATTCCAAAATGATTTTGAGGTTGAAATCTTTGCAAATTGGTTTGTTGTGAACCTACTGACCCTAGGAAACAACTTGTGGATTTAAAAATGTATTTTGAGAAGATTAGGATTGAAAAATTAAATTAACTCATTTCTAGTCAAATCAAAATATGGATTTTGTTATGGAAATGATTTTTGAGAAAAACCTTTGGCAAATGTGTTGATTCAAACCTACTGACCCTAAACACCAAGTTTTGTGAACTAACAACTTATTTGGTGAACATTATAAAATTGTTTCTTTGCTAAAAACATTTTCCACCATATGAAATAATGATATGATTTAAGAAATGGTCTATAGATAAAACCCTTTTGCAAATGGCTTTGCCACTTTGGAAAATTACCACTTTTAACCTTACAATGTATAGAGCCTAGTAGAAACCACCTTTGCAAATAAAACTATCTTTTGCATGCCTGCATGCATGACTTAGCTTCTATTATTTTATGTGTGATGAATTGTTTGAATAATTGTTGGAATGTTAGTTGAATCTATGTTTGCTTGATTGATTTGTAGTGAAGTTAGAAGAGTGTGACATTAGCAAGATCAAGAAGTGAACCAACATTCCCTACCAAAAAGGCAAGTTACACTATCATCCAAGTCCTACTATTTTCAATTACACTTAGTGGATTTTTAAACTTGCATGAGAAGGACTACTATATTTTGCTATGCTAAATCCTAATAGGATACCCTTATACATTCCTTAGTGAAAGCAATGTAGTTGTAATATGCTTAGCCCTGCTATATATATTTTGAGAAAGGATACATGTTGAGATTTTGAAGTATTGAAAAGACTTGTGTTTTATATAATAAAACAAGTACTCAATGAACCACCTGGGTAGACAAGGATACTCAAGTTTTGGACAAGGTGGCAACAAGAGGAACCATGTTTATATGGCAATCTATTTTTGTTGTGCACCAGATGAAAACCACCCAGGGACTTAGAGATTGAACATGTTTCTCGTATAGTGGCTTCCGTGTACAACCACATGCTAAATGGGCACTGGCTTAGTCAACTACATTGGGAAGACCCATGCATTGCCCTCTTCAGGTTAACTAAATGAGGGAACTTGGAACCCTACATTGGTGCCTGGTAGACAAGCTAGATTGGGAGGACCCTATGGAAAGACTTCGTCACATTCTCAATCTGCCGGTACTCCATCTTGGTGAGTACTTATCCAGCGGCCACTGGTGGCAACAAGATGAGAGTGTGTCATGTGGGTAAAGTGTACAACTTCTGCAGAAGATAAAATTCTAAGTATTTAGCCGTGTCCCCGGTTATGGAGAATACTGAGCAACAAGCCTGAAGCTATGGGAAATCTCGACATTACAATTTCTAAAAGAAAAACTTAAAAGTGACAACAAAAGACTTGAAGCACTTGGGGTGTACCAAGGAGCTCAAAAAGATTTTAACAAAGACTTGAAGAACTTGGGGTGTACCAAGGAGCTCAAAATATTTTAACAAAAACTTGAAGCACTTGGGGTGTACCAAGGAGCTTAGAAAGATTTTGACAAAAGACCAAAACTGTTTTGGAAAGATAGGATAAATTATTGCTTTCTGCAAATGAGCCTAAAACCCTACTTAGCCAAATATGCATGTAATGGTAGGATCCACTTATTTCTACATAGTAGTGAAACTTGCCAATACAATTCAAATGTATTGACCCTTGTGGCTGTAACTTGTTATGTTGCAGGTTTGTTTCATATTAGTGAAGTTGATTGATTAGGATTACAAGTCTACAACCAACATGTTTGCCTGTGGCACTTTCAAGATGAAGGACACCATGCTTATAGATATTCTGCTGCAATGTAATGTAATAGCCAAATGAGCTATGTAAGATGTAATAAAATTATGTTATTCCTGGTTATAAAGTTGTATTATGACCTTTGTTTCTTGATATTACATCTTAAATGTGGATGCTATCTATTGATCCAGGGACTAGCATTGTAAACACATGGATCTCTACCTTATTAAAGGTTGGGACCTCTTACAGATGGTATCAGAGCATTGTGTTGCCTATAGGATTTGTAAACCCTAGGATTGGACAAAACCCCTTAGAAAAATAGGAGTTGTATTTGTTCCAAAACTTATTTACAAACAATCTTGTAAACTCTTTCCTCAACCACTTTGATTTTAATTCCCCACCTCTTCTATTTCAAACTTGATGGAAAAACCTACCCCATGGCCAAAGACTTCACCATGTGCAAAGCACTTCATCAACTCTAATGACTTCAACATCTTCAACATTTTCACCAAGGACTTCAACCTTGGATATCACTAAGGACAAGTAAGACAAGAAATCTTGCTCAAGGATTTGGAAACTAAGGAAACACAACTTAGAAGGAGCCATCAATACCTTGATGTTTGTGACCAAGAGTTTTCCCAAGGAAACCATGATCTCATGCAAGAAGGAATCAACCAATAAGGATGGAAAGATCACAAGTGAACCATATAGATGGACCACAATATTTTGTTTAAGACAAACCCACCAACTTATGTGGTGTAACAAAAATATTTTTGGTTGCCTAAGAATATGCTTGGAAACTTGTGTTTGGAAGGAGTATTGTTTGTGATTGCTTGCACATTGTTTGTGTGAATTGTGATGTGTGTGATTAGAATTACTTCCTTAGAAATATTTTGCCTATTCTAATCTCAATTCAAACCCAAACAGATGACTACTCCAAGAGACTCCAACATCAAGGTTGATGACAACAACACCAACCAAGAGGACAACATGAGAGAACTCATATCAACCCAAAACCAGTTGAACCAAATGACAGCTCAATTCATAGCCAACACCAGTGGGGAAGATCCAACCCTGCAAGGATTTTTGGAAAACCAAGCCCAAATGTTGCATAAGGTGACAGATCAAATGATCACCATGGAAGGCAACTCTTCCAAAGGTGTTTGTGACAACAAAGATGACAAAGATGTTATTCTAGAAGGAACCAAAGCTTGCAATATTTGTGGAGACAAGGATCACACTTCCAAGGAGCATGGAGATCAATGCCCCAACTGTGAAGAGAAACATCCAGCTGGCCAATGTCCCACCTCTCAAGCTGCTTGTTACCTATGTGAAGGAAATAATCATGTCCCTATCCAGTGCCCCATCTATTCCATAGTTGAACAAAGGAAACAAGGTGGAGTGCAACAAATGATTGCAAACTATCAAGAAGGAGCTAATTCTACCAAGAAGGATGATGACAAAGGAAAAGATCCACTTATACCCCCATGCAATACAACCCAATTTAAAGGACCAAAGAAGAGACATATGAATTATCCAAGGAGCAATAGAAGGTCCAAGAAACCAGTAGACATTCCCAACTATGAGATAACATATGAACAACATGAACTAGATGCACTCCTAGCTTTGGAGAAACCCAAGAAAAAGAAGGACAAAAGCCATGTGCAATGTCACAATTGCAAAAAAAATGGGACAATATTCTAGTGAATGTCGAGAGAAGCAGAAATATAAGGAGATTGGCCAAGTATGGTGCAACAACTGCAAAGAGCTAGGCCATTATGCAGCAACCTGTCCACAAGAGATACGTGAAGAACTCAAGCTTATCGCATGTTACAATTGTGGTAACCATGGACATTATGCAAGCAACTGTCCAGAAAAGATGAAGCACAAGATAAACAAGCCTATGAAGGATCTCAGCCTTGTCACATGTTCCAAGTGTGGAAACAAAGGACACTATGCAGATGTTTGCCCAGAGAAGTTTCCCCAAGATCCCAAGCAAGCCAATATGTAATTTAGTTGGAAAATTTATAAGGGTGGTAGTACCCTAGATGCTTTGAGCCTACTTGTAACCCTAGCATTCCCAAATCTCGGGACGAGATTTATTTTAAGGGTGGTAGCCTGTCACATCCCAAGATTTTCCAAATCTTGTAATGTGAAAAATAAATGAATAAAATAAAACTTTGTTGATTTTCAGGGTGAGAAGAAACTTTTTTATTCCAATTGGAAACCTTCAAAACCTATTTGATCAAAAAAATCCAAAAGGGATTTGAAAAGATAAACAAGCAATAAAGAAAATATTAAATTTGTGAAATTACTATTTAATATCCAATTTTATTTAAATAAAATAATAAGGATTTAATATCCAATTTTATTAGAAATAAAGGTTTTACTATTTTAATTAAACATCAAAACTTGTTAATTTATTTTAAACAAGTTTTCCAAGTATTTTATATTCTCAAATAAAACCTACTGAAGTGTTTTTGGTTTTGTATTTAGATTTCAAAAATAAATATTTTAATAAAACAAGTCCTATTTGAATTAAATGATTATGGTCTAGTCATTTAATTATTAATGGACCCTAAAATAAAAATATTATTTTTTATTTTTGGGACTTGGATTTGTGTTATTAAACAAAACCAAACTCAAATGTAAAGTGTGGTGGAAGTTTGATTGTTTTGAATGTTTGAATTGTTTGATTGAAATTCAAAATAGAAAATCAAATGTAAAATAGGAAAAAGCTTTAGTACAAAAAAAATGCTAAAGGTTCAACCCAACTCGTCTCGCCCAGCAAGCCCAGTTCCAGCCCAGCTACTTCCCCCACGCGCAAATCGTTTTTCACCCTTTCTCGCACCCGCGCAGACACCGATGAGTGGACCCTCTCCCTCTCTCCCTTTCTCGCTGACAGGCATGCCCCACAGAGCCACCTCAGCGTCGTCTTCCCCCTGATCACGTCGCCCTGCCGTTGCTGCCATTTACGTCGGCGATGAATACACATTGAATACTTCCTTGATTCCTCCCAGTAACCGCACCCATATAACCGCCCGCGTCTTACATCTCTTTTCCCCCAGACGCCGCACCACCGAAGCCATCAGGCTGCCCTAATTTCCTCTCAAACCGCCACTGCCTCCGGCGAGGTTCTCCATCGATTCCGGCCAGTAGAAACCACCCCTTGCCTTCCTGAGCACACGGCCGTGATCCCCAACCTCTGGCGCTTCTCCCTGTGCCTTCTGTTGAACCGCGCTCACCCCAGAGCCTCGGCTTCAACAACCTTTGAGTGCCACCGTGTCTGCTTCTTTCTCCGGCGACCTCCCCTGGTAAGTCTCGACCACCCCGGCACCTCCTATTGATGCTCACTTCATCAGCAGACCAAACCGCGTCTAACCATGCCCTTATTCTTCCTCGGGGTGATATGCAACGTCGCCTTCGACGACCTCCATAGCCGCCTGACGCTGCCAACCGCTCCGGCGAGCAATCCCCGTCGCGTCTGAGCGCCCCTCGACGAACCGGCCACGCCTTGAGCTTCACCGTGACCCTGGGAGCACGGTGAGCATCTCCACTTCTTTCCTTGCTTCCTGTAACAGACGCTAGCACACCGTCTGACCACGCGCCGCCGCTCACCGCCGCGCAGCGCCGCCCGTTATTGACCAAGCAGTCGTGTCCGTAGGATCTAGATCGGACGAACGCGATAGAAGCTAGACGAAGGGGTAAGTAGCATCTCAGCGCCGTGCGATGTAATTTAATCCAACGGCCTGCATCGCTCGATCCACGCGAAGCGGTACTGACCAGTAGAAACGTGTCGCGTGGCACTAGTTGGTTTAAAACAGATTTTAGAATCTAATTTAGATGCAAATTTGTAAACCTCATAACTTTTGATCCACAGGTCCAAAATTTACAAATTTTATATCAATGGAATCAGTGGAACAATCCCTAGCCAACCATACAATTTGTTGAGTAAAAAGTTTCTGGTAAAATTTTTGTTTTTGCAGAAACTTGTGTATGCTTGTTTAGGTTATAAAATTATTCCAAAATGATTTTGAGGTTGAAATCTTTGCAAATTGGTTTGTTGTGAACCTACTGACCCTAGGAAACAACTAGTGGATTTAAAAATGTATTTTGAGAATATTAGGATTGAAAAACTGAATTAACTCATTTCTAGTCAAATCAAAATATGGATTTTGTTATGGAAATGATTTTTGAGGAAAACCTTTGGGAAATGTGTTGATTCAAACCTACTGACCCTAAACACCAAGTTTCGTGAAATAACAACTTATTTGGTGAACATTATAAAATTGTTGCTTTGCTAAAAACATTTTCCACCACATGAAATAATGATTTGATTTAAGAAATGGTCTATAGATAAAACCCTTTTGCAAATGACTTTGCCACTTTGGAAAATGACCACTTTGAACCTTACAATGTATAAAGCCTAGTATAAGCCACCTTTGCAAATAAAACTATCTTTTGCATGCCTGCATGCATGACTTAGCTTCTATTATTTTATATGTGATGAATTGTTTGAATAATTTTTGGAATGTTAGTTGAATCTATGTTTGCTTGATTGATTTGTAGTGAAGTTAGAAGAGTGTGACATTAGCAAGATCAATAAGTGAACCAACATTCCCTACCAAAAAGGCAAGTTACACTATCATCCAAGTCCTACTATTTTCAATTACACTTAGTGGATTTTGAAACATGCATGAGAAGGACTACTATATTTTGCTATGCTAAATCCTAATAGGATACCCTTATACATTCCTTAGTGAAAACAATGTAGTTGTAATATGCTTAGCCCTGCTATATATATTTTGAGAAAGGATACATGTTGAGATTTTGAAGTATTGAAAAGACTTGTGTTTTATATAATAAAACAAGTACTCAATGAACCACGTGGTGGACAAGGATACTCAAGTTTTGGACAAGGTGGCAACAAGAGGAACCATGTTTATATGGCAATCTCTTTTTGTTGTGCACCAGATGAAAACCATCCAGGGACTTAGAGATTGAACATGTTTCTCGTACAGTGGCTTCCGTGTACAGCCACATGGTAAATGGGCACTGGCTTAGTCAACTACATTGGGAAGACCCATGCATTGGCCTCTTCAGGTTAACTAAATGAGGGAACTTGGAACCCTACATTGGTGCCTGGTAGACAAGCTAGATTGGGAGGACCCTATGGAAAGACTTCGTCACATTCTCAATCTGCCGGTACTCCATCTTGGTGAGTACTTATCCTGTGGCCACTGGTGGCAACAAGATGAGAGTGTGTCATGTGGGTAAAGTGTACAACTTCTGCAGAAGATAAAATTCTAAGTACTTAGTCGTGTCCCCGGTTATGGACAATACTGAGCAACAAGCCTGAAGATATGGGAAACGTCGACATTCCAATTTCTAAAAGAAAAACTTGAAAGTGACAACAAAAGACTTGAAGCACTTGGGGTGTACCAAGGAGCTCAAAAAGATTTTAACAAAGACTTGAAGCACTTGGGGTGTACCGAGGAGCTCAAAAGATTTTAACAAAAACTTGAAGCACTTGGGGTGTACCAAGGAGCTCAGAAAGATTTTGACAAAAGACCAAAAATGTTTTGGAAAGATAGGATAAATTATTGCTTTCTGCAAATGAGCCTAAAACCCTACTTAGCCAAATATGCATGTAATGGTAGGATCCACTTATTTCTACATGGTAGTGAAACTTGCCAATACAATTCAAATGTATTGACCCTTGTGGCTATAACTTGTTATGTTGCAGGTTTGTTTGATATTAGTGAAGTTGATTGATTAGGATTACAAGTCTACAACCAACATGTTTTCCTGTGGCACTTTGAAGATGAAGGACCCCATGCTTATAGATATTCTGCTGCAATGCAATGTAATAGCCAAATGAGCTATGTAAGATGTAATAAAATTATGTTATTCCTGGTTATAAAGTTGTATTATGACCTTTGTTTCTTGATATTACATCTTAAATGTGGATGCTAGCTATTGATCCAGGGACTAGCATTGTAAACACAGGGATCTATACCTTATCAAAGGTTGGGACCTCTTACATAGTTTCAATATCAAGGTAATCTAGGAGTTGAAAGAGTTGTTTCAGAAACCATCATGTATGAAAGATATTGCGATATCTGAAATGATGTTTTGATTACAACATGATAGAGTATAATATGGCAAAGATTATGTTCTCATATTTGATGAGAATTTACAAAAGGTTGGAGACACTAGTTGTCCTAATCCTCCAAAAGGTTTTGGAGAGCAACATTATACTCGCGATTCACCATTATAAGCTAATTAGCTTGATCATGAATAATTCCATGAGAAGGGTGAATATTTGATGTAGGTAAAATGTTTACTACACCAAGAGATTACTAAAGAAAGGAATTTGAAAGAACACCAAACATTTGATGATGGTGATCTACTTCAAAGTGCAAGTCCAAAGACATTGGTATTTAACTATAGACGCTTTGGACTATGTGTCATGTGTATGGCTCCAGTATTTATGTTTATAGATTCTTTCAAACAGAAAAGGAAATATTGAAAGAGAATCTCATAAATATATGGCAGAAAAGAAAAGACTAGAATTGTTCAGCTTAGGTATATAGAGGATATACGTGTTATGGCTGTATTCTTTGCTTGTTAAATAATGTGGTTCTTAAGTATTGGATACTGAATTTGTTGGTATGAATCGTCATACGAAACAATAGAATTCATGAACTAAAATGGCCTAAGTAACTAGCAAAATAATATGTGATGATGTTCATCGAGAACAAATAAAGGGTTATTGTGTTGCTCGTTAAACATCAAAGCTTTCCTTCAAGATTTGTATTATCAGGTATTATGAGAACAAAAGGGTTGTTCAATTAATTGCCGTAATCCATAAAAGATGGATGATTTACAAATCTCGTTGGAGAAATCACACCCATAAAACTAGTGCTAAAAATGTCCATAGATGAATTGATTTAAAGATCACTTAGGAAGTGACATCGCCATTTAAATTATGTTGGAAAGAAAACATGAAGAAACTCCATGTGGATGGAATTTTGGAGTCTTTTTATTTTTGATCAAATGACGCTTGTGAAACTTTCCTAGAGATAATTAAAACTTCGTTCATAGGGCAAAAGGGAACGAATGACTAGCTTATATGAACTTGTACATATTGTTGTATGAAGTCCATTATGTGTAGTCAAGAGCGATGGATTTCAACTTCATATGCTTTCTCAGAAAATTTGAGTGAATATATGAATATTTACTTAATAAGGATGAAGTATGAAACATTTGAAAAGTTCAAAGACTTTCAAGATGAAGTGCAAAATCATTGTAACAAGAATATAAATAGTTTATGATAAGATCATAAAGGAAGATATTTGAGTTACAAGTTTAGCATAATAGCTAAGATTTAAGGAATCGTTCCGTGGATTTGCACTTCCCGAAACACCATAAGAGTATGGAGCATTCGATATATGTAATTAAACCTTGTTTGACATGGTAAGATCAAAGGTGTAATTCATAAAACTGCCTTTATATTTTAAAGATTAAAAGATTTTGAGACTACCATTTTTCCACTAAAAAGAGCTCCATCATAATCCGTTGAAATGACACCATATAAAGTTCTGGTTTGGGATAAAACCCAAGTTGTCCTTTCTTAAACATTGGTATGCTATGCATAAGAAAGATGTTTGCAACCACAGTCGGATGAACCTATCTTTGTATGTTATTTCGAATAACTGTTAAGTATTCCTCCATAACATCGGATACAAAAGTGTCGCTTAGAATGTCAAGTTTCTTTGAGAAGGAATTTTTCTTGAAAAGATAAGTGGGAGGACAATAGAACTTTGATAAGGTTAAAAGAACCTTAGCTATATGTGCAGAGTTGCGCAGCGCCGAAAAGTGTTCCGGAGGCAGCAACAATGCTCATGGCTCACGTTCCTCAAAGGTTGTGGTTACAGAGGTCAAAGTTTCTATTGAACCAAGTAGGTCGGGTAAACAATCAAATACCAAAATTTGAGGGTTGAATCATTATTTGAGAATAATGAATGGACTACATACAAAGAAGTAATGATGAGGCCTAACTCTGCAAATGGCTTGAAGCCATAAAATCCATGATAGTTCCATACACGAGAAATCAAGCTTTGAACTTGAAGGACCCTCGAGAAAGGTGTAAGACCTTACAGTCGTGTTTGGATCTATAAAGAAATAGACATGGATGTTTCACATCTATGAAATAGTCGGCATGTTGGTAAAGAGTTCACAACAATGTTCAAAGGTTGTATATGATAAGATTTGATCTTTCATAGCGATATTTAGTATAGACGGATTCATGTAGCAACCACTACATATAATTTTGTTATGTGGTAGTTGAATAAAGAAAACAAGTTCTTCTAATAGAATTGTTACCTAGGACGTGTGCATAACACGGTCCATAGGGTTTTGTTAATTCAGAGGATGCTAAAAACGTATGCAAACTACAATGGTTGAAGTGAGCATCACGGAGTTGGAATCTTCACCATGATGAAATTGTTAAAAGAGTTTAAATTCATAAGAGACGATGAAGATGCTTGCATTTGCAAGAAATTAAGTGGGAGCGCTAAGACATATTTCTAATACATTATGTGGAAGACATATTATTGATTGGAAATGATGTATCTTTTATTAACACATATTAAGAATTTCATCCGATGAAAGACTTAGGCAAAACCCAAATATTTGGCATGAATAGACGCTAAAATGGTTGTGCCGAAAGTACATAGATGATGTATTGAATGAGTTCAATATAGAAACTACAAGAAAGTTTCTTGTCGCACAGAAAGGATTGAATGAGTTCAATATTGATGATATATTCAAGTGTATTGACACTTGGTAAGTGAAACAAAGATTCAAGTATAGATTGATACCTGATGTATGAAATCACAAAGAGTATTTATATCAATCATACTGTCATATGTACAAATCCAGATATGTCCTACGCTCTAAATGTTATGAGCATATACGAGAATGATTCATAAGATGATTATTGTACGATAGTAAGGATATTCTTATGATCATTTGGATGAACTAAGAATATATTATTTTTAGAAGTGACAAATAAATGGTTAGTTCATTGTAAAAGTAGTACATTGATACTAGTTTTTGTCACATAGTACAACTTAAGTTTATCTCAATATAAACTAAGGGTGGCACGATATAATGGAAAGTAAGTTCCATAATGGATTTGGATGAGTTCCAAAGTTAAGACATTGTGACAGATACTACAAGAAAAGGCTAAGTATATGACTGCTATTATAGCAACAAAAGAGGGCATTTGTGTCAAGTAGTTTGTTATCAAACTAGGTGTAGTTCACAGCGGGATAATACTATGAAGATATATTGTACGACAATATTGTCAACATGTTTGAACCCCTAGGAACTAAAGGTCTCACAAAAAGACCAAATTTATACATAGTCATCTCATTAGAGAATGAGTGATGCATAGAGACGCAAACACATGCAATGAGTGATCCGGAGATCAGTTGACCACTAGCAATCGTGTAAATACAACACAGGAAAACCATAGGTGTTGAATGCACAAAGGTTTGAAACTAGATTACTTACTCTAGTGCAAGTGGGAGACTGTTGGAGATATGCCCAAGAGGCAATAATAAATTGGTTATTATCATATCTTCATGCTTATCATAAATGTTTACATACCATGCTATAATTGTATTAACCGGAAACATTAATACTTGTGTGATTTGTAAACATAAAAGAGTCCCTAGTAAAGCCTCTTATTAAACTACCTTGTTGGTTAATATATGATCATGGTTTCCTGATCATGAACATAGAGATGTTATTAACAACAGGGTCATATCATTAGGAGAATGATATGATGGACATACTCATATAGTTAAGCGTAGCATAAAGATCAAGTCATTTAATATAGTTCATTTGCTATATTCTTTCTTATACATAGTAACCTAATTCCTTCGACCATGAGATCATGCTAATCACCATCACCGGAAGGATGCTTTGATGACATCAAACACCACACCGTAACTGGGTGGCTATAAAGGTGGCATTGAGTGTTCGGAAAGTATGTGTTGAGGCACATGGATCAAGAGTGGGATTTGTCCATCCATGTGACGGATAGTGTCGTGGGAATGACCACGGCAGATGCTGCAATCGGCAGCGAGTAGTAGAACGAAGGGCAAGGGCGGCCAGCCATCTGCGGTGCGAGATGAGGGCGGAGACACAGGGTTTTACCCAGGTTCGGCCCCCGGAGGGTAAAGACCTACTCCTGCTAGATTGTATTATGATGGAGATACAATGGGGCGAGCTCGACGGCTAGGCGGCGAGTCGCTTGGGTGGATGATGGAACGTCGTTTACACGCCCTGTAGGGAGGTTTATATAGACTCACCCTCCCCTAGGGTTTACATATCTCAACCGAATCAGTTAAGGTTTCGGCCCTCGTTTAACCTAATCCGACTGGGCCTATCTACTCTCCTAGGCCTTCAACTTCCAGTCGCTTGGATTCACGCCAGGTCTTGATCCAGTCGCCGTCTTGCAGGCCCACTCGCCATCTCCTACGCAAGTCGGAAACTTCCTGGTGGGTATACCCCGGTAGGCATATCCCCATCAGTAGTCCCCGAGGCCGTCGTCGATTGGGAGCAGGTGGTTACTAGCAGTCGGAGCATACGTGTCCAATGCGGACATCAAGTCGAATCGGTGGCGGGCTCCTGAATAAAGGAAAAAAACTAGTCATTTTGGTCGCAGCTTGGCGAACGGGTCGGCGAAATATTTAGTCACTGTTGTAGTGGTCGGGTCGGCGAGCCGAGTGGCTGAAGTTGGACCGTCAAACGCAGTCAAAACTAGCCGTTGGGGTAATCCAACGGTAACATTTGGCGTAATCACCGCGTAGTAACGGCTCCCTGATTTGGCGGGTAACAACCGCTATATAAAGGGAATGGTAGGCGATCGGAGAACCACCTCCTCATCATTTCCTGCGATTGCGCGCACCTCCGTTTTCCTCCGCATCGCGATCCAGCCGATCCAAAATCCTCCGACCTCCACGAACCTTTCCGCCAATGGCCCCCTCCACCGAACCATGGGGCAGGTCCAAGTGTACGAGAGTGCTACTGGCGTCTTTCGAGGAAGCCGGGATCCTGCGCGCCGGCAGGTGGCGCATCCCCGCGGCCGGAGAGGTGACTCCGGACCCGCGCGAGGGAGAATTCGTCTGCTTCACCAGCCACCTGGAACGGGGGCTGGGATTCCCCACATCTCTCTTCTTTCGGCACTTCTGCGCCTTCTACGGGATCCACCCATCGGACCTGGGCCCGCACAGCATCGAGCATCTCGCCATTTTCGTGGCGTTCTGCGAGTGCTACCTGGGCTGCAGGCCCTACTTCCCCCTGTGACAAGATCTGTTCCACGGGAGGATCAGTCGCGAAGAAGCAGGCGGCCCAATGCTTGCTGCAGGTGGCTTGACGTTTCAGTTGAAGTCGAAGGCCTCCTTTTTGATCTGATGCTACCTGCCAAGGCGGCGAGCGAGTGGAAGAAGTCTTGGTTTTACGTCACCGAGGCGACTCCAGACGGCAAGGTGGCGATCCCAAGATACTCCTCCGACTGGCCCGAACCGCGCCGACTCTAAGTCGGTAAGCTTCCAACAGACCAGCGGATGGTCCTGGATGAGATGCTTCAAACCATTCGCGGCCTAAAGAAGAAGGGTCTTCAGACCATCAACTTGTACAACTGTTGGCTCCGGCGGCAAATCGTTCCCCTGGCCCGCCGTGACCATTACATGTACGAGTACACGGGCCGGGAAGATTCGACGAAATCCTGACTCGCCGAGTGGAAGCTCGAGGACTACATCCCAGCGTTCAAGAAGATCACCCAGGCAGCGTACCTGGACGCAAAGGCCGGGGTCGCCCCCTACACCGCGAAGCATCTAGCCCCGACGGTAAGTCATTTTCTATCATTCGCAGTCGCAATTGATGCTGTCGCGACTTATACTGATACTGTCTCATGACTATTGCAGTTATTTCAAGTAGTGGAAGGGTGGCTTCCGCCCGCGGACGACGAGAATTCGAGCTCTCCGTCCAGGACGGGGGCGAATCGCCTCCTGCAAGGGGCGGCATCAAGAGCGACAGGAGCGGCGACGACGACGAGTCCGAGAAAGAGGTCGCCCCACTGGTTCGCAAAACTCGCTACAACGTCAGCGTGAACTCGAAGCGAGCAGAAGCCTTGAACGTCATGATGATGATGACGACAAGCTCCCCGAGCACACCTCGCATCGCGAGGATACTCCGTCGAAAAAGAAGAAGAAAGAAGTGAAGGCCCCTCCGAAGAGGAAGAAGAAGCCGACAAAACAGGCATCTCCGCCTCGTTCGGCGAGTAGCTCCAACGCCATCAGCCTGGCCAGGGACGAAGCGCCACAGACGACGGCAGCACCGGATGCAACCGCCGCCCTGAGTGAGGTACCTCTGGCCTCGATTCCCCCCGTTCGCCCCAGTCTCTGGGTCGGGGGATGCTCCGGTCGCGGCACCTTCGCCTCCCAGGAGAGATCCTGCTGAAAACGTTCTGGAGGCTCCTGTCGCGGCCTCGTCAACGAAGAGGCCGTTCGTGTCTTGGTTCCATGATGTCCTGGAGATGGGCCTCAGTCGGAAACTGGGCCCCGAACTGGAGAAGCCGGCTAGCATCCGCACGGGGCTGCGGTTCATACCAGACGCCAAGTGAGTTTTATTCACTTGCCTTGCTTTTCGTTGTACTCGGACCACTTTGCGCATGTAATCAATTTGCAGGACTGGAGTTAAAAAGATAGGCCACCCGTCTGTGGCCAAAGTGCCGCCAGTCGTCGCCGAGGAGGACCCCTCTCAGAAGAGGAAGGATGATGAGGTCGCTGTCCCCACAGACATTGCCAAGAAGGACAAGAGCGACGACGTCGTCACGGTGTCTGATGACACGACGATTGCTTCGAGTGATCCTGCGGCAGGGGCGGCCTTGACGATCAAGGAGGGTTCTTCCTCGCCTGGGATGGCCGAGCCGGCCTCTTTTGGTGTCGGCGCGTCCATCGCGACCTTCCCCTGCTTCATGGCCAGAGCGGCTATGGCGAGTGGTACCACGCCATCGAGCCGCATGCCTGGGGTCACCGAAACGGAGGTTGAGCAGCGTCGCGGGCACACTCCGGCTCTTCTCGCATCCGTGGATGCGCTACAGCTTCATGGCATGCTTGGCGCAGCCATCCAGGTATGTCCAGTCCCCGAGGATCGGGCCACTGAATTGTAGTTGTCAGATTCTTTTGGTGTTTTGCTTTTATTTCTCGCGCCCTGTCCCTGAGTGCGCATTCGCTGAATTTCAGAGGGTGGGCACTTAGTATTTTTGATCTCCAGTCCCCGAGTGTCCAGTCGCTGAATTTCAGCGGGTGGGCACTTAGGATTTTTGATCTCAAGTCCCCCAGTGTCCAGTCGCTGAATTTCAGTGGTTGGGCACTTCGGATTCCGTTTTTGTTAACTGTTTGGCTTTTGTACAGGGTTTGCAGCGTGAATCAGCCGACCGTCTTGCTGCAAAGTGTCGCGCGGAGAAGGAACTTGTCGCCGTCCAAGAGGCGAACAAGGGACTCCAGGCGATTGCTGCGAAGGCAGAGGAGGTTCGCCAGGGCCTTGTCCCGGCGAGTGAGCTGACAGCGGCTCAATCTGCGTTGAGTTTGGCTAAGAAGCGGATCGCCGACCTTGAGCACGAGCTTAAGGACGCGAAGGAGGAGGCGAGCTCGGCGGATGGGCGAGCCAAGGCTGCTGTTACGGCCGCCGCTGAGGAGCATAAGGTCTCTGACGCCCTTGTTGCTGGGCTTCAAGATGACTACTCCTCTCTTCAAAGCTTCATCACGTATCTCTCCCATCCTTTGATTGGTAAGTGTGCCTGCCTCTGCCTGTAATATTTTCATTGTGTGATCTTTGATGTACTCACTACCCCCTTCTGTACACAGGTCGGATCATCGATAGCGCGGAACAGGCACAGTCGTTCGACGCGCGGCAGTGTGTGGCCACTCTGGTCGACTCGGCCACGTTGTCCGCGACCTGTATTCGGGCGTATCTTCAGGAGATGTCGCCCACGAAAGTGATTCCCAGCGACCTCGTCGAAGTGTGGCGGTACTTGGAGAAGGCGCCATCAGTCGTCGAGTTCATGACGCGGTCGGCGTTCCTGCGCGGGGCGGCGACGGCGCTCAGCCTTGGGCTCGCCCACTTCCCGGAAGATTTCGATCTGGATGACATGACGAGTGGCTACCCATCGTCGACTGGCTCGACGGAGATTGCCGAGTTGCTGAAGCTGACGGACCGCGCCGCGTTATACTCCGATCGCATCTGGGCGATGGGCGACCTCCTTCCTTATCAGGAGACGATCGTCGCACCCAACGACCCCAAGCCGCAGCACCGGGACTTCGAGATCGAGCAGCCCTTCCGTGCGGCGATGGCGGGTGAGCTGACGACGTACTCGTCGAACCCGTTCACTCCCTTCATTCGCAACCGCAAGGGTGGCAGCGAGTCGACATCAAAGCCTGCGGAATAAGACATTGTGCCCTGGGGTGTTAGTAGTAGTTGGGTCGTTGGGCGCAATTTGTACTTTGTAACAACTATGATCTTCTGTAATGGGATATCACGTTATTTTGTGAATTGTCGTGTGTCTGTGATTGAGGGGATGAACGAGTCCCCGAGCGCGTCCGCCCTTTTTATGGGGTTTACCTCGTTCGTTATGTGTTTGTGGTTTTGAACGTTTTGTTATTGAGGTCGGCTCGCCCGAGCATGGAAAGCCAGTCGCAAGGCGACTCCCATGAGTTCTTTGTACTTCACCGTTTTCCCTTGCGCGAACGAGGTCAGGTAGCCGAGTCCCCGAGCGTGGTACTTGGTTGTTCTAGGCGCGACTCTAGTGTGGGTGAGGACTGGGCGCGTCAGAGTAAGCGCATCACTCCTGCCTGGCCCGTCGGGTCAGTCGCATGGCGAGTCCTGGGCATGCTCTCATACTTGGCATTTTCCCTAGTCGCTCGCGCTGAACTGGTCGTCAGTCCCCGAGCGTGGTACTTGGCCGTTCGAGTCGCCGTGTCGAGGATGCGGAGGAACATGGTCGCTGTGAGGAGCGAAGGCAGTTGCCTTGGCTCGTTAAGCCAGTCGAGCTAGGCGACTCCAATGGGGCTCCGGGTAGGCGTTTTTCGTGGACGTTCAGAGACCTGGGGTAACCCAGTGCCCTCGTAGCGCACTACTTGGCCGTGCCGATCGCTGTACCAGAGGTTGACTCCTGCGGTTAGCTTGGTGCTATTATTACGAGTGCGAGTGGCACAAGACACGGAGAGTAGACACAGTTTGTGGTAACCAATATGTTTTATTTCATAGCGACTGGAGGATACATATGTGGAGTTCTAGGAGTAGAACTTCCGTAGGAGGTTTACATTCCATGGCCGCTTGACGTCGAGTTTTCCGTCTCCACGGACGTCGGTGAGGTAGTAGGCGTCGTTGCCGAGTACTCGCCCTATGGCGAATGGTCCCTCCCACGGGGGGGGGAGAGCTTGTGCATGCCCTTCTTGTCCTGGATGAGGCGTAGCACCAGGTCGCCTTCCTAGAAGGTGCGAGTGTTCAACCGCCAGCAATGGTAGCGGCGGAGTCCTTGCTGGTAGATGGCAGTGCGAGAGCGAGCTAGGTCGCGTGCCTCGTCGAGTTGATCGACTCCGTCCTGACGTGCGAGTTCGTTCGCCGCCTCCGTGTAGTGGACGACCCTTGGCGAGTCATGCTCGATGCCGGTGGGCATGACTGCCTCGGCGCCATACACCATGAAGAAGGAGGTGAACCCTGTCGACCTGTTGACTAAGGTGCGGATACCCCAGATGACGGAGGGTAGCTCCTCGACCCAGCACCCGGCAGTGCGCTCGAGCGATACTTGGAGCCGCGGCTTCAGGCCGTGGAGGATGCTCTGGTTGGCCCGTTCTGCCTGGCCGTTGGTCTCTGGGTGGGCGACTGACGCGAGATCGAGCCGGATGTGATGTTCCTCGTAGAACTCGGCCATGGATCCTTTGGAGAAGTTGGTGTCGTTGTCAGTGATGATGTTGTTTGGGAACCCGTAGCGATATATGATCTCGCGTAGGAATTTGGTGGCGGTCTTCCTGTCGCATTTCTGGACTGGCTTGGCCTCCACCCACTTTGTGAATTTGTCGACCGCGACCAGGAGGTGGGTGAAGCTGGAGGGGGCCTTTTTGAAAGGGCCTACCATGTCCATACCCCACACGGAGAATGGCCAAGTGATGGGGATTGTCTTGAGCGCTGAGCTCGGCACGTGTGTCTGGTTGGCCTACTTCTGGCACCCGGCGCACCGCTGGACAATGTTGACGGCATCGGCGTGTGCGGTGGGCCAGTAGAAGCCGTGCCGCATAGCCTTTGCGACGAGAGAGCGGGCTCCGGCGTGGTGGCCGCAGTCGCCGGAGTGGATGTCGTGGAGGATCTTGCGTCCTTCGGCGGGTTGGACGCAGCGTTGGAACACGCCGGTCACGCTGTGCTTGTGGAGCTCGCCGTCGATGATGGTGAAGGATTTGCATCGACGTGCAACCATCCGGGCGTCTGTCTCGTCTGCCGGCAAGGTGCCGGCCTCCAGGTAGGCGATGTACGGCTTGGTCCAGTCGTTAGGCTCGGCGATGAGTGCGACCAGGGTTGCCTCTGGTTGCAGCGGGACTCCGATGTCGATCTCCCTTGGGGCAGAGACTGACGGCTTGGTGATCGTGTCGAGGAAGACGCTGACGGGTGGTGCGAGTCGAGCCGACCTGATGCGAGAGAGTGCGTCGGCCTCCTCGTTCCTCCGCCTGTCGATCCACTCGACGGAGTAGCCTGCGAAGTGTCCACCCAGCTTGTTTGCTGCCTGGCGGTATGCCGCAATGGTGGGAGAGACGGCGTCGCAAGTACCAGTGACTTGCCTAGCGATGAGGTCGGAGTCTCCGTAGCAACGTAGGCGGTTGGCATTCATCTCCTTGGCAGCTCGCATGCCGTGGAGTAGTTCCTCGTACTTGGCCATGTTGTTGGTGAAGGGGGTGAAGTCGAGGAAGAGGACGTAGCGGAGCTTGTCGCCCTTCGGTGAAGTCAACACGATCCCTGCTCCTGCGCCATACGCGTTCTTGGAGCCGTCGAAGTGCAGGCTCCACTAGTGGAGGTATGGTAGCTTTTCCGGCAGCTGGGCCTCTTCCCAGTCGGCGATGAAGTCCGCGAGAGCCTGCGACTTGATCGCTTTTCGTGGCTCATACTTGATGTTGTGGACGCCGATTTCGACGGCCCACTTGGCGACTCGCCCGGTCGCCTCACGGTTGTGGACGATGTCCTGCAACGGTGTTGAGGAGACGACCGTGATCGGGTGCTCCTGGAAGTAGTGCGGCAGTCGCCGCTGTGCTCTGAAGACTGCGTATACCAGTTTTTGGTATTGCGGGTACCGCTGGCGCGACTCGGTGAGGACCTCGCTGATATAGTACACCGGTCGTTGTACCGGGCGCTCCTTTCCTTCCTCCGGCCGCTCGACAACCATGACGGCGCTGACGACGCGCTCGGAAGCCGCGACGTAGACCAGCATGGGTTCTTTGTCGACGGGGGAGGCGAGTAGTGGTGCTGCGAGTAGCACCTTCTTGAGGTCGCGGAGTGCGTCGTCCGCCTTCTTGTCCCACTGGAAGGTGGGGTTCTTTCGCATCAGGCGGTATAGGGGCATCGCCTTTTCACCCAATCGGGGGATGAAGCGACTAAGAGCTGCGACTCGCCCAGCCAGTTTTTGGATGTCGCACAGGCACTCGGGTTTGCCGAGTCGAGCGATCGTGTCGATATTGGTGGGGTTCGCCTCAATCCCGCGCTTGGAGACGACATACCCCAGTAGTTACCCTGCTGGTACACCGAAGGTGCATTTTCCTGGGTTGAGCTTTATCTTGTATTTCCGCAGGTTGGCGAATGTTTCCGCCAGGTCGGCGAGTAGATCGCCCTGGCGAGCGGACTTCACTACCACGTCATAGATGTAGACGTGGATATTGCGGCCAATTTGGCTCGCAAGGCATTCCTGCATGCACCGCTGGTAAGTTGCCCCGTCATTCTTGAGGCCGAAGGTCATGGCAGTGTAGCAGAAGGATCCGAATGGCGTGATGAACGCCGTCTTCTCCTCGTCCTCAATAGCCATATTGATCTAGTTGTACCCAGAGTAGGCATCGAGGAAACACAGCGAATCCGAGCCCGCGGTGGAGTCGATTGTTTGATCGATCCGCGGGAGGACAAATTGCTCCTTCAGGCAGGCGCTGTTTAAGTTTGTGTAGACGATACACATCCTCCAGGTCCCATTTTTCTTCTCGACCAGGATTCGGTTTGCCAGCCACTTGGAGTATTTGATTGGCCGGATGAAGCCTGCAGCAAGTAGGCGCTGCACCACCTCGGCGATGGCTCCGCGATGCTCTTCATTGAAGGGCCGCAGCGACTACTTGACGGGTCGCACTTTGGGGTCGGCGTTTAGTTTGTGCTCAGCGAGTTCCCTAGGGACACCAGGCATGTCATAGGGCTTCCATGCGAAGATGTCCCTGTTCTCACGGAGGAACTCGATGAGCGCACCTTCCTAGGCTGGGCTCATGCCCGTCCCGATCGTCACCGTCTGGCTAGAGTCGCCTGGGACCAGCTCGACGGTGCGGGTGTGCGTCATTGCCTCGAAGGTTGAGGTGTTGGCGCCCTCCTAAATGGGCTTCTTGAGTATGGTGGGGTCGTCATTGTTGACCCCGCTCGCGTACTTGGCGAGCTCGTCGGCGTGGTTGGCCTCTGCCGCAGTAACGGCGTCGGCGAGTTCGGCTCCTTTGGCCTCGCACTCGGCGGCCATGTCGGGGTCGCCGTTGATGGTGATGACACCGCGCGGCCCGGGGAGTTTCATCGCGTTTTACGCGTAGTGGGGCGCTGCAATGAACTTGGCGAACGCCAGGCGCCCCAGGACGCAGTGGTAGGGGCTGTCGAAGTGTACCAGCTCGAAGACGATCCGCTCGGTGCGGAAGTTTGCTGTTGTGCCGAAGGTGACTGGCAGGGTGACCTTGCCGATAGGGTACGCCTTCCGACCGGGGACGATGCCGTGGAACGTGGTGTAGGTCGTCTCGACCATCGACTGCGGGAGCCGCAGTCGCCTAAAGGTGTCTAGGTATAGGATGTTGATGGAGCTGCCGCCGTCCATCAATGTCTTGGGGAGACAGTAGTCTCCCACCTTAGGCTTGACCACCAGGGCGACTCGGCCTGGGTACTTGATGCGTGGCGAGTGGTCCTGGCGGCTCCAGGTGATGGGCTGCTCCGACCAGTTGAGGAACTGGGGAACGTCCACCTGGGCCACCGCGTTGACGGCGACGGCGCGGGCGATGACCTTCTTCTCGCGCTTCGTGTTGAAGCCTGTGAAGGTGTGGAGCGAGCCGGCCACACTGCCGAATTTTCCGCCGTTTGGTGGGTTGTTGTCGGGGTCCTCTCGTGCTCGCCGTGCCTTCTCGATTTCCTTGAGAGAGTGGCAGTCGGCGGTCGTGTGCATGGTGGGCTTCCCTTCCCTGTTGTGAAACGCACAAGGCTGGTAAGGAGGGTCGCGGGGTCGAACCTTGGTTTTGCCTTGTAGTTGCCGCCGTCGCGGCGTTGCCCCCCTGTCGCGGCGAAAGCTCTTGGGATGGCGCTGCGTGTGCCCAACGTTGGCGGCGAAGTCGACTAGCCCGTCGCTACGGCGCTTGCTAGTGAGGCGGGTGTTGCTGTGGCGTAGGTCGGGCTGTCGCCCGTTGTCGTTTTGGGTTTTCCTCCGCGTATCTTTTGGCGATCTCAAGGAGGTCAGGTATGTTGTCGAGTGTGCGGGAATGTCGTTTGAGCTTGGCGACCAAGGGCTCGTAGGGGCACGAGGTCTTCAAGCAGTGGATCGCGGTGTCCGGGTGGATGCCGACCGCGTTGTACCATAGTTCTTGCCACCGCTGGACCCAGCTGCGGGTCGACTCGCGGGGACCCTGGATGCATCGTTCCAGGTCCTCGATGGTGGTGGCGCGGGTGTAGGAGCACTCGAAGTGCCTGACGATGGCATCTCGCATCTCTTCCCAGGAGTCGATGCTATCCTGGGGAAGGGTGTTGATCCATTGCCTGCACGTTCCCTCCATCATCAGGGGGAGGTAGCGGGCGGCTAGCAGGTCGGTGTGGCCAGCGATCCCCATCGCCATGAGGTAGGTGTCCAGCCACACGGAGGGGTCGTACGAAGGGTCGTACTTCTCTATTTCCTTCGGCTCTTTGAAGTTCGCCGGGTATTTTTCGCCTCGGATCATTGGTCCGAAGCACCTGGGCCCGAGTCGGCTTAGCAACCCCATTGGCTCGCCGTCACGGCGATTGGTTAGGGTGTGTCGCGGGTCGTCGGGCTGGTGTGCGCGCCATCTTTGGTTGTTGATGATGTGGGTGCGGGCGTCGACGGGCTGACCGTTGGCGGCGACGAAGTTGGTCGCTGGCCTGGGGTCGTTGGTGGAGAGTGCCGCGTTCGCGGGTCGGTGTTGGAGCTGCAGTGGTTCGGGTGGCGGGCAATTAAGGGTGTTTGCCGCCAATGGACGGACGCTTGAGGCCGCTCTGCTGCCCGAAGAACACGAGTACATCCGACCCTTTCAATCGGCGCCTGCGTTTTGTTGCTCGACCGCCTTTGCGAGCAGGGCCCTGACATACTCGATCTGTAGGGCGCCGTCGCCGGTGGCCGTGATGTTGTCGGCCGCTGGTCATCCTGCCACGAGGTTGTCCATCGGGGTGGAGAACATTGGTAGGCCATTCGCGTCTCGCTCCCGTGAGGAGACCACTATCCGCGGCTGGTCCCTGGGGGGTGCGCGGTTGGGTGGAGGTGGGGCGCCCATCGCCGTCGACCCTGGTGGGGGCCGGGAGCTTCCTCCTGGTAGCGCGTTCTCGCAGATCACGCGCTCGTCCACGCGGGCCGGGTCGTTCTCGTCGTCGAAGTTCAGGGCGCACCCCTGGACGGTGGGGTTCAAGCGCGACCTGATTCGCTGGTGGTGGTACCGCGACAGCTCCTGCACTGTCACCTGCTCGAGGAGAAATTTTTCGCGCTCGGCTTGCTCCATGCGGACTGCCTCCGCCAGCTTCAGGCGGAGTTCCCCGGCCTCCGTTGCCGTGGCGTTAGGAGGGATCGGGGTGGAGAAGGGATCCTCCGGCGGATCGGTGCCAGTCGCCATGTAGGTCGCGGCGTGGCGACCGGTCCCGTCGCGGAGATTGGCGGAGTTTTCCGACCCGGAGTCAAAGTCAAAGATCCCAAGGATGGAAGGATCCTCGAAGTCTCCCACGTTGGAGACCTGGGTGATGGAGCCCGCGGGTGAAGCCGCAGTGATGGATCCAGCGAGTGACGCCGGGGTCGCCGAGTCGGCGTCGTCGTTGAGGGTCGCGTCTTCCGCGGCCGCGGTGTTTTCGGCCACGTTGCTGTGGGTCGAGTTGTACTCGGAGGCGAGGCGATGGATCGTGCGGACCTGGCTATCGGAGAGCCGGTCGCATGGCGGCGACTCGCGTATGCGAGCCGAGTCCTCTAAGACGATGACGTCGGTGAGGCCGACGAAGAGGCTGATCATGCCAACTGGCAAGATCATGCTGTGCGTGACGGGTCGCGCCGCCGGGACGTAGATGCTAGGCAAGATCTAAAGCATCTCTCCGATCGCTATCATGCGGCCGATGGCGACCGACTCGTTGATGGGCAGTTTGGATCTCGCCGCAGAACACCGGCCAGACCGTCCAGGCCCCACGGTGGGCGCCACTGTCGTGGGAATGACCACGGTAGATGCTGCAATCGGCAGCGAGTAGTAGAACGAAGGGAAAGGGCGGCCAGCCATCTGCGGTGCGAGATGAGGGCGGAGACACAGGGTTTTACCCAGGTTCGCCCCCCCGGAGGGTAAAGACCTACTCCTGCTAGATTGTATTATGATGGAGGTACAATGGGGCGAGCTCGACGGCTAGGCGACGAGTCGCTTGGGTGGATGATGGAACGTCGTTTACACGCCCTGTAGGGAGGTTTATATAGACTCACCCTTCCCTAGGGTTTACATATCTCAACCGAATCAGTTAAGGTTTCGGCCCTCGTTTAACCTAATCCGACTGGGCCTATCTACTCTCCTGGGCCTTGAACTTCTAGTCGCTTGGATCCATGCGAGGTCTTGATCCAGTCGCCGTCTTGCAGGCCCACTCGCCAGCTCCTGGGCCAGTCGGAAACGTCCTGCTGGGTATACCCCGGTAGGCATATCCCCATCATATAGATATACTCTGGGCCCTCTCGATGGAATGTCATCCAATTGTCTTGCAAGCATGTGACTGGCTCACAAGGGATGACATATCACGGGAACAAGAAAAGATTACTTATCAGTAACGAGGTTGAACTAGGTATGCAGAGATACCGACGATCAAAACCTCGGATAAGTAAACTATCGTGAGACAAAGGGAAAGTGGTTCATTCGATCGCAAAGTAATTGTAGAAATATGTGGGAGCCATATGAATTTCCATATTTCTCTATTGGTTATTGATCGGAGATATGTCTCGGTCATGTCCGCATAATTCACGAACCATAGGGAGACACACTTAAGGATTCGATGTTGTCTAAGTAGATATGGAATGTTAGTAGGGATACTGAATGTTGTTCGGGATCGCGGATGGGATCCGGGATATCACGAGGAGATCCGGAATGGTCTGGAGAATAAGATTCATGTAAGGAAAGTCCGATTCCGGAGTTCGAGAAAGTTTCCGATGTTTTCATCGGAGAGGTTCTAGAAGGGTCTAGAAGGTTCACCGGACCGGAAGGGGAATGGACCATGAATGTGTCATGGATAAGTGGAATGATTGGATCATATCCTAGGTCACTTGGTTTGGGCATTTGCAAGACATAATTAAAGATCTAAATTGAAAGTCAAACGGGAAGTTTGAAAAGTCAAACTGGAACAATGGTTTCCTAGTGGGAGAAGAAACAAGTCCTTCTCTCAATCCAACATGGGTTTGGGTTTGGGTTTGGATTAAAACCCACCCCTCCCAAGGTTGCCCCTCCCTCTCATAAATAGAGGGGTAGGGCTGCCCCAAGAACACAAGCCCTAGCCCTCCCCGCGCCAAGACGCCGCCGCCGCCGATTCGTCGCCGCCGCCCTAGCTGCCGCTCTCCTCCTCCCGATCTTCTAAACCCTAGATCATCGGGAAACCCTAAATCCACCATAACTCGTACCGGCTTAGGCGAAGCCCTGCGGGATCTTCCCTCTACTTCCGACACCACGACGTCGTGCTGCCGGAATCGCGAGAGGAGAACTACAACCTCCGCTACCTGCTGGAACAAGGGAGAGGAAGGTCTTCATCGAGTACCGAACGTGTGACTGACTGCGGCAGCGCTGCCGAAACGCAGCGCCGAAAGGATTGTCTACGCGATCTTGAGATCGGAAGTGTACGACTACATCATCCACGAGAATCTGCTCTCGTTAACCGCTTTGGATCTTCGAGGGTTAGTACTCTATCGACTCGTTGCTGCAATCTAGTAGATAGATCTTGGCTTGTGTGTGTTCATGCGATAGAATTTTTTTTCCATGCTACGAACCCGTATAGTGGTATCCGAGTCGTGTCTATATGTAGATCTGTTGCACGAGTAGAACACAATGGTCATTGTGGGCGGTGGTGCTTTTATTATCAATTGCTTTTTTGTGTATTTTGCATCTTGCGGTATGATGGGATGAAGCAGCCCGGGCTAACCTTACATGACATCGTTCATGAGACTTACTCCACGCTCAACATGCAACTTGTATTGCTTTAGTGGCTTTACGGGTGTCTGTCTCTCCCATCATAGCATAGATTCAATTTACAATGGGGACTTGATAGTTCAAACATCAACGTTGTGGTTCTTGTTCGTAAGTTAGAACAACACTTATTGAAAGCCCCAAACCACGTAAAACATGCAACGAAAATTAGAGGAGTCTAACTTTGTTTTGCAAGGTTGTGTTGTGATGTGATATGGCCATGATTGTGATTATATATGATGTATGCAATGTTCCTTATTGTAATTCGGCAACCGGCAAAAGCCATATGGTTGTCTTTTAATTACGTTAAGACCTGCGTGTCTATTATTCAAAGTGGTTGTAATAGTTGTTGCTGGTGGAAGACAACCATGAAGCGACGCCATTCACCTTGACGCCACACCGGTGATGATGGAGATCATGTTCGTGCTTGAAGATGGAGATCGGAAGCACAAGAAGAAAGGCCATATCATATCACATATTATGAATTGCATGTGATGTTAATCCTTTTATGCATCTTGTTTTGCTTAGTTCACGATGGTAGCATTATAAGATGATCCCTCAAGCACACAATTTCAAGTTTTAAAGTGTTCATCCTTAGTAAGCACCGTTGCTAAAGCTCGTTGTTTCGAAGCATCACGTGATGATCGGGTGTGTTAGATTCTGCGAGTGTATACAACGTGAGAAAGCCAGATTTGCTCATGCGGAAGCTAAGGTTTGATCTTGACGAGCCTAGCATGTATAGACATGGTCTCGGAACACGGATTACCGGAAGGTAAAGCATGAGTCATATAGTAGATATGATGAACATGTTGATTGTTCGCCTTTGAAGCTACATCATCTCTCGTGATGATCGGTTTTGATATGGTGGATTTGGTACATGTAATCACTAAAACAATGTGAGGGCTATTGTTTTGAGTGGGAGTTCAACAGCAATATGATTAGAAGTTGAACACTATTTATCATAAATTAAATCAAAGTGAATTTGCATAGTTGTTGTAGTCATTGGCATCCATTTACCACCTTGCGCTTAGTTATAATTGAGATGATAGAACTATAGAATTCTGGTTAGTTACTTTATGAACTGGTATCGTATTGTTTTGAAGTGTTAATCTAAAGTTTAAAAGTCCCATTGCAAACTTTCAGTAAGTTTCGATTACTCTGTGAAGTTTAATAGTTGGTATTAAATCAAGAGTAACAATTCCAGTGTTAGTATATAAGTATCATGTTTGTCTCCATGATTCTTGATATTCAAAAGATAGTTTCAATATTAAGGTAATCTAGGAGTTGAAAGAGTTGTTTCACAAACCATCATGTATGAAAGATATTGCGATATCTGAAATGATGTTTTGATAGAGTATAATATGGCAAAGTTTATGTTCTCATATTTGATGAGAATTTACAAAAGGTTGGAGACACTAGTTGTCCTAATCCTCCAAAAGGTTTTGGAGAGAAACATTATACTCGCGATTCACCGTTATAAGCTAAAGTAGCTTGATCATGAATAATTCCATGAGAAGGGTGAATATTTGATATAGGTAAAATGTTTACTACACCAAGAGATTACTAAAGAAAGGAATTTGAAAGAACACCAAAGATTTGATGTGATGAAAGAACTTCAGAGTGCAAGTCCAAAGACATTGGTATTTAACTATACACGCTTTGGACTATGTGTCATGTGTATGGCTCCACTATTGATGTTGATAGATTCTTTCAAACAAAAAAGAAAATACTGAAAGAGAATCTCATAAATTTATGGCAGAAAAGAAAAGACTAGAATTGTACAGCTTACGTATATAGAGGATATACGTGTTATGGCTATATTCTTTGCTTGTTAAATAATGTGGTTCTTAAGTATTGGATACTGAATTTGTTGGTATGAATCATCGTACGAAACAACAGAATTCATGAACTAAAATGTCCTAAGTAACTAGCAAAAGAATATGTGATGATGTTCATCGAGAACAAATAAAGGGTTATTGTGTTGCTCGTTAAACATCAAAGCTTGCCTTCAAGATTTGTATTATCAGGTATTATGAGAACAAAAGGGTTGTTCAAATAATTGCCGTAATCCATAAAAGATGGTTGATTTACAAATCTCGTTGGAGAAATCACATCCATAAAACTAGTGCTAAAAATGTCGAAAGACGAATTGATTTAAGGATCACTTAGGAAGTGACATCGCCGTTTAAATTATGTTGGAAAGAAAACATGAAGAAACTCCATGTGGATGGAATTTTGGAGTCTTTTGATTTTTTGATCAAATGACGCTTGTGAAACTTTCCTAGAGATAATTCAAACTTCGTTCATAGGCCAAAAGGGAACGAATGACTAGCCTATTGGAACTTGTACATATTGTTGTATGAAGTCCATTATGTGTAGTCAAGAGCGATGGATTTCAACTTCATATGCTTTCTCAGAAAATTTGAGTGAATATATGAATTTTACTTAATAAGGATGAAGTATGAAACATTTGAAAAGATCAAAGACTTTCAATATGAAGTGCAAAATCATTGTAACAAGAATATAATACCTAAGATCATAAAGGAAGATATTTGAGTTACAAGTTTAGCATAATACTTAAGATTTAAGGAATCGTTCCGTGGATTTGCATTTCCCGAAACACCATAAGAGTATGGAGCATTCGAGATATGTAATTAAACCTTGTTTGACATGGTAAGATCAAAGGTGTAATTCATAAAACTGCAATTATATTTTAAAGATTAAAAGCTCCATCATAATCCGTTGAAATGACACCATATAGAGTTATGGTTTGGGATAAAACCCAAGTTGTCCTTTCTTAAACATTGGTATGCTATGCATAAGAAAGATGTTTGCAACCAAAGTCGGATGAACCTGTCTTTGTATGTTATTTCGAATAACTATTAAGTATTCCTCCATAACATCGGATACAAAAGTGTTTATCGCTTAGAACGTCAAGTTTCTTTGAGAAGGAATTTTTCGTGAAAAGATAAGTGGGAGGACAATAGAACTTTGATAAGGTTAAAAGAACCTTAGCTATATGTGCAAAGTTGCGCAGCGCCAAAAAGTGTTCCGGAGGCAGTAAAAATGCTCATGGCTCACGTGCCTCAAAGGTTGTGGTTACGGAGGTCAAAGTTTCTATTGAACCAAGTAGGTCGGGTAAACAATCAAATACCAAAATTTGAGGGCTGAATCATTATTTGAGAATAATGAATGCACTACAGCCAAAGAATTAATGGTGAGCCCTAACTCTGCAAATGGCTTGAAGCCATAAAATCCGTGATAGTTCCATACACGAGAAATCAAGCTTTGAACTTGAAGGACCCTCGAGAAAGGTGTAAGAGCTTACAGTCGTGTTTGGATCTATAAATAAATAGACATGGATGTTTCTCATCTATGAAATAGTCGACATGTTGGGAAAGAGTTCACAACAATGTTCAAATGTTGTATATGACAAGATTTGATCTTTCATAGCGATATTTAGTATAGACAGATTAATGTAGCAACCACTACATATAATTTTGTTATGTGGTAGTTGAATAAAGAAAACAAATTCTTCTAATAGAATTGTTACCTAGGACGTGTGCATAACACGGTCCATAGGGTTTTGTTAATTCAAAGGATGCTAAAAACGTATGCAAACTACAATGGTTGAAGTAAGAATCGCAGAGTTGGAATCTTCAACGCATCAAGATTGACGGCGTGGAGTTCACCAAGTGTATGGTGGATAGTGGAAGCAGCATCAAGATCATGTACCTGGATACACTGCAGAATATTAACTTGACGGAGGCAAACCTAAGGCGGACCAACACTATCTTCCACGGCATAGTTCCTGGTCAGGAGGCTCGATCCCTTGGGTGCATCACACTTCAGGTTGCCTTTGGCGATGTTAATAATTACCGCCAAGAGCGCATGGCCTTTGAGGTGGTCCCCTTCAAGAGCGAGTACCACGTCATATTCGGCCACGACATATTCTACACCTTCATGGCCAAGCCATGCTTCGTCTACAACAAACTAAAGATACCCGGACCAAACGGTGTCAACACCGTATCCGGAAGCTTTACCAAGGAAAGGGACCGCGAGATTAATGAAGCAGCCTTTGCGGAAGCTGTCCTCTACAGCGAAGAATTCAAAAGATCCAGAGCAAGGTCGATGACTCAGAGATGCCCGTGTCGAAGAAGCAGATCTCCGAGTCCGCTCTTGTGTTCAAGGCCGCCATCGAGACGAAGCCGGTGGAACTTGTGGTAGGCGATGCCTCCAAGACCACCGCCATTGGGAAGAACCTGGATCCCAAATAGGAAAGCGCGCTCGTCGAGTTCCTCTGTGAGAATAGGGACATCTTTGCCTGGCAACCTGCCGACATGAAAGGTGTACCTAGGGAACTTGTCGAGCACAACTTAAATATTGATCCAAAATGCAAACCAGTGAAACAACCTCTACGATGCTTCTGAGATGAGAAGAGAAGTTCCATTGGCAAAGAGATAGCTAGGTTAATTAAGGCTAGATTTATCCGAGAAGTCCTTCACACCCGATGGGTGGCCAATCCTGTACTTGTCCCCAAAAAGGGAACCAAAGAATTAAGAATGTGCATTGATTACACCGGCTTGAACAAAGCATGTCCCAAAGATCTGTTTGCTTTGCCTCACATTGACCAAGTCATTGACTCGACGGCTGGCTCGGAACTTTTGTGTTTTCTCGATGCATACTCAGGATACCACCAGATGAAGATGAGGAAGTCGGACCAATTGGCCACTTTGTTCACTACCCCATACGACACGGTTTGCTATGTTACGATGCCCTTTGGGCTGAAAAACGTAGGTGCTACGTACCAGCGGACAATGCAACATTGCCTTCACGACCAAATTGGTCAAAACATTCACGCTTACGTGGACGATATAGCGGTGATGTCTAAAACTCAAATGACTTAATCTCTGACTTAAAAGAAACCTTTGATAATCTCTGGAAATACAACATGATGCTTAACCCTAAGAAGTGCGTCTTCGGGGTTCCAGCCGGCAAATTGTTGGCTTTATCGTTTCCCAATGTGGAATCGAGGTCAACCCAGAGAAAATCAAGGCCATCTTAAACATAAACCGTCCGACATTCCTAAAGGACATTCAACGACTAACAGGTTGTGTTGCAGCAGTTAGTTGGTTCGTCAGCCGACTTGGAGAGAAGGCCTTTCCGTTGTACAAGTTTCTGAAGAAGGCGGACAAATTCACGTGGATGGACGAAGCAGATGCATCATTGAAGCAGCTCAAGGACATTCTTTCCTCAACGCCCATCCTTGCAGCACCCGAGCCTAGAGAACCCCTGTTAATTTACATGTCGGCAACCAACCGGGTAATCAGCATCGTCGTTGTGGTAGAGCAGAAGGAACCAGGCTATGAGCACAGAGTGCAACGACCAGTTTACTATGTGAGTGAGGTCTTGATGGAGTCCAAGCAGCGTTACCCGCACTATCAGAAGATAGCTTATGGAGTATTTCTTGCTTCTCGGAAGCTGAGGCATTACTTTCAAGAGCACCCAATCACAGTGGTGATCAAGACTCCACTGTCTGACATTATTAACAACAGCGACACTACAGGAAGGGACGCAAAGTGGGGCATTAAACTTGCCGCCTTCGAGATCACCTACAAGAGACGCGACGCTATCAAGTCACAAGCCTTGGCGGATTTTATCGTAGATTGGACGGAGATGCCAGATGCTACCCCGTTGCCGGAACCAGAGTACTGGGTGATGCACTTTGACGGATCAAAGTTGCTCAACGGCTCGGGGGATGGTGTATTTCTACAGTCACTAACTGGCGAAAAGCTACACTACTTTCTGCAAATCCAGTTCGAGGCTACGAACAACATGGCGGAGTATGAAGCACTCGTTCATGGACTATGTCTAGCCAAGGATATTGGCATCAAGCGCATAGTTTGCTGTGTAGATTCTGACTTGGTGGCCGAGCAGGTGGCTGGCACCTGGAATGCGCGGAACCCTATGATGGTGGCATATCGAGACGAAGTGGATGAGATAGCCAAGAGCTTCTTGGGCTACGAAGTCAAGTATGTACCTAGGGAGCAAAACGAGGCGGCGATCTGCTATCTAAGCTTGGATCAGGGCGCAGACGAATTCCGCCAGGAGTTTTCCTAGAGCATCTGCGGATACCATCCGTGAAGGGAGACGACATCGACAACCCGAATAGAGCTGAATCTTTCATCCACATGGTGACAAAGATCCCTCTGGCTTGGACAAGACCATTCCTGGAATATCTCGAACACGGAACTTTGCCCGACGACGAGGTCGAAAGACGTCAAATAGTACGGCGAGCAAAGGGTTATACCATAATCAATGGACAACTCTACAAAAGGAGCACTACTAGTGTATACCTAAAGTGTGTTTCCCAGCTAGAAGGTAATGAAATCCTACGCGAAATCCATCTCGAAGATTGCAGGCATCACACCGCTCCTCGATCATTGGTCGCGAAAGCCTTCCGGCAAGGATTCTACTGGCTGACCGCAAAGGCAGACGCCGAAAAGATGGTTGAGACATGCATGGGATGCTAGTATTATGCCCGACAACCACATGTTCCTGCTGAAGAATTGCGAGCAATACCAATAACTTGGCCGTTTGCAGTCTGGGGGCTAGACATGCTGGGACCGTTACAAACGGCACCATTTGGATTTACGCATCTGCTAGTAGCAGTTGATAAATTCACTAAATGGATAGAAGATAAACCCATTAGAAAGCTTGATGGGGCAACTACCCTCTGGTTTGTCCGGGATCTAGTGGTGAGATTTGGTCTCCCACATAGCATTATCACCGACAACGGTAGCAACTTGTCACTCAGAGAAGTGTAGGCTTATTGTTGGGAGAACGTAATCCGACTTGACCTTGCATCAGTGGCACATCCACAATCCAATGGTCGGGTTGAGCGAGATAATGTATTAATTGTGCAAGGAATCAAGCCACGTCTTGAGGCACCGCTACATAGAGAATCTAGAGCCTGGGCGGAAGAATTTCCATATGTGATGTGGAGTTTACGAACTACACCCAACAGATCCACCGGCTACACCCTTACTTCATGGTATATGGAGCAGAAGCCATCCTACCTTCCGACATACTTCACGATGCACCAAGGGTTGCCGCCTATGACGAAGATGACGCTGAAGAATGCATACGCCTAGATGTGGACCTTCTCGAGGAGGATCACGTTTTGGCATGCCAAAGATCCGCCTTCTACCAGCAGAAGCTACACAGCTACCATAGTCGCCGCGTTCGGCATCGCTCATTTAAAGAGGGGGATTTGGTGCTCCGACTTAAACAGAAGAAGTCACACAAATTATCCCCGCCATGGGAAGGACCGTTCATCATAAGCAAGGCACTACTCAATGGGTCTTACTACCTCGTTGACAATCGTAAACTGAAGGATAGACCAAACGAGGATCATAAGCGTAAGCTACGTGACCCGGATGATGATTACCCGGAACTTGATCGGCCATGGAACATAGCACAGCAATGTCCTTTTTACACTTAGCATTTTTTATCTAAATTGTGTACCTCTTATATGATCAATGAAATAAATCTCTCTGGTTCACTCATATTTATGAGTCTTTTACCTCCTTTAGTGTTCATTTTTGCATCATATAAAACCTTTATGCACAAGCTTTGTAATTGCTCTTGTGAAAATTCCGCCGACGTGCGTTTGCTTATGTCTTCTGGTCTACACGTTCTTTGTCGTTTTTATGCGGATTCTGGAGTAGTGACTTTCGACACTTATTGTCGGCAATTTTGTTCTTAGGTTATTGACGGTGTCATTGGGCATCATCACCTGAGCGCATGGTTCCGACAACGATTCTTCTGACTCACAAAAAGTCAAGCATCAGAACCAAAGTAATGGATAAGCCAGCACTTGCTTAAAAAATATATACATGCTGGAAACTAGTTCTTAAGTAGAAGGACATACATCATTGTTTTTTGCCTTAAGTTAATACATAGTTTTTTCCGCATACGCATCACAAAGTAAACAAATATTACAAGTTGTTTTTCATTCCTTTTGCGCAGGCAACTTGGAAGCAACGTCATCGGCAGCAGGAGAATCACCCTCGAAGTCGGCAGTGCAAAGAGACTCAGAGGAGCTTTGGTTGCCGCCATCGATGGTATTCATCGGAACGAAGACGTTGACGTCGACTAACTCGGCAACTCTGGTGTGATAGCCCGCGAGTGACAACAAGATATATTCGTGATTAATCTCTTTGCCATCGTCATCCACGTCGGGTATGCCAGAGGTTACCGTGTCGATGTCGGCATCTTTATAGTGTGCCTTTACCATAGACAGCGCCATCCTTGCACCGGCCCATGCACACGAAGCTTTCCAGCTTGTGATACGCTCGGGGGCTCGGCGCAGGATCTCTGAGTACTTCGCTATAGAGTCCGATGCCTTGATGTTGATCTGGAGGGGCTTGGCAATCTCTTTGGCTTGCACGATGGAGGTGTTGATGAAGTTTCCGGCAAGAACCATGCATTCCTTTGCTGGAGGAGGCGACCGGGTTAAACCCATAGGAGATGCAAATTTCGACAAGGATCACATGAGTTCAAAAATTCAAACTATACAACTTATAGAAATCCAAGAGGGAGAATTGCTTACTAAAGATGCTGGCCTCAGCCTGCCAGAGGGTATCCGCCAAGGAGTCCCGTTCTTGTTGGAGGAGCTTGTACGCCTCGTTATGGCGTTGATTCTGCTCGTCGGCGGCTTTCTTATGATCTCTTAAGATCAAGATCTCCTCCTTCAAGCGGTTGATCTCCTCGGTGGCGGAGTCCTTCAGGACTTTCATTGAATCCTCATGCATTTTCAGCATGTCTTTCCTCTCCTGCTTAAGGATTTTGTTTTCGCTATCCAGCTCTTGAATGTGCTTGGATTGCTCGACAATATCCTTGGCCTTGGCAATGGTTTCTTCAAGTCGGAGAAAGAAAAGTACACAATGAGTACTCGGAGAATACACAATTTCAAGTCAGAATACGAAAAATAAAGGAAAAACAGAAGCTTGCTCTTGATGATCTATTCCTTCAAGAAGGTAGTTTTACCCTTTTCGTCTTCCAAGTCCGCGCGCATCTTCTGGTACTTGTTGTTGGCCATGCCCCTCCGAGCATTATCGTTCTGTGGAAAAAAGAAGAATTAATCGTTGTTTGGTCTACTTGGAGCATCTAGCCGGAAAATTTCCACCTAGACGCTCGGGGGCTACAGCGAGAGTTTTTAAACTTGGAAATATGCTTAGTCTTTCTTTAAGCATCTAGTCGGAACTAATTCAGTTTTCGATTAGAAGCTTGGGGGCTACAGTATAATTTTTTAACTCAGATGTATGCTTAGCTTTTCTATAAGGTTCTAGTCGGAACTAATTCAGTTACAACTAGAGGCTTGGGGGCTATAGTATTGAAATTAATAAACACTGCGGATGCTACTCTTAAAGCATCTAGTCAGAATATTTCATTCCACCTATATGCTTGGGGGCTACAGTGAGAAGTTTTCTAGCTTAGTCACTCTTAGAGCATCTAAACGCAAAGACCTATGGTTTTCCGTATCCTCGGGGGCTACAGTGGGATATTCATATGAAATGCAAAAGGCAAATAAAACTTACAAGTGCAATGATCTCGAGGTTGGTAGCACTCTCGGCCAGCAGCTTGCCAAAGGATACGCTGTTTCCTTGCAAGATCTCTGCTTGTCAGAGGAGCTCCTCTAGACCGCACGTCAGAGATGTTGGCGCCGCATCAGGAACCAGAGCAGTGCTACCCGATGTAAGTACCAGATATACTATCTTAGGATACTCTATGGTTTTCTTGGGCGCGGGGGCACCGCCTTCGGCAGAAGTACCAGCTTCTGCCATCGCCTTACCGCTACCGATGGCATCCTTAGCCGGAGCTTTAGCCATTTAGTGTGCGGTACTCTCTTTCTTCGCCTGCTCGCCGACGACAGCAATCTCGGTAGAGGCACCTGAGTCCACTTCCATGATGGAAGGGCCATATGCTTCCTTAGCTTGTGAACTTGTCGGAACGGAGGAAGGCTTGACGCTGGGAGTGACAGGGGCGATGGCGGGAGATGCGTCGTGATGCAGCATGTCCTTGATGGTTCTAGAAGCCCCCGATGTTTTGGAGGTCTTCTTCAAGCTGGTCGTGGCTTTCTTCCTAAAACGTGCAAAGTGCATAAGTACAGGAATAAGACAGACAAATAGACAATGTCGGAGATAAAGAAGCTTACACAAGTGGGGGTGCTTTGGCAAAGGGGATCCCAGTAACCGTTCTTTTCTCCACCTCCAGGGCGGCGGTAGTCTTTTTGGAGGCTCCACCCTCCGTCTTCTTCTTCTTGCCTCCGTCAGCAGCATCAGAGGTGGAGCTCTTCCGCTTTCGCGACAACGGTACATCGTCGTCGGACACGACCGTGACTTCCTTCATCTTTGGATCATAGATTTGGACAACCATGCTATCCTCCTATAGATTGCTAAGCTGTTAAGTGAGAAATCACCATGTTAGATGAGGTGGAAATGGCTAGATGGAAGAACTGGAGTATATGTCATACACAGAAATTATACAGTTACCTTTGGGCACTTGCTCTCTATGAACATGTCGTAGGTTATGGTGAAGCCACGCTTCTTGTCCTTCACCTTGACGTTGTCCTTGAGGAGAAGCTTGACGGAGTCGCTCGAGAAGTTGTCCACGGAGATGCGGAGGCTATCCCTTCTATCGATGGTCTACTCGTGCATCAGCTTCGCGTGGTGCTACAGAGGCTGGATTCGCCTGATGAACCAACACATGTCTAGGTCCAAGCCGGTCAAACCTATCTCTATGAACCACTCTATCCGCCTTATGGCGCGGGAGGCTTCGATGTCAGAGGGAAGGGAGGCCTGGGATCTCCATGTCGAGGCTTCATGGCGGATCCATCGATGAAGTCCGGGTACGTTACTTCTCGGTCGGCAAGAGGGATATCTAGGCCGTAGAAGTAACTACGCTGCCAGTTCTTGCAGGACTCGTGGCCGACGATGTTGGGGCCAGGATGGATCTTGAAGCTTATGGTGCCACAATTTCTATGTTCAGCCTTGCTGGCTCCGGCTTCGCGTTTGATGGTGAAGAAGTTAGAAATGGGTAGGGAGACGTCGCGTACCAATTGTGCTTTGAGGTACACCTTTTCTCCAGCTTGGGGAGAAGGTGTGACCTCGCCGGCCGGCGCCGCCCGCCAGGCGAGCCCCTCCATCGGGGGGAGGTAGCCCTCGACGATCAGCTCCTTGATGTCACCGTCTGTGATATCTGAACCGCGCCAATCGCCCTTGTGGGAATCGTTGTCCTCCTCCAGCAGCTCCAGCGCTGCTGGATTGTGGTCGCCGTCGGTGGTCTCGACCACCGCAGAGATAGGGATGACCAGACCCTCTGGGGGCACGACAAATGAGCTCGCCAGCTTCGGCGTGGCTTCGCCCGATGCCACGATCGAGGGAGAAGAGCTACTGCTATCCATTGCGTGTGTTTGAAGGTCACTGGCGAGATTGGGAGTTAGGGTTTTTCGCAAGGTTGCACGGAGAGCTCGAGGGTGCTCTCGCTAGAGGAAGAAGACGATGCGAGGAGAGAATGAGGTGAAAAGTAAAAGTTCCACCGCAATTACTATTTATGATCTCCAACATCAAGATTCGTGTAGCATAATCGTTGCTGCATAGACAATGTGTGTGCGGACGTGCGCGGAAATTTCGCCACGTCTCTAACCGTCGCCACCAACGGTTCGTATCACTCCCGCCGGAAAATCGGACATGATTGTGTTCTCTGCATATGTGAGTTACGAGGCGTCACTGACCTACGTTTGCGTCACCCTAGCTATCATAGGCAGATGAGCCATCACATCAGAAGATTCCGGCATGGACGGATCCCGTCCGGCTACGGTAGAGTACGATGGAAGATTCAGCAATTCTCCGGCTTACTAATCGAAGACGGAGAAAACCTTGCAGGGTTCTTTGGGAGGACTACAAGATATTGCTTGACGATTTGCCGACATCCATCTAGACGGAGCATTCAACGTGAAGAGGCAAAATGGCGCAAGATCTCGGAGTTCTCCGGGGGCTACTGTTGGGGATATGCTATATGGGTATCCTCATAGCATGTCTCCTATCCGGAAAACCCGGGTGGCCCACAGTTGGTAGAATGTCCCATGGTCTGCTGGGCGACCCAGTTAGATGGAACCAGAAGGGAGGCCCATGCCGGATAAAGGAAGGCTACGATTGGAGTCACCGACGTACCCGGAGCCTTGGAGTACAAGACACGCAAGACTAGTAATAGACGGTGTAGGACTCTATAACCTGTTCGGCTAGGACTTTTCCCTGTAACCCTAGGACCTGGCGACTATATAAGTCGGGCCTATGGGATCCTTTAGGGCACGATCTCAGACAACTTCATACAATCATAGACAACCTCGCACAGCGAACCTATCTCTGTAACTCGGCGTATTTCCCTTATAGTGATTTATAGTGTTGGATATATGCCCAAGAGGTAATAATAAAGTGGTTATTATCATATCTTCATGCTTATGATAAATGTTTACATACCATGCTATAATTGCATTAACCGGAAGCATTAATACTTGTGTGATTTGTAAACATAAAAGAGTCCCTAGTAAAGCCTCTTGTTAAACTAGCTTGTTGTTTAATATATGATCATGGTTTCCTGATCATGAACATAGAGATGTTATTAACAACAGGGTCATCTCATTAGGAGAATGATATGATGGACATACTCCTATAGTTAAGCATAGCATAAAGATCAAGTCATTTAATATAGTTCATTTGCTATATGCTTTCTGATACATAGTAACCTAATTCCTTCGACCATGAGATCATGCTAATCACCATCACCGGAAGGATGATTTGATGACATCAAACACCACACCATAACTGTGTGCTATAAAGGTGTAAGGATCCCAACCTTTGAATAAGGTAGAGTCCCCTGTGTTTACAATGCTAGTCCCTGGATCATTAGCTAGCATCCACAGTTAAGATGTAATATCAAGAAACAAAGGTCATAATATAACTTTATAACCAGGAATAACATAATTTTATTACATCATACATAGCTCATTTGGCTATTACATTACATTCCAGCAGAATAACTATAGTCATGGGGTCCTTCATCTTCAAAGTGCCACAGGCAGACATGTTGGTTGTAGACTTTGTAATCCTAATCATCACACTTCACTAAATCAATCAAACCTGCAACATAACAAGTTACAGCCACAAGGCTCAATACATTTGAATTGTATTGGCAAGTGATACTATGGTAGTATAGTGGATTCTATCATCTATATGCATTTGGCTAAGTGGAGTTGAGGCTTGCATTGCTCAAAATAGATTTTCCTTATCATTTTGAAAACACTAAGTTTTTGCTTGACAAAATCATTTTCTCAATCAAAGATTGAAGATCCTTTAACCCTGGTTCAACCACAAGTTTTTAACTTTGAAATTTGAATGATTAGATTCTTGATTGCTTCCATGTCTTGATACTCAAATTGTCCTTTACCAGGGACATGGCTAAGTACTTAGATTTTACACTCTGCAGAGGTGGTGCACTTTCCCCACAAGACTTGGTTTCCCAAGACAAGATCTTTCAGAAGCCTTCCCTTAGACCAAAATGGACGCGTTCCAACCTATCAAACTCTACCACCCACTGTCCATATGGCTAAGTTCTTGCAACCTATATGATCCCGGCAGAGCCCATATTGCCAAATGGCTGCACTTGAAGCTTCTCAACATTTGACATCTCAAATATCTTTGTTCTTGGGTGGCCATCCACAAGTGAGATACACAAGGTCAACCATAGACATGGGCCTTGTGAACCACTCAACCAAAAACCACCAATCAAGTCCCATTCCACCCATGTGATTCATTAACTTAGTTGTTTTATTAAACAAAACACAAGTCCTCAGACTTAGAAATTTTCCATAGTGTGAATATATATTACACCCTTGTTTTCTATTAGCTAAGATAAGCATGATAGTAGTAGGAGTCTTAACTTAGGAAAATTTCTACTAAGGATTCATCTACTAGGTTTTCCTATAGCAAGGTTTATACTTAGCAAAATTCCATGCAAGTTTTACTTAGAGAAAAATCACTAATGCATAGTGAAAGTAATGGGATAAAAAGTATGAAGCATCACTTGCCTTTTTGGTAGAGTATAAGTTCACTCCTTGTACTTGCTACAATCACACTCTTCAAGTCACTACAATTCAATCAAGCAAGGCACAAGTTCAATCTACCATTCAAGTAAACATCACATAAAATGATGAAGTCTAGGAAATGCATGCAAGCATGCCAAGGATTGTTTTATTTGAAAAATTGGTTCCTAATGGGTCATAGACATTGGAAATCACCTAATGGTCATTTTATAAAGTGGCAAAGTCATTTGCAAAGGATTTCACTTTATAAACCATTTTCAAAACAAGGTGTCATTTTATGTGGTGTAAAAATATTTTTACTAAGGCATTAATCTATAGGGTTCTCCAAATATGTTTTCAAACCATAAAACTTGGTGTTTGGGGTCAGAGAGCTTAAAACAAAACATTCCCCAAAAGTTTTCTCCCAAAACCATTTTTAATAAATAAACTATATTTTTATTTGTCTAGAAATGGTTTTAAATCAAAGAATCATTCTTTTCTTTCACCAAATACATTTTTGAAACCACAAAGTGTTTCCTATGGTCAGTAGGTTCAAAACACTCCACTTGCAAAAGATTTTATCCCCAAAATCATTTTTGAACAATTTTTATAACCTCAACAAGCATACAAATGTTTCTGCAAAAACAAACATTTTTCCAGAAGCTTTTTACTAAACAAATGGCATGGTTGGCTAGGGCTTGTTCTACTGATTCCATTGATATGAAGTTTGTAATTTTTGGACGTGTGGACCAAAAGTTACAAGAGTTTCAGATCTGCATCTAAATCAGATTCAAATTTCTGTTTTAAACAATCTGGTGACACGCGTCATGTTCCTATTCGCAGATACCGTTTCGCCCGGATCACACTCTCTTGTGCGTTGGATCTAGTCAGTTCGTGCGGCATAGGATCACTCGTACCCCTTTGATAAGTCAATCTATCGCGTGCCTCGGATCTGGATCGGACGGCTCCTAATGCCTTGCCAAGAACTGGCGGCGCGACGAGGGTGGCGCGCGGCGGAGGTGCTCTGGCTACGGCGTAACGGCGAGAACAGGAAGCGAGAGGAGTAGGGGAGGTGCTCACCAGAATCGCCGTGGAATGTTGATGCTCAACGTGGTCGTCTCTATCGAAGGGGCGCACGTGGCTGTCCTTAATTGCTCGCCGGAGATGAGCTGGGCCTCGGGCGGCTCTGGAGGTCGTCAAGGGCGAGGATAGGGGGCACCCTAGGCCGAAAGGGAGACACCGTTAGGTTCGCAAGGGCATGGCGATCATTATCGTGTCCACGGGGAAGAGAGGGGTGGTCGGGTTTACCGGGGGGACGTCGCAGCAGTTGGAGCAGACGGCGACGCTGGCTCGGGAAGGACGTTGCTGAGCATGCAGAGGTCGCGCGGGTGAGCTGGAAATGAGGAAAGGTCCGCCAGGCGATGGGGATCACAGCTGCGTGCTCTAGGAGGCAAGGGGTGGCATGGGCCTGCCGGAATTCTCGCCGGAGCGTCGTCGAACAGTGGCGGTGTTTGAGCTAAATTCGACAGCCTGGGGGCGCACTTGGGGGAGGAGAAAGAGGGGAAATGGAGGGGAGACGCTGGCGTTTAAATGAGCATGGTCACGGCGAGTAATGGTGGCCGCATAAAGGTGAATTGAAGCCGCGGAATCACTGCCAGAAACGGCGACGAGGGGAGGGAGAAGAGGTCGTCGCGGGTGAGGAAGAAGGCTCGGGTGTGGGGCCGTTTCGTCAGTGGAGTGAGAGAGGGAGTTGGGGTCCACAAGTCATTCATTGCATGGGTCGTCTGGTGAGTGAGAGAAAACGCTTCGGGGGGGAGAGGGGCTGGGCTGCTGGGCTTAGTGGGCTAGGATAGTTGGGCTGGCCGAATTCTATTTTTTTTCCAGTTCTGAATCTTTTTCTTTTTCCAAATCAATTTCTGTTTTGAAACTTCAAACAACATTCATACCTTCAAATCAAATTCAAACATTCAACACACTTTGCAATTGAATTTGGTTCTGTTTAACAACATAAACCAAAATCCATAATAATAATTTTAATCTTTTTAGGATCTATTTAATAATTAAATAAAATAGACCTTAATTATTAATTCAAATAGGTTTTGATTTATTTAATAAAATCTCCATTTGAAAACTAAATATTTTCAAAACCAAATCAGTAGGTTTTATTTGGAAAATAGAGAATACTTGGAAAACTTGTTCTAAAATAAAATAACATTTTTATTTTAGGTTCCATTAATAATTAAATAAAATGGACCTTAGTTATTAAATCAAATAGGATTGGTTTTATTTAAATATTTATTTTGAAATCTAAAATAAAACAAAAACACTTCAGTAGGTTTTTAATTGAGAAAATAAAATACTTAGAAAACTTATTTAAAATAAATAAATAAGTTTTAGTGTTTATTTAAAATGGGAAAAGACTTTACTTAAATAAAATTTGGATATTAAATCCTTATTATTTTATTTAAATAGGCCTTTACTATTTTTATCAAAACAAAACCTTTTGTTTCAAAATCTTGGCCAAGGTTTGATTTGGCTTTATAAATAATCTTTATTTGTAAATCCACCTTTTCTTTTGAAAAACCAAATCTTTTATTTAAAAATCCAAAAATAGTAATTTAAAATATTTAATATTTTCTTTATTAATTGTTTTATGTTTTTAAATCCCTTTAGGATTTATTTGTTCAAAATAGGTTTGAAGGTTTCCAATTGGAATCAAGAGTTTCTTCTCACCCTGAAAATCAACCAAGTTTTATTTTATTCATTTTCTTTTCACATTACAAGATTTGGAAAATCTTGGGATGTGACAGGCTACCACCCTTAAAATAAATCTCGTCCCGAGATTTGGGGAGGCTAGGGGTTATAAGTAGGCTCAAAACAACTAGGGTACTACCACCCTTAAAAATTTCAAACAAAATTTACATATTGGCCTTCTTGGGATCCTGGGAAAACCTCTCTGAGGAAACATCTGTTCAGGGTCCTTTGTTTCCACACTTGACTCATGGACCAAGGTTGAGTTTCTCCATAGGCTTGTTCAACTTGTTCTTCATCTTTTCTAGAAAGTTGCTTGCATAATGTCCTGGGTTCTTGCAATTGAAACAGTTGATGTCTTTGAGTTCCTTACGTGTCTCTTTTGGACAAGTTGCTACATAGTGGCCTAGCTCTTTGCAGTTGTTGCACACCACTTGGCTAATCTCCTTATTTTTCTGGTTCTCTGGGCATTCACTGGAATAGTGTCCCATTTCTTTACACTTGTGACATTGCACATGGCTTTTGTCCTTCTTTTGCTTCTTGGGTTTCTCCAAAGCTAAGAGTGCATCTAGTTCATGTTGCTCATGGCTTTTGTCCTTCTTTTGCTTCTTGGCTATAAAGGTGGCATTGAGTGTTCGGAAAGTATGTGTTGAGGCACATGGATCAAGAGTGGGATTTGTCCATCCATATGACGGATAGATATACTCTGGGCCCTCTCGGTGGAATGTCATACAATTGGCTTGCAAGCATGTTACTGGATCACAAGGGATCACATATCACGGGAACAAGAAAATAGTACTTATCAGTAACGAGGTTGAACTAGGTATGCAGAGATACCGACGATCAAAACCTCGGATAACTAAACTATCGTGAGATAAAGGGAAATTGGTATCGTATGTAAGTGGTTCATTTGATCGCAAAGTAATCGTAAAAATATGTGGGAGCCATATGAATTTACATATTCCTCTATTGGTTATTGATCTGAGATGTGTCTCGGTCATGTCCGCATAATTCACGAACCATAGGGAGACACACTTAAGGATTCGATGTTGTCTAAGTAGATATGGAATGTTAGTAGGGATACTGAATGTTGTTCGGAGTCGTGTATGGGATCCGGGATATCACGAGGAGATTCGGAATGGTCCGGAGAATAAGATTCATATAAGGAAAGTCCGATTCCGGAGTTTGAGAAAGTTTCCGATGTTTTCATCGGAGAGGTTCTAGAAGGGTCTAGAAGGTTCACCGGACCGGAAGGGGAATGGACCATGAATGTGTCATGGATAAGTGGAATGATTGGATCATATCCTAGGTCACTTGGTTTGGGAATTTGCAAGAGAGAATTAAAGCTCTAAACTGAAAGTCAAACGGGAAGTTTGAAAAGTCAAACTGGCACAATGGTTTCCTAGTGGGAGAAGAAACAAGTCCTTCTCTAAATCCAACTTGGGTTTGGGTTTGGATTAAAATCCACCCCTCCCAAGGCTGCCCCTTCCTCTCATAAATAGAGGGGGAGGGCTGCCCCAAGAACACAAGCCCTAGCCCTCCCCGCGCCAAGCCGCCGCCGTCGCTGATTCGTCGCTGCCGCCCTAGCTGCCGCCGACACCTCCTCCTCCTCGCGGTCTTCTAAACCTAGATCATCGGGAAAACCTAGATCCACCATAACTCGTACCGTCTTAGGCGAAGCACTGCGGGATCTTCCCTCTACTTCTGACACCATGCCGTCGTGTTGTCGGCATTGCGAGAGGAGAACTACAACCTCCGCTGCCAGCTGGAACAAGGGAGAGGAAGGTCTTCATTGAGTACCTAACGTGTGACCGACTGCGGAAGCGCTACCAAAACGCAGCGCCGGAAGGATCGTCTACGCGATCGTGAGATCGGAAGTGTACGACTACATCATCCACGAGAATCTTCTCTTGTTAACCACTTTGGATCTTTGAGGGTTAGTACTCTATCGACTCGTTGCTGCAATCTAGTAGATAGATCTTGGCTTGTGTGTGTTCATGCGATAGAAATTTTTTGTTTTCCATGCTACGAACCCCTACAGTGGTATTCGAGTCATGTCTATATGTAGATCTGTTGCACGAGTAGAACACAATGGTCATTGTGGGCGGTGGTGCTTTTATCATCAATTGCTTTTTTGTGTATTTTGCATCTTGTGGTATGATGGGATGAAGCGGCCCGAGCTAACCTTACATGACATCATTCATGAGACTTGCTCCACGCTCAACATGCAACTTGTATTGCATAAGTGGCTTGGCGGGTGTCTGTCTCTCCCATCATAGTATAGATTCAATTTACAATGGGCACTTGATAGTTCAAACATCAACGTTGTGGTTCTTGTTCGTAAGTTAGAACGACACTTATTGAAATCCCCAAACCACGTAAAACAGGCAAAGAAAATTAGAGGAGTCTAACTTTGTTTTGCAGGGGTGTGATGTGATGTGATATGGCCATGATTGTGATTATATATGATGTATGCAATGTTCCTTATTGTAAGTCGGCAACCGGCAAGAGCCATATGGTTGTCTTTTAATTCTGTTAAGACATGCGTGTCTATTATTCAAAGTGGTTGTAATAGTTGATGCTGGTGGAAAACTACCATGAAGCGACGCCATTCACCTTGACGCCACACTGGTGATGATGGAGATCATGTTCGTGCTTGAAGATGGAGATCGTAAGCACAAGAAGAAAGGTCATATCATATCACATATTATGAATTGCATGTGATGTTAATCCTTTTATGCATCTTGTATTGCTTAGTTCACGATGGTAGCATTATAAGATGATCCCTCAAGCACACAATTTCAAGTTTTAAAGTGTTCATCCTTAGTAAGCACCGTTGCTAAAGCTCGTTGTTTCGAAGCATCACGTGATGATCGAGTGTGTTAGATTCTGCGAGTCTATACAACGTGAGCAAGCCAGATTTGCTCATGCGGAAGCTAAGGTTTGATCTTGACGAGCCTAGCATGTACAGACATGGTCTCGGAACACGGATCACCGAAAGGTAAAGCATGAGTCATATAGTAGATATGATGAACATGTTGATTGTTCGCCTTTGAAGCTACATCATCTCTCGTGATGATCGGTTTTGATATGGTGGATTTGGTTCATGTAATCACTAAAACAATGTGAGGGCTATTGTTTTGAGTGGGAGTTCAATAGCAATATGATAAGAAGTTGAACACTATTTATCATAAATTAAATCAAAGTGAATTTGCATAGTTGTTGTAGTCATTGGCATCCGTTTACCACCTTGCACTTAGTTATAATTGAGATGATAGAACTATAGAATTATGGTTAGTTACTTTATGAGCTGGTATCGTATTGTTTTGAAGTGTTAATCTAAAGTTTAAAAGTCCCATTGCAAACTTTCAGTAAGTTTCGATTACTCCGTGAAGTTTAATAGTTGGTATTAAATCAAGAGTAACAATTCCAGTGTTAGTATATAAGTATCATGTTTGTCTCCATGATTCTTGATATTGAAAAGATAGTTTCAATATCAAGGTAATCTAGGAGTTGAAAGAGTTGTTTCAGAAACCATCATGTATGAAAGATATTGCGATATCTGAAATGATGTTTTGATTACAACATGATAGAGTATAATATGGAAAAGTTTATGTTCTCATATTTGATGAGAATTTACAAAAGGTTGGAGACACTAGTTGTCCCAATACTCCAAAAGGTTTTGGAGAGCAACATTATACTCGTGATTCACCGTTATAAGCTAAAGTAGCTTGATCATGAATAATTCCATGAGAAGGGTGAATATTTGATGTAGGTAAAATGTTTACTACACCAAGAGATTACTAAAAAAGGAATTTGAAAGAACACTAAAGATTTGATGATGGTGATCTACTTCAAAGTGCAAGTGTAAAGACATTGGTATTTAACTATAGACGCTTTGGACTATGTGTCATGTGTATGGCTCCACTATTGATGTTGATAGATTCTTTCAAACAGAAAAGAAAATACTGAAAGAGAATCTCATAAATATATGGCAGAAAATAAAAGACTAGAATTGTTCAGCTTAGGTATATAGAGGATATACATGTTATGGCTATATTCTTTGCTTGTTAAATAATGTGGTTCTTAAGTATTGGATACTGAATTTGTTGGTATGAATCGTCATATGAAACAACAGAATTTATGAACTAAAATGGCCTAAGTAACTAGCAAAAGAATATGTGATGATGTTCATCGAGAACAAATAAAGGGTTATTGTGTTGCTCGTTAAACATCAAAGCTTGCCTTCAAGATTTGTATTATTAGGTATTATGAGAACAAAAGGGTTGTTCAAATAATTGCCGTAATCCATAAAAGATGGATGATTTACAAATCTCGTTGGATAAATCACATCCATAAAACTAGTGCTAAAAATGTCGAAAGATGAATTGTTTTAAAGATTAGTTAGGAAGTGACATTGTCGTTTAAATTATGTTGGAAAGAAAACATGAAGAAACTCCATGTGGATGGAATTTTGGAGTCTTTTGATTTTTGATCAAATGACGCTTGTGAAACTTTCCTAGAGATAATTAAAACTTCATTCATAGGCCAAAAAGGAACGAATGACTAACTTATTGGAACTTGTACATATTGTTGTATGAAGTCCATTATGTGTAGTCAAGAGCGATGAATTTCAACTTCATATGCTTTCTCAGAAAATTTGAGTGAATATATGAATATTTACTTAATAAGGATGAAGTATGAAACATTTGAAAAGTTCAAAGACTTTCAAGATGAGGTGCAAAATCATTGTAACAAGAATATAAATAGTTTATGATGGGATCATAAAGGAAGATATTTGAGTTACAAGTTTAGCATAATACCTAAGATTTAAGGAATCGTTCCGTGGATTTGCATTTCCCGAAACACCATAAGAGTATGGAGAATTCGAGATATGTAATTAAACCTTGTTTGACATGGTAAGATGAAAGGTGTAATTCATAAAACTGCCATTATATTTTAAAGATTAAAATCTTTAGAGACTACCGTTTTTCCACTAAAAAGAGCTCCATCATAATCCGTTGAAATGACACCATATAAAGTTATGGTTTGGGATAAAACCCAAGTTGTCCTTTCTTAAACATTGGTATGCTATGCATAAGAAAGATGTTTGCAACCAAAGTCGGATGAACCTGTCTTTGTGTAACATCCCTAAAATCATGTTTTCAAAATTTTCATATCATGCATGCATGCATATCATTTAGGGATCAAATTCAAACTCAAACTCAAACTCATTTGTAAGAAACAGAGTTTGAGAGCTATGATTTTATGTGATCAAACAGTAATCAAATGCTACTCTCCAATGAAAGATTATTTGTTTCAAAGCCAAACCTTGTTGCTCTTAGATTGTCTTGCTTGATTGCTAGTGCTTAAACAAAAATTCACAAATCAAATATGGATTGAAAACCATTTTCAAAACTTGTTCAAATCAAGTGCAATGTCACTATTTATTTTGTTTGATCAAAAGGACCAAGCTAGTACAGAGAGACCACATGGATTTATGCCCAGAATTATGAGTGTTACACTCTTCAAAATTCAGAAAAAGGTTTGAATTCAAATGGTTTTGAAATCATTTGAAAATGTTTCCTGGAAATCAATTTAGAAAAAGAAAAGGCATTAGAAAACAGCACTGGGCCTGGCGCCACCTTTCTACCCCAACAGCAGAAACGGCCCAAAAGCCAGCCCACCCGAGTTTTCCCCCTTCTCTCTCTCACCCGCACCTGCTCTGCCCCGCTGACACTGCTACTGGGCCCGAGCCAGGTCAGCATCTTCTTCTCCACCCCCGCGCGCGCAGACCCCGTCGCCACCGTCGTTTCCTCCAGAAACGCCGCGTTGATTCCTCGCTTAATTGGCATTGAACCACTGCATAATTCCCTCGCCCCTCCTGGCTACTTAATCACCTCGCCACCGTGATCAATTCCCCCCACACAGCATGCTCACCTCGCCACCAGGCTGCCAGTATTTGCTCCTACAGCGCAGCAGACAGAGCCAACTCCGGCGAGGTATTCCGGTAAGCCTAGTGCTCGCGCCTACTCCTTGTTCACCCTGGAATGATCCTCTGATCTTTGGCACCTCCTGATCCTCTTTGTTCATCCGCTTGTGATCCAGAGCGTCGACTTTGATGAGTACCGTGGGCATCCGACGCCGTCTCCAACTACGGCGACAGATTGAGGTAAGCCACTGCTCGATGCTTAGCCCCCTCTAGAATCACAGGTGTGTCGCCGGCAGAAGCGCCGCCGCCGCCAGCGACCATTCGCGCCGCCACTCCTTGGTCAAAGCATTGGCCGCCGTTAGATCTGTATCGTAGGGTGTAGAATAGAATGGGAGGAAACCGTTTTCTTTAGATCTGGAGCATTGAATCTAACTTGATCCGACGGTGCGGAAGCTTGATCCTGAGTGAAGCGGTATTGTCCAATCAGGAGACTCCGCGTGGCTAGGATTTAAATTTAAAAATTTGGATTAGATCTATTAGATATTAAAACTTGTTTAATTCATAACTTTTGATTCCCATGTCCAAATTTGACAAATTTTATATCAATTTAATCAGGAGAGAAAGCCCTTTCCATATATGCAATGTGTTTAATGTTTTGTTTCTGTTAAAATGGTTATTTTTACAGAAACATGTGTAGGCCTATTTTGTGTATATTAAATATTTGAGAAATGTTTTAATGTTCAAATAAAGGTTGTTTGGCAAGTTGTGAACTTGTTTATGAATCTGTATTGTGCACTTGTCTTGTTGAGTATAAGAAAATCATCACATATCATATTGCATGCATCCATATAGTTTTTCTTGTATTTATTTTGTATGTGATTTGGTGCTATCATTTTATGTGTAGATTATGGTGCAAATAGTGATTGTGATTGTGAGGATTGTAGCTACTCTCCAAACTACCAAGGCAAGTGGTGCTTCATGAATTTATTCCTATGTTTTCAAATATGCATTTGAAATATTTTGCTAGCCTTGCATGGATATTTTTTATCTATATGCTATGCTTGGGAAATCCTAGTAGTTGTAGAATTGCTAGAAATATTTCTAAGTCTTATTAATGCCATGCATAGACTAGCTAGTAGCAACCAAGGGTAGTTATATTCATGCTATGAATAAATATTTCTAAGTCTTTGGACTATGTTTTTGCTTAATAAAACAACTAAGTGAATGAAACACCTGGGTGGAATGGAAGAATGGTTTATGTTGAGTGGTTACACAAGGCCCATTTCTATGGTTTACCTTGTGTATCTCACTTGTGGAAATCCACCCAGGAATAAAGGGATTTGAGAGGCCAAATGTTAAGAAGCTTCTAGTGCAGCCACTTGGCAATATGGGCTCTTCTTGGATCATATAGGTTGCAATAACTTAGCCATTTGGACAGTTGGTGGTAGTGGGATGATAGGTTGAAGCGCGTCCATTTGGTCTACGGGAAGGCTTCTGAAAGGTCCTATCTTGGTGAAAATCAAGTCTTGTGGGGAAAGTGCATAACCTCTGTAGATGGAAGAATCTAAGTACTTAGCCATGTCCCTGGTATTGGACAACTTGAGCATCAAGACATGGAAGCTAGCAAGAATCTCCTCATCCCAATTTCTAAGTAAAAACTTGTGGTTGAACAAGGGTGAAGGACCCCAATGTCTATTGGTGGTTCCTTGGGAAGGATTTTGACAAAGAAAAACTCAGTGTTTTCAACTAATAGGAAAAACCTATTTTGAGCAAAGCAAGCCTAAGCTACACTTATCCAAAATGCATATAGTGTTTAGACCACCATTATTGTACTAAGGTATCACTTGCCAATACTATTCCAATGTATTGACCCACTGTGGCTATAACTTGTGATGTTGAAGGATATTCTGATGATGATTAGGAGTCATGAGTCTACACTCAACATGCTTGCCTGTGGCACATGAAGATGAAGACTTATTTATCTCATTATATATTTGAACTCTTGTATTAGGCCTGTGGCCATGGAGTTGTAAAAGACTATGTTTGTCTCTGGAATGATATGTAATAATGACCTTTGTTTCCGTGTACTTCATCTTAAACTGTGGATGCTAGCATTGATCCATGGACTAGCATTGCAATCACAGGGATCCTTTCCTTTACAAAGGAGGGATCTTACAGATGGTATCAGAGCACTGTGTTTCCTATAGGATTATGACACTAGGATTGGAAACCACTAAGGAAAAAATTTCAACAACTTCCACACTTGTCTTATTCTTCTAGTAAACTTTTCTAATCTTCTTTTCTCAGCTCTTTGATAGAAGGATGCATTGTTAGCCTTTAGATTAGAAAGTGAAAGAGGAATTGAGCCTTATTAGTTGGACCACCACACTCATCATTACATTTCCAAAATTTCATTAAGTTATATTGAAACTAGGTTGCTTGTGTTAGGTATGCCATGACTTGTGTGTTTTGATTTCCAAAGTTATGCATGTGATACCTGGTCTTGTGATTTGTCTTAAATTGTGTTGATTCTAACTTTTTCTATCTAATTAAATAGATGCCTAATGTTACTATCAGCACGGCTGACGAGTTCAAGGGAACTCGTTTTGGCCCCCGTATTATTGAGCTCACTAGTCTGCTCAATCTCCCTCTTCCTACTATCATGATGCTTCCCCTCACCAAGTTTGAGAGGAAAGACCTTTGGGGCTTCAAGGTTAATCAGCCGGGACGCCAGACTGAGCCAGCCACGGAGGCCATCATCTTCAAGCTCATGCATGATGACAAGGAGAGAAGCCTTGAGGTAGTCATGCAAGATTTGATTGGACGTTTACTAGGGAGACACTCTCGAGAGGTTAGGGGTACTCACTTCCACACCTTTGGTAGACGTGATGATGATGGTGATGCCATTGACTTTGAGGATACTTCGAGAGAGACGGCAGAGCCGATTCGCTTATACCTCCAGGACTTAGAGGTTCTTCTTAGGCACATAGACACTGATAGGACCAACGTCATTCTTAGAAATGATGAACTCCAGGTGCTGCTTCGTGAGAAGTACAAGCTCTTCGCGGATCAAGATGAGATAGTCAAAGAGATGGAGGCCAAGTTTGAGAGTCAGGACAGAAAGTTCAAGAGTCAAGAGAAGCTAGTCCAAGATAGAAACAAGAGGATTCGATACATGACTGCAGAACTAGAGGCCAAGGACTTCGAGCTCGAGCATCAGCAGACTGTGATTGAGAGGCTTCGTTCGCAGAAGAGGGCTCTCAAAGCCAAAGTAGATACCTTGACCACCAATGTCGAGGAATACAAGAACGCTATGGAGAATGCAGGTCTTACATTTGTTGATGAGGAGGTTGATGCCGAGGAGTAGTGATGACTACTCATTTACCTTTATTTATCATATCTTTGATTATTGAGTCGCAATGACCATCCAACATGTGGATGGCTTGCTATTGGTGTGTTTACCTTGCAAACTTGTTGTCTATGTTGTTGAACTTTTTATGATGCATGTTTGGTGATTGTTTATGTGATGTATTGTGCATGTTAGCATCTATGGGTATCTCATTCTTATCTCTATTGAACAAATCACAGATGCCTCCCCGACGTGCCAATCCCAACCCCAACAACAACATCACCCCTGAGATGCAGCAAATGATGACAGCTCAGACTCAGCTGATGCAAATGATGACTACGTTCATCCAGAATTAGAACAACAACAACAACAATAACAACAATAACAACAACAATAATCAGAATAACCCACCGTGTTTTGACATGCTTACCAGGTTCTTGAGACTGAGGCCAGCAAAGTTCTCAGGAACTAATGATCCTATGGTGGCCAATGATTGGCTATGCTCTGTGAACAAGGACTTGGTAACTGTTGGCTGTACTGATGAAGAAAAAGTCAGATTTGCAGCTCACTTGTTGGAAGGACCAGCAGCCACTTGGTGGGATAACTTCCAAATCACCACTGCCATTGCGGATGTGACATGGGCTATCTTTGAAGATGGTTTCCGTACTACTCACATCTCATCCGGAGTGATTAGTTTGAAGAAGAAAGAGTTCCATAACTTGAAGCAGCGCCACCACAGCGTGGCTGAATATATTGAGGAGTTCAATAATCTGGCGCGTTATGCACCGGATGAAGTTGACACTGATGCTAAGAGGAAGGAAAAGTTCCTTGAAGGGTTGAATGATGAACTAAACCTGCAGTTAGCTGTGGCTTATGTTCCCACATACCAATCTCTTTGTGACAAGGCTGCTATTTTGGAGAGCAAAATGAAACAAGTTGAAAGCAGGAAGAGAAAGCACTCTAACAAGCACATCTCGGGATCGTCTCACAAGCGTTCCCATTATGATGACAGTGGGAGTTATGGATCCCACAAGCATGGGAAATTCAACAAGCACCACAACCACAACCGTTATCATGACAACAAGCACAACCGCAGTCATGACATCGATAAGTACAAGAATCACAAGGGTGGATATAAGAGCCACCACAGTGGAAGTGGAAGTGGCAGTGGAAGCCAGCCTGTCAAGAAGGATCTTAGTCAGGTTGAATGTTTCAAGTGCTAGAAGATGGGGCATTATGCAAATGAATGCCCAGAAAAGAAAGTTGAAGGACCCAACAAGCCCAACCCTTTCCAGAAAGGGCAAGTGAACCACATCAATGTGGAGGAAATCTATGAAGAGCCAGATGCTGTTGCTGGTAAGTTCATGTCGTGGGAATGGTCACGGCAGATGCTGCAATCGGCAGCGAGTAGTAGAACGAGGGGCAAGGGCGGCCAGCCATCTATGGTGCGAGATGAGGGCAAAGATACAGGGTTTTACCCAGGTTCGCCCCCCCGGAGGGTAAAGACCTACTCCTGCTAGATTGTATTATGAAGGTGGTACAATGGGCGAGCTCGGCGGCTAGGCGGCGAGTCGCTTGGGTGTATGATGGAACGTATCTCTACTAGCCCTACAGGGAGGTTTATATAGGCTCACCTCCCCTAGGGTTTACATATCTCAACCGATTCAGTTAAAGCTTCGGTACTCGTTTAACCTAATCCAACTGGGCCTATCTACTCGCCTGGGCCTTCAGCTGCCTTCAGCTTCCAGTCGCTTGGATCCACGCCGGGCCTTGATCCAGTCGCCGTCCTGCAGGCCCACTCGCCAGGTCTTGGGCCAGTCGGAAACGTCCTGCTGGGCATACCCCGGTAGGAGCATCCCCATCAGTAGTCCCCGAGGCCGTCGTTGATTTGGCGTAGGTGGCTGCGGGCAGTCGGAGCATACGGCTGCTGAGTAGACATCCAGTCGAATCGGCGGCGGGCTCCTGTATAAAGGAAAAACTAATCATACTGCTCGCGGCTTTGGCCAGTCGAGTCGGTGAAACACTGTCATAGTGAACGGGTCGGCGAGCCGAGTGGCTGAAGTTGGACCATTAAACGTGGTCAAACTAGCCGTTGGGGTAATCCAACGGTAACTTTTGGCGTAATCATCGCGCGGTAACGGTTCCCTAATTTGGCGGGTAACATCCTCTATATAAGGGGAATGGCAGGCGATTGGGGAGCCACCTTCTCACCATTTCCTCCGACTGCGCGCATTCTCACCTCTCTTCGCATCGCGACCCAGCCGACCAGAAATCCCCCGACCCCCAACAAATCTCTCCGCCAAGGCCCTCTCCACCGAGCCTTGGGGTAGATCTAAGTGCACAAGGGCGCAACTGGCTTCCTTCGAGGAGGCCGGGATCTTGCGAACCGGCTGCTGGCGCATCCCTGCGGCCGGAGAGACGACCCCGAATCCGCGAGAGAGGGAGTTCATCTGCTTCACCAGCCATCTTGAACGGGGGCTAGGGTTCCCCACGTCCCTGTTCTTCCGGCGCTTCTGCGCCTACTACGGGATCCAGCCATCGGCTCTGGGTCCCCACAGCATCGAGCAGCTCGCCATCTTTGTGGCGTTCTGCGAGTGCTACTTGGGCTGCCGGCCCTACTTCCCTCTATGGCAAGATCTATTTCACGGACGGATCAGCCGCGAGGAAGCGGGCGGCCCAATGCTTGCCGCGGGCGGCCTAACCTTCCAGCTGAAGTTGAAGGCTTCATTTTTTGACTTGATGCTGCCCGCCAAGGCGGCAAGCGACTGGAAGAACTCATGGTTCTATGTTGCCGAGGCGACCCCAGAGGGCGAGACGGCGATTCCGCGGTTCTCCGCCAACCGGTCCGAGCCGCGTCGTCTCCAAGTCGGCAAGCTCCCCAACGACCAGCGGATGGTCGTTGACGAGATGCTCCAGACCATCTGTGGTCTGAAGAAGAAGGGCCTCCAGACGATCAACCTATACAACTGCTGGCTCGGGCGGCGGCTCGTCCCCCTGGCTCGCCGCGGCCATTATATGTACCAATACACGGGCCGGGAAGACTCGACGAAGGCCTGCCTCGCCGAGTGGAAGCTGTAGGACTACATCCCAGCACTGAAGAAGATCACCCAGGCATTGTACCTGTACGCACAAGCCGGAGTCGCACCTTACACCGCCAAGTGTCCAGCCCCAACGGTAATCTCCTCGCCTCATTAGCAGTCGCAGTTTTTGCAGTCGCGGTAACTCTAATTTCATCTTGCATTCTTTGCAGCTGTTCCAAGTGGTAGAAGGATGGCTCCCACCCTCGGACGACGAGAATTCGAGCTCGTCCGTCCAGGACATGGGCAAATCGCCTCCCGCCAAAGGCGATTCCGGGAGCGACGGAATCGAAGATGACGACGAATCCGCGGAGGAGGTCGCCCCGCTGGTTCGCAAGACTCGCGGGCAGTGACAGCGTGAGCTTGAGGCAAGTAAAAGCCTCGAGCATCACGATGACGACGAAGAACTTCCGGAGACCACCTCGCGCCGACAAGCGACTCCGTCGAAGAAGAAGAAGAAGGAGAAGGAGACGAAGGCTCCTCCGAAGAGGAAACCGAAGACGACGAGGCCGGTCTCGCCGCCGCACTCGGCGAGTAGTTCCGACCCTCCCAGCCCGGACATGGACGAGGCGCCGCCGACGACAGCCGTGCTGGACAGGGACACCGTCGAGGTGCCGCTGGCTTCAATGCCTCCGCCATTCGCCCCAGTCTCTGGGCTCGGGGGTGCCCCGGCTGCAGCGGCTTCGCCTTGCAGGGAAGCCCCTGCCAAAGATATCCCAGAGGCTCCGGTTGCGGCCTCAACGACGAAGAAGCCGTCCGTGTCTTGGGCACAGGACGTCCTGGAAATGGGGCTCAGTCGCCAACTGGGCCCTGAACTGGAGAAACCAGCCGGCCTTCGCACGGGGATACGCTTTATTCCAGTCGCCAAGTGAGTACCCTCACCCTCCTTTGTCTTCCATAACCACTTGAATTATCTTTGCTTACACGATTGATGTACAGGAACGGAGTGAAGAGGATGGGCCACCCGACCGTGGCTAAGGTGCCACCCGTCACCAGCGACGAAGATCCTTCCCGTAAGAGGAAGGCGGACGAGGTTGTCGACCCTACAGATGGCAGCAAGAAGGCCAAGGGCGATGACGTCGTCACGATCTCTGACGATACGGCGGTTGCGCCGACTGAGCCTGCAACAGAGGCGGCCGCGTCCACGAAGGAGGGCGCTCCCTCGCCTGGGATGGCCGAGCCGACCTCCTTCGGGGCGGGTGCCTCCATCGCGGGCGCCGACTTAGCTTTATTTATATCGTAATGGAGGAAGTACATTGTTCGGCTGAATATCCTTGGCTGAAAAGCCTTATTGAAAGTAAAAAGGGTAGGTACCTATGGGTAGAATCGCCGGAAGTGTGCGATGTTCCATGGGTTGGATTATGCAAATCCAGACTCCACGTGCTTGAGGCGATAGGCGCCACCGGGGATGACCTCGGTGATGACGTAGGGTCCTTCCCATGGAGACTCGAATTTCTTCGGTCGTTCTTGCTTGAGTCGCAAGATGAGGTCTCCTTCGACGAAGGACCTTGGGCATAGCCGTCGGCTGTGATAGTTGCGGAGACTCTGCTGGTACACCGCTGATCGAGTTGCTGCTATGTCTCTTGCTTCGTCGAGTGTGTCCACGGCGTCTTCGAGTGCAGCTGTGGATTCGTAATCGCTATAAGAGACGACCCGGGGGGCCTGGTGGCGTACTTCGGCTGGTAGCACGGCTTCGGCTCCGTGCACCATGAAGAACGGTGTGTAGCCAATGGAGCTATTTGTCGTAGTGCGCAAACTCCATAGGACGGATGGCATCTCTTTCGTCCAGGCTCCGGCCTTTCGTTCGAGTGGGCTCATGAGGCGCTTCTTGATGCCCGCACCGATTAGGCCGTTGGCCTTTTCCACTTGCCCGTTCGTTTGCGGGTGTGCCACTGAGGCATACGTGATGTTGATCCCGAGGCCTTCGCAGAAGTCTTGGAATTCCTTGGAGATAAAGTTCGATCCATTGTCGGTGATGATGCTATGCGGCACGCCGAACCTGTAGACAATGGATTCGAAGAACTTGACAGCAGTCTTGCCCTTCTGGTTGGTGACCGGCATGGCCTCGACCCATTTGGTGAATTTGTCAACTGCGACCAGGAGGTAATCGTGCCCTCCTTTCAAGGACTTTGGCAGTTTGCCGATCATGTCGAGTCCCCATTGAGCAAAGGGCCAAGCTATAGGTATGGGTCTGATCTCTGATCCGGGTGTGTGCGGTTTGTCGACGAACCGTTGGCACCCGTTGCATCTTCGGACGATGTCCTTTGCATCGCTCATGGCCGTTGGCCAGTAGAATCCGGCTCGTAGAGCTTTGGCGACAAGGGAGCGACTGCCTGCGTGATGGCCGCAGATGCCCTCGTGGATGTCTTGGAGGATGGATTTTCCGTTACCGATGGTGACGCACCTTTGTAGTACACGCGTAATACTGCGCTTGTACAGCTCGCCATTGATGATGGTGAAGGCTTTTGACCGACGAGATATGCGCCGGGCATCTGTCGGGCTGTCAGGCAGCTCTCCGTTTATCAAGAACTGGAGGTACGGTCGCGTCCAAGATTCTTCGACTACCATGACCTACATCAGGTTGACCATGGCGACCTCTGTGTCCAGCTTCTCTGGTCCTTCGTGTCCTTCGGGCAGCGTAGCCCCCAAGTGTTCTCCTTCTTCGGGTGATCCCTTGGGGAATTTCCGCTTGATGGATGGCACGCAGATCTGTTCGAGGAACACAACCGGTGGCACTTTTGCGTAGGTGGAGCCGATGTTGGCGAGTCTGTCGGCTTCCTCGTTGCTTTCTCTTCCGACATGCCGAAGCTCGCAGCCGTCGAATTCTCCTTCGAGTGCATTGTAGAGCGCGTGGTACGCGATCATGTTTTCGGCGTGTGTGTCGCACTCGTTCATCGTCTGCTGGACGACGAGGTTGGAGTCACCGTAGATGACCAGGCGCGTTGCGTCGCAGATTTTTGCCATTCTCATGCCATGGATGAGGGCTTCGTATTCGGCCTCATTGTTGGAGGCTCGGAATTTCATCCGAAGGACGTACTTCATCTGATCGCCCTGCGGGGAGGTCAGTATGACCCCGGCTCCTTCTCCAGCTTCACGCTTGGAGCCGTCGAAGTGCATTGTCCATGATTGCGACATGTCTGGGGTGTCTGGTAGCTGCAGCTCCATCCAATGTACGAGGAAGTCCGGGAGGACTTGAGATTTGATTGCGACTCGCTTCTCGGAGATGATGTACAGAGGTGACAGCTCAATGCCCCACAGGGCCACGCGACCTATGGCCTCAGGGTGATTCAGGATGCTGTTCAGCGGTGCCTCGTTGACAACCATCACCTGGTGCTCCTGGAAGTAATGGCTCAGCCGTTGAGCCGTCATGAACACGCCGTAGGCGAGTTTATGGTAGTGAGGGTACCTCTGTTTAATTGGCGTCAGTACCTCGCTGAGGTAGTAGATTGCGCGTTGGACCCCGTGGGTCTTGCCTTCTTCGGGTCGTTCGACCACTAGCACGGTGCTGACCACCTGGTTTGTGGCTTGTAACTACCTCGGTGAATTACGCTCCTAGCTACAAGCCTGGATGAGCGGTAATGGTTGAAATAGTACGGTGGGGCCCTAAAAGCCACTCACGGGTAGACCTTTCGGCCGTCCCAACCACTTCCATCTCATCGGGACCTGTACGGGCGGCGTAATCGGCAGGCGAAGGGATCAACTACATACACAAGTGGGTATGTATGCAAGCCACCATACAATAGTACATCAGAGCCATTCCATCTAAAAAGAAAGGAAATATAGCAACGCCATACGGCAAGATTCAAATGACCTAGATAGATCTAATATTTTAGGATAATTCCTCATACAGCACACATCAGGGTATCATGCGGAAGCGGCAAACAAAGCCCGAGTACGGGTAAGAAGCAAATTGGCATAAGATGCCACAGAAGTAAGCACATCCCAACCACAGATCTCACGGATCCCCGTTCCCGGAATCTCTACACCGAACGGTCGTTGCCCACATCATCAGCCTCTTCCACCCAGTATCCGTCCTGCGAGGGTACCTGTTCATCTGAACCAATAATTTATCGTGTGAGACCCTAAGGGTACTCAGCAAGTCTTAATGCCTCTAAAGGGGACACAACCTGGGGTGACGCAATTGCAGCGAAAGATAAACCCTAGCAGTTCTACAGATAAGCGCTAACCATCCGCCTAACCAATGATAGACGGATGTCCGTGAATTAATCACAACAGTTATAATGGTAATTTCATCAGATCCATCCTCCTCCTCGCTTACCGACAAGGAAGCGGACGAACAACCCCCCCATCCGTTGGCAATTTTATTAACCATTCCATGAGTGTTGCACTAATTACTAGTCAAATTACTTAGTCAGATTAAAGCGATACTTTAGTTATGCTTGTCTATGATCGAGAAACTGTGCTCCAAGTCGTCCATAACCGTGGACACGGCTTTCAGAAAGTTTTACCCTGCAGGGGTGCACAAATAGCAACATACACTCGATCAACCTCGTAAAAACCAAATCAAAATCCAACGAGGCCTTCACGACAAAGCAATCACAGGATTCAGAAATATTTCAGGGGGACACCCCTTGGAGTACACCCGCAACGAAGTAAGCAAGCTCCGAGACGGACTCAAGGTTTGCGACAATGGCTGTAAACGACAGCAGATCCCCAATCGGGGACTATCGATACCGCGAAAACATTCCGCTTCCAAAACAGTACAGCGTGCTCCTCACACAATCGTAAATAAAGCAGTAAAACATGGCATAGGTACAGGATAGTAAATAAAACCTCAAACTAGTTGTGGCCCCAAGAAATAAGACGGAATCAAGCTCTGGCTCAGGGGGGTCCCATATACCTCCCGGATGTGGACAGCGCGATAAATCTCGGAACAGGAATCAAGTACTCGGAGTCTTACGGGACACAAGTGAGCAGGAAAAACCAAATAGCATATATTGCTCACCGATGCCACTTTCATTAGTTGTCCCATTACTACTCAGGTTAAGTTATTTAGGTACCTCGTTATCCATCAGACTCTCACAAACCCTACACATGCTGTTCTACGACTCGCATGGCTCAAACAACTCCTGTGGTAATGGCTCATGGGATGGAGGAAACAGGCTTGGTGGGGTTTAAAAGTAAAGGCGATGCAATGCTTGGGATTCAATTTAATGCGATCGCGACTCAATGATGCAAGAATAAGATAGAGGCAATAGGTACTGTATGTATGCTAGCATGTGGAAGTGCTTGCCTGTCAACTCAGTTGAAGCGAGGGACGGATCTGGGTAGTGCTCCTGGTTCTCTTGATATAACCCCTGCTCAGTGTCTATCCGAGAAAAGCCAAACAAACAAGGCCAACATGAATATCGAGCACAAGCATATGAATAAGATGCGTCAAGCAAACAATCATGCCATGATGAATGATGCACAATTTACATGGCAATAAGGTAGCATGGCATGGTGAGGTGTGGAAGACAAGCAATAACATTTTAATGGGGTTTTGGATCACATTTTATTGTCATAACAATTGCTTTTCACTAAATATTTATATGATGCATGCTGCAATTGAAGTCATGGATAGCATAAACAGAAAGGTCTCGTCGAGCTGATCATTTTAGACATATCTTTTGTTAAATTTGGAATTATAAATCAAAAGTTATTAATTATTTAAGTTCTAGTGGCAATTGTGGTAATTTAATTCAACTTGGAATTTTAAATGTGCAAAAGGCAATTTGAATGGCATATTTGAATTCCTTACATTTTTCTGGTTCAGAAACATATATTGTTTGTATTATTTGGATTAATATTTGAAAAGTTATTTAAAAACTGATTTGAATTTGAATTTGAATCAATTTTAAATAGGTTTGAATTTAAACAGTTTCTGCAAAAAGTTTTAGCACCCAGGCTAATCCAACCCTAGTCACAGACAGGTGGGGACAGGCGCACCTGGACCCACATGCCAGTGGCTGAGAGGGAGAAGGACCGCGGGTGGAAACACAGGAAACATGGGAGCCTTTTTAGAAAAAGCTCCCCGACGCTGCCAGTGGGCCTGGGCTGGACCGCGGGTTGACAAAACAAAAGAGGGGGGGGGGTTTGCAAAGAGACCCTGGCGCACTGTTTCTCTTCCTCTGAACCTGACAGAGCACACGACAGGCGCTCGCGCGACGCGCGCGGCGCGGGGGGGGTTTGATCCAGGGATCTGGGGCGCGTGCGCAGACGCGGCTACCACTGCGGTGGCTGGGGCTAGGTGAGGGAGAGATGGGCGCGTGCTAGATAGGGCTATGTGGCGCGTGTTAGCGGCAGACGCTCGCGAACTCTGGCGCGCGGATGCCGCTCGACAAAATGATCGCCGCAACCAGGAAGCGACTAAGAACGGGGGGATGTCTGGGAGGGCTAGGGGCTCACCGCGGCCTCGGTGGCGTGCTCGGATCGGGTCGGGGCGCAGAGGAGCGACGAGGATGCAGACGAGCTGGCGCTAGGGTTTGTCAGGCGGCGCGGCGCTGGTTCCGGCGGCTCCTGCTCTCCTCCTCCTTGGCGACGGAACCAGGGCGATGCAGGGGACCTCCATGGCTTCCTCGACGCCCGCAGCTTCCACGACACCGGCTAGGTAGATGGGGGAAGGGGTAGACTGGCGGTGGACGGCGAGGCGAGGTAGATGGCGAGGAGAGGAAGGGAAGAAAAGGGCGAAGCCCTGAGCAGATCTGGGGAGATCAGAGGGGGTGTTGGGGTGTAGATAAGAACGGGGCAGGTGGGGCTTGCGTGGGGGAGGGGAAGGTGGCCTCGGTGCCACCTTTTCTCTCCTCACGTGCATGGCATGGGGCCAGGGGGGTGGCGCGGCAGGGCTGGGAAGGGGAGAGTGAGGCTGGCAGGTGGACCTGAGGGGGAGCTCGTGGCCAGGCAGGTAGGAGGGGCCCTAGGGCAGGGAGAGAAAAGAGGGGGGGAGAGGTGAGAGGGAGAGTGGCCGGCTCGGGCTAGGGTTGGGGTGGACGGTAGTAGGTGGGGCCAGGTGGCCAGGTGGGTCCAGCAAGGTAGATAGAGGGGGGTAAGAGAGGGGTGGTGATCTAGGGCATGGTAAACATGTGGCCATGCTAGGTTAGCTAGAGAGGGGAGAAAGAGAGAAACACACTTAGGGTTTGGTTTAGATTAGGTGGGTTTTAGGGTGTAGGTTAGAGAGGGTATGGGGTGGCTTAGGGTTTGGGTTTAAGAGAGGGGTAGGATAGATGGAGTGGTACTTGTCAAGATCAAACTTGCCCTAGTCAAGCTCAAACAAGAACAAGACAAGACAAAGAGAGGGAGCGAGATGAGGTGCTAGGGTTTTAAGCATGATCAACATGGCCAAACCAAAAGAAAAGATAGGGCTAGAGATGATCCATCCCAAAACCAAATAAAACCAAAGACAAGCACAAGATGGTGCTTGCATGGCCCATGCAGAATATTTAATGCCCTGCGGATACTTGTGAAGACAATGTCATTTCATGGCATTATTATTTTGCATATCCAAAATTGGAATAAAGGCCAAGCTAAAGATTGTGGTGGAATCCAACCAACTAACATGAGCTAGAGGTAAACTCAAATAAAATTCCAATCTCATATTAATTGGATGGTGGATTATAAGGTGGTGAAAGAAAGGTGGTGGAGTTTAAAAGAGATATGCCCCCAACTCAACTTGGGCATTTAACAAGATATCAAGATCCAAATACAATATCAAGAGGCAACTACAATTAATTATGCACATGAGATAAGAACCAAACAAGAAGGGGTTTTATATGATGCTCAAATGCAAGGTGGCATGATGACATGAGCATGATATGTTGATGATGCAACAATTATATGTTGGAAGTGGACCTTTTATTACTAGAACAAGTAGCATTACAGGTGTTAGACAACTGGGATGCTACAACTCTCCCCCACTAAACAGGAATCTCGCCCCGAGATTCTAGGAAGAAGAAGAAGACACAAAGAGAGAAGGATGGTTGGCACGGAGTTCATCTTCACGCTCCCATGTGGCTTCATCAACAGAATGGTGTGACCACTGCACCTTGCAGAACTTGATGGACTTGTTGCGAGTCCTTCTTTCTGCGGTCTCAAGGATTTTTGTGGGGTGTTCTTGATAAGACAGATCTTCTTGGAGATCGATTAGCTCATGATCCACGGTCCTGCCGGGATCTTTGAAGCACTTCTTGAGCTGAGAGATGTGGAAAACATCATGGACATTGAGTTTTTCCGGGAGCTCCAGGGCATAAGCAACTTCTCCTCTTCTACCACGTATCTTGAAAGGACCGATGTATCTAGGAGCCAACTTTCCTTTGATACCGAAGCAGTGTGTTCCTCTCATGGGAGTGACACGAAGGTAGACGAGATCACCAGGGGCATATACCATATCCGTGTGTTTCCTGTCATAGTTGATCTTCTCACGACTTTGAGCAATCTTCAGGTTCTCCAGAATGATATGCACCTTCTCCTCTGCTTGAGTTACAATGTCAGGGCCAAACCAGATTCTTTCTCCTGCACCTGACCAACCAATCGGAGTTCTGCACTTGCGACCATAGAGAGCCTCAAATGGTGCCATCTTCAGACTCTTTTGGAAGCTGTTGTTGTAGGAGAATTCAGCATATGGAAGACATTCCTCCCACTTCATGCCAAAGGAGATGACACAAGCACGAAGCATATCCTCCAGAATCTGATTGATCCTTTCAACCTGTCCTTGTGACTGAGGGTGGTAAGCAGTGCTGAAGTTCAACTTTGTTCCCAGAGCATTTTGGAAACTCTCCCAGAACTTGGAAGTGAAGATGCTTCCTCGGTCTGAACTGATCTCCAGCGGAACCCCATACAGCGAGACAATTTTGTTGATATAGAGCTCAGCCAACTGAATTCCATAAATTGTTTCTTTGACTGGGAAGAAATGAGCCACTTTAGAAAGCCTGTCGATGACAACAAAGATTGCATTGTTGCCCTTCTGCGATCTAGGAAACCCAGTGATGAAGTCCATCTCTACTTTCTCCCATTTCCATTCCGGTGGTTTCAATGGCTGTAGAAGACCGAAAGGTTTCTGATGGACAGCTTTCACTCTGCGGCAGACATCACACTCCGAGACATACTTGGCACAATATCGTTTCAAACCAGGCCACCAATATTGTGTTTTCAAGTCCATGTACAGCTTTGTGCTGCCAGGATGGATAGAAAGAACCGAATCATGCGCCTCCTTGAGAACTTGCTCTCTCAAACCCGGGTAGTTCGGAACAAACATCCGGTGTTCGAAGAAAAGCGTGCCTTGATCATCTACGTGGAAGGACTCATACTTCGGAAGCCCAAGTTTAGAGATGAGCTTTCTGGTGTGCGGATCACCAAGCTGACGAGAGCGAATCTTTTCTTCCAAGAGAGGAGTAGCCAGAAGGTTCAGGAGATGCCCTTGTTCCACAACTTCAAGGTTGATCTGACGGAATTCCTCGCACAAGAGAGGCTGCTGTTCTTCTATCATGAGGTTGTTAACATAAGCTTTACGGCTAAGCGCATCTGCCATGACATTTGCTTTGCCCGGAGTGTAGTTGATGGTCACATCAAAGTCATTGATTGCTTCAATCCATCTCCTCTGCCGAAGGTTGAGATCAGGCTGAGTGAAGATATACTTCAAACTCTTGTGGTCAGAAAAGATCTCACAACGGTTACCAAGCAAGTAGTGCCTCCATAGCTTCAAAGCAAAGACAACTGCTGCTAGCTCGAGGTCATGTGTGGGATAGTTGATCTCATGCGTCTTCAACTGACGAGAGGCATAAGCAACAACTTGTTTCTCTTGCATAAGGACCGCACCCAATCCTTGCAAAGAGGCGTCGCAGAATATCTGGAAAGGCTTAGATGTATCCGGAGGAACCAAGACTGGTGTGGAAGTGAGCTTCTCTTTGAGTGTATCAAAACTTGCTTGACACGCAGGAGTCCACAAGTATTTCTTGCCTTTCTTGAGGAGATCGGTAAGAGGCTTCGCTATCTTCGAGAAGTTCTGAACGAAGCGACGGCAATAACTAGCCAGACCAAGAAAAGTCCGCACTTCTTTGACATTAACCGGAGGAAGCCATTCAACAATTGTCTTCACGGTTTCCGGGTTGACTGCAATGCCCTTGGCAGAGATAACATGACCAAGATAGGTTACTTCAGGCAGCCAAAACTCACACTTTGAGAACTTTGCATACAAGCGGTTCTCACGAAGCTTGTTTAAGACACACCGCAGGTGTTCTTCATGCTCTTCCTTGGACTTAGAATAGACCAGGATATCATCCAGATAGACCACAACGAACTTATCAAGGTACTCCATGAAAGCCGAGTTCATAAGCCTCGAGAAGGTAGCAGGTGCGTTGGTGAGACCGAAAGACATGACCGTGTACTCATACAGGCCATAGCGGGTGGTGAAAGCTGTTTTAGGCACATCTTCCTTGCGAATCTTGATTTGGTGATAACCACTCCTCAAATCCAGCTTAGAGAATACCACAGCTCCAGCTAGCTGATCGAAGAGATCATTAATCCGCGGAAGGGGATATTTGTTCTTGATGGTTTTAGCATTGAGAGCCCGATAGTCAACACAAAGTCTATCAGTCCTGTCACGCTTCTTCACAAAGATTGTTGGGCTACCCCAAGACGAAGTACTGTGTTGAATGAAACCCAACTTCTCTTGTTCATCAAGTTGTCGTTTGAGTTCAGCCAACTCAGAAGGTCCCATCTTATAAGGCCGCTTGGAGATAGGAACCGTTCCAGGTTCAAGTTCAATCACAAACTCAACCTCACGATCCGGAGGCATACCCGGCAACTCTTCAGGAAAGACATCTGGGAACTCGCAGACCACCGGTACACTCTGAATAGCTTCCATAGCATAATCATTCAGAGCCGCCAAAGAGAAAAGCTGGACATCAGGAGTCAGACTTGGAGAAAAGACTATATGACCTTCAGGAATCTTCAGAGAAACTGAGCGTTCAGCACAATCAATCACAGCTGCATTTGCTGTCAACCAATCCATGCCCAAGATGACATCAATGTCAGAATTTCCCAGAAGAATTAAGGAAGCCGAGAACGAAGAGCCACCAATCTCAATTTGATTGCCATGGCTGACTTTAGATGCTACCATATTTGCTCCAGGAGAAAGAACCATTAACTTCTTGAGAAGAGAAACCACCGCTAACCCATTCTCACTTGCAAACTTGATAGAAACAAAAGAATGCGATGCACCAGAATCGAACAAAACTCGTGCAGGGACTGAGTTAACGGAAAGCATACCCATCACGACTCCAGGTGCATGCTCAGCTTGAGCGGCGTTGACACAATTGGCACGAGCAACCATAGACCCGGGCTTGGTGTTGATGTTGAGAGCCCGAGGTGGTGGTGCACGAACCGAAGGAGAGCTTGCTGCAGATCTTGGCGGGGGTGGAGGGAGAGCTTTGTTCTTCAGCGGACAGTTCCAGTTTTGATGTCCAGGATCTCCACACGTGAAGCAGGCACCAGCTGGACGTGGAGCAGCGTAGCCAGGGACTCCGCCAGGCGCTCCAGGGTGGTGGTTGTTGTAGCCCCTGGGAGCCGCAGTGATGGAGTTTAGTGGCCTTGACGCGTAGCTTGAAGGTCTTGGTGAAGCCGGGAGCGACGGTGGGGTGTTAGGAACCCAGACACGCCGCTTAGAAGGAGCTGCCATAACTGCAGAGCTTGATGCATCCCTGTGGTGTTTCTTGGACTCCTCGAACACTTGCCTGCTTGCCTCCTCTTGCAAGGCTGTGTGCTGTAGTTCCAGGAAAGATGCTGGCCTTGCATGAGTAATCGCATACTTGATCGATGCATTGAGCCCTTGCCTGAACCTCTTCTGCTTCTTCTTGTCATCAGATACCTCATCACCACCATAACGAGATAGATTCATGAAGTTCCTGATGTAGGTGTTGACGTTATCATTTCCTTGCTTCAGGTTGAGAAAAGCTTCCTTCATCCTTTCCATCACAATCTCTGAGAGAAACTGCTCTTTGAAAGCTGCAGTGAACCTTTCCCAAGTTGGCTGGAAACCAGTGCAGCTTGCCTTCAAGTAATTTTCCCACCAAAGAGCTGCATCTCCCTTCGGAAGGTGAGTAGCACACTTGACCCACTCCTGCTCCGGAACATCAGCAGTCTCGAGCAACCTTGACATCTCACGTAGCCAATCATCCGCATCCAGTGGGCGATCAGACACATCAAACTGACGCGGGTTGAATTTCAGGAAGCTCTTGATGTCTCCTCGCTTGGGAGGTGGAGGGAGTGGAGCAAACTCATTTCTCCTGACGCTTTCTTCCAAGCGCTGCTGGTTCTGCTGCATTGCTGCCAAGGCATTGGCTATGTTTGACAATGCGGCCCCAAGTTCTGGTGGTATGTCCTCATCTGAACGGCGTGGTGGAGCCATCCTGAGATTGATATAAAACACAAGTCAGTACTATAATGGAGAATAATAATAATCCAAAATAGTACCAAGATGGAATTAACCAAGATTAAAGGATACAATTTACTGAGATGATATTAAAATATCAACAAAGTTCAAAGCACCTAGAAGTTATTAAGCATATCGCACACGACTAAAAAGGAGTGTGGTACACAAATATATCAAAGAAAATTTTTCCACAAATTTCGGCATTAAAATACTAATAGATGCGCAAAATTACTTAACGAATCAAGATTAGTGACTCTACCGATTCAATATACAAAAGCGAATAATAAGAGTAGTGGTATGGTCGCGACTCCATCCCGCACTCAGATCATTACTCCGCATATGAACAAGTGGAACACATATCCTAACCCCTTCTTCTCACGACGAAACCTAAAGATTGGTAACTACGGAAACGAATACCCCAAACAAGATAGCGTCGGATACAAAGAGTAAGATAGATTGCGTCGGTTTGCAAAAGCCTGTCGGTATGGAATGTACCAACAGTTGATGACCAAAGGCAGATTAGATAACAACTTGGATGCAACAGATAGACAAGGGATTACACACACACACACAACCTATGGTACTACGGAAACCCAGAACACGTGAATCCTTGTTTGAATTTTAAGAAGAGGATTGAAAACGTTGCACTTCCTTACCAGAAAAGGGTGGGTGGGTGGGTAAAAGAAAAGTGGAAGCAGTACTACTCTCGCGTTTTGTTTTTCCCTAGTATACATAATTACCAAAAATATTTGCTAGACTGACAACGACCGTTTGGCTGAAACCCTGAAGGTCGGGATGGCTCTGATACCAATTATAACTACCTCGGTGAATTACGCTCCTAGCTACAAGCCTGGATGAGCGGTAGTGGTTGAAATAGTACGGTGGGGCCATAAAAGCCACTCACGGGTAGACCTTTCGGCCGTCCCAACCACTTCCATCTCATCGGGACCTGTACGGGCGGCGTAATCGGCAGGCGAAGGGATCAACTACATACACAAGTGGGTATGTATGCAAGCCACCATACAAGAGTACATCAGAGCCATTCCATCTAAAAAGAAAGGAAATATAGCAACGCCATACGACAAGATTCAAATGACCTAGATAGATCTAATATTTTAGGATAATTCCTCATACAGCACACATCAGGGTATCATGCGGAAGCGGCAAACAAAGCCCGAGTACGGGTAAGAAGCAAATCGGCATAAGATGCCACAGAAGTAAGCACATCCCAACCACAGATCTCACGGATCCCCGTTCCCGGAATCTCTACACCGAACGGTCGTTGCCCACATCATCAGCCTCTTCCACCCAGTATCCGTCCTGCGAGGGTACCTGTTCATCTGAACCAATAATTTATCGTGTGAGACCCTAAGGGTACTCAGCAAGTCTTAATGCCTCTAAAGGGGACACAACCTGGGGTGACGCAATTGCAGCGAAAGATAAACCCTAGCAGTTCTACAGATAAGCGCTAACCATCCGCCTAACCAATGATAGACGGATGTCCGTGAATTAATGACAACAGTTATAATGGTAATTTCATCAGATCCATCCTCCTCCTCGCTTACCGACAAGGAAGCGGACAAACAACCCCCCCATCCGTTGGCAATTTTATTAACCATTCCATGAGTGTTGCACTAATTACTAGTCAAATTACTTAGTCAGATTAAAGCGGTACTTTAGTTATGCTTGTCTATGATCGAGAAACTGTGCTCCAAGTCGTCCATAACCGAGGACACGGCTTTCAGAAAGTTTTACCCTGCAGGGGTGCACAAATAGCAACACACACTCGATCAACCTTGGAAAAACCAAATCAAAACCCAACGAGGCCTTCACGACAAAGCAATCACATGATTCAGAAATATTTCAGGGGGCCACCCCTTGGAGTACACCCGCAACGAAGTAAGCAAGCTCCGAGACGGACTCAAGGTTTGCGACAATGGCTGTAAACGACAGCAGATCCCCAATCGGGGACTGTCGATACCGCGAAAACATTCCGCTTCCAAAACAGTACAGCGTGCTCCTCACACAATCGTAAATAAAGCAGTAAAACATGGCATAGGTACATGATAGTAAATAAAACCTCAAACTAGTTGTGGCCCCAAGAAATAAGACGGAATCAAGCTCTGGCTCAGGGGGGGTCCCATATACCTCCCGGATGTGGACAGCGCGATAAATCTCGGAACAGGAATCAAGTACTCGGAGTCTTACGGGACACAAGTGAGCAGGAAAAACCAAATCGCATATATTGCTCACCGATGCCACTTTCATTAGTTGTCCCATTACTACTCAGGTTAAGTTGTTTAGGTACCTCGTTATCCATCAGACTCTCACAAACCCTACACATGCTGTTCTACGACTCGCATGGCTCAAACAACTCCTGTGGTAATGGCTCATGGGATGGAGGAAACAGGCCTGTGGATTCAATTTAATGCGATCACGACTCAATGATGCAAGAATAAGATAGAGGCAATATGTATTGTATGTATGCAAGCATGTGGAAGTGCTTGCCTGTCAACTCAGTTGAAGCGAGGGACGGATCTGGGTAGTGCTCCTGGTTCTCTTGATATAACCCCTGCTCAGTGTCTATCCGAGAAAAGCCAAACAAACAAGGCCAACATGAATATCGAGCACAAGCATATGAATAAGATGCGTCAAGCAAACAATCATGCCATGATGAATGATGCACAATTTACATGGCAATAAGGTAGCATGGCATGGTGAGGTGTGGAAGACAAGCAATAACATTTTAATGGGGTTTTGGATAACATTTTGTTGTCATAACAATTGCTTTTCACTAAATATTTATATGATGCATTCTGCAATTGAAGTCATGGATAGCATAAACAGAAAGGTCTCGTCGAGCTGATCATTTTAGACATATCTTTTGTTAAATTTGGAATTATAAATCAAAAGTTATTAATTATTTAAGTTCTAGTGGCAATTGTGGTAATTTAATTCAACTTGGAATTTTAAATGTGCAAAAGGAAATTTGAATGGCATATTTGAATTCCTTACATTTTTCTGGTTCAGAAACATATATTGTTTGTATTATTTGGATTAATATTTGAAAAGTTATTTAAAAACTGATTTGAATTTGAATCAATTTTAAATAGGTTTGAATTTAAATAGTTTCTGCAAAAAGTTTTAACACCCAGGCTAATCCAACCCTGGTCACAGACAGGTGGGGATAGGCGCACCTGGACCCACACGCCAGTGGCTGAGAGGGAGAAGGACCGCGGGTGGAAACACAGGAAACCTGGGAGCCTTTTTAGAAAAAGCTCCCCGACGCTGCCAGTGGGCCTGGGCTGGACCGCGGGTTGACAAAACAAAAGAGGGGGGGGGGGGTTTGCAAAGAGACCCTGGCGCACTGTTTCTCTTCCTCTGAACCTGACAGAGCACACGACAGGCGCTCGCGCGACGCGCGCGGCGCAGTGGGTGTTCGATCCAGGGATCTGGGGCGCGCACGCAGATGCGGCTACCACTACGGTGGCTGGGGCTAGGTGACGGAGAGATGGGCGCGTGCTAGATAGGGCTATGTGGCGCGTGTTAGCGGCAGACGCTCGCGAACTCTGGCGCGCGGAGGCCGCTCGACAAAATGATCGCCGCAACCAGGAAGCGACTAAGAACGGGGGGATGTCTGGGAGGGCTAGGGGCTCACCGCGGCCTCGGTGGCGTGCTCGGATCGGGTCGGGGCGCAGAGGAGCGACGAGGACGCAGACGAGCTGGCGCTAGGGTTTGTCGGGCGGCGCGGCGCTGGTTCCGGCGGCTCCTGCTCTCCTCCTCCTTGGGGACGGAACCAGGGCGATGCAGGGGACGTCCGTGGCTTCCTCGACGCCCGCAGCTTCCACGACACCGGCTAGGTAGATGGGGGCAGGGGTAGACTGGCGGTGGACGGAGAGGCGAGGTAGATGGCGAGGAGAGGAAGGGAAGAAAAGGGCGAAGCCCTGATCAGATCTGGGGAGATCAGAGGGGGTGCTGGGGTGTAGATAAGAACGGGGCAGGTGGGGCTTGCGTGGGGGAGGGGAAGGTGGCCTCGGTGCCACCTTTTCTCTCCTCACGTGCATGGCATGGGGCCAGGGGGGTGGCGCGGCAGGGCTGGGAAGGGGAGAGTGAGGCTGGCAGGTGGACCTGAGGGGGAGCTCGTGGCCAGGCAGGTAGGAGGGGCCCTAGGGCAGGGAGAGAAAAGAGGGGGAGAGGTGAGAGGGAGAGTGGCCGGCTCGGGCTAGGGTTGGGGTGGACGGTAGTAGGTGGGGCCAGGTGGCCAGGTGGGTCCAGCAAGGTAGAGAGAGGGGGGTAAGAGAGGGGTGGTGAGCTAGGGCATGGTAAACATGTGGCCATGCTAGGTTAGCTAGAGAGGGGAGAACGAGAGAAACACACTTAGGGTTTGGTTTAGATTAGGTGGTTTTTAGGGTGTAGGTTAGAGAGGGTATGGGGTGGCTTAGGGTTTGGGTTTAAGAGAGGGGTAGGATAGATGGAGTGGTACTTGTCAAGATCAAACTTGCCCTAGTCAAGCTCAAACAAGAACAAGACAAGACAAAGAGAGGGAGCGAGATGAGGTGCTAGGGTTTTAAGCATGAGCAACATGGCCAAACCAAAAGAAAAGATAGGGCTTGAGATGATCCATCCCAAAACCAAATAAAACCAAAGACAAGCACAAGATGGTGCTTGGATGGCCCATGTAGAATATTTAATGCCCTGCTGATACTTGTGAAGACAATGTCATTTCATGGCATTATTATTTTGCATCTCCAAAATTGGAATAAAGGCCAAGCTAAAGATTGTGGTGGAATCCAACCAACCAACATGAGCTAGAGGTAAACTCAAACAAAATGCCAAGCTCATATTAATGGGATGGTGGATTATAAGGTGGTGAAAGAAAGGTGGTGGAGTTTAAAAGAGATATGCCCCCAACTCAACTTGGGCATTTAACAAGATATCAAGATCCAAATACAATATCAAGAGGCAACTACAATTAATTATGCACATGAGATAAGAACCAAACAAGAAGGGGTTTTATATGATGCTCAAATGCAAGGTGGCATGATGACATGAGCATGATATGTTGATGATGCAACAATTATATGTTGGAAGTGGACCTTTTATTACTAGAACAAGTAGCATTACAGGTGTTAGACAACTGGGATGCTACATGGCTGCTATGTACAGCAGCAGAGGCTCGCGCTCCTTTGGCGTGACCAGGACGGGTGTGGTGGAGAGTAGCCGTTTGAGACTTTTTAATGCGTCGTCGGCTTCGGGCGTCCACTCGAATTTATTTGCCTTGCGTAGAAGCTGGTAGAATGGCAGCGCCTTTTCGCCCATGCGGCTGATGAATCTGCTGAACGCCGCAATTCGTCCTGCAAGCTGCTGGACACCCTTGAGGTTTTTTGGCTTCTCCATTGCCATGATGGCTCTGATTTTCTTCAGGTTCGCCTCGATCCCTCGCTGAGAGATGAAGTACCCAAGCAGCTGACCCGATGGGACGCCGAAGGCGCACATTTCGGGGTTGAGTTTGATCCTGTAGCGGTCGAGGTTGTCGAACGTCTCGCGGAGATCGTCGATAAGCGTCCTCGCCTCCCTGGTTTTTATGACTATGTCGTCGACATAGACTTGAACGTTGTGACCGATCTGGTCCTTGAGGCATTCCTGCATGCATCGCTGGTACGTGGCACCTGCGTTCTTTAGCCCGAAGGGCATTGTGTTGTAGGAGAACACTCCGAACGGTGTTATAAACGCCGTTTTCTCCTGATCTTCGACCTTGAGTCGAATTTGATTGTAGCCTGAGTAGGCGTCGAGGAAGGAGAGTTTCTCGCAACCTGCAGTCGAATCGATGATCTGATCGATCCGAGGAAGAGGGAAGTGTTCCTTTGGGCAGTGCTTGTTTAGCGACGTAAAATCCACGCACATCCGCAGGATGTCCGTGTCCTTTTTTGGGACCATGACTGTGTTTGCAAGCCATTCGCTTTCTTTGATTTCCCTGATGAAGTCTGCAGCGAGTAGTCTGTTGATTTCCTTGCCAATAGCTTCGGCTCGTGGCTCGGACAGTCTTCGGATGGACTGCTTGACGGGCTTGATGCCTGGAAAGACGTTGAGTGCGTGCTCGGCGAATTCCCTGGGAATTTCTGGCATCTCCGCGGGACACCAGGCGAAGATTTCCCAGCGCTCACGGAGGAATTCGACGAGCGTGCCTTCCTATGTGGGGCTGAGGTCGTTGGCGATCAGCGCCGTCTTGGAGGCATCCGTTGGATGGACCTGCACTTTCTTTGTGTTTACCGTGCAGTCGAAAGACATGTCAGGTGCGTTTTGTCGTGCGACTGGGGGTGCCCCATTGTCCGTTACCTCGCGGAGCCTAAGGAGCTCCTCCTGCATACCGAATGATTGGGAGATTCTGTTGAAATCTCTGTCGCATTGGTCCGATCGGGTGAAGCTCCCGTGGACTGTGATGACTCCCTTCGGTCCTGGCATCTTGAGTAGCAGGTATGCATAGTGCGGGACAACCAGGAACCTTGCGAATGCTACACGCCCGAGGATGGCGTGGTACTGTGATGGCCAGTCCACCACTTTGAATTCGAGTCGTTCCAGCCGGAAGTTGTCCGGCTTGCCGAAGATGACGTCGAGCCATATTTTGCCGAGGGGGAATATGCCCTTTCCTGGAACGATGTCGTGGAACGTTGTGTCTGACTGTTCCAGGCTGCACTGCGGGATCCGCATTGCTGCTAGAGTGCTTGCGAACATCAGGTTGATGCCGCTGCCGCCATCCATGAAGACGTGACTCATCTCGAAACCTCCGATCTGCGCCTCCAGCACCAGGGCAGCATGACCTGGGCGAGGGATCTGGCAAGGGTGATCCGAACGACTGAACATGATGCAGGACTCCGATCCGCTGAGGTACTCAGGGATGGCAGGTGGAGTTGCCACGGCCAGGTTGATTTGTCGGGTGATTTTCTTCTGCACCCTATTTGTGGGGCGCCCCTTCTGGATCATCAGTGCTCCTTTCGGCAGGGGATACCCGTTCCCAGTGTTGTTCTGTGCTGGTGCGAATGGTTGGTTCGGGCCTCCAATGGGTGGCGGTGGAGGAGCTCCATGCGCTATTTCACCTGGCGCGGGTGCGTTTCCGAACGCAGGGATTGGGGCTTGCTTCCTCATCTGCACCATGCTTTCGCTGAGTTTCTGGAACTCGCGGCAGTCCTTGAGCATGTGGCTGGCCTTCCTTTAACCATCCTGCTTGTCCATGTAGAAGTGGATGGTGCATGGACCCGAAAGCTTTTCGAATGCCGAGGGTCCATTATCGCGGTTGCGGCATTGCCACGACTGCGCTGGGCGCCCCCATCGCGGAAGTTTCCTCCGCGGTATCCTCCGCTGTTGCGGTTGGCGTCGTTGCGGCGATCGGCGTAGCCAGCCGCGACCATGTCGGGTCCGTCGCGATCGTCGTAGACGCGCGATCTTCTCTTGCTACGGCGCTATAGCCGTCGACCGTAGTCGTCTTCTTCTTCCGATTGTGCTCAGTGAATGGAATCTTCTCCGTCAGCCCACCTGTTGGCGATGTCCATGAGGTGGTCGAGTGTTTTGGGCTTGACGCGCCCAAGTTCCTCCTGGAAGTCTTGTCGCTTGACGCCGTCCCTGAAGGCATCAATGGCCCTCTCTTCGGAGATGTGGGCTGCGGAGTTCTTTGTGTTGGACCAGCGTAGTATGTACGAGCGAATGGATTCGCCCGTTCGTTGATTATAGGCTCGCAACTCTTCGATTGAGGCGGGCCTCTTGATGGTGCCTTTGAAGTTTCGGATGAAGCTGTAAGATAGCTCATCCCAGCTTCAGATGGACCCTGAAGGTAGGCTGCTGAGCCAGATCCGGGCTGCGCCTGTCATCTGCAGCTGAAGGCATTGCATGGCAGTCTCCTTGTTTGCACCGTGCAGTTTGACGGATGATAAGTGGTCGTTGAACCAAGCTTTTGGGCCCTGAGTGCCGTCGAACTTCGGAGTATCCGAAGGAAGCTTGAAGTTGCACGGCATCCGTGTCCGCCAGACGGATCTGCTGAAGCATCGGGCTCCGCAGAGTTCTCCTTCGTCTTCGTCCATCTCGGATTCAGACGAGCATGCGCGCTTGGCGCGCGCTTTGTCGATTTTGCGTTGTGTGAGCGCATCTCTGGCGTCGTAGTCTTCCTTCGAGGAAGGTCATGTTCCTCTTCTTCAGATGAAGGGGTGGGGCTGCGATCGAACCTGACCGGAGCCTTCTTCTTCGGCTCCGTGGGAGCTTCTTGGTGGAGCGCAGCTCCGACGAGTCTGAGTCCGGTGAGTGCGGACTTGTGCATGGCTCTCTTCGGGTCCCCCTCCGGAGGTGGGTGGGCCGCGAGGTACGCAGTGGCTGCCATGATCGCAGCCTGCGGAGTTTTTGGGATGACGTTGCCGTCGGCGTCCATCTCCATGAAGGATGTGTGGAGAGTTCGCGTCAACTCACGGCGCTCCTTGGGATCCATGTTCTCCATCCGAGAGCGGTGCTTGTTGCCTGGGTTGGCGTTCTAGCTGGAGCCAATGCCCATGGTGGAGAGCGCGGCTCGTCGCGCGCTGGACTCTGAGGCTGCTTGCTTGCGTTTGTCAAGCACCTCCTGCATCTTGACCTGCTTCTTGTGCTCCTCGATCAAGAGCAGGTGGTAGGCCATTATCATATCTCGCGAGGCGTCTGCAGGCAGTACTATGTTGCTTGCCACGGCTTCGCGGACCTGGGTCCATCCTTCTTTGCTAAGGCGGATGACATGGCCGCCGTTGTTTTCCCCTTCGGGTGGGGGGGGGACTAGCTTCTTCTGTTCCAGCCGTTTCGTTCTGGCGGGTTAGGAGGCGGGTTAGGCGTTTGCTGATCCACGTCGCTTTGGATGACTGTGGCGCGTTGGTAGCGCTCGCAGATTGGTCCGCTGCTGCCGCAGCTTTCAGATCCAGAACCGTAGGTCCCTGCATCCGATGGCGGATCACACAGATCGGAGTTGCAGCTGCTGCTGTCGTAGGAATCATCTGTTGATGATGTTGTGCGTAGCACGGGGTGTGGGGTCCACAAAGCGGGCCTGATTGAAGGTAGGGGCACCCGCTCAGGGAGGCGGAGGGTGCCAGTTTGCCCCACCTGGAAGCAGAAGCTCCCGAACAGGATTTCGAGTCCGTCGCCTACGGGCTCGAAGTCCTTCATGGTGGCCGGTGAGTGGGCGGTGAAGTCGAAAGCGCCGAAGAGGAGGTGACTCTCTATTGCTGCAGAGTTGTAGATCGATCGGGTCAGGACCGTCACAATCGCACAATCAGCGTCCCCGGTTCCCACAGACGGCGCCAATTGACGAGGTTTGATCTCGTCAATGCCCATTGTTATGTACATGGGTTTTGGAGAAGATGGGGATGCTGGAGATCGTGGAACGGTTAGCAAACAAGCAACACGGGGACACACAGTTTACCCAGGTTCAGGCCCCCGGAGGGAAAACCCTACTCCTGCTTGTCTGCTCTTAATTACGGCGGAACCGAAGGTTACAGGGGTGCATAGATGCAATCTGGCGTGGAGGTGTTTATGCGAAAGTATGAGTCGACAGATCTAGGTCGTGCCCTCCTGGACTTTCTATAGACTTAGGCAGGTCCCGGGCATAGACCTAGTCGGTTCTAGGGTTTTACCCCTTTGAATTTCCTATCTACTCTAGTCTTGCTCTCCAAGGATCCGAAGGCGTCATGGGCCTAGGCCACCCGAAAGTCTTCATGGGCCGGCGTACATTTGCCGTGGGCCTTCCTTGGGCTGGACTAGGTATGCTGAGATCATGCACCTGCGGGGTATAACCATGTCATCAGGTGTTACTATTATAAGGTGGTCTCCCTAGGAGACAAAGGGTCTACACGCTCTGGTATGGCTTAACTACCGGATTATTTTGAACATGTGCCTACTCAAATGCGCGAGGAAATCATTGAAAGACTTTTGAGATCAAATAAATTTGAAATTGACAACCTAAGTGAATTCATAGAAATCATATCCATTCATAGGACAACACCCAAGAAACCTGAGAAGACTCTTAGTGAATATAGTGCTCCAAACTCTGCATTTCTTAAACAACCAATAGAATTTCCTAATCCTAGAGTTAGGCAATATCGATTTTATGGTGAAATTTTTAAAATTTTGCAGGAAAAAGCTTTCAATGGAAGGGAAGATGAGGTCCCAGGAAGGCTTTCCATAGAGAGTTCGATAATGTGATAACATCACTTGGACCAAAATGTTTTCCAATAGAATTCTCTCGTCTAAAATTACTTTGTTGGTCTCTCAAAGGTAAATATCTATATTGGTTCTATTCTCTCCCTCGCCATTATATTAAATGTTGGGAAAACTGCATTATTAAATTCATAAATAGGTTTAATCATTTTACAAAGGTAACATAACTTAGAAAGAATATAGGAAACTTTAGTCAGAACGTGGGAAAAAATTACCCACAAGCCTGGGAAAGATTCTTTGGAATGATCAATAGTTTATTCCTAATCATGGCTATTCTGAGTTAACTATTTGCCACTTATTTTACCAAGGTCTTAATTCTGAGTCAACTATAAATACGATTTTTTCTAAAAATAATGAGCATTAGATCATGTAACTATAGTTCAAACCGGGCCCACACTTCCTACCGGTTTGGCAGACATTTCTCTTTTTCACCAAGGGTGGACGGAAAGGTTTGAGATCTCCCGGTTGGGAAATAGTCCATGTAAGGTGGTCTAGTATTTTTGGAAAAAGTGTTGGTAGCATTTTGAATGAGAATTTTGTTGGTTGCTTCACAAAAAACCTAGTTTTGGGCGCTCGGAAAATGGAAACTTGCTTTTTCGTGTGATGAAAAGGAAAACTTCATCCTGCAACATTGTTTGCCATACCATGATGCACATGCATGCACAATATGGGCATAGTATCACAAAAGATGCCCTGATTCTATCCATAACATTGGTCATTTGACCCGAAAGCCAGGAAACTTTGAACATGATAGATCATTTTGTGAAGGTTTTTTAGAGACATAATAAATTTACCAAGTTAGATATTTTTCCTGGGAACTATGTCACATAATATGACACCACGCGAAGGATTTACATTGTTCCAACCTTTTTTGAATTTCTTATGCATGTTTCAACATTTTCCCATTTCAAACTATGGTCAAAATGGCGGGCATGAAGATAAGTGATGAGCATTGCTAAAACTTGCATTGGATCTATTAATAAACATCATATTGTAAGTTTAAATATGATTTTTGCAAAAATATTATTAGCATTAGATCATGTACCTATAGTTCAAACCAGGCCCACTTCCTACGGTTCGGGAGACGTTTATCTTTTCCACCAAAGGTGGTCGGAAAGGTTTGACATCTCCCGGTTGGGATATTGTCCATGTAAGGTGGTCTAGTATTTTTTTCGAAAATGTGATGGCAGCATTTTGAATGAGCATTTTGGTGGTTGCTTCACAAAAAAACCAGTTTGGGGCGCTCAGGAAATGAAAAATGGCTTTTTGTTCGACGAAAAGTAAAAATTCCTCGTGCAACGTTGTTTCCCATACCATAATGCACATGCGTGCACAATATGGGCATAGTATCATAAAAGATTCCCTGATTCTATCCATAACATTGCTCATTTGACCAGAAAGCCAGGAAACTTCAAACATGATAGGTCATTTTGTGACGGTTTTTTTTGAGACATAATAAATTTACCAATTTTGGTATTTTTCCTTACAACTATGCACATAATATGACACCAAGAAAAGGATTTACATTGTTCTGACCTTTTTTGAAATTCTTATGACAGTTTCCCAATTTTCCCGTTGTAAACTATGGTCAAAACTACGGGCATGAAGATAGGTGATGACCATCGCTAAAACTTGCATTGGATCTATGAAGAAACATCATATTGTGAGTATAAATATGATTTTTTTTAAAATCATGAGAATTAGATCATGTACCTGTATTTCAAACCAGGCCCACTTCCTACCGGTTCGGCAGACAATTGTCTTTTTCACCAGGGGTGGACGGAATGTTTGAGACCTCTCGGTGGGGACATTGTCCATGTAAGGTGGTCTAGTATTTTTTGGAAAATGGCAGCATTTTGAATGGGCATTTTGGCGGTTGCTTCACAAAAAACCCCGTTTGGGGCACTCGGGAAATGAAAAATGGCTTTTTCTTGCGACGAAAAGGAAAACTTCCTCCTGCAACATTGTTTCCCATACCATAATGCACATGCGTGCACAATATGGGCACAATATCATAAAATATTCCCTTATTCTATCCATAACATTGGTCATTTGACCCGAAATCTAGGAAACCTCGAACATGATAGGTCATTTTGTGAAGGTTTTTTCGAGACATAATCAATTTACCAAGTTTGGTATTTTTCCTTGCAACTATGTCATATAATATGACATCAAGAAAAGGTTTTACATTGTTCTGACCTTTTTCACATTTCTTATGACCGTTTCAAACTATGGTCAAAACGGCGGGCATGCCGATAGGTGATGATCATCGCTATTAGTTGTATTGGATCGATGAAGAAACATCATATTGTGAGTCTAAATATGATTTTTTTCAAAAAATCATGAGCATTAGATCAGTGTACCTGTAGTTCAAACTGGGCCCACTTCCTACCAGTTCGGCGGACATTTGACTTTTTCACAAGGGATAGACGAAAAGGTTTGATATGTCGTTGTAAATCGCCCTTGAAACCCCAAAATTTTGGACAATGGCTCATGAAAACAGCCATAAAAACACGAGAACGAAGAGTTTTTGGTCATTCCATCAAACACGTATGGGGTATTACGGTCGTTCTAAATCGCCCTCGAAACCCCAAAACTATGGGCAATAGCTCATAAAAATGGCCATAAAGCATGAAAAAATGAATTTCTCGTTATGGGCAATAGCTCATGAAAACGGCCATAAAACATGAAAATGACGAGTGTTTGGTCATGCCTTTGAACATGTATTGGGTATTAGGGTCGTTGTAAATCGCCCTGAAACCCCAAAAAGGTGGGCAATAACTCACGAAAACAACAAAAAACGCGAGATCGACGAGTTTTTAGTCATAACTCTCAAACATGTATCTGGTCTGATGGGCAACACAAGACCCCTTGGAAACCGAAAACTATGATCAATAGCTCATTAAAACGGCCACAAAACACGAAAACGAGTTTTTGGTCATTCCCTAAAACATGAATCGGGTTTGAGGGTCGTTGTAAATCGCCCTGAAACCCCCAAAATTGTGGGCGATAGCTCATGAAAACAGCCATAAAGCACGAAAAACAACTTTGTGGTCATATAATTCAAACATGTATTCGGTCTTATGGTCATTTGAAATGGCACTTAGAACCCCAAATCTATGGGCAATATCTCATTAAACAGGCCATAAAGCACGAAAACGACGAGTTTGTGGGGTTATATAGTTCAAACATGTATTGGGTCTTACGGCCGTTATTAATGGGCCTTGGAACCCCAAAACTCTGGGCAATATCTCATGAAAACGGCCATAAAACATGAAAACGACAATTTTTGCTCATGCCCTCAAACATGTATCGGGTATTACGGTCATTGTAAATCGCCATGAAAATCCAAAACGGTGGGCAATAGTTCATGAAACACATACATAAAAACGCGAGAACAACGAGTTTTTGGTCATTACCTCAAACATGTATCGAGTATTACAGTCGTTGTAAATCGCCATTAAAACCCCAAATCTATGGGCAGTTGTTCTTGAAAACTGCCATAAAACAAGAAAATAACGTGTTTTTGGTCATTCCTTTAAACATGTATTGGGTATTACTATTGGGTATTACACCGCCCGCGGGACCAATCTTCCCCTACAAAACATCCATATATATACATGCAAGACCCGAGACCTGCCGGCCACACAAAACATGCATCACACACAAGTACCCATGCACACCTCACAAATCCACAACCATAGGGATAGCGGTGGAGGAGCAAAGTATGGGTAGGTGTAGTACCTTTACAAAGTAGGAGTAGCTTCCCTCACAAGTACATAAACCGAAGTAGGTCTAGCTATCAACAATGGAGGTTAGTATGAGCAAAATGGAGTGGGAGGGAGGAGAGGGACGAGCTAGTTGGAAGAGGGGAAGAAGGGAAAGGATGGTGGTAGGTAGGAGGGGATGCCACCTTTTTTTAGATATGTTTCGCACATTATGTGGCGCATATGGCTATATGCGCCACCGAAAGTGCAAATTCTGTGGCGCATATGATGTATGTGCCACAGAAAGTAAGAGTTCTGTGGCGCATATAGAATATGCGCCACAGGATTCATGCAATTCTGTGGCGCATATGCTGTATGCGCCACAGAACTCTTACTTTCTATGGCGCATACAGCATATGCACCACAGAATTCTGGCATGCCCATGTGCTGGGTCAGGCCCACATGGGGCCCACAGAAATTTTGTGGCACATATGGCTATATGCGCCACAAAGGGGGTAGCTAGGGGTAGAAGAGTCGCAATTGTGCGACGTTCCATGGAATGGAGTATGCGACTCCAGACTCCACGTGCTTGAGGCGGTAGGCGCCACCTGGGATGACTTCAGTGACGACGTATGGTCCTTCCTAGGGTGAATCGATCTTTTTCGGCTGCTCTTGCTTGAGTCGTAAGACGAGGTCTCCTTCGATGAAGGATCTTGGGCGCAGCCAACGGCTGTGATAGTTGCGGAGGCTCTGTTGGTAGACCGCAGAGCGAGCCGCGGCAATGTCGCGTGCCTCGTCGAGTGTGTCGACGGTGTCGTCGAGTGCGGACGTTGATTCGGCTTCGCTGTAGGCGACGACCCGTGGGGCCTGATGGCGTACTTCCGCAGGCAACACGACTTCGACTCCATGCACCATGAAGATGGGCATGTAGCCAGTTGAGCTGTTTGGCGTTGTGCGCAAGCTCCAGAGGATGGATGGTAGGTCTTTTGCCTAGGCTCCCGCAAGCCGTTCGAGTGGGCTGAGTATGTGTTTCTTGATGCCACCTCCTATGAGGCCGTTGGCCTTTTCGACTTGTCCGTTGGTTTGCTTGTGTACCACGGAGGCATATGATATGCTGATCCCGAGGCCTTCACAGAAGTCCTGGAATTCTTTGGAGATGAAGTTCAACCCGTTGTCCGTGATTATGTTGTGCGGCACGCCGAACCTGTAGACTATGGATTCGAAGAACTTCATGACCGTTTTACCATTTTGGTTGGTAACGGGCATGGCTTCGATCCACTTGGTGAACTTGTCGACTGCGACCAGGAGGTAGACGTGGCGTCCTTTCGAGGAGTTGAGTAGTTTGGCGATCATGTCGAGGCCCCACTGGGCGAAGGGCTAGGTCAGAGGTATGGGCCTGAGCTCCGATCCTGGTGCTTGCGTTTTATATGCAAATCTCTGGTAGCCGTTGCACCTTCGGGCGATGTCCTTGGCATCGTTCATGGCCGTTTTCTAGTAGAACCCACCTCGTAGAGCTTTGGCGACGAGGGCGTAGCTGCCCCCGTGATGGCCACAAATGCCCTCGTGGATGTCTTGGAGGATGGTTTTGCCATCACCGATGGTGACGCGCCTTTGGAGTACACCCGAAATGCTGCGCCTGTACAACTCGCCATTGATGATGGTGAAGGCCTTGGACCGGCGAGATATGCGCCGGGCATCTGTTGGGTCATCAGGCAGTTCCCTGTTTATCAGGTATTGAAGGTACGGTTGTGTCCATGTTTCCTCGATTGCCATGATCTGCATCAAGTTGACCAACGCGACCTCTGTGTCGAGGTTTTTGGGTCCTTCTTGTCCTTCGGGTAGCGCAGCCCTCGAGTGCTCTGCTTCTTTGGGTGATCCCTTGGGGAATTTCCTTTTGATGGAGGGCACGCAGATTTGTTCGAGGAACGCACTTGATGGAACCCGTGCGCAGGTGGAGCTGATGTTGGCGAGTCTGTCAGCTTCCTCGTTAATTTCCCTTCCAACGTGCCGAAGCTCGCAGCCGTTAAAGTCTCCTTCGAGCGAGTTGTAGAGCGCGCGATACGCGATCATGTTAGCGGCGTCTGCGTTGCACTCGTTCATTGTCTGCTGGACGACGAGGTTTGAGTCACCGTAGATGACTAGGCGCGTTGCACGCAGATCTTTGCCATCTTCATGCCGTGGATAAGGGCCTCGTATTCGGCTTCGTTGTTGGAGGCTCGGAGTTGCATCCGGAGGACGAATTTCATCTTGTCACCTTGTGGGGACGTCAGTATGACGCCGGCTCCTCCTCCAGCTTCGCGCTTGGATCGTCAAAGTGCATTGTCCATGATTGCGTCATATCCGGGGTGTCTAGCAGATGTTGCTCCATCTAGTGGACGAGGAATTCCGGGAGGACCTAAGATTTGATCGCGTGGTGCTTCTCGTAGACTATATCTAGAGGGGAAAGCTCGATGGCCCACGGGGCTGCGTGTCCTGTGGCTTCCGGGTTGTTCAGAGGTTCCTCATTGACGACCATCACCTGATGCTCCTCGAAGTAGTGGCTAAGTGATGGGCTGTCATGAACACGACGTAGGCGAGTTTTTGGTAGTGAGGGTACCTCTGTTTTGTTGGTGTCAATACCTCGCTGAGGTAGTAGATTAGGCGTTGGATCCCATGGGTCTTGCCATCTTCAGGTCGTTCGACCATGAGCACAGTGCTGACCACCTGATGCATGGCTGCTATGTATAGCAATAGAGGCTCACGTTCCTTTGGTGTGACCAGGACGGGCGTGGTGGAGACGAGCCGCTTCAGATCTTTGAATGTGTCGTCTGCTTCGGCTGTCCACTCGAATTTTTCTGCTTTGTGTACCAGCTGCTAGAAAGGTAGGGCCTTTTCACCCATAGGGCTGATGAATCTGCTCAACGCCGCGATGCGCCCAGCTAGTTGCTGGACACCTTTGAGGTTCTTCGACTTCTCCATGGCCCGTATGGCATGGATTTTCTTCGGGTTCACCTCAATCCCTCGCTGGGAGATGAGGTAGCCAAGCAGTTGGCCAGATGGGACGCTGAAAGCGCACTTTTCTGGGTTTAGCTTGATCTTGTAGTGATCAAGGTTGTCAAATGTCTCGCGGAGATCGTCGATCAGCGTCTTGGCCTTCCTTGTCTTGATAACTATGTCGTCGACATAGACCTGTATGTTGTGGCCTATCTGGCTCTTCAGGCATGCTTACATGCACCACTGGTACGTGGCACCTGCGTTCTTCATCCCGAAGGACATTGTATTGTTGCAGAATACTCCGAACGGCGTGATGAATGCCGTTTTTTCCTGGTCTTCGACCTTTAGTCAAATCTGATTGTAGCATGAGTAGGCATCCTGTAAACTTCTAGACATCATTAAGGGTTCTCGGTAATTCCATTATCTCAATGGCTCTGATCTTTGTCGGGTTAGCCTCAATTCCTTGGCTGGATACAAGGAATCTGAGTAACTTTCCAGCCGGGACACCAAAGGTACATTTTTCTAGATTGAGTTTCATCCGGAATCTTCTTAAGTTTGCGATTAGAGTGTGACTTTTTTTGGTTTTTATTACCACATCATCGACATATACTTGAAGATTTTTGTCAAGTTGTTCTTGTAAGCATTTTTTCATGCATCTTTGGTATGTTGCACCAGCACGTCTCATTCCGAACGGCATAGTACGATAGCAATAAGCCCCATACGGGGTGATAAAAACTGTCTTTATTTGATCATCCAGATTGAGTGGTATTTGGTGGAAACTAGAGCGAGTACGCATCCACAAATGACAACAACTCACACCCAGCAGTAGAGTCAATGACTTGATCAATCCATGGTAATGGAAATAGATATTTTGGAAACGCCTTATTGAGTTTCATGTAGTCAATACACATGTACCACACCACTGCCACGTTCGGGTCATCCTTCTTCTTCTCGACCAAGACTGGATTTGACAACAAATTCGGATGCAATACTTCCATGATAAACCTGGTAGCCAAGAGCCTTGCTATCTTGGCGGCTGTCACTTTCCTCCTATCCTCGGCGAAGTGGTGGAGGGGTTGCCTCACAGTCTTGGCATCTTGCCTTACATGAAGAGAGTTCTCCGCCATCTACCTCGGAACTCCCTACAAGTCTTGTGTGGACCATGCAAAGATATCCCAATTCTCACGGAGGAAGTTGGTGATCCCGCTTTCCTATTTGTCAGATAACCCGGCGCCAATAGTCACTATGCGCTCTGGGAAAGCCTCATCAACCTTTATCTTCTTTGTTTCCTTGGTGGGTTGGAAAGACACGCTGCCATGCAGGTTGGTGAGTGCCGGCATAGACATCTGTGCCACCTTGGCCAGTGCTGCAACTTCCACAATTTGCTGTTTTTCCTGCTCTATCACCAGTGACTCGGCCAGCGAAGATCCGGCTGAGGCGCATGTGATAGATCGCTTGTAGTCACCATGAAATGTGATAACTCCACATGGACTTGGAAGTTTCATCTTTAAGTAGGCAATGTGAGGAGTGGCCATGAACTTCGCCATAGCTGTCCTGCCGAGTAAGGCATGGTATGAACTGACCAGGTCTACCACCTCGAACTCTATGACTTTAGTGCGACAGTTCTGCCTGTTGCTGAATAAGACATCAACCCAGATCTTGCCAATTGGTTCACACGACAATCAAGGCACAATGCCATGGAAGGTCGTCTTAGTCAGCTCCAACCTGTTCATAGTGATGCCTAACTTGAGCATGATATCCTTGTACATGATGTTGATGCTACTTCCATCGTCTATCAATACCTTGGAAAACTTCACATTGATATCTAGGAACATGAAATTTGGATCCAAAACAAGAGCATATCCTCCTGGCGTCGACATGATCTTGGGGTGATCCGTTATGCTCCATGTTATCTCCTGTTTGGGATTGCTAGCATTATCGCATTCACTTCCATCATTCGTCTCTGTTGACATTTCTTGTCAGTTGGCTCTGTAACAAACATGACATAGCTCTGGTGATGCTCCCTGTACTCGTTTCTGGTCCCATGGCCGACATGAGCGCCATCACCTCTTGGGTCATGCACCTGATGTACAGCCTCTCTTCTCTCTTGGTTATGATATATTGGCTGTCGGTTCTCATATATGTGTTCAGTTCCAATAACTTGAGCATTTCCTCCTGTGAGTGGTGGTGGGGGAGGTGGTGGTAGCTGCTGAGTTGGCAAGTCTACTCGGTCACACTTTTGGAACCAAGTGCATTGTCTTGTTGTGTGATTCACTGACTTACTTGGACTTGGCATGTGAAACTTACACGGCTGATCCAACATCATCTCATAAGTGTACTTATGCCTTTCTTCTATGGCTTCCTCTACTCATATGGCTTTTTGACTTCATTGTTTGGTATCCATTGTTGTTGCCCACTTGTCCTTTGACGCTGGCTGCTTCTAGCATCTGGATGATCTGGGTCTCTCATCTCGTCTTTTGCTTCTATATTCGGCCCTTTCCTGGCGCCTTTGCGACCCGGTGCATCATAGATCTGAGTCTTAGTCATCCCATCTGCCGACATGAGCAGATGATGAGTCGGATCTCTTAACGCGTACGTGTCAGCAATTCTTATCGTTTCAGCTAAGCTTGCCATCATATCTCTCTGTAACCATTGCCACAGCACACTTCTGTGCCTGCATCGTTGTGCAAACCACGCAATGGCCTAGGACTCAATTACCACTTCACAAGAGTTGCGCATAGTGCACCATATAGTGAGAAACTCTCTGTCAGTTTCATTCGGTCTTTGCTTGCACATAGCCAGTTGTTGTGGGTGATTCGGCCTCTTGTAGGCGCTTGTGAAATTACTCACAAAAGCTTCCTGAAAATCGATCCAGTTGTTGATGCTTCCTAGTGGAAATTATTGAGCCACACCCGCGCTGGTCCCTCTAGCATCTATGGTACATATAACACTGCCCATTTCAGATTTCCCTGTGCAATTTTCACCGCAGTTCCATAATCTATGAGCCAGTCCTCTCGTTTTGTGCTTCCATCATAGGTTTTTGTTCCTCTTGCCAGCTAAAAGTTTCGCACTGGTGGCTCTTTCATGATCCTTGGGCCAAAACATGGTGGGACCCTATGGACCTTATGATTCGATCAGCTCTGCCATCTTTATTCGGTCAAGCTTTAGCCTTGCATCATCCGGTTGGAGATTTCTGCCTCCGAGTCTGGATCCCATAGCTTGATACACGTGATGCGGAAATTCATACCCGTCATTTACCATTGCCGAGTAACCATCATTGTACCTATTGGCGTTTGGGTCTGCGGGTTGCTACACTTCTTTCCCTACACTTTGCTATCTCTTTTCAGGTTGGGATGGTGGAGGATTCGGAGCTGGGTTTCCTCCTCCTACCGAGTGAGTCGCACGCCTAGCTTGAGGAGAAAAGTTCTAGCCTCCGTTGTCATTTCTTTGTCCAGCTTGCCTTTCTCGGCTGACATTCTCTTGATTCTCATTTCCTTGAGCGGCATTTCTTCTTGTTGGCTGGTCACGGGCCGGGTTTCCCTGAACCACTACCGGATCATAGGTAACCATCTGCTTGTTTCTTCTAGAGTCCACACTTTTTTCTTCTCTCTATCTCGGTGCTACTCCTAGCGAGGAGGCCGTATGTCCTGTGACCTTGCCAGGATTGGAGTTGCCGAGTGAACAAGCTATGACCTTCGAGCTATACCCGGATTTTCCCTGTAGTATGCTTCATTCAGCATTCCTGCTGCTCTCACCAATTCATTTGCTCGTTCCTGTTGCTTTTTCTTTGCCTCACCCATCATATGGGGCAACTCGGCCATTGTCGCCTCTACGTCTCTCAAGTTTGCTGCTGTCGTGTTGTATGTTGGCCACATGGCTGTTTTGTTGCTGTTTTCTGGTGTAATCTTTGACGTTGCATCCCCTATCTCTTCATTGAAGTTTCTTCCTCTCATCCGTGTTGCATCAAGCCGGGTCTTAGCTGCCTTGAATCGATTTGCCTAGTTATACTCTCGGATCGTGATATCCATGTCCTGCTACATCTGGGCTAATTCCTTTGCCTTCTTCAGCACTTTTTTCCTGGTTTCCTCTAACTCGGCTTGTATGCGCGCCGGGTCGGCCGCTTGTGCCACTGGATCTACTAATTTTTCTATTGCTTCCTGCAACTCTTTGTCTCTTTTTCTTCTAGCTATGTTTTATGGCTTTTCTAATAGCTCTTTCGTTGTTCTTGTTGCCCTTGGCGTTCCATCTAGGTTTTCTCCTTCAGCATGCTCATTCACTACAGGAGCTACTAGAGGTGCTGGGGGACGCGATGGATCTGGTGCTATCATCATTACCTCGGCGAAGACGAGTTGATGAAGCTTTCCTGCGGCGCGAAGCGCAGGTGGATCCGGCGCCAGGATGATGTGCTCCGGGTATGCGCGCTCCATGCGCACTGCAACGTAGACCTGGTGCTCGACGAACATGATGAAGCGACCGCCCCTTGGGAACGGCTTGGTCCCGAAGCAGCCCGCGTTTTCGTTGACGAAGTTGAGAGCCCCAAACCTCTGGATGAGGCCGGAGTAGATGCACTCACCCGTTATGGCGATGATGTTGCCCGTCTGGATGAAAACTCCAGCAAGCGCAGGCTTCTGCCCCACGGTGGGTGCCAAGTGTCTTAGTGGTGTCACGACAGATGCCATGTGTAGGCTTAAGTTGGGGGCTGAATGGACGCTTGAGGCAACCGGGGAGGGAGTGCACGGTCTAGCCGCCACGAAGAACACGAAGAAATCTCCACACTTAGGATTTTATTCCTCCAAGAAGTTTACAAGTGCTCCTAGAGCTATTCATGCATAGCCTCAGGGCACTAATTTCCTACTTGGTCCAACCTTCCTAAACCCTAGCTATGCCCGTCCTTATATAAACCATGGGCCGCTAGGTCACAGCTTCGGGTCATAGGGTTACTGTTTGGATCTTTGTCCTTATTGTGCAGGTCGGGTCGTTGGCTAGCCCTGAGCCCTTGACCCAGTCCACAAAGCTATACATCCAACGGTCTTCCCGTATTTAGATGCCATCTCTTGGGCATCATGTGGTGCCTTTGTACGTCAGCCCTTGCTTTTGGTGTCACCCGGCTCCTTTTATGTCACTCGGTGTCGCCCTTCTCTTTTGACCATTATTTACCATGGTCCCTCCTAAATATAACTCGGAAAGCTACCATGCGTCCTTTCTGACTCGTCCTTCCCTCCTGAGACTTGACTCGTTGTTAGCTGCAAGGTAAACATATTTGTCCTATGCGGGACGACATAGTTCTTATGTTGGCCATGCATAAGCTTCGTATCCCGGCCGCTAAGACCCGGCCATAGACTTCTTTGACTCGGCATAAGCCAAGCTGGGTGATGTTTTACCCCTTATCACCCTACCAGGGGTTATCCCCCCAACATGTCGGCCACTCACCTCCGTCCCGCGCTCCTCCCCAGATGCACGTCCCTCTCCTTCGCCGCGACTCCGAGCTCGTACGTCGTCGCTCCTGACGTTGTCTCGCCGGTACTGCCTGCTGCGGGTCCTCCTCGGCCCGGCGTCCTCTCTCCTCATCGGCCGCCCTCCGGCCGCCCGTTGCTCACCCCATGTCGGTCTTCTTCTCAGTTTGGGTCAATTGTTCATGTCGCCAAGACCATCGAAGTCCTTCTACCTCGCATCGACCTACGCAAGATGAGCATCTGCTGTTGTTCCTATATATGTTTTTGCCATGTGTTTTTAGCTTCTTCTACCTTTGTCTAAAAGGAATCATCTATACCATGTTATTGAATCAAGGCACTATATGTTTTGTTGTTGCTCGGCTACTTCCTTGATGCTTGGCTACGCCCTCGGCTCTCTGTTCCTGTGATGACCCAAATCCGCCACCGACAAAATATGGAAGATAAGGACTTTGACATGGAACCCGACGACGATGGAGTCAAAGTACAATAGGTCCTTCGAGGAACCCGAAGGCCGTACCCCAACTCTCGTCGTCTCTCAAGACCTTCTTCCTGGATTCGAAAGCCCCAATTCCATCGGATCCCAAGATCCTCGATCCAAGATGTGTAACCCATCCTAAGCCCTATTTTATGAATGAGTTTCATCTATTGCATATTAAATAATTCATGATTGGATACATATCATTGTGCTTTGGGGATATTTGGTTGACTCACCTCATAATTAAATATGGAGACCATATGCGGGCTTTTATAGTCTTATAGTGGCCCCATTTAAATTTGTGTAGTGAACCGATGCCATGTTTTGACTTGTTGAGACAACATTTAAATTGCGGGGTATCTAAACAACATGAACCTTCCAAGTAATTGTCGGGACCCCAGTTCTGTTTAATATTGCCTAATTTGAAGGCCGTGTCCACGGTTATGGACGACTTGGAGGCCGTGTCCACAGTTATGGACGACTTGGAGCACAATATGTCGATCATCGACAACTATAACTAAAGTAGTGCTTCAAATTTGAATTTAAAAAACTAGTAATCAACTTCACTACAACGGAATGGCTAAATAGAAGTGCCAACAACTGCTGGGTTTTTGAATGTCTCATGGTATATGTATCTGACTAGTAAGTATTGCAACTACAACGGAATGGCTATCTAAAACTGCCCACTTCTTATGTTATCAGGATGACTCATGCTATCTATACATGACTAGTAATTGCTGCAACTATAACGAAATGAATAAAACTGTCAACAGTGTGAGTTCCTCGGTTGACTTCCATGTTTGGTCTCGAGGGGGAAATTCCAGGATGTGTATGCTTGGTGTTAGTCTTAGGTTTGATCCAAATAGGTCTTTCTTACCTCCCTCTAATAGCCACCAGTTGTATCGAGTCTCTATAGGTTGTTTAGTGCAATTGCGCTGCCGCTTTAGTCCACCATACCTATGTAGGCGAGGACTGTCGAATTCGAAGACTCGCCGTGTACTGGCCTCAGTACTGACAGCTCCCTTTTCCTTTCGCCCTTTGTCGGCACCCCTTTTGTTGAGCAGGTTTTGAGATCAAAGTCGTTATCAGGGTTACCCTTCTGGCTTGGCCTGGGCAAGGTTATGGACGCCATTGGTTATTACTAAGGGCTCTTAGCCCAATTTGCATCTTGTCCATATTCGGACGTTGTATCGTTTTCAAGGTGATTTGGATCTTTGTAATGTATATCTGTATTCTTGACTCATGAAGTTGTTGTTGTATATATCTGTTCTATGGGTTCCATCGTGGACTATTGTTTAATGATATTACTTCGTTTTCCACCCACACGAAAGTGCCTGGTGGGCATCTTTGAATCGTTTCTATGCGGGTTTGGCAGGAATTACTAAAACTTGCATAGGGCCGATCTAAGGGTGTTATAGATTTCATGCTTTAGAAGTAGAGGGAATTTTAGATGTGTAATTTTGGCAAATTTTTATTATGCAAAAAGTTACTAAAACTTGAGATGTGTATTTTTAGAATTTCAAAACTTAGAAATGAATAAGGTTTTCACTACTAGATCAATAATTAAAAAGTCAACATTTTTATGTTAACAATTTTGCCCAATTCAAAAATTGGTGCATCTAAAATTATATATTTATGTTGTTAGTACACAGTAATTTTTTAGATTTGAATAAGTAAATGGTGTAAAAATGATCCAAACTTTTATATGATCCAAAATTTTAATTATAATGCTGATGAGCCGGCAATGGATGTATGATTCTCTCCGAATGTGTAACACGTTCATTAAAGGCTTCCATTCTTTCCTTCCTTTGGCTGAGGCAAACAAGCGTAATGGTTTTGTGTCTTGTCCATGTCGTGTATGTCGGAATGGGAAGGATTACCCTTCCTCAAAACCCATTCAGATCTACCTAATTCAGTGAGCTTTCATGTCCGGTTATAACTGTTGTATAATGCACGAAGAAAGAAGGGTTATGATGGAAGACAACAAAGAAGAAGATGTTGCAGATATTCCCAAGAGGAAATAATAAAGTGGTTATTATTATATCTTTTTGTCTATCATAAATGTTTACATCCCGTGCTATAATTGTATTAACCGGAAACATTAAAACTTGTGTGTTTTGTGAACATAAAAGAGTCCCTAGTAAGCCTCTTGTTGAAACTACCTTGTTGATTAATAGATGATCATGGTTTTCGGATCATGGACATTGGATGTTATTAATAACAAGATCATATCATTACGAGAATGATGTGATGGACACACACCCATAGTAAGCATAGCATAAGATCAAGTCATTAAGGTTCATTTTGCTACAAGCTTTCAGATACATAGTAACCTAATCCTTCGACCAAAAGATCATGTTAATCACCATCACTGAATAAGTACTTTGATGACATCAAATGCTACATCTATAACTGGGTGGTTATAAAGGTGGCATTGGGTATTCTGAAAGTATGTGTTGAGGCTCATGGATCAAGAGTGTGATTTTTCCATCCATATGACAGATATATATATTCTAGGCCCTCTTGGTGGAGTGTCATCAAATTGGCTTGCAAGCATGTTAATAGGTGACAAGGGATGTCATATCATGGAATGAGTAAATAGTACTTATTGGTAACGAGGTTGAACTAGGTATGGAGATACTAACGATCGAACCTCGGATAAGTAAAGTATCACGCGGCAAAGGGAATCGGTATCGTATGTGAATGGTTCATTTGATCATGAAGTCATCATTGAATATGTGGGATTCATTATGGTTCTCCAGATCCCACTATTGGTTATTGATCGGAGAGGTGTCTCGATCAGGTCTGCATAGTTCACGAACCGTAGGGTGACACACTTATGGTTCGATGTTGTTTAAGTAGATCTGGAACATGAGTTGCAGACCAAATGTTGTTCGGAGTCTCGAAATGGATCCAGGACATCACGAGGAGATCCGGAATGGTACGGAGAATAAGATTTATATAAGGAAAGTCAATTTACGGGATTCAGAAATTTTTTCGGTGTTTTGACCGAACGCTTCTAGAATGTTTTAGAGGGACCACTAGTGGGTCCACCACCACCCCGGGAGCGGCCACTTGGGCTGTGGCATGCCGTGGGGCCTAGGGCCAGGCGCACCAAGCCCAAGGGGTCCCAACCGGCCAGCACAAGGAAAAAAGGGAAAACCCTAAAAAGGAAAGAAGGGAAACTTGGGGGCAAGTTGGGGATGGACTCGGACAAGGGGTGGGAACCCTTGGCCGCACCCACTTATATATAAAGAGGGTTATGGCGCACCCCTTGTCCCTTGTTCCAAACACTAGCCACCCTCTCCCTCCTCCACCATCCTGCTCTGGCTTAGGCGAAGCCCTACAGTTCTTCTCCTCCACCAGCACCACCACGCCATCATGCTGCTGGGATTCCGAGGGGATCTACAACCTCCGTTGCCCACTAGAACGGGGAGAGGAAGGTCTTCATCTACTTTATACATGTGAACGGGTGCGGAAGCGCTACCGGAATGCGACGCCGGAAGGGTCGTCTACACGATCTTGAGATCGGCAAGTGATCGACTACATTAGCCACGAGATACGATCTCGTTAACACTTTGGATCTATCAGGGTTAATTATCTTAAATCTCTTTGGACCAATCTTGTAGATTAGATCTTGGCTTTTCCATAGATTAGATCTTGGTTTTATGTGTTCTTGCGATAGAATTTTTTTCTTTCCCTGCAACAAACCCTATAGCGGTATCAGAGCGGAATCTATGCATAGATCTCTTGCACGAGTAGAACACAATGGTGTTATGGGCGTTGATGCTTTTGTTTTCGCTTGATTTTCGTGTACTTTGCATCTTGCAGGATGGTGGGATGAAGCGGCCCGGGATAACCTTACATGTCGTCGCACATGAGACTTGCTCCACGCTCAACGTGGAACTTGTATTGCACAAGTGGCTTTGCGGGTGTCTATCTCTCCCACCATAGGTAAGATACAATTTACAATGGGCACTCGACAACACTTGTATCAGTGTTGTGGTTCATGTTTGCGGTGACCCAGCATACCACTGCATGATATAGTACACTATAGTCGTTGACATAACACCAATGAAACACCGTTCACTAGTATTACATCCGTCACAGTAGTACAACAAAAACACAGCAGGTCCAAGACATGACTATAGGTTACAACTCAACTCTTTACGCAAGATCCAGAGAACACTCTAGGTTAAAGAGAGAGAAAGAAACTTCTTATAAAGAAGAATAAGAAATAATAAATCCAAAATTATAATACTATTAAGACTAATATCTTAACTAATGGTCTGGCATTGCTGCTATTGCAATACACTACAGAAATAGGTTCTATGGATAGAGATTCTATTCTTATCTAATCAGCAACTTCGTCTTCACTTGAGGTGATGTATATGTTGACTTTCTTGACTTCATTGAAGAGCTTTATCTTTTGATGATGATTCCTGGAGCATGGCTTGATGTAGTCATCGTCTGTACTGGCTTTAGAACCTAGCAAGGGTTAAGAAGATACTTTGAGTACGAGCGTACTCAGCAAGTCCACTAGAAAAGGAGTGTTTGATGCACTATATCTACAGCCATAGTCCATAGGTCGTAGGCAATGCAGGTTTTCCTAAACATTTCTTCAAAGGTTGCTTTTATTCTAAAAAGCTATGTCCGTCAGCCTTCACGGGTTTACCAGAACTTTCATGGAGTTCCTTTCCCGCCGCGTTCGCAGCTCCTTCCCGGAACAGGGAGTAACAAGTTACAGTTCTTACACTCTGCAGAGGTGCGTTACTTTACCCATGAGAGACCTTACCCTTGTTGCACAACCAAGTCATGACCTTGTCCATACTTCCTTGGTATGGGGCCCAGTCTAAGATCCAAGCTAATCACTGCCCCCTTCGCAACCCCGCATGCCTCCTTTGTGTACACCATGCCCACATATTGAATTACGGCAATGGTTTGTACAGACCGTTAGATTCCAGAACTATCGTGGGACATTGAGGGTTCCCACCCATATGCTGCATATCCTCTATGAATTACCAATTAATATGCACGATACGAGTGATAACGGCCACGACCTGCACATCCGGCTACATGCGAGAGGAAGAAGATACAACTGACTTCTCTGTCCCATTCCAAATCTCGTGGTTAACTCGTGATATACGACGCAAGAATCACTGGCGACATTGGTTGTTAAGTCCTAGATAATATGTTCCTTTACCACCGGACCTCTTATAGTAGGTTATTACCTCATGGTAAATAACCTATAATGACATTATTATGAAAATAGGTTTTCGGATATTTTTCAATTGCAGGTGATGACAACACTGGATTTGCAAAATACTTTACAGAAAATAATCATAGGACATGAGCAAGTGTGAACTTGCCTTTTGTGATTGCAAGATTATGCACTCACGGTCTTTGAGACGACATAAGATCCAATATCTGAAATCAACATCATTGGTCCGGTAAGGACTAATGTTTAAAGAAGCAAGATGCAGTTATGCATAAGTAATGATATGCATTTTTTAAATCTCCCAAATTGAATCCCCAATACTTTGAGTGAAGTGAATTCAAGTGATTCTTTTAAAAGTTGGTTTATCTTCAAATTTACTTTATAAGTAATGATCTTTATAAGGAACCTAAGTGATAATAATTTTTTAATACACATGTAAAGTATAAAGTAATGTGAATATATTTAATTGTGATTTGGTGACTAAGGTAAGAGTACTTGTTTTTAGTTGTTAAGAGTTGAAGAATTTATTATGATATTATTCTTTGAAGTGGCAAAACGAATTTTGAAGAAAATATTTCCTTTCTAAGGTTTAAACAATCATCATTGTTAATAGAATATGATTAATGTCTTTTGGTGTTTGATTTATTAGCTTGTACTTGAGCTGCTTCATGTCTCAAGTTAAATAGACCAAAGTTAACTATATAAAACATAAGTGATTTGTTAGACCTGATGTTTATTTAAAAGGATTTTTAAAAGAATATTTTAAAGTTAAAAGTTATACTTAAGTTTGATTATGAATTCAAGTTATGGGTTTGGAATTAGTACTAGCACACTAATTGCTCAAGGTTTTATAAGAATTGTGATTATTTCTTACTTAAGCATTGTTTTCAAAGAATTCACAAAATAGGTATTAGGTAAGGATTTATTATTTAAAATATTAAAGACTTTTCTAATAATATATTTAATATTTTTCTAGTGTAATATATTTATTCAAGACCTTAAAATGAATTTTATTTATTTTTAGGTATTATCTTTATTTATATAAAATTCATCAAAGAGTTAAGTGTCTTTAAATATTTGCTTTATGTTTTATTTGTAAAACTCTAAGTGAGTATTTTTATAAAATAATAGAGTTATTTCGATACACAAAATTGATTTGTTATTTATTTTTAAGGTTTTTGTTTTATTTTATAAAATTTCATTTAAGATTTAATGGTGTTAATAATTATTTTACTTTAAATTTATTTTAAACACTTAAAATTATATTTTTATTAGGTATATATTATTTTTGTGGTCATTTTGATATATCATATGTATTTTTGGGATTTTCTATAATTTTGTATAGTTAAAAATGTTTGGAGGTTATTTTAGTAATTCATTTTTTTATTTGTAAACCTAATTTTGATATACCATGCCAAATACATCACCCTCGGCACATCCCTCACCACACGCACACACCCGAACACCACTCTTCCTTATCCCCTTGCTCTCGTGCGCCGCCGCCTGCTCACTGCTACGCGCTGCTCCGGCCATCGCCGCTCGACATCCGCCGCTGTGGCCTGCCGGCAAGGCTCCGCCTCCTTCTCCTCCCTCGTTTTCCATCCGCTGTGGTGCCTAGAACCCTCGCGCGCTCACCCCGGAAGAAACCCTAGCTTCTACTGCTTGTGCTCACAACTCGCCCCCCAATCCCGCTTCTTCGGCTGGTTGGCTTCGGGAATGGCGCGGCCTAGCTCGTTTTACCGCTCCTGCCTATGCTTCCAGTTCGAGGTCCGCTTCATATGGCGATGTGGTACTGTAGTTGCCATTGCAGCCGACCCCTATCCCTGATGCCGGAGGGACGACATCCAGGGATGCAGCCCCTGCGCCCTTCGTTGCTTCGCCATGCTACTGAGGAATAACCATGGGATCTTCCTCGGTGTTCTTGGCCTCTGGTGCTTTGGTTTGGGATCTTCCTTTTGTCTACTTTGGCATTGGTTCCGGCGGGATGGCAGAGGTGCCTGCAATTTCTTATATTCTGATTCAGGTAACTCTGATGTGACCGGCCTTCGAGCTGATGAATTGTTCTTGAATTATATCAAGTTTAGATTCTTGGTAATCTAGGATTAGAGCTACTTGTTATGGTTATGGCATATTCATTGGTGTCTTGATTTTAGTAGTCTTTTGGTTGTGTGGTTGATCATGTGCTACTGATTAACTTAGAGTCTGGCAGCATACCTGTTGGTTCTGGAAATCATTTGTGATCAAATAGTGTTATTGGACATATGTTATTCCTATGATTAAGATGATTAATCTATCTCAGATAGTCAGATGTATAAATGCTAAAGTATTGTTGTGGTGATGTGTAAATTTGGTATTCATAGGATAGCCAAGATGAACTTGACCAGGTTATGGTACCAGTTGCTTTAGTTCTAGATGATCCTATTAGTTTTCTTCTTGGGTTGGAGTTCTTCTTAACCATGTTGATAAATACAAGTAGTGGTTAGTGGTTTCCTGGTGATCTAGTGATTACTATGTGATTTGTATTATCAAATCCTTATTCTGTCCTTCATACTTGATAGTAGTTTCTGGTATCAGTTTTATTTGTAATAATAAACTAAATCTTGACTTCCAGAAGTGTGTATTGCAAAGGTAGATAGATATACTCTACTTGTCCTATTTATAATTTCTTCTGTTGGTGATCATTTTCTGAACTTGATATGTTACCAGAGGTATATATATATGTTTTAAGCATCCTATCTTGATGCTGATTATAACTTGCTGTTGTGATGCCTCTCTCTAGATAGTACACAAAAATCTATCATGTTTAAGGGTTGTTGTCATCTATACTAGTGGTGCCTCTTTGGTCTCCTAGATGCAGCATTTATGCAATACTTGGCTTTAAGCAATTGTTCTGGCTGATGTGGTACCTCCTTGGAGGATGCACATGAACTAGATCACATGCTATAATATTCCTGGTTAGAAGTTTGGACTTTCCCTAGCCAATGATATCATAATGTGAGGCTTAAGATTTATAGAGGCAAATCATGAATGGATTCTTTCTTGAGGTTTCAAGAAAGGATCTGTTTCATAGAACTTTTCTACAAGGAAAAAATCTACATACCTGATTCCTAGAACATCTGTTAGGAAAATGATGTGGCAAGAATAAAGTAGTGGCTTGTGTTAGTGTAGATGTCACTGTGGTGCCTCAATTTTGAGTGTGCACAGTGGTGAATCTTAATTAACATAAAAATGCTGCTAAAAATATCACTATGATGTAACCTGAGTGGTATAATAGGGAGATATGCCTTATAGCTAGTGATGCAAAAATCTGAAGCTATAATGGCATACTTGGATAGCTCAATCTGCTGTTTTAAACATTTTTGCTAAGAATCAAGATATGACTGCCAAGGATGAATAGGCTGAGGCACATATTTGGACATAAGATAGACAATTACTACTGATGCCTAGAAGTTCAATGATGAGACAAGCATAGCATCTCTATGCCTATCTGAGAAAAATCTCAACACTCCCAAAATCCTTTTTAATGGAATTAGGTAAGAATAGATATTATTGATGGTATGGGTGGTTAACCTGATGGTTGTCCTTCATGGTCATATGTTTCTAGATCTTGATCTACTTCTTCCACTTGATACTTGTGTATGATCAGCTACTCCTTGCCATTGCTGGTCTGGCCTTCTTTTCCTAGGATGCTGCCAGACCTTTACCTTCCCCTTGTTCTAGCTCTTGAATGGCTCCAGGGAGAAACCAGAGCTTGATTAGATAGTGGATTTGGTGGGATGATCCAAGTATTATTGGTTTGATGATAAGATGATGAGATGGGGAATGTGCTCTGAAGTGTGGAGGTGAAATGGTAGCTTGTTGCTACGGCTGGTTCACCCCTTTGTGTACATAAGTAGGTTTTCTTTTCTCCTTTTTGGGCTGCTGCTGTGTTGACAGAACACCCATATGCATGGTTGTGTGAGCAACTTGCTTGCTTGCTGTGACTCATGGATCAGATGAAGTGAAGATAGCTCTTTTTGTTGGTACTACTGTTTTTGCTTTTATCCTTTTACTAATTTTGTGAAACTTGACCCTGCCTATGATGCATAAGCCTGAGGCAAATATTCTGGATAAGAATAGATACTATTCATTTGGTGAAACTTACCCCTTCTAAAAAAACTCAGCACAATGAGGAGACAAAATAGTGCACTACACTGTTGATATCTAAGAGCAATTTATTATACTAACCCCTCATTTCTAGAATGTTTTGTTGATCTTTTATTTTGCAGGAAATAAAACAAAGAAGAAATAAGATACCAGATTTAGTTTAGGTTTTCTTTTTCATCTTATTGTAATTTCTTTTCTGTTTGAATAATGTAAAGACATTGTATTATTGTATTACCTTCAATAAAGTTTACTTGTTTTACTTTTATTATTCCATTCATTTGTAAAAATAATGTAATATATATTTCTTCTTGTAATAAAAATTATTTGAGTTACTCCATTTATGTAATAAAGATTATATTTATTTATACCATTTTGTATTATGATTATGAACTATTCTATAATCCTTTAAGATTTAAATTTAAATTCAAGTTATATTTGAATTGTATGATCTCATATTTGAAGTCTTGAATGCAAATTATTTTCCCCAAAATTAAAAATTCAACAAAGGTCATGTCCAAATTCCTAACCCCCATCTAGGGTGAACTAAACCCCATTTTCCAATGGCAAGAGAAACACTTATCTATTTGTGTTTTTAATTTTCATTCGAATAATTTTGAATATTGAATCTTATTCATAAATAAGAATTCACCTCTTATCTTTTATTATAATTTAATTTACAATTCTAATTCTATTTCAAATTCTTTTAATATTCAAATCCATCAAGTAAATATTCAGATTTGAATTGTCTTCCCCTAAAATACAAAAGTACAATAGAGGTCATGAAGAATTCCATCGCACATGTCCTGGTGTTTCCATCAGAACAAGGGAGACCTCGATCCCTCTATAGCCTCTTGTAGTTTTGCGCGAAAAATCCCCAAAATTTCTTGTGCATGAATGCAATGCACAACCATGTGTCCTCTTTATTTCTAGGTGCTAATCCTGGGATGTTACAGACTCTCCCCCTTAAAATAAACTTCGTCCTCGAAGTTCGTATACTCTCACATTTTAGAATAAGGAATTGCCATATTGATCACGACACTTCCCAATTCCATGATAATCTCAAATGGGAATAATTGTAATATCCCATATCCATACCTTTTCTTTGAATTCTCCTCCTACTTGGCAATGTCCAACTTGGTTTCTACAATGCACTAATGTTCCTCTTACTATATTACCTTAGGGCTATGTCCTTACTAGAAGATCTTCAATTGGGGTCTCTGATTTAGTTCATTACCCGTATTAGGTATCCTAATACAACTACTTTACTTGATCATTAAACTTCCGGATTATACTATATAAGGTCTAGGAAGTATTACTAAATAAACCAGGGTTTTTAACTCTATTAAAAAATAACTATGGTCAAAAGACTAACTTTTGATTTGTGATGATATTGGTTTATACTGGTAATCCTTCTGAAAATTGGATTTGAACACATTTAGTCCATACCCATTGGAATTTCCTTGTTCCTATACACATGTCCAATTGGATGTGCTATATTACCTCTTCAGAATCACTTAAGAATTGTTTCTTTTAGGATTAGTTTGTTAGAACTATTCTATTTTATTACTTCGAGCTTTTACCTTATTAGGCTTTTAGACAATCTTTTGTCATTATCTTCAGTACTTTTATAAGAATAACTTCCTTTTAATCTTATGAAAATAAGGGTTGCTGTTGTTGTAGGTTAGTCCTTGTCCATCCTTTATTCGGAAAGTTAGATAATAATACCTTTATTTCTAAGGTTTACTCTCCCCCTTAGGGTTTACTAATGGTCTTCAAAAGGTCTATATAGTATTTCTTAATTTTATAAATAGAATATTGGTCCCTATCCAGCTTATGCTCAACCTAATTAGGGTCTAATGAAAGATTGTATGGTGTATCCACACATTTGTGGATCTCCGAAGTGAATCTTTCGGCATTATTTGTCTTACTTACGATGTGGACATTTTCACTTTGATAGGTCAACTTTCGCGAAGAGTCTCGAAAGACGGTCGCTTCCAAAAAAATTTATACTCCTTTGTGTCTTACTTAACTTAGGCCAAATTTTATGCTCTTTATGCAACTTCTAAGAAGGTCTGGTTAACTATGTCAACCAACACCGGCTGCGGGCAAGATACCAACTATGGATCAAATACCAGCTGCGAATATTTACCAGCTACAAACCATTCTAGGGTGTATGTATTACCCTATGGTTTCTAGCATCCTTATGAAATTCTCTCTGAATTGTCAGAGCTTGAATACCATTTTGGTTTCAAAGCTACTTCTTTGTATTTATTCATGATACTTCCATGAACTTGCATAATTACTCCATTGACTTCTTAGCAAAATTACCTATTTTGATTGAACTTTAAGTTCATCACTTCTTGTTGCTGACTAATAATGATTTAAGCTTAATCCATCCTCCAAATTGAGTTGATAATCCTTACACTTGGCTTCATTATTCATGTAAGTCTTCATTTTGGTCTTCGAACTTCGTCACTCCCTTACACGAATTTCCTTACTCTATCTAGGTCTATAACATCAAGTAGTGACTGGATGTTGCAACATGCCTTTGCACACCAAGTCAAACTTCATGTACAGATCTAGTCAATCAAGAAGATCCAAGAAAAACAAATAAATCCAAATGTGGTACATATAACACACAATATTCTAAGCCCAGAATATAGTAGTTGAGTATAATATCTCTAGAATTCCGGCTTAGTTGTGTAGTATATGACACCTCCTCATATAGGTTTACATTGTGATACTTAGCACATAAAGTCAATTATTCTTGATCTCAATATTTACCCAAATTGCGAAAGAGCAACAGGATAATATTAAGCAAAGTGGTCTCAATTTGGTTTTGACTAACCTTTGGTTTCACCTTTGGAATGATTAACTATGTTCAACCTTTCTTTATTAGCCAACTATCCTCACATGATCTCTCGAAATGACTAATCAGATTCTATTTGTTAACTAAAACCAAAGATTATTAGAAAGTTTTAGCACCCATGACTTCTATCATAATTCTACTATGTAATTTTCATACCTCTACTCCAAGATAAATCACTAAGTACTTGTCATACTTACTCCTACATCATGGTTTCGAAGCTAATCTCACCATGATATGGTTATGTCTACCTATACATCATGATTTAGGGGTTGATCTAACCATGATGACTTTGTTTCTCATTACACTATCATTAAGTCTTATCATAATTTTACTTCATCACGTAGAATTCTCAAGTGAATCCCACATGATTACTACTTATTACGTCAACATTTATCCTAGCGAGATTCATCTCGTTGTCTTTGGTTAACAACTAAAAATAAAATTCCATTGTGCTACTTGAATTCTAGAGTTAGGCTACACCATTAAGACTACTTCCATATGATGTCTTACACTTTCTTACAGTATCTTGGTGGTTTATGTATCCTTCGGAAGACAGTAAACATCACTAGACTGAGAAAGCATAAAATTTTTACTCCTAAGAAAGAATGACTTAAGCATCTGACTTAGGTATGACAAGGTTATCCTCAAGTGGATACTCATCACAAGTCATATGAATATTTGGTTTAGATAAGATGGCTCCTATAGTCACTATCCAACCTACAGATCTTCCTAAAAGGGTTTTAATTCTAAGGTTAAAGCATATGCTCTGATACCAACTGCGGTGACCCAGCATACCACTGCATGATGTAGTACACTATAGTCGTTGACATAACACCAAGGAAACACCGTTCACTAGTATTACATCCCTCAGAGTAGTACAACAGAAACACAACAGGTCCAAGACATGACTATAGGTTACAACTCAACTCTTTACACAAGATCCAGAGAACACTCTAGGTTAAAGAGAGAGAAAGAAACTTCTTATAAAGAAGAATCAGAAATAACAACTCCAAAATTATAATACTATTAAGACTAATATCTTAACTAATGGTCTGGCATTGCTGCTATTGCAATACACTACAGGTTATATGGCTAGAGATTCTATTCTTATCTAATCAGCAACTTCGTCTTCACTTGAGCTGATGTATATGTTGACTTTCTTGACTTCATTGAAGAGCTTTAGCTTTTGATGATGATTCCTGGAGCATGGCTTGATGTAGTCATCGTCTGTTAAGAAGATACTTTGAGTACGAGCGTACTCAGCAAGTCCACTATAAAAGGAGTGTTTGATGCACTATATCTATACCCACAGACCATAGGTCATAGGCAATGCAGGTTTTCGTAAACATTTCTTCAAAGGTTGCTTTTATTCTGAAAAGCTATATCCGTCAGCTTTCACGAGTTTACCAGAACTTTCATGGAGTTCCTTTCCCGCCGCGTTCTCAGCTCCTTCCCGGAATAGGGAGTAACAAGTTACAGTTCTTACACTCTACAAAGGTGCGTTACCTTACCCATGAGATACCTTAGCCTTGTTGCACAACGAAGTCATGACCTTGTCCATACTTCCTTGTTATGGGGCCCAGTCTAAGATCCAAGCCAATCACTGCCCCCTTCATGACCCCGCATGCCTACTTGGTGTACACCATGCCCACATATTGATTTACGTCAATAGTTTATACAGACCGTTAGATGCCAGAACTATCGTGGGACATTGAGGGTTCCCACCCATATGATGCATATCCTCTACGAATTACCAATTAATATGCATGCTATGAGTGATAACAGCCACGACCTGCACATCCGGCTACATGCGAGAGGAAGAAGATACAGCTGACTTCTCTGTCCCATTCCAAATCTCATGGTTAACGCGTGATATACGGCGCAAGAATCACTGGCGACATTGGTTGTTAAGTCCTAGATAATATGTTCCTTTACCACCGGAACTCTTATAGTAGGTTATTACCTTGTGGTAAATAACCTATAATGACATTATTATGAAAATAGGTTTTCAGATCTTTTTCAAATGTAGGTGATGACAACACTGGATTTGCAAAATACTTTACAGAAAATAATCAAAGGACATGAGAAAGTGTGAACTTGCCTTTTGTGATTGCAAGATTATGCACTCACGGCCTTTGAGACGACATAAGATCCAATATCTGAAATCAACATCATTTGCCCGGTAAGGACTAATGTTTAAAGAAGCAAGATGCAGTTATGCATAAGTAATGATATGCATTTTGTAAATTTCCCAAATTGAATCCCTAATATTTTGAGTGAAGTGAATTCAAGTGATTCTTTTAAAAGTTGGTTTATCTTCAAATTTACTTTATAAGTAATGATGTTTATAAGGAACCTAAGTGATAATAATTTTTTAATACACATGTAAACTATAAAGTAATGTGATTATATTTAATTGTGATTTGGTGACTAAGGTAAGAGTCCTTGTTTTTAATTGTTAAGAGTTGAAGAATTTATTATGAGATTATTCATTGAAGTGGCAAAAAGAATAACATTTGAAGAAAATATTTCCTTTCAAAGGTTTAAACAATCATCATTGCTAATAGAATATGATTAATGTCTTTTGGTGTTTGATTTATTAGCTTGGACTTGAGCTGCTTCATGTCTTAATTTAAATAGACCAAAATTAACTATAAAAAACATAAGTGATTTATTAGACCAGATGTTTATTTAAAATGATTTTTAAAAGAATATTTTAAACTTAAAAGTTATAATTAAGTTTGATTATGAATTCAAGTTATGGGTTTGGAATTAGTACTAGGACACTAATTGCTCAAGGTTTTATAAGAATTGTGATTATTTCTTACTTAACAATTGTTTTCAAAGAATTCACAAAATAGGTATTAGGTAAGGATTTATTATTTAAAATATTAAAGACTTTTCTAATAATATATTTAATATTTTTCTAGTGTAATATATTTATTCAAGACCTTAAAAATGAATTTTATTTATTTTTAGGTATTATCTTTATTTATATAAAATTCATCAAAGAGTTAAATGTCTTTAAATATTTGCTTTATGTTTTATTTGTCAAACTCTAAGTGAGTATTTTATAAAATAATAGAGTTATTTCGATACACAAAAATGATTTCTTATTTATATTTAAGGTTTTGGTTTTATTTTATAAAATTTCATTTAAGGTTTAATGGTGTTAATAATGATTTTACTTTAAATTTATTTTAAACATTTAAACTTATATTTTTATTAGGTAGATATTATTTTTGTGGTCATTTTGATATATAATATATATTTTTAGGATTTTTCTATAATTTTCTATAGTTAAAAATGTTTGGAGGTTATTTTAGTGATTCATTTTTTTATTTCTAAACCTAATTGACTTGGGCCGTTTGGTTGGGTATGTGGGCTGGCCTGGACCAACTGGACCATGCCAGATACATCACCCCCGGCCCATCCCTCACCACACGCACACACCCGCACACCACTCTGCCTCATCCCCTTGCTCCCATGCGCCGTCACCTGCTCACTGCTACGCACTGCTCCGGCCATCGCCGCTCGACATCCGTCGCTGTGACCTGCCGGCGAGGCTCCGCCTCCTTCTCCTCCCTTGTTTCCCCTTTGTTGTGGTGCCTAGAACCCTCGCGCGCTCACCCCGGAAGAAACCCTAGCTTCTACTGCTGGTGTTCACAACTCGCCCCCAATCCCGCTTCCCCGGCTGGTTGGCATCGGGAACGGTGCGGCCTAGCTTATCTTACCGCTCCTGCCTATGCTTCCAGTTAGAGGTCCGCTTCCTATGGTGATGTGGTACTGTAGTTTCCACTGCGGCCGATCCCTATCCCTGATGCCGGAGGGACGGCATCGAGGGATGCAACCCCGGCGCCCATCGTTGCTTCGCCGTGCTGCTGAGGAAAAACCATGGGATCTTCCTAGGTGTTCTTGGCCTCTGGTGCTTTGGTTTGGGCTCTTACTTTTTTCTACTTGGGCATTAGTTCCGGCGGGATGGCAGAGGTGCCTGCAATTTCTTATATTCTGATTCAGGTAACTCTGATGTGACCGTCCTTCAAGCCAATGAATTGTTCTTGAATTATTTTAGGTTTAGATTCTTGGTAATCTAGGATTGGAGCTACTTGTAATGGTTATGGCATATTCATTGGTGGCTTGATTTTAGTAGTATATTGGTTGTGTGGTTGATCATGTGCTACTGATTAACTTAGAGTCTGGCAGCATATGTGTTGGTTCTGAAAATCATTTGTGATCAAATAGTGTTACTGGACATATGTTATTCCTATGATTAAGATGATTAATCTATCTGAGATAGTCAGATGTATAAATGCTAAAGTATTGTTGTGGTGATGTGTAAATTTGGTATTCATAGGATATCCAAGATGCACTTGACCAGGTTATGGTACCAGTTGCTTTTGTTCTAGATGATCCTATTAGTTTTGTTCTTGGGTTGGAGTTCTTCTTAACCATGTTCATAAATACAAGTAGTGCTTAGTGGTTTCCTGATGAACTAGTGATTACTATGTGATTTGTATTATCAAATCCTTATTTTGTCCTTCATACTTGTTAGTAGTTTCTGGTATCAGTTTTATTTGTGCTAATAAACTAAATGTTGACTGCCAGAAGTGTGTATTGCAAAGGTAGATAGATATACTCTACTTGTCCTATTTATAATTTCTTATGTGTTGGTGATCATTTTCTGAACTAGATATGTTACCAGAGGTATATATATATTTTAAGCATCCTAGCTTGATGCTGATTGTAACTTGCTGTTGTGATGCCTCTCTCTAGATAGTACACAGCAATCTATCCTGTGTAAGGGTTGCTGTCATCTAGACTAGTGGTGCCTCTTTGGTCTCCTAGATGCTGCATTTATGAAATACTTGGCTTTAAGCAACTATTCTGGCTGATGTGGTACCTCCTTGGAGGATGCACATGAACTAGATCACATGCTATAATATTCCTGGTTAGAAGTTTGGACTTTCCCTAGCCAATGATATCATAATGTGAGGCTTAAGCTTTGTAGAGGCAAATCATGAATGGATTCTTTCTTGAGGTTTCAAGAAAGGATCTATTTCATAGAACTTTTCTATAAGGAAAAAATCTACATACCTGATTCCTAGAACATCTGTTAGGAAATGATGTGGCGAGAATAAAGTAGTGTCTTGTGTTAGTGTAGATGTCACTGTGGTGCCTCAATTTTGAGTGTGCACAGTGGTGAATCTTAATTAACATAAAAATGCTGCTAAAAATATCACTATGATGTAACCTGAGTGGTATAATAGGGAGATATGGCTTATAGCTAGTGATGCAAAAGTCTGAAGCTATAATGGCATACTTCGATAGCTCAATCTACTGTTTTAAACAGTTTCGCTAAGAATCAAGATATGACTGCCAAGGATGCAAAGGCTGAGTCACATATTTGGAAATAAGATAGACAATTACTACTGATGCCTAGAAGTTCCATGATGAGACAAGCATAGCATCTCTATGCCTATCTGAGAACAATCTAAATACTCGCAAAATCTTTTTAATGGATTTGGGTAAGAACATATATTATTGATGGTATGGGTGGTCAACCTGATGCTTGTCCTTCATGGTCATATGTTTCTAGATCTTGATCTACTTCTTCCACTTGATACTTGTGTATGATCAGCTACTCCTTGCCGTTGCTGCTACTCCTTGCCATTGCTGGTCTGGCCTTCTTTTCCTGGGCTGCTGCATGACCTTTACCTTCCCCTTATTCTAGCTCTTGGATGGCTCCAGGGAGCAACCAGAGCTTGATTAGGTGGTGGATTTGGTGGGATGGTCCAAGTATTATTGGTTTGATGATAAGATGATGAGATGGGGAATGTGCTCTGAAGTGTGGAGGTGAAATGGTAGCTTGTTTCTACGGCTGGTTCACCCCTTTGTGTACATAAGTAGGCTTTCTTGTCTCCTTCCTAGGATGCTGCTGTGTTGACAGCACACCCATATGCATGGTTGTGTGAGCAGCTTGCTTGCTTGCTGCGACTCATGGATCAGATCAAGTGAAGATAGATCTTTTTGTTCGTATTACTGTTTTGACTTTTATCCTTTTACTAATTTGGTGAAACTTGCCCCTGCCTATGATGCATATTCCTGAGGCAAATATTCTGGATAAGAACAGATACTATTCATTTTGTGAAACTTGCCCCTTCTAAAAAAACTCAGCTCAATGAGGAGACAAAACAGTGCACTACACTATTGATATCTGAGAGCAATTTATTATACTAACCCCTCATTTCTAGCATGTTTTGTTGATGTTTTATTTTGCAGGAAATAAAACAAAGAAGAGATACCAGATTTAGTTTAGGTTTTCTTTTTCATCTTATTGTCATTTATTTTCTGTTTGAATAATGTAAATACATTGTATTATTGTATTACCTTCAATAAAGTTTACTTGTTTTATTTTTCTTATTCCATTCATTTGTAAAAACAATGTAATATATATTTCTTCTTGTAATAAAAATTATTTGAGTTACTCCATTTATGTAATAAAGATTATATTTATTTATACCATTTTGTATTATGATTATGAAATATTCTATAATACTTTAAGATTTAAATTTAAACTCAAGTTATAGTTGAATTGTATGATCTCATATTTGAAGTCTTGAATGCAAATTCTTTTCCCCAAAATTATAAATTCAACAAAGGTCATGTCCAAATTCCTAACCCCCATCTAAGATGAACTAAACCCCATTTCTCCAATGGCAAGAGAAGCACTTATCTCTTTGTGTTTTAAATTTTAATTCGAATAATTTTGAATATTGAATCTTATTCATAAATAAGAATTCACCTCTTATCTTTTATTATAATTTAATTTCCAATTCTAATTCTATTTCAAATTCTTTTAATATTCAAATCCATCAAGTAAATATTCAGATTTGAATTGTCTTCCCCTAAAATACAAAAGTACAATAGAGGTCATGACGAATTCCATCGCACCTGTCCTGGTGTTTCCATCAGAACAAGGGAGACCTCGATCCCTCTATAGCCTCTTGTAGTTTTGCGCGAAAATTCCCCGGATTTTCTGATGCATGAATGCAATGCACAACCCTGTGTCCTATTTATTTCTAGGTGCTAATCCTAGGATGTTACAATGTTCATAGGCAAGAACGGTTCTTATTCGAAGGCCCCAAGGCACGTAAAACATGCAAAGAAAATTAGAGGCGTCTAACTTATTTTTGTAGGGGCATGTGATATGATATGGCCATGATGTGATTGTGATTATATTTGATGTACGCAATGATCCTTAAATTAATATGGCAACCGGCAGGAGCCAAATGGTTGTTTTTAAATTTGTTAAGACCTGCGTGTCTATTTAGCATGTAATAGCTTTATTCCAAGTAGTTGTAATAGTTTTTGCTGGTAATGGACAACCATGAAGCGGCGCCATAGACCTTAACGCCACGCTGGTGATGATGGAGATCATGTACGTGCTTTGGAGATGGAGATCAAAGGCACAAGGAGAAAGTCCATATCATATCACATATTATGAATTGCATGTGATGTTAATCCTTTTTTATGCATCTTTTATTGCTTTCATCGCGACAGTAGCATTATAAGTTGACCCCTATCACTAAATATGAAGTAATAAAGAGTCCGTCCTTAGTTTGCATCGTTGCCAAGACTCGTCATTTAGAAGCATCTCGTGATGATCGGTGTGATAGATTCTACGTGTGCATACAACGGGTGCAAGCCACATTTTGACATGCGGATACTAAGGTTAATCCTGACGAGCCTATCATGTACAGATATGGTCTCGGAACACGAAATACCAAAAGGTAAAGCATGAGTCATATGAATTATATGATGAACATGTTGATTGTTCGCCTTTGAAGCTACATCTTCTCTCATGAATATCGGACTTGGTGTAGTGTATTTGATTCCTGTGATCACTAAGACAACGTGAGGGATGTTGTTTTGAGTGGGTGTTCACCTAGTTAATTTGAGAATGAAATTTGAACTCAATTTATCATAAACTTAGTCTAAAATCTTTGCAAATATGTTGTCGATCACGGCGACCCCTACCATCAACTTTAATGCATTCCTAAAGAAATAAAAGCTCAAAAAAAAATGGAAGCAACTTCACGGACTGGTTCTGTAACATGAGGGTTATCCTCAATGCTGGTAAGTTGACCTATTTGTTGGATGCATCGCTCGGTTACCCGCATGCAGCTGATGCTACCGATGAGGTGAAAAATTTTTACCTCACTCAAAAGAATCACTACTCCACAATTTAGTGTGCCATCCTATATGGTTTGGAATCAGAACTTCAGAAGCTCTTTGAGAACCGCGACCCTCATGGTATTATCAATGAGCTCATAATGATATTTGAGACTCATGTGGCCGTGGAATTCTATGCAGCTTCTGAGAACTTCTTTAACTGCAAGATGGAAGAGGGAAGCTCCATTAGCGAGCACGTGCTCAAAATGTCTGGGCACACAAACAAACTCCAAGATTTGGGAATAACGATTCCTAATGCATTGGGGATTCATCGTGTCGTCCAGTAACTGCGATCGAGTTACAAGAACTGTGTGATGAACTACAATATGCAGCACATGGATAAGTCGTTGCCTGAACTCTTCTCCATGATCAAGACTACGAAAGTGTATATCAAGAAAGATCACCAAGTGTTTATGGTCAATAATACCACCAATTTAAAGAAGGAAGGCAAGCCTAATAACAAGGGAAACTTCAATAAGCGCGGCAAGATAGCTGCCATGCCTACTAAGAATCCCAAGGCTGGTCCTAAACCAGATACAGAGTGCTTTTACTGCAAGGGCGAAGGTCACTAGAAGCGGAATTGCTCCAAGTACCTGGCAGATATGAAGAACGGCATCATCAAGAAGAAAGGTATATTTGATATACATATTATTGATGTGTATCTTACTAGTAATCGTAGTAGTGCCTGGGTATTTGGTACTTGTTTGGTTGCTCATATTTGTAACTCGTAATAGGTGTTGCAGAATAAACGAAGACTACACAGAGACGAGGTGACGATGCGCGTTGGAAATGGCTCCAAGGTTGATGTGATCGCCATCGGCACGCTCCATCTTCATCTACCGCCGGTATTAGTTTTAAATCTAAATAATTTTTTTTGGTGCCTGCGTTAAGCATGAACATTATATCTAGATCTTGTTTATTGCAAGCCGGTACTCATTTAAATCGGAGAATAATGGTTATTATATTTATATGAGTAATGTCTTTTATGGTCATGCGCATGAGATTGATGGTCTATTCTTATTGAATCTCGATAGTAGCGATACACATGTTCACAACATTTGTGCTAAACAAATGAGATTGAATGATAATCCACATACATCTGGCACTGCCGTCTTGGTCACATTGGAGTGAAGCGCATGAAGAAACTCCATTCCGATGGACTTCTTGAATCACTTGATTTTGAATCACTTCAAAGATGCGAAGCATGTCTAATGGGAAATGACTAAGACTCCAATCTCTGGGAAATGGAGTGAGTTGTGGACTTATTGGAAAAAATACATACCGATGTGTGCGGTCTAACGAGTGTAGTAGCGTGCGGTGGATATCGTTATGTTCTTACTTTCACGAATGACTTGAGTAGATATAGATATATCTAGTTTATGAAACATAAGTCCAAAACTTTCGACAAGTTTAAGGAATTCCAAAGTGAAGTAGAAAATCAGCGTAACAAGAAGATTAAGTTTCTATGATCTGATCGCGGAGGATAGTATATAAGTTACAAGTTTGGCATGCATTTGAAGAAATGCGGCATACTTTCGCAGTTGACATCACCGGGAACACCACAGCATAATGGTGTGTCCAAACGTTATAATCGAACTATCTTAGATATATTTCGGTCTATGATGTTTGTTACAGATTTACCGTTATCATTTTGGGGTTATGCATTAGAAACAACCGCATTCACTTTAAATAGGGCACCATATAAATCCATTAAAACTACACCGTATGAATTGTGGTTTGGTAAGAAACCTAAGTTATTGCTCCTTAAATTTTTGGGTTACGAAGCTTATGTAAAGAAGTTACAGCCCGAGAAGCTTGAACCCAAAGCGGAAAAATGCGTCTTCATAGGATACCCTAAAGAAACAATTGGGTATACCTTCTATCATAGATCTGAAGGAAAAGTTTTCATTGCCAAGAATGGATCCTTTCTTGAGAAGGATTTTCTCTCGGAAGAAGTGACTAGAAGGAAAGTAGAACTCCACGAGGTTATTGAACCTTCTCTGGGATTTGAGAGTAGCGCAGCACCGGAAGATATTCCTATGCCGCCTGCACAAATAAGAGAGGAAGCTAATGATGGTGATCATGAAACTTCGAACAAAGTTTCTACTGAACCTCGTAGGTCGATGAGGATTCGTACCACTCCTAATTGGTATGACCCTATCATATATGTCATGTTGGTGGACAACTCCGACGACCCTGCGACATATGAGGAAGCAATGATGAGCCCAGATTCCAACAAATGGCAAGAAGACATGAAATCCGAGATTGGATCCATGTACGAAAACCAAGTGTGGACTTTGGTGGACTTACCTGATGGCCGCAAGGCTGTTGAGAACAAATGGATTTTCAAGAAGAAAATAGACGCTGACGGTAATGTTACTGTCTATAAAGCTCGACTTGTCATGAAAGGGTTCCGACAAATTCAAGGAGTTGACTACTATGAGACTTTCTCACCGATAGAGAAGCTAAAGTCTGTGAGGATTTTGTTAGAAATCGCTGGATATTTTAATTATGAGATTTGGTAGATGGATGTCAAAACGGCATTCCTTAATGGTGACATTGAGCAAGAGTTGTATATGGTACAACCCAAAGGTTTTGTCAGTCCTAAATATGCTAACAAGGTATGCAAACTTCAGTGTTCCATTTATGGACTGAAGCAAGCATCCTGGAGCTAGCATCCTTTTTTGGGACCATGACTGTGTTTGCAAGCCATTCGCTTTCTTTGATTTCCCTGATGAAGTCTGCAGTGAGTAGTCTGTTGATTTCCTTGCCGATAGCTTTGGCTCGTGGCTCGGACAGTCTTCGGATGGAATGCTTGACGGGCTTGGTGCCTGGAAAGACGTTGAGTGCATGCTCGGCGAATTCCCTGGGAACTCCTGGAGGGACACCTGGCGAAGATTTCCCAGCGCTCACGGAGGAATTCGACGAGCGCGCCTTCCTATGCGGGGCTGAGGTCGTTGGCGATCAGCGCCGTCTTGGAGGCATCCGTCGGGTGGACCTGCACCTTCTTTGTGTTGACCGTGCAGTCGAAAGACATGTCAGGTGCGTTTTGTCGTGCGACTGGGGGTGCCCCATTGTCCGTTACCTCGCGGAGCCTAAGGATCTCCTCCTGCATACCGAATGATTGGGAGATTCTGTTGAAATCTCTCTCGCATTGGTCCGATCGGGTGAAGCTCCCGTGGAATGTGATGATGCCCTTCGGTCCTAGCATCTTGAGTAGAAGGTATGCATAGTGCGGGACAGCTAGGAACCTTGTGAACGCTACACGCCCGAGGATGGCGTGGTACTGTGATGGCCAGTCCACCACTTCGAATTCGAGTCGTTCCAGCCGGAAGTTGTCCGGCTTGCCGAAGATGACGTCGAGCCATATTTTGCCGAGGGGGAATATGCCCTTCCCTGGAATGATGCCATGGAACGTTGTGTCTGACTGTTCCAGGCTGCACTGCGGGATCCGCATTGCTGCTAGAGTGCTTGCGAACATCAGGTTAATGCCGCTGCCGCCATCCATGAAGACGCGACTCATCTCGAAACCTCCGATCTGCGCCTCCAGCACCAGGGCAGCATGACCTGGGCGAGGGATCTGGCAAGAGTGATCCGAAAGACTGAATGTGATGTAGGACTCCGATCCGCTGAGGTACTCAGGGATGGCGGGTGGAGTTGCCACGGCCAGGTTGATTTGTCGGGTGATTTTCTTCTGCACCTTATTCGTGGGGCGCCCCTTCTGGATCATCAGTGCTCCTTTCGGCGGGGATACCCGTTCCCAGCGTTGTTCTGTGCTGGTGCGACTGGTTGGTTCGGACTTCCAATGGGTGGCGGTGGAGGAGATCCATGCGCTATTTCACCTGGCGTGGGTGCGTTTCCGAATGCAGGGATTGGGGCTTGCTGCCTCATCTGCACCATGCTTTCGCTGAGTTTCTGGAACTCGCGGCAGTCCTTGAGCATGTGGCTGGCCTTCTTTTTGCCATCCTGCTTGTCGATGTAGAAGTGGATGGTGCATGGACCCAAAAGCTTTTCGTATGCCGAGGGTCCGTTATCGCGGTCGCGGCGTTGCCACGACTGCGTTGGGCGCCCCCCATCGCGGAAGTTTCCTCCACGGTATCCTCCGCTGTTGCGGTTGGCGTCGTTGCGGCGATCGGCGTAGCCAGGCGCGACCATGTTGGGTCCGTCGCAATCGTCGTAGACACGCGATCTTCTCTTGCTACGGCGCTCTCTCCGTCGACCGTAGTCGTCTTCTTCTTCCGATTGTGCTCGGTGAATGGAATCTTCTCCGTCAGCCCACCTGTTGGCGATGTCCATGAGGTGGTCGAGTGTTTTGGGCTTGACGCGCCCAAGTTCCTCCTTGAAGTCTTGTCGCTTGACGCCGTCCCTGAAGGCGTCAATGGCCCTCTCTTCGGAGATGTGGGCTGCGGAGTTCTTTGTGTTGGACCAGCGTAGTATGTACGAGCGAATGGATTCGCCCGTTCGTTCAGTACAGGCTCGCAACTCTTCGATTGAGGCGGGCCTCTTGCTGGTGCCTTTGAAGTTTCGGATGAAGCTGTAAGCTAGCTCATCCCAGCTTCAGATGGACCCTGAAGGTAGGCTGCTGAGCCAGATCCGGGCTGCGCCTGTCAGCTGCAGCTGAAGGCATTGCATGGCAGTCTCCTTGTTTCCACCGTGCAGTTTGACGGATGATAAGTGGTCGCTGAGACAAGCTTTTGGGCCCTGACTGCCGTCGAACTTCGGAGTATCCAAAGGAAGCTTGAAGTTGCGCGACATCCGTGTCCGCCGGACGGATCTGCTGAAGCATCGGGCTCCACAGAGTTCTCCTTCATCTTCGTCCATTTCGGATTCATACGAGCATGCGCGCTTGGCGCGCTTTGTCGATTTTGCGCTGTGTGAGCACATCTCTGGCGTCATAGTCACGGTCGCGGCGGCGCGAACTCTTCTTCCTTTGAGGAAGGTCATGTTCCTCTTCTTCGGATGAAGGGGTGGGGCTTCGATCGAACCTGACCAGAGCCTTCTTCCTCGGCTCCGTGGGAGCTTCTTGGTGGAGCGCATCTCCGAGGAGTCTGAGTCTGGTGAGTGTGGACTTGTGCATGGCTCTCTTCGGGTCCCCCTCCGGAGGTGGGTGGGCCGCGAGGTACGCAGTGGCTGCCATGATAGCAGCCTGCGGCATTTTTGGGATGATGTTGTCGTCGGCGTCCATCTCCATGAAGGATGTGTGGAGAGTTCGCGTCAACTCACGGCGCTCCTTGGGATCCATGTTCTCCATCCAAGAGCGGTTCTTGTTGCCTGGGTTGGCGTTCGAGCTGGAGCCAATGCCCATGGCGGAGAGCGCGGCTCGTTGCGCGCTGGACTCTGAGGCTGCTTGCTTGCGTTTGTCAAGCACCTCCTGCATCTTGACCTGCTTCTTGTGCTCCTCGATCAGTAGCAGGTGGTAGGCCATCAGCATATCTCGCGAGGCATCTGCAGGCAGTACTATGTTTCCTGCCACGGCTTCGCGGACCTGGGTCCATCCTTCTTTGCTAAGGCGGATGACATGGCCGCCGTTGTTTTCCCCTTCGGGTGGGGGGGACTGGCTTCTTCTGTTCCCGCCGTTTCTTTCTGGCGGGTTAGGCGGCTGGCTAGGCGTTTGCTGATCCACGTCGCTTTGGATGACTGCGGCGCATTGGTAGCGCTCGCAGATTGGTCCGCTGCTGTCGCAGCTTTCAGATCCGGAACCGTAGGTCCCTGCATCCGATGGCGGATCGCACAGATCGGAGTTGCAGCTGCTGCTGTCGTAGGAATCATCTGTTGATGATGTTGTGCGTAGCACGGGGTGTGGGGTCCATGAAGCGGGCCTGATTGATGGTAGGGGCACCCGCTCAGGGAGGCGGAGGGTGCCAGTTTGCCCCACCTGGAAGCAGAAGCTCCCGAACAGGATTTCGAGTCCGTCGCCTATGGGCTCGAAGTCCTTCATGGTGGCCGGTGAGTGGGCGGTGAAGTCGAAAGCGCCGAAGAGGAGGTGACTCTCCATTGCTGCAGAGTTGTAGATCGATCGGGTCGGGACCGTCACGATCGCACAATCAGCGTCCCCAGTTCCCACAGACGGCGCCAATTGACGAGGTTTGATCTCGTCAATGCCCATTGTTATGTACTTGGGTTTTGGAGAAGATGGGGATGCTGGAGATCATGGAACGGTTAGCAAACAAGCAACAAGGGGACACAAAGTTTACCCAGGTTCAGGCCCCCGGAGGGAAAACCCTACTCCTGCTTGTCTGCTCTTGATTACGGCGGAACCGAAGGTTACAGGGGTGCGCAGATGCAATCTGGCGTGGAGGTGTGTATGCGAAAGTATGAGTCGACAGATCTAGGTCGTGCCCTCCTTGCCTTTCTATGGACTTAGGCAAGTCCCGGGCATAGAACTAGTCGGTTACAGGTTCTAGGGTTTTAACCCTTTGAATTTCCTATCTACTCTAGTCTTACTCTCCAAGGATCCGAAGGCGTCATGGGCCTGGGCCACCCGAAAGTCTTCATGGGCCGGCGTACATTTGCCGTGGGCCTTCCTTGGGCTGGACTAGGTATGCTGAGATCATGCACCCACGGGGTATAACCTTGTCATCAGGTGTTACTATTATAAGGTGGTATCCCTAGGAGACAAAGGGTCTACACGCTCTGGTATGGCTTATCTAACGGATTATATTGAACAAGTGCCTACTCAAATGCGTGAGGAAATCATTGAAAAACTTTTGAGATCAAATAAATTTGAAGTTGACAACCTAAGTGAATTCATAGAAATCATATCCATTCATAGGACAACACCCAAGAAACCTGAGAAGACTCTTAGTGAATATAGTGCTCCAAACTCTGCATTTCTTAAACAACCAATAGAATTTCCTAATCCTGGAGTTAGGCAATATTGATTTTATGGTGAAATTTTTAAAATTTTGCAGGAAAAATCTTTCAATGGAAGGGAAGATGAGGTCCTAGGAAGGCTTTCAGTAGAGAGTTCAATAATGTGATAACATCACTTGGACCAAAAGGTTTTCCAATAGAATTCTCTCGTCTAAAATTACTTTGTTGGTCTCTCAAAGGTAAAGCTCTATATTGGTTATATTCTCTCCCTCGCCATTATATTAAATGTTGGGAAAACTGCATTGTTAAATTCATAAATAGGTTTAATAATTTTACAAAGGTAACAGAACTTAGAAAGAATATAGGCAACTTTAGTCAGAACGTGGGAAAAAATTACCCACAAGCCTGGGAAAGATTCTTTGGAATGATCAATAGTGTATTCCTAATCTTGGCTATTCTGAGTAAACTGTTTGCCACTTATTTTACCAAGGTCTTAATTCTCAATGCAGGGAGTTGCTAGATTCATCAGTAGCAGGATCGATAAATACTTTAACTATTAAATCATGTTTGGAATTAATGGCTACTAGGGCTAAGAGTGATTGTTTATATAATCCCAATTTTGGCACTAATTCAGAAAAGGTAATACTTCGTATAAATCCTAATCTTATGCCTGAAGTATGCAAAACGATGAAAGAAAAAGGTATACTTTCAGAGCTTGTAAAGGAAAACAAAGTAGAATTGTTACAAGTTTTTACCAAAGAGCATGAAACTAGAAAAGTTTTACAAGAATTGAAACATCGACAAACAAAGTATTATAATAATTTGCATAAGCAATTTCAAAGACATAAAAATATTTTGGCTGAACTTACAGAAAATTATGAGGAGATTGGCCAAGATTTAAAATTATTTAACAAGTACCTCGGTATGATTGAAACCCAATGTGAACAAATAGCATCTGGTTATCAAATTTTTCTTCGCGATGATATAAATATTCCTGTTTCTACTAACATTGTTACAAGAATAGGTGCAATTGTTAAAGTATCGTTAGGACCACCGGAATATGAAGCTTAAAAATATTGGAAGGAAAAAGCCTTGCTCAAAGTAAGCCAGGAAGATGATACATTGGTGGATCCTCAAGATGAGACTGCTCAAGACAAACAAGATCAAACCTTGGAGGAGAAGAATGATACACAGGATGACAATTATAACTCTGATGCAGAAACCTTTGATCCAAGAGAAGAAAAAGACACAAGCAAAGAAGATGAAGTTTTTGCAGTAGAAAAGAAGAAATATGAAGCAACAACAAAGGAAAACAACTAAAGAGCCTAGTCCTCCACAAAAGGTAAAACATAAGGGTAAGAAACTTCCATATCCAGACCGTAAATAGAAAGCACCAGATGAGGCAATCTATGATTCTTGCGCAAAGGAACATAATGATCTTCGTCTAGAAATTCTATTTGCGGATGCAATAAAAATGCCTGCCTATTCTAAATTTCTCCGTGACATTCTCAATAGAAAGAAAGAAATAACTAAAACCGTTGCCATGGTGACTAGTTACCCTGCTAATGGGAGACTATTGTCTAAGTCAAGATATCCCGGTATACCATCTATTTCATGTTCAATAGGAAAAACTGATATTCATAATGCTTATGTGATTTAGGTGCAGAAGTTTGTGTAATGCCATACTCCCTCTATAAAAAGCTAGGATTAGGGGAATAGTCCACCACTTCTATCACTTTACTGATGGGTGACTAATCCACTAAACAACCTGTTGGTATGATTGAGGATGTTCTACTTAGAATAGAAGATCATGTTATTCCCACTAACTTTATTATTATTGAAATGTCGGAAGATGAAATATTATCTATAATACTTGGAAGACCATTTCTTAACACTGTAGGAGCATTGGTTGATTGTGCTGCGGGAAAAATAATCTTCAATGTTTATGATGCTGAAAAAATCCGGTATTTTCCAAAGAAATTAGAAGCAAGAAAGGTATGTTCAACCAGACAAACAAGTCCATGTGATAAGTGCCTTTGATAAAGGGCAACCGAAGGTAAGAATTCGAGAACAGAGAAGGGGTTGAAATAATCAACCATTCTTAATAAAATGCTTAAAGGGAGTCAACCCATCATATAAATAAAATAAATTAAAGTTAGAAAATAAATATATTCATCGCATTCCTATAACTTTTTCATAGACATTTTTACGGAAGCGCGCCTGTAAATATGCAGCTGTCAAAAATTAGTAGAAATATTGACTGAATAAGCATAGATTTAGAGTACAAAATAAAGTTTGAATTTTATCTGTAGAAACTAGTTTAATAATATTGTTCATAGTAAAAAATGCATCTCTGAAAATTTGGCTGAAAAACCATGCTACAAAATGACCAACTATACGGCGGGGATTTTTATTCCAGCATATAGTTGCTGCAGTATAGTTATCGACAAAATTCTCAAAACTTAGGGTTCAGATACAGAAGGTTTAACGACCAACTTAGGGTTCAGATACCAGATGGTCCCTCCGTATAGTTGTGGCCGAATAGTTGTGATCTGGCAAAGGGAAACCCTAACCCACACCGTCGCCACAACTATATGGCGAGAGCTACCCCGCCCGACAGTATAGTTCCCGGACGTACTTGCATTGGATCTATGAAGAAACATCATATTTGTGAGTCTAAATATGCATTTTTCAAAAAATCATGAGCATTAGATCATATTTTGGTGGTTGCTTCACAAAAAACCCTGTTTTGGGTGCTCGGAAAATGGAAAATAGGTTTTTCGTGTGACAAAAAGGAAAACTTCCTCTTGCAACATTGTTTGCCATACCATGATGCACATGTGTGCACAATATGGACACAGTATCACAAAATATACCCGGATTCTATCCATAACATTGGTTATTTGACCTGAAAGTCAGGAAACCTCGAACATGATAGGTCATTTAGTGAAGGTTTTTTCGAGACATAATCAATCTACCAAGTTTGGTATTTTTTCTTGCAACTATGTCACATAATATGACACCACACGAAGGATTTATATTGTTCCGACCTTTTCTGAATTTCTTATTCCCGTTTCAAAATTTACGCGTTTTCAACTATGGTCAAAATGGCGGGCATGAAGATAGGTGATGAGCATCTCTAAAACTTGCATTGGATCTATGAAGAAACATCATATTATGAGTCTAAATATGATTTTGTTCAAAAAATAATGAGCATTAGATCATGTACCTGTAGTTCAAACCGTGCCCACACTTCCTACCAGTTCGGTATACATTTCTCTTTTTCACCAGTGGTGAACGGAAAGGTTTGAGATCTACCGGTTGGGATATTTTCCATGTAAGGTGGTCTAGTATTTTTGAAAAATGTGGTGGCAGCATTTTGAATAAGCATTTTGGTGGTTGCTTTACAAAAACCCAGTTTTGGGCGCTCGGAAAATGGAAAATCGCTTTTTCGTGCGATGAAAAGGAAAACTTCCTCCTACAATATTTTTTGCCATACCATGATGCACATGCGTGCACAATATGGGCACAGTATCACATACGATTCCCTAATTCTATTCATAACATTGGTCATTTGACCCGAAAGCCTGTAAACCTCGAACATGCATGATAGAACATTTTGTGCAGGTTTTTTAGAGACATAATCTATTTACCAAGTTTGGTATTTTTCCTCCAACTAGGTCACATAATATGACACCACGCGAAAGATTTAGATTGTTCTGACCTTTTTTGAATTTCTTATCCGCGTTTCAAAATTTTCCCATTTCAATCTATGGTCAAAACGGCGGTCATGAAGATAAGTGATGAGCATCGCTAAAACTTGCATTGCATCTTTGAAGAAACATCATATTATAAGAGCATTAGATCATGTACATATAGTTCAAACCGGGCCCACTTCCTACCGGTTCGACAGATGTTTGTCTTTTTCACCAGAGGTGGTTGGAAAGGTTTGAGATCTCCCGGTTGGGAAGTTGTCCAAGTTACGTGGTCTAGTATTTTTGGAAAATGTGGTGGCAGCATTTTGAATGAGCATTTTGGTGGTTTCTTCACAAAAAAACCCGTTTTGGGCGCTTAGAAAATGGAAAATGGCTTTTCAGTGCGACGAAAAGGAAAACTTCCTCCTACAACATTGTTTACCATACCGTGATGCACATGCGTGCACAATATGGGCACAGTGTCACAAAATATTCCCTGATTCTAGCCATAACATTGGTCATTTGACCCGATAGCTAGGAAACCTCGAACATGATAGGTCATTTTGTGAAGGTTTTTTCGAGACATATTCGATTTACCAAGTTTGGTATTTTTCCTTGCAACTATGTCACATAATATGACACCACGTGAAGGATTTACATTGTTCCGACCTTTTTTGAATTTCTTATGCCCATTTCAAAATTTACCCGTTACAAATTATGGTCATAATGGCGGGCATGAAGATAGGTGATAAGCATCGCTAAAACTTGCATTGGGTCTATCAAGTAACATCATATTATGACTCTAAATATGATTTTTTCTAAAAATAATGAGCATTAGATCATGTAACTATAGTTCAAACCGGGCCCACACTTCCTACCGGTTTGGCAGACATTTCTCTTTTTCACCAGGGGTGGACGGAAAGGTTTGAGATCTCCCGGTTGGGAAATTGTCCATGTAAGGTGGTCTAGTATTTTGGGAAAATGTGGTGGTAGCATTTTGAATGAGAATTGTGTTGGTTGCTTCACAAAAAACCTAGTTTTGGGCGCTCGGAAAATGGAAACTTGCTTTTTCGTGTGATGAAATGGAAGACTTCATTCTGCAACATTGTTTGCCATACCATGATGCACATGCGTGCACAATATGGGCATATTATCACAAACGATGCCCTGATTCTATCCATAACATTAGTCATTTGACCCGAAAGCCAGGAAACTTTGAACATGATAGATCATTTTGTGAAGGTTTTTTAGAGACATAATAAATTTACCAAGTTAGGTATTTTTCCTGGGAACTATGTCACATAATATGACACCACACGAAGGATTTACATTGTTCCAACCTTTTTTGAAATTCTTATGCATGTTTCAACATTTTCCCATTTCAAACTATGGTCAAAATGGCGGGCATGAAGATAAGTGATGAGCATTGCTAAAATTTGCATTGGATCTATGAATAAACATCATATTGTAAGTTTAAATATGATTTTTGCAAAAATATTATTAGCATTAGATCATGTACCTATAGTTCAAACCAGGCCCACTTCCTACGGTTCGGCAGACGTTTATCTTTTGCACCAAAGGTGGTTGGAAAGGTTTGACATCTCCCGGTTGGGATATTGTCCATGTAAGGTGGTCTATTATTTTTTTTCGAAAATTTGATGGCAGCATTTTGAATGAGCATTTTGGTGGTTGCTTCACAAAAAACCCCGTTTGGGGCGCTCAGGAAATGAAAAATGGCTTTTTGTGCGACGAAAAGGTAAAATTCCTCGTGCAACGTTGTTTCCCATACCATAATGCACATGCGTGCACAATATGGGCACAGTATCAAAAAATATTCCCTTATTCTATCCATAACATTGGTCATTTGACCCGAAATCCAGGAAACCTCGAACATGATAGGTCATTTTGTGAAGGTTTTTTCGAGACATAATCAATTTACCAAGTTTGGTATTTTTCCTTGCAACTATGTCATATAATATGACATCAAGAAAAGGATTTACATTGTTCTGACCTTTTTCGCATTTCTTATGACCGTTTCAAACTATGGTCAAAACAGCGGGCATGCCGATAGGTGATGATCATCGCTATTAGTTGCATTGGATCGATGAAGAAACATCATATTGTGAGTCTAAATATGATTTTTTTCAAAAAATCATGAACATTAGATCAGTGTGCATGTAGTTAAAACCGGGCCCACTTCCTACCAGTTCGGCGGACATTTGACTTTTTCACAAGGGATAGACGAAAAGGTTTGATATGTCGTTGTAAATCGCCCTTGAAACCCCAAAATTTTGGACAATGGCTCATGAAAACAGCCATAAAAACACGAGAACGAAGAGTTTTTGGTCATTCCATCAAACACGTATGGGGTATTACGGTCGTTCTAAATCGCCCTTGAAACCCCAAAACTGTTGGCAATAGCTCATAAAAATGGCCATAAAGCATGAAAAAAATGAGTTTCTCGTTATGGGCAATAGCTCATGAAAACGGCCATAAAACATGAAAATGACGAGTGTTTGGTCATGCCTTTGAACATGTATTGGGTATTAGGGTCGTTGTAAATCGCCCTGAAACCCCAAAAAGGTGGGCAATAACTCACGAAAACAACAAAAAACGCGAGATCGACGAGTTTTTAGTCATAACTCTCAAACATGTATCTGGTCTGATGGGCAACGCAAGACCCCTTGGAAACCGAAAACTATGATCAATAGGTCATTAAAACGGCCACAAAACACGAAAACTAGTTTTTGGTCATTCCCTAAAACATGAATCGTGTTTGAGGGTCGTTGTAAATCGCCCTGAAACCCCCAAAATTGTGGGCTATAGCTCATGAAAACAGCCATAAAGCACGAAAAACAACTTTGTGGTCATATAATTCAAACATGTATTGGGTCTTATGGTCATTTGAAATGGCACTTAGAACCCCAAATCTATGGGCAATATCTCATTAAACCGGCCATAAAGCAAGAAAACGACGAGTTTGTGGGGTTATAAAGTTCAAAAATGTATTGGGTCTTACGGCCATTATTAATGGGCCTTGGAACCCCAAAACTGTGGGCAATATCTCATGAAAACGGCCATAAAACATGAAAACGACAATTTTTGGTCATGCCCTCAAACATATATCGGGTATTACGGTCATTTTAAATCGCCATGAAAATCCAAAACGGTGGGCAATAGTTCATGAAACACATACATAAAAACGTGAGAACAACGAGTTTTTGGTCATTACCTCAAACATGTATCGAGTATTACAGTCGTTGTAAATCGCCATTAAAACCCCAAATCTATGGGCAGTAGTTCTTGAAAACTGCCATAAAACACGAAAATAATGTGTTTTTGGTCATTCCTTTAAACATGTATTGGGTATTACTATAGGGTTCGTAGCATGGAAAAAATTCTATCACATGAACACACAAGAAAAAGATTTAATCTATGGCAAAGCCAAGATCTAATCTACGGGATCAGTGCAACGATATTTTATATAACTAACCCTCATAGATCTAAAGGATTTAGTGAGATCAGATTCTCGTAGTTGATGTAGTTGATCACTTGCTGATCTCAAGATTGTGTAGACGATCCTTCTGGCGCCGCGTTCCAGCAGCGCTTCCTCAGTCGGTCGTACGGTAGTTGATGTTGAACTTCCTCTCCCGTGTTCCAGCATGATGGTGTAGTGATGGTGGTGGAGGAGAAATCGGTAGGGCTTCGCCTAAGGCAGAGCAGAACGTTGGAGGAAGGAGGAGGTAGGTCGACCGCTAGGGTTGAGGTGAGGTGGGAGGGTTGCACGCTGACCCCTCTTTATATAGAGGGGAGGGGGTCTGCGACCAGGGTTCCCAACCCTGGCCGAGTCCTTCCCCAACACCTCAACTTGGCACACAAGTAAGGGAGAGGTGGGAACTTGCCTCTTTCCTTATTTTGGGTTTGACAAACAAGGGTTTGTCCCCAATTCCTTGTGCTGGCCGAATCTTCCCCTTGGGCGAGAACCTAGGACATGCCACAGCTCAAGTGACCCCTCTCGGGGTGGTGGACCCACTGGTGGTACCTCTAGAACATTCTAGAAGCTTCCGGTTAAAGCAACGAAATCATTTCCGAACCCCAGAAAACCACTTTCCTTATATGGATCTTATTCTCCAGACCATTCCGGATGTCCTCATCATGTCCTAGATCCAATCTGAGACTCCTACAAACATTCAGTCTCCAACTCATATTCCATATCTACTTAAACAACATCGAATCCTTAAGTGTGTCTCCCTATGGTTCATGAACTATGAAGACATGATCGAGACACCTCTCCGATCAATAACCAATAGAGGGATCTGGAAATCCATATTTCTACGATGACTTCATAATCGAATGAACCATTTACATATGATACTGATTTCCTTTGTCGAGCGATACTTTATCTATCTGTGGTTTGATCATTGGTATCTCTATACCTTGTTCAACCTCATTACCGATAAGTAGTCTTTACTCGTTCCGTCATATGACATCCCTTGTGACCTAGTAACATGCTTTCAAGACAATTAGGTGATATTCCACCGAGAGGGACCAGAGTATATCTATCCGTCGTATGGATGGAAAAGCCCACTCTTGATCAATGTGCTTCGACACATACTTTCAGAATGCCTAATGCCACATTTATAACCACCTAGTTACGGAAGTGGTGTTTGATGTCATCAAAGCATCCATCTGGTGATGGCGATTAACATGATCGCATGGTCGAAGGATTAGGTTACTATGTATTTGAAAGCTTGTAGCAAACAAAGTCTAAATGAGTTGGTCTTATGCTACGCTAACTATAGGAGTATGTCCATCACATCATTCTCCTAATGATATGATCTTGTTATTAATAACATCTAATGTCCATGATCAGGAAACCATGCTCATCTATTAAACAACAAGATAGCTTAACAAGAGGCTTACTAGGGACTCATTTATGTTTACAAAACACACAAGTATTAATGTTTCGGGTTAATACAGTTATAACATGGTATGTAAACATTCATCTATAAACACAAAGATATAATAATAACCATTTTTAGTATTTCCTATTGGGAATATCTCCAATAGTGTCACACTTGCACTAGAGTCAATAATCTAGTTTGGAAAAACTTGTGCATTCAACACCTATGGATTTTCGGTGTTGTATATACATGATTTCTAGTGGTAAACATAATCTTGGATCTGACACTTTCAGGCCCATGTGTATTTGCATGTCTTTGTGTCTCTACGCATCACTCATTCTCCAATGAGATGGAATTGTATAACTTTGTTCCTTTGGTGAGACCTTTAGTTCCTTAGGATTAAACCATGTCAATAAAATTGTCGTACAATATATATTCATAGTCCTAGCCTGCTAATAACTACACCTAGTTTGATAAAAAACTACTTGACACAAATGCCCTCTTTTGCTGCTATAATAGCAGTCATATACTTAGCCTTTTGTAGTAGTATCTGTCACAATGTCTTAACTTTGGAACTCATCCAAATCCATTATGGAACTTACTTTCCATTACATTGTCCCACCCATAGTTTAAATTGAGATAAAATTAATTTGTATCTTGTGACAAAACTAGTATCAATGTAACACTTTACAATGAACTATCTATCTATTTGTCACCTCTACATAAATAACATATTCTTAATTCTTCCAAAGATCATAAGAATATTCTTACTATCATCCAATGATTATATTATGAGTCATTCTGGTATATGCTCATAACATTTAGAGCATGGGACATATCTGGATGTGTACATATCACAGTATGATTGATCTTCGTGTGATTTCACTCACCTAAGTGTCAAAACACTTTAATCTTGTTTCAATCCTTCCTGTGTGACAAGAACCTTTCTTGTAGTTTTTATATTGAACTATTTCAATATCTCATCTATGTACTCTCAGAACAACCATATTAGTGTCCCAATCTATCAATATAGACATTGATGCTAAATATTCGGGTTTTTCCTGAGTCTTTAATCGAGAGGAAATTATTAAGCTGTGTCAATAAAATATATATCATCAACTATCAACAATATGTCTTCAACATAATGTATTAGAAATATGTCTAAGCGCTCCAACTTAATTTCTTGCGAATGCAAGCATCTTCATTGTTTTCGATGAACTTAAACTCTTTTAATAGTTTCATCACGGTGAATATTCCAACTCTGCGATGCTTACTTCAACCATTTAAGTTTGCATACGCTTTTAGCATTATTTGAATTAACAAAACCCTTTTATCATGTCATGCACACGTTCTAGGTAACCATTTTATTAGAAGAACGTTGTTTTTATTAAACTACCATATACCAAAATTATAAGTAGTGGTTGCTATAAAAATCCGTCTACACTAAATATCTCTATGAAAGATTAAATCTTTTCATAATAAACTCCTTGAAAATTGTCATGAACTCTTTCCTGACATGTTGACTATTTAATAGATGTGAAACATCCATGTCTATTTATTTATAGGTCCAAATACGACGGTCTTCCAAGTTTAAAACTTGAGTTCTCGTGTATGAAACTATCACGGATTTTATGGCTTCAAGCTATTTGAAGGAGTCAGGGGCCATCATTGCTTCTTTTCATATAGTCGGTTCATCATTGTCAAACAATAATTTTTTACTCTCAAATCTTAGTATTTTATTGTTTACCCGACCTCCTTGGTTCAATAGGAACTTAGACCTCCGTGACCACAACCTTTCAGGCACGTGAGCCATGAGCATTGTTGCTACCTCCGGGACACTTTCTGGCTCTACGAAACCCAGCACATATAGCTAAAGATCAATAATCGTATCAAAGTTCTATTGTCCTCCCACTTTAACTTATCATGAACAAATTCCTTCTAAAGAAACTTGACGTTCTAGGTGACAAACACTTTTCTCTTCGGTGTTATGGAGGATTACCCAACAGTTATTCGAAATAACCTACAAAGACATGCTCATCCGACTTTGGTTGTAAACATTTTACTTATTACTAGCATACCAAAATTTAAGAAAGGGCAACTTGGGTTTTATCCCAAACCATAAATTTATATGGTGTCATTTCAACGTATCACGATGGATCTCTTTTTAAGTGTAAACGCGATAGTATCTAAAGATTTAATCTTTTAAAATATAATGGCAGTTTTATAAATGACACCTTGGATCCTACCATATCAAACAAGGTTTCATTACATATCTCGAACACTCCATACTGATATGGTGTTTTAGGAAATGAAAATCCATGGAACGATTACTCAAATCTTAGGTGTTATGCTTAACTTGTAACTCAAATATATTCCTTTATGATCCAATCATAAATTCTTTATTTTCTTGTTACAATGATCTACTTCATCTTGAAAGTCTTTGAACATTTTAAAATATGTCACACTTCTTCCTCATTAAGTAAATATACACTTGTATTCACTCAAATTTCGGGAGAAAGTATATGAAATTGAAATCCATCGCTCACAACTACACATAATGGACTACATACATCGATATGTACAAATTCCAATAAGTTAGTTGTTTGTTATTCTTCGTCCTTTGAATGAAGTTTTAATTATCTCTAGGAACGTCCAAGTGTCATTTGACCAAAATAAAAAGACTCCAAAATTCCATTAGCATGAATTTTCTTCATGTTTTTCTTCCAATATAATTTAAACGGTGATGTCACTTCATAAATGATCTTTCAATCTTTTGTCTTACGACATTTTTTAGCATTTAGTTTCATGTATGTGATTTCTCCAACCAGATTTGTAAACCATCCATCTTACATGGAATACGGTAATTATTTGAACAACCTTTTGTTCTTATAATACCTGATCATAATAACAATTATTGAAACAAATATTGAAGGCAAGATTTGATGTCAACAAGAAACACAACAACACCTTGTTTTGTTTTCGATGAACATCACCACATATTCTCTTTCTGGTTACTTAGGCCATTGCAGTTCATGAATTGTATTATCATGCGTGATATTTCACACCAACCAATTCGGTATCCAATACCCAAGAACCACATTGTTTAACAAGCAAAGAATACAACCATAACATGTATATGATCTATATTCTTATGTTGGACAATTCCATTCTTTCTTTTTTGCCAAATATTTCTGAGATTTTCTTTCAGCATTCCATTTTCCTTTTAAAAGAATCTATCAACATCAACAGTGGTGTCGTACACATGACACATAGTCCAAAGCGTTTATAGTCAAATACTAATACCTTTGGACTTGCACTTTAAAGTAGATCACCATCATCAAATGTTTGGCGTTCTTTCAAAATCCATTCTTTAGTAATCTTTTAGTGTAGTAAACATTTTACCAACATCTTATATTCATCTTTATCATGACAACCTTTTTGATTAAGCTACTATACTTTTAAAGGTGAATCGCGAGTATAAATTTTCTTTCTGAAACCTTTTGGAGGATTAGGATGTCTAGCATCTCCAACCTTCGAAAATTCTCATCAAATATGAGAACATAAATTTTTCCAAATTATACTCTATCATGTTGCAACAAAAACATTGTTTTAGATATCATAATATCTTTCACACATGATGGTTTCTGAAACAATTCTTTCAGCTCCTAGATAACCTTGATATTAAAACAATCTTTTGAATATCAAAAATTATGGAGAAAAACATGATACTTTAGATACTAACACTAGAATTGTTACTCTTGATTTAATACTAACTAGCAAAAATGGTCGTGGGTTGCACCGGGTGAAAAAACCTAAAACGCTCTAGTGAACCACATGTGTTGACAATTCTCTTGTTGCCACAATGAAAACCTTTCTCATATTCATGACAAGAACATGAGCGATCATAAGATGATAATCTTGTGAGAACCTCACTGCACGGACTTGTAATACCTCATAATTGTGATGATCTCTTTTGTTGAAAAACATGAGCGATCATAAGAACATGGCATCATTCAGAAGGGAACCACCTTAATGATCGCTTCTGTTGAAAAACACTGTCACTACTCAAATTTTGGCTCAAAGTTAAATCAGCCCGCGTGACTCCAACCTTACTCTTAATATTTTCAATTTAACATATTATGTCTACTTCATTGTTTATTTTTTGCGATGGTCCACACCTGACAACCAACCTACCATCATACTTCCTGGGGCTGTAAGTTCATTCTTGTGAGATCTTGTACTCGCACTTTTCTACAGAGCACCACATAGATGAGCATGATGGGCAAGACATCAATCACTTTGTGACTTATTTGGTGTTCAACTGATTTCAACTCCTTCAAGAAGGTCTCACAAAGCATCTGTGTTAATAACAAAGCAAACCTAAATTGGTACTCCAATAGGCAGTGCTATATTTCTCAAGAAAAGGCCGATGCATCTACGTGCTTTTATTTTATCGTATGAAAACTATGCTTCATGTTACATTGTAGTGCAAAAAAATAATCTCCTACTTTTTTATATCATATGACTCTGAGCTCTTAAGACCAATAAAAATTACTGAATTTTTCATGTATACCTGAATATGGTTTGGCTGGGGTTTGTGTCGTTTGGAATGGCCATGGCTGTTGTTGGAGCCTGAAATTCTCCTGATGTCTTGCCTATGCATCCTAGTCTTTCAGTGGTTGACGCATCGAGAGAAGCAACTGGCGAGCACCAGGACGGATCCGGAGGGCCTCTGTTGACCGTTGACCCCATCGTGGGGTGCATCTGAAGGGACCAACAGGAAAACAATCAAAGCACAATCAAACGAATCAATCCAAGGAAATGAAACCAAAAACGGATCAGAGAGTTGTCTCACCATCCTGGCACGCTCATCCTTTTCCAGGAAAACATCATCATTCAGCACCCTCTCCATCTATCCAATCATAAAGGAAAACTGTCAGACCATATAAAATCTGTCAACGACAGACATACATGGGGGTTAGGGTTCAGTTGAAACCCATTTTTTTGGAAACACACCAAATAGTACATAGCATACACAATGGCCGCCGCAGAATAGAATATCATACACAGATGATATGCAGGAGGGTGTGAAGCTTATGTTAGGGTCACCAAGGGAAAATCAAGATCACTTTATGGACTAAATGCCACGGCAGACTATTTTCGAAAGAATGATCGCCGAGATTGAAGTATACTAAAGGGTAAAATCTAGCTGGTCCCGTGATCTTGTCCCTGCGGTGTGAAGAGAAAGAGGTCAGCGTCACATAGATAGAGTGTTAGAATTGCCTTACTTGTACGCTTTAATACTTCGAGTGCTTTCCGACAGTATACGCACGTACAAGCAAATCTCCGACGAGACGATTTCCGGCGAGACGGACAAGTGCACACGTACGTAGCTAGCCTAGCTAGATTACTTTCCTACCTGACAGCTCACGCACACAACACGAATCGCTTGAATGCACACAGAATCAATTAGATAGCTAAACGCACATATCGTGCGTCTTCTTTCTTTATTTCTCTGATAGCTCACGGTGGTGTTTTTACAGGGGTCTTACACACGTATATATAGCAGATTTAGTATAGCTAACCTAGTAGGATTAGGACATCTAATTCCTACTCTATTCGGCTACCCGTGTCTACTCGGATACGTACCCCGTACTACGACGTGCTTATTCCTAACAATCACCCCCTAAACACGACGTGCTCTCTTCTACACCGACCTGGATTCCAAATACCCCAGCTACTTCGCGTAGGCGTTACTGTTGGCTTTACTTTCGCCACTTCAACCATCATTTTCGACAGTGCTTTCGTCGTCTCTTGTGACACCCATGTCGCCGTCGTTGCTCTTGTCGGCTTCTCCATGGCTTCACGCCGACAGTCCTTTTTGTCCGCGTCCTTCTCCATGCCTTCACGCCGACTGTCCTTTTTGTCCGCGCCTTGAGACATTATACTTGGTTCGATGAAGTACTTTCTCATCGATGCCTCGCATATTTGATCTACTGCTTGCCGATTCTCTTGGATGCAATAGAACAAATATGTAGGAGGTAGCTCAAATTGGTTTTCTTCTAGCTTCTCTATACCACGTGAAAAGCCACTTGATGGATCTGCACCCCCTATTGTTGGTTCTCCTTTATCTGTCTGGCCACCAGTCCACACTCTTGGACCATCGCCTTCTGGCCTTGCTGGCCTGTTTGCTGGGCTCACTTCAGCTCCCCCTCCTCCTCTAATTTTTGGGCAAACAAGTGCAGGTATCGCTGCGCATGCATCTGTACACCCTTCCAGTTCCGTATCTTCTGGCCACAGACTAGCCTTTTCTTCAAACTCTTTGTCTTCTGGGAGAATCCCTAGTGCTTCTGGCCTGGTGTCCACGCTTGGAGCTGCCCCTAGGCCTTCAATGTCTTCTGGGCCCGAACTTGCTGACAAGGATAAGCTCAATTGATCCATATTTTCTTCATACTCAAGATCCCACGTGACGTGAAAAGTTGAATATTCCGGTTCGTTGTAGCCCCAATTCCATGACTTGCCTTCCTCAAAGATTACGTCTCCCTTGAAAACCACCTTATTGGTATAAGGATTGCACAAGCGGTATGTCTTTGAGCCTTCATAGCCTGTCATGATCATTGGAATACGTTGCTCCGCCAATTCCGCCTTTACATGCGCCACACATCCAAAAGTACGAAGATGATCAACCGAGGGCTTCCATCCGTACCATGCTTCGTACGGTGTTGTACCAACTCCACTCTCAGTAGATTCCGTGTTCAGCAAATACACAGCCATATTGACTGCCTCACCCCAGAATTTTCCTGGCAAGCCTTTACTCTTCATCATGCTCCGTGCCATGGTCAACACAGTTTGATGCAGCTCACCCCCCCTCATCAATGCGTAGGGCTCTTATCTTTGCCTCCACCTTGAACTCTTCGGCTTCCTTGATCTTCTCGAATGCTTGTTGAGCTTGATCCTTACTTTTCAGCAACACAATCCACTTGTATTTACTATGATCATCCACCACAAGCATGAAAAACTTATTGCCAGACGGAGTTGCGGGTGAGATTCCAACGCATAGATCGCCATGAACAAGTTCTGAGGCTTCACTTGCCTCAAACATGACTTCACATGGGAACGGGGCACTCTGTTCCTCATAATGCACACCTGGTAGATCGTGATTTACTTGCGCCACAATCTTCGTAGCCGGTGATGGAGGATCCTCCTCATCCTTCAACTCAGTTACTTCGAGCATCAGCATCATCGGTCCATCATCTCCTTCCTGAGCGATGAGAGCCCTCTCCTTTTCCTTTGGTGCTTTCCGGCAATCAGCCTTGAAGTGACCGAGCTCACCGCAGTTATGACACCTTACTTTCTTTATGTCAAACTTCCTCCGCGGCGGGGCGTCATCTTCATCCTCCTGCCCCACAATATACTTTTTCGCTGGGCGTTGCTTCTCCTTGCCGCTCGTGGATCCTCCTTGCTTTTCTTTTGAAAGAGTCATCCATTGCTGCTTTGTGAGCATCAGGTGCTCAACCTGTTCTGGATCACCGAAGCTAATCCGGATTCTCTCATCGTGTGCCTTGAATCTTCCGACGAGATCCTCAACAGTCAGTGTATTAAGGTCGAGACATTGTTCGATCGATGTAACGATCTGCATGTAGCGCGCCGGCGCTGCACGCAGGAACCTTCTGACGTTCTTGATCTCATCCAATTTCTCGTCATATCCGCTGATTGCGTTGACAAGGGTAACGAAACGGGCGGCAAACTGATCAACCGTCTCGCTCTCCTCCATCTTCAGATCTTCATAGCTTTTTGTCAAAGTTTGAAGATGCGCTTCCTTCACGCGGGCATGACCTTGGTGCAAGATCTTGATCGTCTCCCATGCATCCTTCGCCGATTTCTTTCCGACGAGGTGCTGCATCACGTCCTTCGGCACGACGGAATAGAGCGCCGTTAACGCTTGGCGATCCTTCCGGTACTTCGCACCTCCCTTGACATACTCGTCGCCTCCTGGATCGACGGCCTCCCAAACCTCCTGAGCCTCCATGGCCACCTCCATGTTGAGTGCCCATAGCCCGTAGTCCTTGCGATCGAGGCGCGGATACAAAGCCGCCCCCACCGTCTCTGTCACCGGTGCCGATGCCGAGTTGTCGCCAAACTTCACCATCGCCATGACCTCCTAGTACTTTCAGCAGATCACGGACGACGACCTTGGCTCTGATATCAATTGTTAGAATTGCCCGACTTGTACGCTTCAATACTTCGAGTGCTTTCCGACAGTATACGCACGTACAAGCAAATCTCCGACGAGACGATTTTCGGCGAGACGGACAAGTGCACACGTACGTAGCTAGCCTAGCTAGATTACTTTCCTAGCTGACAGCTCACGCACACAACACGAATCGCTTGAACGCACACAGAATCAATTAGATAGCTAAACGCACATATCGTGCGTCTTCTTTCTTTATTTCTCTGATAGCTCACGGTGGTGTTTTTACAGGGGCCTTACACACGTATATATAGCAGATTTATTATAGCTAACCTAGTAGGATTAGGACATCTAATTCCTACTCTATTCGGCTACCCGTGTCTACTCGGATACGTACCCCGTACTACGGCGTGCTTATTCCTAACATAGAGAGCCGTCGTGAGCTCGCCCTTCATCCACCAACGCTCACCGTTCCGACCCGCTGTACATGGCTACTGCTACTACGGAGAGAGAACATAGAGGGGAGAGCAGACCCGAGCGCTGTGAGAGCGTATGGAGTGCACCTAATGTCGCTGTCGTGCCTACCTATCCCTTGATGACACGGGGATCCTGCAGCTCAACGATACGGCGCTTGGCTAAATCTCGACGGCGCCCTGCTGGATAACGATGGCTTGATCTGATCTAGATTGGAGAGTCCAAGGCACCAGGTAAAGAACCAATCACCACCTTCATCGCCTCTTCCTGCATACATTCTCTCATCAGAAGAGATTCCGATGACATTGGATGAGATCTCGGCAATGATCTTCACGATGTTCTCGTTGTTCGATCGGGTTAGGGCAGGTATTGGGTAGTTCTCATCGTGAGGGACCTTGTATTCTCAATATCATGTGGTGGTCATGTATATATGCCATATGGAACCAAGGGTGGGACCGTTTTAGGGTTACCGCATGGGGCATGCAGGCGCTAGTGCACATGATCCGATCCCTTATTTTCTAGTTTCTTTGTCGTATGCGCGTCGGGATCCTTCTTAATTTTTTTTCCTTTTGGACGCTTATTTGCACTTACCGGTGGAATGGTGGGAAATTTCGTATTTGGTCTAAGGATAGAACATTCTAAAAAAGTGTTGGACCAGAAGAAACACTTCGTCCTTTATTATTAGGTATAGATTATGAAACTTCGTGGAGTAAATGGAGTTGATGAAAATTTGCAATAGGACTTTTAAATTTTAGATTAACACTCAAAATAATACAATATGGGTTCATAAAGTAACTATCTAGAATTCTATAGTTCTATAATCTCAATGATAACTAAGCATAAGGTGGTGAACGGCCGCCAATGACTACAACAACTATGCAAATTCATTTTGATTTAATTTATGATAAATTGTGTTCAACTTTAATCATATTAGTTTTGAACTCCCACTCAAAACCATATCCCTCTAGTTTTTTTGGTGATTACACGAACCAAATTCACTACACCAACTCCGATCATCAAGAGAGATAATGTAGCTTTAAAGGCGAACAATTAACATGTTTATCATATCATCTATATATCTATATGACTCATGCTTTACCTTTTGGTATTCCGTGTTCCGAGGTGATGTATGTACATGCTAGGCTTGTCAAGGTTAACCTTAGTACCAGCATGTGGAAATCTGGTTTGCACCCGTTGTATGCACACGTACAATCTATCACACCCGATCATCAATTGATGCTTCGAAACGAAGAGTCTTAGCAATGGTGCCTACTAAGGACGAAATATTTTATTAATTGATAGTTAGTGAGAGGGATCATCTTATAATGCTACCGTCACAAGGTAAGCAATACAACATGTATAAAAAGTATTAACATCACATGCAATTCATAATATGTGATATGATATGGACTTTTTTCTTGTGCCTTTGATCTCCATCTCCAAAGAACGAACATGATCTCCATCATCCATTACAAGAAAAATGTCCTTTTACAACGGACGATTTTCGTGGTTGAAGGTCCATTTTTCGTGGCTAAAAACCTTCTACGACTGATGCCCTTCGTGGAAGAAGCCCCATCACAAATGATTCTACCACGTTTTTTTTTTACCGTGGCAGATCGCATCCTTCAGCCACGAAAAGTCATTTCGTCGTAGATGTGTTTGCCAGTCATGTTGACTTCTTACGTCATGCAAACTGCCACGTGGCCAGCGCCGTTAACGGCCAGTCAACGCCTGGTAATTATCAATGAAATCGTGGTAAAAGATAGGCCAGCCAACGCCTGGTAATTATTAAGTGGGCCAGCCCATTAACAAAGGCCAATAGAATTGTGGCCCATTAGTGTGTCATCATGCACTGTTACAAATGGGCCCACTACTGCAGCCATAGGTGGCATGTACTGTTTCCACACACACACTGTTTGAAATTGGTACATTTACACAGACCGTAAATAAACGACTCGTTAGTGTTCCGTCCTACACTATGCGAAATGGGCCCGCTTGGCCATCCCGTAATGTTTCTGGCCCATTACTGTATATCCACGTACTGTTTGGATCGGGCCCATATTCATTGGGCCCTACTTTTCAGGCCCAAAATGTCCGGCCCATGTTCTGGCCTTTTACTTTTTTAACCTAGTGAGTTCATCGGCCTGTTACTATTCCAGCATGCAAACTCGGTCTGTTACTGTTCTGGCCTGGTACGCTCCTGGCCTTTTTCCTGTCCAGGCCTGCTACTAATCTGTCTCGTTACTGATTTGGCCATTTAATGTTCTGGCCCTTTACTGTTCTGGGAGTTACTGTTCTGGTATGTTACTGTTTTGTCCTATTACTCTTGGTCCGGTACTATTCCGGTCTTTTACCGTCCCGTCCTATTACTATTTTGGCCTGTTATTTTCTCGTCCCGTTACTGTTTACAGCTATTACTGTTTTGTCCTGCCGTTATTTTGGTTTGTTACTGTTTCCGCATGCCGCTGTTATGTACCGTTACTGTTACTAATCTCGCCAGTGGGTTGGCCCCGTTACTTTTACAGTTTCTGCATTTCTAGAGCCTATTTCGACACCATAAAAGGTGTACATCTTGTGAGCATTTTTATTGTTCATCGTCAGCCTAATACAAGATGGGCAAATACAAAGCATGATAGTGTACCCTAATCGACCTGGCTAGTGCAGGTACGGTACCTCCTACCGCTATGTGTGGACGGCATCAACTAAATACCTACACGACCTATGAAATTAGTCTACATATTACATCAAATGAAAGTACTTAAAATTATTACATATTATCAACTCAAGGGAAATAAAAATCGTCATGTCAGTTTTCAATCGAGTTGATAGCAGTCCTCAATTTATTTTCTCCATCTATGACCTTCATCTCCCTTTTGAGTGTGACATCTACATTGGAAAATAAACTAGAGACATGATCTTGTAGCCCCTCTTTGGTGGCGATAGCAAAATTGCAGTCTAAAACTAAGTAATAACAAGTTAATACATCAAACAAGGCAAACTAATCATTTAACTGATACGACAGGAGCTATGAACTGGAGTTTACTACTGGTCAATTGATTAAATATATTGACCATTACGTCAAACAAACGGGACAAGCAAGCATTAAACAAGTGAGCCTACCGTGAAACGAGAAATATAACAATGTGTGTGGCTTAAAATTTTAGCAAATATAAACTAGCCAGTTTATTTCAAAAAATATATATAGAAGAATAAACCAGACAATGGCATGCAGTTACTATTGTAGGTAAGAATGAAAGAGAGAGAAATTATAACAGCATCATGTGAGAACTTGTAAAGCAGGAATGCAAACCACAAATGAACTATACAATAGGAAAGGAATTAGGTTGTTGCTTACGACGAATCATAAGCAGATAGGAAATATAATGACGTCGCTTGTGAACCTGTAGAACAGTACTGGCAAGCATTAGGCAAGTGTTCCTACAATGAAATGAGCAGTCAAACAAAGTGTTTCTTAGAAATTCAGAAAATATAAACTAGCCAGGTCATTTCAACAAATGTATATGGAATCCGTCGTTTATCATGGAATACAAGAGATTTTGGATGACCCAGAATTTGCGGTGAGCTACACAATGACATGCAGTTACTATCGTACCTAAGAATGAACCAGATAGAAATTATAATGGCATCATACCAGAACTTCCAGAGCAGGAACGCACACCACGAATGAACTACACAATACAGGATATATGTCGTTCCTTTAGGATGAACCAACACAAGATTAGAAAAATAATGACGTCTCTGGCGAACCTATAGAAGAGGACAAGCAAGCATTAGACAAGTGTGCCTACAATGAAATGAGCAATGAATCAAAGTGTTTCTTGGAATTTCAGCAAATATACACTAGCCAGGTCATTTCAATAAATGTATATGGAAGCAGTCGTTTATCCTGGAATGCAAGGGATCTTGGGTGACCCAGAAAGTGGGGTGAGCTACACAATGGGCATGCAGTTACTATCGTAGCTAGGAACCGAACAGAAAAAATAATGGCATCGTAAGTGAACTTGTAGAGCAAGAATGCAAACCCCGAATGAACTATATATAGAGGATAGCTATATTGTTGCTTAGGACGAACCATTAGATATGAAATATAATGGAATTTCTTGTGAACATGTAGAACAGGACAACCAAGCATTACACAGGTGTGCCTACAAATGAATTGAGCAATCAAATAGAGTGTTTCCTAGAATTTTAGCAAATATAAACTAGCCAGGTCATTTAAAAAAAATGTAAGCAGTAATATATCCTAGAATGCAAGAGATGTTGGGTGACTCAGAATTTGACGTGAGCTACACAATGGGCATACAGTTACTTTCGTTCTTAGAATAAGCGAGACAAAATTATAATGGCATCATGCGAGAACTTGTAGAGCAGGAACGGAAACCACGAATGAATTACTAAGTAGATGATAGTTATGTCTTTTCTTAGGGTGAACCAGCACCATATTAGAAATATAATGGCATCTCTTGCGAACCTCTAGAAGAGGACAAGCAAGCATTAGACATGTGTGCATACAATGAAATGAGCAGTCAATCAAAGTGTTTCTTAGAATTTCAGCAAATATAAATTGGCCAGGCCATTTCAAAAAATATATATGGAAGAAGTCGTTTATCCTAGAATGCAAGAGATGTTGGGTGACACAAAATTCACGGTGAGCTACACAATGGGCATGCAGTTACTGTTGTAGCTAGGAACCAAATAGAAATTATAAATGCATCATAAAAGACCTTATAGAGAAAAAATGCAAACTATGAATGAACGATATATACAGTAGAGGATAGCTATGTCGCTGCTTCGGACGAACCATAAGACATGAAATTTAATGGCATTGCTTGTGATCATGTAGAACAGGACAAGCAAGCATTACCTAAGTGTGCCTACAGATGAAATGAGCAATCAGACAGAGTGTTTCATAGAATTTCAGTAAATATAAACTAGCCAGGTCATTTCAACAAATATAAATGGAAGCGGTAGTATACCCTGGAATGCAAGAGACGTTGTGTGACTCATAATTTTCGGTGAGACACACAATGGGCATGCAGTTACTTTCGTAGGAGTAGCTAAGAATGAACGAGACAGAAATTATAATGGCATCATGCCAAAACATGGAGAGCAGGAACGCACACCACGAATGAACTACAAAGTAGAGGATATTTATCTTGTTGCTTAGGATGAACCAGCATCAGATAAGGAAACAATGACATCGCACTTGTGAACCTGTAGAAGAGGCTGCGCAAACAAACATGTTCAGTGTTCCCTTTTGAGATCTATGCAAAGAAAAAACAAACAGTCAGTGTTGCAGCTTTTAAAGATCCAGATAGCAACAAAAAAATTAATATCGAACTAGTACGATGAGTTTAAACAGGTACTACAGGATAGAATAACAATGCCAGGAAGGAAATAATAACAGGAACTTAGCTCAGGATGAACCATATAGATTCAGTAACTCTGGAGCAGGGAATGCACACTAATATTTTTCACTAACTTTACATTTTGCAAAAACTACACAATAGCAGGCAATTACTATTGTAGGGAGTATCTAGGAACATGTGCATTACTTGAAATTTGTAGAGCCATGAATGCAAACAAACATGTCCCGTGACCTTGTATGTAGCACAAAGAACAGGCATGCCCAATGACTTATATGTACTAGCACGATTACACAAATGAAATTCACAGCGATAGGCTTTAACCTGCTATATTGCTGAGAAAACAAAAAGGAGTAGGAGATTAGGTTACCTCGGCCGGAGAGGCGTCTAAGCATCGTCGGTACCGCGCGGGTGATGTGCAGGTCACCGAGGGTGCTTTGGTTGCGGCTAAGTAGATCTTGGGTGGTCGGGGAAGCAGATCTTGGGCGGTGGGGGAAGCAGATCTTGGGCGGTCGACGCTGGCTTGAGCGCGGTGGACGAGAGCGACGCTGAGGTAGATCCGGCGTGGTGGACGAGACCGCCGCTCAGGCAGATCCGGTGCAGTGAACGGCAATGCACATGCAGCTGGTCTGGAGCGGTGGCATGGAACTCGTTGAATTAGATCCCATCCGGTGGACACTAGTGAGGCGACTCCAGTATGGTTGGGTAGAATTCGGTGGCGGGGATGCAGAGCTTGGGCGGTCGATGACGCCATCGTCATGGTGAACGAGACCGCAGCTCCGCTGTCATGGCATAGAAGCCCGGTGAAATAGATCCGGTAGGGTGGATGCCGGTGAAGCGGCTCCGCGGCGGTGCACGAGACCGCAGCTCAAGCAGCTCAGGCCGCCGTGGAATTGCCGCCGACTAGTGCGCGCGGTGGTCGTGGAGGGGACAGAGGAGCTTGGGATTTTTGGGAGGGCCGGCGGGAAAAACTGCACGAATAGGGACCATAGGGGTGAACATAATACAATTTACGATCGTGCCCCCAAGATACCGACTATAGCCTGCCGAATTTTGGTCTGAACACATGGTAGAATGGGAATTTTATGGTCAAAATTTTTAGAAAGAGAGGAGCGCGAAATGCTTCAAGGTCAATGTGTGGTATTGCCACTCGATTGAGATTTTGAATTTGGCTAGCGCCCATCTTGTATTCTAATAAAATGGTACTACCCAGTGGGAGATTTTGGCTCAATTTTTTTGAAATGGAGGGACGGGAAGGTCGGTGGATGGTTTTTACGCTTGATTGAGATTTTGAAATTAGCTAGCGTTCATCTAATAATAATAGTACTATAAAATGGAAATACAATAGTGGGAGATTTTGCCTAAAAATGTTCGAAACGGAGGTGCGCGAAATGCATATGAGTCGGGAGAATTTGCCGCTCAATTACGATTTTGAATTTTGTTGCTAGCGTCAAAGTAATAATAGAAAAAACGTAGTTTTTTTGGTGAATCAATGGAAAAAAGGTGGTTGTAGACTAGTTCTATGTACTAGTACTAGTACGCTGGCTCGTCAGAAAATGAAGGCCAGCAGTCACGTCAACTGATCATCCATTACATTAATTAGGCACAAGTGCACAACATTGGATACTCTGTCTCCAATTCAAACAAGGGTGCCCGCGCGGTAAATTTTGCCGCTCGACTAATATTTTGATTTTGGCTAGCGTGCAAATAATATTAGGAGAGAAAAAATGGTACTCCCTCTGTTTAGGTATAGAAATAATGGTCACATCAACTGATCATCAATAATAACCATGTTCGTATAGAAAAAATAATGTTGACCCCTAGACCTGTGCAAATCTGATTTGAGTGGTTTGGCCGGTTTAGGCTAGTTCAATTTTTTGTAGTAAGTCCAAAGTTTGGATTTCATATGTGAAGGAAAATGAACTAGGACATAAGTTGCCAGTTTGGTTGGTTTGACCGGTTTCAGATTTTGCACACCCCTATTGACCCCCCATTACAATTATTTTTTGTTTGGGATGTAGGTTTCAACGCTGGATTATGATTTTAAATTTGGCAATAGTCTTACTAACAAAAATTATGAGCGAACCATAGCACCCAACCCAGCAACTTCACAATCCCCATTACTCAAAGTATCCTTTTATTCCCTGATAGAGAGGTAGAAAATCGGATATCATGATCTCTGATTGAAATATATTACCGAAGGGGTGTGTGGTGGGGGGATTTGCTGCTCGACTGCGAATTTTAATGTGAATAATGCTAGTAATAAAATAGAAAAAATGTATAAGGTATTTTTTAGGGTCATACTCCATCTATTCATGAATCCACTCAGACGTGAAAGATCGACTGGCACCTAGATGTTTCCCGGCTGGATGTGCTGCGCTGCGCATAGGGAGAGTGAATCCAACTAATACTGGTCGTTAGATTCCTCTCACTAGTGCCTTGATGAAAGACATATGTTCGGTAGTTGAGAAAAATCAAAGGTTAGTCTCTATTGAGGTGTTTTGGTGGGAAATCTTTGGACAGAGTGGTAAATCCAAATTTGAACTGTCATATTATAGTTAAAAAAAGAAAAGAAAATAAAAAACAAATAGATAGTAGATAGATAGATAAAAGAGTAGATAGATATAGATAGATATTAGTGCATATACACATAACTAGTTTGATCCCATACACACATATATATTGCATAATAGTCCAACCTTGTAGCATATAAAGCACCAATATTAAGCAGGCTATCAATCCACGGATCACACATTGAAGAATCATACTACTTCCATATTGGTGCAATCTGTTCACCAATTAGTACCTTTGCTCCACAATTGATACAAGGCTTTTTAGCAATCTAAAACAGCATTGCTAAAAAGGGTTATATTTGGAACAGAGCTAGTACATTATAAGGTACCGTACAAATTATAGAGATGTCGGAACAAGGAAATGACCCAAAGGCAGACTAATGCAGCAACAAAGTACTTTCAGCATCAGGTTCTATTTCACAACAAAGGGACTGACCTGAGCTGTTAGTGTTCAACCCTGAATGTTGAGCATCTTCATTACTTTCTCATTAATTTCTATGTTGTGCTCCAGGTGGGTTACAACTTCTTCTAATTTGGCATTCAAACGGTCATTATATACACTTAGGGAAGATGATAAAGATCGTTGAGCTTGTAGTTGTTCCTCTAGAACTTGAATATGCAAAGAAATGGCCTTGGAGTTGTACTTGTACTTAAACTTGGACTTTGATGAGCTCGCTCCAAACCCGGCATTAGACAGCAACTTGTTCTTGGCTTTAGCACCGTGTTGTAGTACCTTGAAACAGAAATCCACACATTCTTTTGGAGTTTTTACTGAACAAGCTTTCCCAAGATTTGCTAGCTCCTCTTTCAAGTCAGCCTGGAAAGTTCAGTTGATAGACATGTGTAAGAGAATTGACGTTACTAGAGAGAAACATGCAGACAGGTTTAACAAGTGCATGAACTGGTCTAACTAGAAATGCTGATAACGCATCTTATACACTTTAGTAAAAGATCATTTTGTCGTGGATCTTTTTATCTGTCATTTACTAACATGACTAAAAATGTGGCTTCGCGTGTACACACTGTGAGGTGCACATATGACAAGTTTGTACAATTTAAAACTGAAACTGACTTTAGTTGCAAATCATGAAGGTAAGTGAAAACAAAACTGACAAGCAATACAAGCAGGGTTGAATATCAACGTATATAGATACAAATCAGTGCAAGGGCAACATCACAAAACGCAGAGAAGACTTACAGCAACTTTCTGTCCAATGACACTGTATCTATTCGTGTGGCATCCCTCGAATTTCTCCAGCAGAGTCAACTGTTTTTTTGGATCTCCGTTAGACTTCTTCTGTATTTGAATGAGCGAAAACAAATTGCATCACGTGGTCGAAAAAGTGGATGAAAACATAAGATTCATATAGATTGCACAACATCAATTACATACTAATACCAGTACAAAAACCAGGTCATTACCAATTGGTAGAGGTGCCCAATTATGCTTCGGGATCCCGTACGACTTAGTACTCGTACTTTATTATGGCTAGAACAGTTCCTTTGAGCGATAGCCTACAAAAAAGGAGACTTGTAAGACATGTGCATAAATAGGAATTGACAATGTGATCTAGTCTCACAATCTTCTGAAAGCATACCTAATTCTTTTGAGCAAGCTAGCAGTGGATAAGATCACCCCACTAATCTCCAGTCATGTGATCCACAAGAGACATTCTTGTAACATCCTAAAAACACTTGCTAGAGAAGTGTTTCTTCTTTAGCCTGTGGCGCTGCTGGCGCAAACATGCGGAGAATATGCTTTTGAGAACCATTGGTGGAAATAGGGCCTCTAGTCCCGGGCCGTAAGGGCCTCTAGTCCTAGTTTTAAAACCATGACTAACCAAGAGGGGCTAGAGGCCCAACCACTAGTCCTGGCCTAGCCACCAGCCGGGACAAATGGCTGTCCACTTGGCCACCGCAACGCGCTCCGGGTGCACCACCACTAGTCCTGGTTGGTGTTAAGGACCAGGACTAGTGGTTTATTGCCGCGGTAGAGCATTCATTTTATATTGTTTTATTTATTTCTTTTTCATTTCAACATAGTTTTTAAATATTTCTACGCCACCACATATCGTAAGCATATAAAAGATATCTTGTATTACGATATCGAGCATACAAATATGTACAACTTTGATAGTTACATGGAGATCACAATTACCGGGACTAGAGCCCGTTTGTTCGATTACATGGAGATCAGTAGCGCCAATTCCCACTAAATTCTCCGGCATCGTCTATGATCTCTTTAAAAATAAATCCCGCTAGCTCCTTCGCAATTCCTAGTATACGTTGCTCTAGTAGGAGTTGATCCCGGATTCTCTCGAACTATATAAGAAGGAGATCAATATGAATATCAATCATGATAACAAAAAGTGATGGTAATAAAATGATGGTATGAATGTATTGCTTACGTCAACTCTATAATCGTTGTGCTCAGTGGAAATGTGCGAATAAACTCACAAACGTAGAATCCACATAGATTCGACCCCCGTGGCTGTCTCGTGCACTTTACGAGAATAAAATTCAATCAAAATAATAATATAGCATCATTATTGTATTAAAACTAGAAGTAAAGATATGCACGGACATATCACGTGCTACTTATCGACACCGCCTTAAACATCAGCTTATGACTAAATACACACGTAACCTCACGCTTGAATCGGATCCAAACCTTGCTTGGCGAAGAAAATGAATGAACGTGTTATTCATTACCTGATATATCAGGAAACAAACGAAAGGGACCGATATAGCGTGAAACTTACTTCTGAAGCATGTCCTGCATGCTGCGGAAATATTCTAGGTTTCTCTTTGATGGGTCCATGACTTCAACTCTTTCCTTATCAAGTTGAATGTCTAGCAGAATCCAGTGGAAGCTGCAAACATTTATATATACATCAGTAACTTATTAGTTACACTTAGCATCGAGTAATCCAAAGTGAATGTGTACAATAGATTAATACCCTCACTTGAAATTGTAAGGAAACATTATGTGGTCACAGAAATTTTGCTCCATTAGAAACCTTAAAATGTTTTCCTCCGTTTCCTCGGGGTTTGATGTTAGCGTGTTTATATGCACTTTATCTCGGACAATGAACCCAACATTATAGATTCTTATTCTTTTACATTCTTGGATCTTCATTCAGCATAATAATAGAGTACAAAGAATATAATAAGGATAATTCATGTAATGAATTGAACATGTAGACAATGAATTCAACAAATTACAGACAATAGCAGCTAAGGATGGATTTCTCCAGGGCGTCGAGATGGTATGACTGGAACAATTCTGGAAACTCAATATGGACCTCTTCGGGTCTAAAGTATTACTCATGTGGTACTTTGGCTATGAGAGTTACTCTCCCCTGCTTTATGACCATCGAGTTGTTGGAATTATGCCCTAGAGGCAATAATAAAGATGTTATTATTATAATTCTTGTTCATGATAAAGTTTATATTCCATGCTAAAATTGTATTAAGCGGAAACCTTGATACTTGTGTGGTTTATGAACAACACCGTGTCCCTAGTACGCCTCTATGGACTAGCTCATTAACTAATGATGGTTAAGGTTTCCTAACCATAGACATGAGTTGTCGATTAATAATGAGATCATATCATTGGGAGAATGATGTGATGGACAGACCCAAATCAAGCAGAGAAATTAGATCGTGTCATCGTGTTCATATTTGCGAAGCTTTTTCTATGTCAATTATTGTATTCCTTAGACCATGAGATAATGCCACTCCCTGGTACCGGAAGAAACCTTTGAGATCATCAAACGTCATCCTATGAGAGGGTGATCATAAAGGTGTTTCTCAGGTGATCGGAAAGTACTTGTTGGGTAGTATGTATCGAGATGGGATTTGTCCCTCCCAAGTCGGAGAGATATACTTCGGGCCCACTCGGTAATCGATATCAACACTGCTTGCAAGCACGTGGTTAAGGAGTTGATCACAAAGTTATATCGGATTACGGAAGGAGTAAAGTACTTGCTGTGAACGAGATTGAACTAGGTATGCCGATACCAACGATCGAATCTCGGGCAAGTAAAATATCGCGTGACGAAGGGAATATGTATATGGGATTAATTGAATCCTGGCATCGTGGTTCATCCGATATGATCATCGATTAATATGTGGGAGTCAATATGGGTTTCCAGATCCCGCCGGTGATTATTGATAGAAGATCATGTCTGCATATTCGCGAACCCGTAGGGTCACACACTTAACGTTCCTCGACGCTAGGATAGAATGGATAATTGGTTTATGAGTTGTTGTTCGTAGTCTCGGATGAGATCGAGGACATCACGAGAGGTTCCGGAATGGTCCGGAGAATAAGATTCATATAAAGGAAAGCAGTTTTTCGATTTCGGAATCGTTTCGGAATGTTCGGTATTGTACCGGAAGGTTCTAGAAGCTTCCGGAGTGGGACCAACGTGGCCCCACTTGTCGGAGGAGTGCGTGGGCCTACGAGGGAGTTCCCTGGTCGCATTGGGCCAGGGGCACAAGGCCCCAGAGGCCCAGCCGGCCAAACCCTAGGGGAAACCCTAGGGAAACCTTCTAGAAGGAGGGGGAAAACTTGCCCCCTACTCCAACCCTTGGGGCCGCCGCCCTAGCGCTTCGAGGAGGGGCCAAGGGGGCCGGCCAGCCCCTATATATAGAGGGCAGGGGCGCAGCCCTCCCACACACCACCCGAAACCCCAGCAGCCATACTGCTGCCCTCCTCTCTCTCCCCCGACAGCGCGTAGGCGAAGCCCTGCCGCAGAAACTCTCCACCATTGCACCACGCCGTCGTATTGTAGATCCAACCTATCTATCCACCCCACTTGCTACACCAAGGAAGGAGGTGACGTTGAGGTGTCGTACGTGTTCATCTCTCGGAGGCGTCGCCACTTGCGGCGTTGGATCGGATCGGATCGCGAGGAGGAGAAGGCTAGTACGACTACATCAACCATATTCCGTTGAACGTTCCACTGTGCTATTTCTTCAAGGGTATGAATATCTCATCTATCCCTCTCGTTGTTTGCATCTCCTAGATTAGATCTTGGCTTTTCCTGTTCGCATCCGTAGAAAATTTTGATTTACTATGCTGCGAAACCCTTCAGTGGTATCAGAGCTAGATCTATGCGTAGATGTGTTTCACGAGTAGAACGCAACATGCTTGTTGTGAGCGTTGATGTTTTCTTTTGCAAGCCTCTTGTTGTGTACTTCTTATGACACGGGATAGTGAGATCGAAGCGGTCCAGGCCAACTTTACGTGACTTCGTTCGCGAGACCGGCTCCGCACTTGACGTGTGGCTTGTTCCACACATGCGGCTGGTGGATGCCAGTTTCTCTCACTATAGTTGTCATGGGATTTACACCACATGTTGGCAACCATAATATAACCGTTGTGGCTTTCCGTAGGTAAGAATCGTTCATAGCTTGTTACTCCCATGAGCCACGTAAAACATGCAACAACAAAGTAGAGGCGTCTAACTTTTTTTTGCAGGGAGTGTTTCTGTGATATGGTATGGCCCAAGATGTGATGTGTATATTGTATGCACTAATCATGTTTTGTAATATTTCACGACTTGCATGTCGATGAGTACACAACCGGCAGGAGCCATATGGTTGTCTTTATAATTGTGTATGACATGTGTGTCAACTTCTTATACGACATGTAATAGCTTTACTTTATCGCTAAGTAGTTAGCAATAGTTGTAGTTGCTATTCGTGGTGGAGGCAATCATGATGGAGTGATGGAGATCATGCTGGCACACACAAGATGGAGATCATTGCACGGAGATTGGCTATACCATGTCACATAAAATTATATGCATGTGATGTTTATCCTTTTATGTATCTTATTATGCTTAGATCGTGATGGTAGCATTATAAGATGATTCCTCACTTAAAGATCAAGATAAAACTGTGTTCTCCCCATGTATGCACCGTTGCGAAAGTTCGTCGTGTTCAAGCACCACTTGATGATCGGGTGCTATAAACTCTACGTTCACATACAACGGGTGCAAGCCAGTTTTGCACACGCGGAAATACTTGGGTTTGACTTGACGAGCCTAGCATCTACAGACATGGCCTCGGAACACACGAACCGAAAGGTTAAGCATGAGTCATATGAATGATATGATCGGCACTTTGTTGTCCACCATTTAAACCACATCTCTTCTCGTGAAGATCAGATTAGGTGTGGTGAATTTGGATCATGTTCACTAAACAACTTGAGGGATGTTGAATTTAGTGGGAGTTCATCTAGTAATTTAATTAAGTTGAACTAGTTATCATGAACATAGTCTAAATTGTACTTGCAAATTTTGTAGATCAAATGGCTAAGTCCAACTTCAACTTCAACGTTTTTGCTGAGAAAGAAAAGCTTAGGAACAATGGGTCTAACTTCACCAACTGGTTCCGCAATCTGAGAATCATTCTCGCTGGCAGACAAAAGGACTATGTCCTTGAGAAAGCGCTAAGTGACGCCCCTGCTATAGATGCGCCGACTGATGAAAAAGATGTTTATCAGTCGCGCAAAGATGATTATGGTGTGATTAAGAGCACCATGTTGTTTGCTATGGAATCGGGCCTTCAAAATCTTTTTGAGGAGTTCGCCGGGCCCTTTGAGATTCTTGAGGAACTGAAAACCATGTTTCAGACTCAGGCCCGTTCTGAGAGATATGAGATATCTGAGAAATTCTTTAACTGCAAGATGGAGGAAGGGAGTTCCGTTAGTGAGCACGCCATTAAGATGTCGGTCTACAGTCAACGCCTTGAGCAACTGGACTGCAAGATTCTAGAGGAGCTCAAGATTGACAGAGTTATGCAATCACTCCCTCCTAGCTACAAAGGTTTTGTAGTTACTCATAATCAGATTGGTTCCACTGATACGATCACTGAGCTCTTCGCTAAGCTGAAAGCTGCGGAGGTGGACATCAAGAAAGATAATCATGTGTTGATTGTCAATAAGCCCCCCAGCTTTAAGAAAGGTAAGGGTGCAAAGAAGCCCTTCAAGAAAGGCAGCGGCAAGCGCGTTTCCCCTGCTGAGAAGAAGCTCAAGTCTTGACCTAAGCCAGACACTGAGTGCTTCTATTGCAAGGACAAGGGTCACTGGAAGCGCAACTGTCCGAAGTACTTAGCGGACAAGAAGGCTGGCACCATCAAAGGTATATTTGATATACATGTTATTGATGTTTACATTACTAGCGCTCGTTGTAGTGCCTGGGTATTTGATACTGGTTCAGTTGCTAATATTTGTAACTCGAAACACGAGCTACGGAATAGATGGAGGCTAGCAAGGGATGAGGTGACGATGCGCGTTGCCAACGGATCAAGAGTTGATGTGATGGCCGTCGGCACGCTGGCCTTAGTTTTACCTTTGGGATTAGTTTTAAACCTTAATAAATGTTATTATGTGCCTGCGTTGAGCATGAACATCATATCTGGATCGTGTTTATTGCAAGATGGTTATTCATTTAAATCGTAGAATAATGGTTGTTCTATTTATATGAGTAACATCTTTTATGGTCATGCACCTGCTATGAATGGTTTATTTCTTCTGAATCTCGAAAGCAATGAAACACACATCCATAACATTGAGGCTAAGAGATGCAAGGTAGATAGTGATAATACGACTTATTTGTGGCACTGCCGTCTAGGTCATATTGGTGTAAATCGCATGAAGAAACTCCATTTTGATGGACTTTTGGAGTCTCTTGATTTTGAATCATTTGACACGTGCGAGCCATGCCTCATGGGTAAGATGATCAAAACCCCGTTCTCCGGAATAATGGAGCGAGCAACGGACTTGTTGGAAATCATACATACCAATGTATGCGGACCAATGAGTGTTTCGACACGCGGTGGATATCGCTATTTTCTCACTTTCACTGATGACTTAAGTAGATATGGGTATATCTATTTAATGAAACATAAATCTGAAACATTTGAAAAGTTCAAAGAATTTCAGAATGGAGTGGAAAACCATCGTAATAGGAAAATTAAATTTGTACGATCCGATCGTGGAGGTGAATATTTGAGTTATGATTTTCTCACGCATCTTAAATCAAGCGGAATAGTTTCGCAACTCACGCCACCCGGAACACCACAGCGCAATGGTGTGTCTGAACGCCGGAATCAAACTCTATTAGATATGGTGCGATCAATGATGTCTCTTACAGATTTGCCGTTATCATTTTGGGGTTATGCATTAGAAACCACTGCATTCACTTTAAATAGGGCACCATCTAAATCCGTTAAGACTACACCGTATGAACTGTGGTTTGGTGCGAAACCTAAGTTGTCGTTTCTTAAAGTTTGGGGATGCGAAGCTTACGTCAAGAAGTTGATGCCGGACAAGCTCGAACCCAAAGCGGAGAAATGCATCTTCATAGGATACCCTAAGGAAACGATTGGGTATACCTTCTACCATAGATCCGAAGGCAAAGTGTTTGTCGCAAAGAACGGATCCTTTCTTGAGAAGGAGTTTCTCTCGAAAGAAGTGAGTGGGAGGAAAGTAGAGCTAAACGAGGTTATTGAACCTTAACTTGAGTTGGAGCGTAGCGCAGCACCTGAAATTGTTCCAGTGCCGTCTGCACCAACAATAGAGGAAGCTAATGACAAGGATCATGAATCTTCGGACGATGCTACTACTGAATGTCGCAGGTCGACAAGGTCACGTGCCCCTCCTAAGTGGTACGGCAACCCTGTCTTAACTGTCTTGTTAGTAGACAACAGTGAACCTGCGAACTATGAGGAAGCAATGACGAGCCCAAACTCTGAGAAATGGCTAGAGGCCATGAAATCCGAATTGGGATCCATGAGCGAAAACCAAGTATGGACTTTGGTGGACCCTCCTAGCGACCGAAAGGACGTTGAGTGCAAATGGATTTTCAAGAAGAAAACGAACGCAGATGGTAATGTTACTCTCTATAAAGCACGGCTTGTTGCGAAAGGTTTTCGACAAGTTCAAGGTGTTGACTACGATGAGACTTTCTCTCCCGTAGCGATGTTTAAGTCCATTCGGATTTTATTACCAATTGCTGCGTTTCATGATTATGAAATATGGCAGATGGATGTCAAGACTGCGTTCCTCAATGGCAACATTGATGAAGAGTTGTATATGATGCAACCCGAAGGTTTTGTCGATCCTAAGGATGCTGATAAGGTGTGCAAACTTCAGCGTTCCATTTATGGACTGAAGCAATTATCTCGAAGTTGGAACCTTCGTTTTGATCAAGTGATCAAGAGCTTTGGATTTGTTCCAAATTGCTACGAAGCTTGTATCTACAAGAAACTGAGTGGGAGCTCAGTGACATTTTTGGTACTATATGTGGATGACATATTGATTATTGGAAACGACATTGATATGCTTAACGATGTGAAGAGTTATTTGAACAAATGTTTTTCAATGAAAGACCTAGGGGAAGCTGCTTATATATTGGGCATCAAAATCTATAGAGATAGACAAAGACGCCTGATAGCTTTTTGCCAAAGTACATACCTAGAAAAACTTCTGAAAAGGTTTAGAATGGATAAGGCAAGGAAAGGTTCAGTGCCTATGTTGTCAGGTAAGATATTGAGCAAGGCTCAGTGTCCAGCTACGGTAAACGATAGAGAAGCTATGAGCAAAGTGCCTTATGCCTCGGCCATAGGTTCTATCATGTATGCCATGCTGTGTACTAGACCGGATGTGTCCAATGCTCTTAGTTTGACGAGCAGATACCAAAGTGATCTAGGAGTGGAACACTGGACAACCGTAAAGAACATCCTAAAGTATCTAAGTAGGACTAAAGAAATGTTCTTGGTCTATGGAGGTGATGAGCAGCTCGTCGTAAAAGGTTACGTCGATGCTAGTTTCGACACCGACAAGGATGATTCTAAATCTCAGACAGGATACGTTTATATTTTGAATGGAGGAGCTGTGAGCTGGAGAAGCTGCAAGAAAAGCGTGATCGCGGGATCTACAGTAGAAGCGAAATACATGGCTGCTTCAGAAGCCTCAAGTGAAGGAGTTTGGATCAGGAACTTCATCACTGAGCTTGGTGTGGTTTCAAGTGCCTTGGACCCACTGGAGATATTGTGTGACAACACTGGCGCCATAGCACTGGCTAAGGAACCAAGATATCAACCAAATACCAAGCATATCAACCGCAAGTTTCATATAATTCGAGATTATATAACAGATGGAGATTTGATGATTAGCAAAGTACATACGGATCTGAATGTCGCAGATCCGTTGAATAAACCTCTTCCACGAACAAAACATGATCAGCACCCTAGTGCCATGGGTGTTAGATTTTTGCCAGATGTAAACTAGATTATTAACTCTAGTGCAAGTGGGAGACTGTTGGAATTATACCCTAGAGGCAATAATAAAGATGTTACTATTATAATTCTTGTTCATGATAAAGTTTATATTCAATGCTACAATTGTATTAATCGGAAACTTTGATACTTGTGTGGTTTATGAACAACACCGTGTCCCTAGTACTCCTCTATGGACTAGATCATTGATTAATGATGGTTAAGGTTTCCTAACTATAGACATGAGTTGTCGATTAATAATGAGATCATATCATTGGGAGAATGATGTGATGGACATACCCAAATCAGGCAGAGCAATTAGATCGTGTCATCGTGTTCATCTTTGCGAAGATTTTTCAATGTCAAATATTGTATTCCTTAGACCATGAGATAATGCAAATCCCTGGTATCGGAAGAAAGCTTTGAGATCATGAAATGTCATCCTATGAGAGGGTGATCATAAATGTGTCTCTCAGGTGATCGGAAAGTACTTGTTGGGTTGTATGTATCGAGATGGGATTTGTCCCTCCCAAGTCAGAGAGATATACTTCGGGCCCACTCGGTAATCGATATCAAGACCGCTTGCAAGCACGTGGTTAAGGAGTTGATCACAAAGTGATATCGGATTACGAAACGAGTAAAGTACTTGCTGTGAACGAGATTGAACTAGGTATGCCGATACCAACGATCGAATCTCGGGCAAGTAAAATATCGCGTGACGAAGGGAATATGTATATGGGATTAATTGAATCCTGGCATCGTGGTTCAACCGATATGATCATCGATGAATATGTGGGAGTCAATATGGGTTTCTAGATCCCGCTGTAGATTATTCATAGAAGATCATGTCTGCATATTCTAGAACCCGTAGGGTCACACACTTAACGTGCCTCGACGCTAGGATAGAATGATAATTGGTTTATGAGTTTTTGTTCGGAGTCTCGGATAAGATCCAGGACATCACGAGAGGTTCCATAATGGTCCGGAGAATAAGATTCATATAAAGGAAAGCAGTTTTTGGATTTCGGAATCGTTTTGGAATGTTCGGTATTGTACCGGAAGGTTCTAGAAGCTTCCGGAGTGGGACCAACGTGGCCCCACTTATCGGATGGGTGCGTGGGCCTACGAGGGACCACATTGGGCCAGGGGCACAAGGCCCCATAGGCCCAGCCGGCCAAACCCTAGGGGAAACCCTAGGGAAACCTTCTAGAAGTAGGGGGAAAACTTGCCCCCCACTCCAACCCTTGGGGCCTCCGCCCTAGGGCTTGGAGGAGGGGCCAAGGGGCCGGCCATCCCCCTATATATAGAGGGCAGGGGCGCAGCCCTCCCACACACCACCCGAAACCCTAGCCGCCATACTGCTTCCCTCCTCTCTCTCTCTCCCGACTGCTCGTAGGCGAAGCCCTGCCGCAGAAACTCTCCACCTTTGCACCATGCCGTCGTGTTGTAGATCCAATCTATATCTCCACCCCACTTGCTGGCCCAAGGAAGGAGGAGACGTCGAGGTGCCGTACGTGTGCATCTCTCGGAGGCGTCGCCACTTGCGGCATTGGATCGGATCGAATCGCGAGGAGGAGAAGGCTAGTACGACTACATCAACCACGTTCCACTGTGCGATTTCTTCTAGGGTATGAAGATCTCATCTATCCCTCTCGTTGTTTGCATCTCCTAGATTAGATATTGGCTTTTTCCGTTCGCATCCGTAGAAAATTTTGATTTACTATGCTGCGAAACCCTTAACGAGTACCATTGATGGATCTACCGCATTTGTGTTGGCATTTCTTTCAGCCTCTCTTTGCTGACCAAATACTCACCTTCGACATATCTACGGACTACAACAGCCTTAGGTAGAAGGTCTTCTTGGAAGCCTAACAATTCAGCAATACTAACTTTCATACTGGCTGCCAACTTCGTAGCTGCTTCCATATCTAGTGGCTAGGGAACGTTTTCAGAACACACCTCATTGTTTGGGGTGCGATTGATTGTTTGGCCTGTTGTCCGAGAAGAGGAACGTCTGATCTTTTACTACATGCTATTTTGCCCCCGCTTGCACCTGTACTTGCTGATTTTCCCTGCTTGCACTTGATTTGCTTGATTTGATCTTCATCACTTCTTTCTAAAGTGTGCATGGATAGTCATATGGATTATGGAGCAAATCATATTGTGATTTTGTGTTTAGAAAATTAAGTGCATACTCCTTTTTCTTCTCGATGTATACCGGAGCGGGCTCGGGTTTCTTCTTTTCAAAATGCGCAGCGACTTCAGCCTTTGTGATCGTTGCATTTTCCGCGTCAGTATGATCGTAAGGTCTGATGGGAAGATTCTTATGAGGAACTTTAGGGAGGGGCGACATTTTCCTTTTTGGGATGTTGCGCCGTTTAGTACTCATTGACGGTGCACGCTTCCACTTATTGTCCTTAGAGGGCGGCGAAGACTGCTGACCCTAGGGCGGAGATCGAGATGGACTCGCGATGTGGTGGTCGTAGTCATCATGGGGTGGGCTTCTTGGAGGTGATGGAGGTGAAGGTGACCTACGACGACTCGGAGGCAGTGTTGGCCATGGGGCCAAGCCTGGAAACTTTACGTTGTTCTTGTCCCAAAGAATGATACCACCTAGTACTTCTCCGAGTGTCGTTTCACCTTCAGGTCCAGGGATGTCAATCTCCATTGAGTCCCAACCTGTTACGATTTCATCCACCCCAACTTTAGCATAGCCAGCTGGAATTTCACGGCCATGACAGCGTGCGTCAGTTGGACAAGGTAAAGCAGATTTGACCGCCACCTACAAGGATACATTCTTCACCTTCTAATGGAGCTCACAAGATATCTGCTCCTTGATTCCATCCACGGGGTAGCCGGGACCGCCATCTATCATCCTTGCATTGAACCTCCGATTCAGCCACGCTGCTTCTCCGCTGAGATGGGTTGCCAGTAATATATACTTGAGGATCTTGCAGGCGCGCTACTCCTCAAAGTTTGTCGATCTGCTGATGTTGCTTGTCAACTCTTGCTAGCAGTTGATTGAACTTGTCTCCCTCCTCCTCCTGTCACTTCTTTGTTCTTGCTCGGCTTCTATAAGTACCTTGGTACTTAGGAAACCTAGTCTCTCACGTGAAACTAGAGTCAAGGCCTCAGACTCGTCCTCTGTGTTCGTCATTCCTGACGACCAAGGTCAGCGAGTCTTTCTCTCTATCGGGATGGAACTTTGTTATCCCCTCTTTAATCTCTTTCACCGCTTTCAGCCATGTATTCCCGTCACTTCAAACAAGGTCCCCTGTAAGTTCGTCATACTCACTCCCATGCCCAAGGAACCAATTTCTCGCCCTCAAATCCCATTCTTCGCGAATTGGTTCTAGAATGATCCCTTTAGCAGACATCTCTTTCTCTTTTGCATCCCACTTTGTCATGGAAGTAGCGAAGCCCCCTGGCACCACGTTATGCTGATATTTCTTTTTCGCCACATTTACCTTGTTTTTTCTGACTTTTCCTCTGTAATTCCTAACTTCCTATACTCCAAAAATGCATCCCAGTAATGTTGCTGCTTTGCTTGATAGCCTTCAAATTTTGGAGTTTCCTTTTACTTCTTATACTTTAGCCATAATGCTTTTTTCCATTTCTGGAATAGTTCGTCCATCTTCCTAAGAGAAAACTGGTTGACTTTCATCCTCATTTCAGCCGTCTCGGTATCAGTATCACATTCTGGCAGCTTGAAATGTGCCATGAGGTCATTAAGAAGACCCTCTTTGTACCTTTCGTCGATAAACAGATCACTCCTTGCTTTCGCCTCTTTGGGATTATTGCACTCTCGAACGGTGATCGGGACGCGATCTCTAACAACAACTCCGCATTGTTGTATAAATACACTTCCAGATTTTTCGGTTCCAATGGTTTTCCCTGTGTTGAGACCTCCGTAATTTCATAATTAGTATGGACATCCACCTTTTTGGCTGGGCTGCCCTGGGATTTTTTGCTCGATGTGGAGGCCTAATAGAAGAAACCTTCGTCACTATAATATATATACAACTTGGTACATACAGCTACTCCCGGACCTCTAGTGATCATCGGACATCATATATATACCTCGTCGGTCTTCGCTAAGCGTCAATGGGCTTCTCTATCATTGGAGTTGTCGGCTTCTTCCTCTCTGTGGTTGATATTCTCTCCCTCATCGGAAGATTTCAGATACCTCGAGGGAGATACCTCACCGGATGGATCAGCATCGTGAATCATATCCTCGAGAATTTTTTATGAAGTTAGGTCTCTACGGATTATACTAGGTGGATCCATAGTTTATGCAAAATGCGAGATGCACACAATATTTATTTTAACATAACAAAAAATATTCTCGTAAAAAATATTTCTATACACAGATATTCCTACACAAAATAATAGAAATAAACCCTAAACCCGGAGGTGCGGTGTCGGTGGCGTTGGCGCGCGATGGCGTGGCGCCGCGGGAGAGGCGGACGACTCTTGCTTCCCACGAGAACCACCACCCTAACCCTAACTCCGGTCACCACCGAGCACCAACCCTAACCCTAAAACCGGTTACAAAGAGGGTCTTACAATATTACAATAAAAATACTATATTGCACTATTATATTACAATAAAAAATCAAAATATTATAATATACCTCATACCCTAAAAAACTTACAATATTATATCACAATAAAAATATATACACTAAAATAATACTATAGTAATCATATATTAATCATAATAACTAAAAATATATACACTAAAAATACTAATCATATATTCATATATAATAATCCTATACTAATCATAATAATTCCTATATATACTAATAATCATACACTAATTAATATAATCCTAATAACTAATATACCTAGCTAAAGGAGGCAGAGGGGGCCGACGGCGGGTGGTGGCGTAGGCGGCGGCGGTGGCCAGTGGCAGGGGGAGGTCCGGTGGCGGGGGAGGTGCGGGGTACCGCGGGAGGCTGGCACGGGGGCGGGGAGGCGTGGGGAGGCGTGCGCAATGGTGGCGGCAGGCTCGGGCGGTCAGCGCGGTGGCGGTTCTTGATGGCGGAACTGGGAAGCCTGGCGGCGTTGTGTGCGATTTGGCCCTCCAAGTCCTGGTGCGTGGAGCGCATCGGGGAAGGAGGGTCCCCTTTTATACCCCCACCCCTCTAGTTCCGGTGCGTGACACCATCCAGGACTAAAGGGGGGCCTCTAGTCCTGGCTGGTGCCACGCACCGGGACTAGAGGGTTGGCTGGCCGTTTAGACTACGCACGCGCTGGGCACCCCTTTAGTCCCGGCTGGTGATTTGGGCTAGGACTAAATGCCGAGATTTGGGCACGCACTGGGCCAAAACCACGCACACGAAGGGTATCAGGGGGTGCGCGAGATCAAGCTGGTTGCAGTGGTTTGAACGAGAGAGAGGGGGGCGGTCGAGGCTTACCGGAATTAGTCGCCGGAGCCGTCAGTACTGCGGTGCTTCGAAGACAAATGCGCGCAGCCTGGTGGCGGAGTGAGCGAGGAGAATGGGGGGAAATGATCGTGGTGCAGAGGGGACTAAATAGGCCCAAGCGCGATAGGAAATGCTTGCGGCATCAAGGCTAATTACGCCGCGCCATTACCGGCATTGATAGCAGCGGCGACGTGGTCTGCGGGCGCGTTTTGGGGATGACGAGGGTGACGTGGAGAGGGCCCGCTTGTCAGCGAAACATGCAGAGAGGAGGTGGGGTCTGGTTGTCAGCGACTGCTTGGGTGCGCTTGCGCGTGCGAGAGAGAGAGAGGAAGGCCGGGTGGGCTAGTTGGGCCAGTTCTGTTGCTGGGCTAGAATAGTGGCGCCTGGCCCTTTTCTTTTCTTTTGTCCTTTTCTTTTTCAGTTTTAATTTTCAGGAAAGGTTTTCAAATGAAATCAAGTCTCATTTTAATTCAAATCAATTTGGGGTTTTTGCAGGGTGCAATAGTCTCAAATACTAGGCATGAAATCATGTGGTTGTTTTGCACGGCTTGGTCACTCTTGGAGAAACAAAATATCAGGGACTTGGTACCTGATTTGCAATGTTTGAAAAAAATGGTTTTTGGAACCATTTCCAATTTGTAAACCTTGGTTTAAATTTCCACACTCAAACCTTTCAACAAAGAAGGCAAACAATCTAGGTTCATAAACATTCAACTTTCAAATGGGGATGGCCATTTGATTTAAGTTTGCTCACATGAAATGATATCACTATGTGCTTTGTTTTTCTGAAATGAGTTTTGAAAATGATCTCAATTCTATATGCATGCATGAATGATATGCAATCTTTGAAATCATGATTTTAGGGATGTTACATTATTAGCCCCTGCATAGAATTGCAAATATGAGCAACCGATCCGGTATCAAATACCCAAGAGTTAACATAGGAATCAGCGAGAAGAATATCCACAACATTTACAACAAGCGTACCTGAGTGGGAAGTACTCTTACTTCCACTTTTCTTCAAAGAAGCCTGGTACTTGCTACAGTTTCTTTTCTAGTGGCCATGTTCATGACAAAAGAAGCACTCAGTGTCTTCTACAGGTGCAGCCTTTTTCTTGGGTGCCGGCTTAGGGATCGTATCCTTAGCCTTCCCCTTCTTCTTCCAAGAAGTACCCTTTTTCTTAAAGCTATGCTTGTTCTGCATAGCCACCACATGGATCTGCCCTGCACACTTCTGCATGTCACTTTCTGCTGTTTTTAGCATCCTGCATAACTCATTAAGGCCCTTCTCCACCCCATGCATATGGTAGTTCAAAATGAACTGCCCGTAGCGAGAAGGAAGATACGCCAAAATGAAGTCAGTAGCCAACTCTTGGCCTAGTTCAAAACTAATCTTTTCCAAAGTCTGACTATAACCAACCATTTTGATCACATGGGGGCCTACAGCTGCTCCCTCTACCAGCTTGCATTCCACAAAGGACTTGGCAACATTGTACCTCTCAGTACTTGTCTGAGCTTGGAACATGTCCTTAAGCACAACGATCATATCGTACGCATCCTGATCCTCAAACTTCTTTTGGAGTTCAGGTTCCATGCATGCAAGCATAAGACAGCTAACCTCAAGAGAATCATCACATGCTCTCTTATAGGCATTCTTTAGGGCAGCAGATGCATTATCACCAGGTTCATCGGGGATTGGGGCATCCAGAACCGTTTCCTTTTTATCAGACCTGAGAACAATTCTCAGGTTATGGACCCAGTCCAAATAGTTTGTTCCATTTAGTTTATCCTTGTCAAGAATCGAACGCAAAGAAAAAGGTGATCCAGTGTTTGGTTCCATTGATCTACAACAGAAAACATGCAAAATACTAAGTCATGTAACCATGAAAGAGTAAAAGATATTAAACAATTTAATAGCATATACTCCCACTTAAATCAATAACCCTCGATTGATACTAAGTGATTTAAGATCCAAAATTAACAATTCGACTAGTGAGCTTTAGCATCACTGCTAGAAGACAAGGTAAATCGGTAAGCAACACTTGCTAATCATATCACATATGACTCTTGTTGTTGGGTGACATCTCTATGTCAAAACTAGGCGCCCAACCTTTATGCCCCAAGGTCCTTAACTGTTAAGATGACCTTGTCAAGCTCACCAACCCTTATGCGTGTAGGTATCCGATACAAACCCATCCAGCCAAGGAAAACCGTGGCACCCTAATTTCATAGGCCCACCAACGATTGTACAGGGCATAGGATGGTGCAAGGTTTGGTTGGGAGGGAACGGTTTAACTTAAACTTTGTGAGGGATCGTTCTACTTCTATCATCTAAGCATGCATAGTAGTAAAACACATAAGAATAGCATTCACATAGTTGTGACACAGTATGGCCCATTTTCTCATGGTAATCTCTATCGCCATAGAACCTGTCCACCATGATGATCTCCATCTTCATGTTCCATGCGATCCATCCTCCAAGTGATGAGTCCTCCAAGAACTAACACAAGCTATTAATCCTAACATCTAGTAATCCAAATTACATAGTATTGGGATCATCACAAGTCGGCACGTAGGCCATTACAATAATTGACAAAACATATGGCTCCAGCCGTGTTACCCTACTCACGACACGAAGGTCATGATAATTTTCATACATGCATCACATACATATATGGGCCATATTGATCACATACATCCTGCAAAAACAAGTTATGCATAGAATCACATTCTACCGGATCATGTGAACTCGCAGCACCTAGTTATCTTAACGAAATACAAAAGGGGCTATGACTAGGGGGGTCTCCCCCTGCGGGGTTCGAAGCGGCAGCGCCCCTCGCGGTATCAAACTCCTTTGAGGATTTTGATCGGCAAATAAAATTTACCATAAACCAACTACTGTTCCGATTCGATCAAACTCCTTTGATCACGGTACATCGATTTTAGATCTAGGTTCCGATTCGATCAATCATATTGATCTTCGCGTGATTCAACAGGATTTATGTGTCACTGTCTACCCCGATGGCAGAAGCCGACCGGTAGGGGTAAGTTGTTTGACTACCTTAGATTCATGATCACGGAAAGCAAGATCATAGATCAATCCTGAACTACCGCAATACAAACGATCACATCATTCATATCAATCTGCATATCACCATATGCAACCATCCCGAACCTATAACTGAACAGCATCGGCTCTGATATCACTGTAGGGATACGGGTAGGCTACACTAGCGCAAAACAAAATTTTCTACCGCATAAACCAGGATTACTGTTGTCATAGATCACGGGATTACTACTAGACGCGCAGTTTCGGAACTTGATGAAGTGTGTCGAAGCAGTGTAGATGATCTACTTCTCCTCCTCTTTCTCGTCCCGTGAGAAGTTCCCCTTGCGCGACTCGTACAAGCGCTACAGATGCAACGCCTCCGAGGTATCCACACGTACAGGGGGGTGCGTTAGACGCCGGACTGCTAGGTTCGCGCGTGCAACACAGGCGCGAGGAGTGGAGGCTGGGTGGAATGGTCTAACCCTGGTCAGCTCGCCCTACCCTCTCTTATATAGGCATCCCTAGCGGGCTTCTACATTAGTAGCCCATGAGCATCCTAAGCCTGGTCTAATTTGGATCCAATCGTCATTAGGCTTCCAGCCCCTTAAGTGTGTGACCCTATAGGTTCATATACGTATAGACATGACACGAATACACTTATTCAGTCAATAGTTGGTAGCGGCATCTAGCAAGACGTGCCAACTCCTAAACGCATACAAAGATCATATCGGACGAACCATCACAAAGTTTAGTACATGTCTTTCCCTTTGCCTCACGATATTTGGTCTAGATCCAAGTTGACCTCCCTTTCTCCATACTATGATTCGGAATCCCTTTACTAGGTTAACTCTTAACCATATGTAGCACGACCATGCATTTCTGGATCCGATCACTCGAGGGACCTAGAGATATCTCTCCCAAGTAGAGAGGGGCAAATCCCATCTTGATTGACCATGCCTTGCAGCATGCTTCAGGACAAACCCGAAAGCTACCTTTATAACTACCCAGTTACGGAGAAGTGTTTGGTAGCCCCAAGTCGATCCACATCTTAAGTATATGCGATAATCTCAGGTCTAAGGACAAAACGTACACAATATGTAGAGAGAGAGTTGCAACTAATTGTCAGTCTCAAGTTGGGTCAGTCCAACCCCATGTTCATAACATTTGTCCACATCATTGGTTTGACATCTCCATGTCTATGACTTGTGAAACATAGTCATCAACCAATCAATGTGCTAGTCTAATATTTACGTGTGTCCTCACATGAACTCCGACTAGGGACAACTATTAGATATCCATACAAGTATAGAGTTTCACAAACAATTCACATTATTGCCAATCAATACAAATTGCCTGATATGGATATTCAAGGAACATTACAATAACTCACGGATACATAAGAAATATAATCATCTCTATGATTGCCTCTACGGAATATTTCCTTCAAACTCTAGTACAGTAAATTACATCCACAGGTCTAACCATATGGCACCCTGAGTGAGAATAAACCACACGCAGTTTCAATACAATCGACCAATCTGCAGGATTGACTATAATAATGGTAACATAACTTGCACGGTGTAAGGTTTTAAAGAAAAAACTAAATATATCGAATCAAACTGATTTTCTTAGTAGATGAAGGGCACTCGATGCCCGCATGGTTATACTCTAAACAAGGAGCATTACACATTAATTCAGCTCAGAACCTGAGCTAGAGTTGACGAATACGGGTTGTTCTATATGTGACCTTTACGCCCCAAAAAGAATCATTTTAGGAGAAATTCCACAGATGTCAGAGGATATTCATAACGATGGTAAGGAACGCTCTACCAAACTTTAGTAATGATCGACTATATGAGCAAGAATGCAGTACAACAAGCAACAAAGTACTTCTGATAGTAATCAAATGCATAACAAAAGAGAGCATAAAGTGTTCAACAACCTTCTTCTCGGGAGGAGACGGGTTTACGCTTCGCGTTGGTGCGGTCGATCCGACGGGCGCGTCGTTTGCCCATCTCTCTAGTGCCGGAAACAAGGGAGTCCGTGAAGGAGATGGGACTTTGCGGCCACTGATACGTCCGAAACGTATCTATAATTTTCGATGCTCCATTCTTGTTTAGTATCTACTTTATTTTTCTTTGCCTACACTTTGAGGTGTTTTTATATCTTTTCTGGAACTAACCTATTAACAAGTTGCCACAGTGCGAGTTGCCTGTTTTCTTTTGTTTTTGGTTCCAGAAAGGCAGAAAATCAATATTCTCGTAATTGGACGGGACAAAAGCCAGAGTAAATATCTTCCCATGGGGAACACGAAGTCCAGAGGAGAGACGGAGGAGGGCCTCGAGAGGGCCACACCCCCTGGCCACGCGGGTAGTCCCACCCCGCGCCTAGGGGGCAGCAGCCGCCTCGGGCACCCCCTCGGCCTCCCTCTTCTCCTATAAGAAGCCCCCGATGTAGAAACCCTAAGTACCCGATCAATATTCCACGAAACATTCTGTAGCCGCCACCACCGTCGTCCCTAGATCGGGGGGATCTGAAGTTCTTCCCGGCACCCTGCCGGAGGAGAGATCATCCCGCAGGCCTTCTCACCGGTATGATGCATGAGTATTTCCACCTTGGACTATGGGTCCTTGTAGTAGCTAGATGGTTGTATCTCCTCCTTTGTGCTTTCATGTATAGATCTTGTGAGCTCCGTTCATGAGCAAGATCTAATCTATTTGTAATCATGCATGTTGTATGCGGGGATCCGATGGATATTGAGATTATTATGTCATATTGATTAATGGTTTTATCTTTATGATTCTATCATGTCTGTATTGTTTGTGATCTTGCATGCTCTCCGTTGTTAGTATCTATCTTGGACAAGTAGTTGCTAGTGACTCCGAGATGGGGTATTTATGCTCGATAGCGGGTTCATACCTCTAGTTTCCAAGGGAAGTGACAGAAATCTCTTCGGTTGTAGATGTGCCGTTGCCACTAGTGAGAAAATGTTGGAATTTTTGACCAAATAGCCCATCCCATTTTCCATTCCAATAATTCCTGAAAATCCTAGATGCCCATGTGGCCCATTCATGCATGTCAAGAGGTGGGACAAATGTTTAGTCCCACATTGCTAGTTGAAGGAGATTTGCACCAGCTTATAAGGGAGGCTCTCCTACAACTTGTTAAAAGGACGAGAATAAGAAGGAGGGAGTCCCACACGCGTGCTCCTCCTCCTCCTTCGCCCGCCTCGCCTCGTCACGACGTGCGCGCGCCGCGGGTTGTGGGTTGAGGGAATCTTGTCGAGCCGAGTCCTTTTTTACCACGAATGACTGGTATATGAACGGGCATGCAGAATTTGAACAGTCTGCTAATGGGTTTTAAATAAAACTCAGTGGAGGTTGAATTCGAACTTAATGGAGGTTGTTTGGTTTGGTTCACTACCTGTTCGTTTCCTGTTCCAACGCCGCTTGTTCGCCTGTCTACCTGTGCCTATAAGAGCGGAAGGTCGCTCCTTTCCTTAGACACACAGTAATAACCACTGCCTCCAAGTTCCAGAGCACTGAGCTGCCACCAGTTCTTCCCCATCACGTCTTGTGGCGTACACCGCGAGCCGGGACAGTAGGCCTCCGGAACCCCGCCTCTTCGAGTCCTGTATGGGAGAAGGGCTCTCGGCGCGACTACTGGCTTCATCACGGACTCCTATACTAACGCCGACGATATCTTCCCCAACGACGATTTCTTCCCTACCATCGAGAACCTCTTCCTCGACGACATGGGTGACAACTCCAACTCCGGCACACTGTTGTATGTTTTATTTCTTCATCTTGTTCAGATTATTTCGATCTATCTACAACTCTCTGCACACTTTTTGTCAGATTACTTGGCTAGTTTAATTTTGATCATTCTTGAAGGGAATGTGCCCTGAGAGGCAATAATAAAATGTTTATTATGTGTATTCCAAGTATATGGTAGATGTTTATTTTGCATGCTATAATTGTATTAATACATGTGTGTTTCATAAACAAACAGAAAGTTCCTAGTTATGCCTCTCTCATAAACTAGTTCGTTGATTAACAAGATGATCACAGTTTCCTGATCATAGACATTGGATGTTGTTAATAACGAGATCAAAACATTAGTGTAAAGGTGTGATGAACATTCATCCGAAGTATAGCATTACGATCAAAGTCATTGAGTTTATATTTCTATAACAACTTACGAAGTGATCCTAATCCTTAGACCATGATATCATGTCAATCACTAACACCGGAAGAGTTTCTTGATAACATCAAACGTCACACCGTAACTGGGTGATTACAAAGATGGATTCAGAACTAATAAAGTGTTATGTTGAGGCCCATGGATCGAGAGTGGAATTTGTTCATCCCGATGATGGATAGATCTACTCTGGGCCCTCTCAGTGATATCACATTGATTAGCTTGCAAGCAAGTGATTTGAACAATAGAATGTTATATCTTGGGAATGATAAAAGAGTGCATGTCAGTAACGAGATTAAACTAGGTATGGAGATACCGATGATCGAATCTCGGACATGTAATATATCGTTAAACAAAGGGATTAAGATACAAGCATAAAAGGTTCCAACGATCACAGGAAAGTCATCGTTGAATGTGTGGGAGTCAGTATGGATCTCCAGGTCCCGCTACTGATTATTGATCAGAGAAGGGTCTCGATCATGCCTGCATTATTCGCGAACCGTAGGGTGAAACTCTTAAGGGACACTGACATCCAGTTGGAGAAAATGTTTCATGCCGAAAGAATAAACAAGTGCAGGAATTTATTCCACTAGATACTAAAACAGGTTTTCGGGTGAAATTGCATAAAGTGGTTATGCATGTGAAATAGAATTCTAGCAAGGGGTTATGTGTGAATGTTTGTCATTAAAGTAATTGACAAAATTCTGAATAAATAAAATAGTTTTATTTAATGAGAGTTTGCATTAAATTTGGTGGAAATTTAATGGCAAGTTTGAGTGGGATTTTGAGTGGAGGGATTTGAATGGGTTTTGTGAGTGGAGTGTCCACCCACATGAAGAGGGAAGGGCAAGGGGAAAGCCCCCATGCGCCGGCCACCCCCTTGGGGTTCCCCCCTCTCCTATAAAAGGCACCCCTCTCCTCACTTCTCACTCACACCTCCTCGTGAAGGATCTCTCTCCCCCTCTAGAATTTATCCCCCATGGTCTCGGACTAGTGAGATACATGTTCCCGGTGGCTATTCGGCAAAAAGGGTTGTGCTTCTGCTGCATCGCTGGAGCGAGGAGGCGGAGGTCGCTCGGTGTCTTGTACGTGTGTGCGATCACGGATGCGCTGCTGCTTTGCGACGCTAGGACTTCCTCTCGATCTTGAGATCGACAAGAGATCGTCCACATCAACCACAAGTTGAACTCGTTAAGCTTTGTCGGTCTTCAAGGGTATGTTCTCTACGGATATACATCTGCCCGTTGTTTGTATCTAGTAGATAGATCTTGGTACATAGTTGTTCCCATCATAGGAAATTTTTTGTTTTCTATGCTGCGAACCCTACAGTGGTATCAGAGCCGGATCTATGCGTAGATGCTTTACACGGGTAGTACACATATGAGTATGTGGGCGATGATGATCATGTTGTTTCTCCTTACTTGTAATTTTGTATATTGGTGGCATAGTGGGATGAAGCGGCCCGGACAAACTTTACATGTCCTCGCACATGAGACCTGTTCCACGCTTGACATGCAACTAGTTTGCATAAGTGGCTAGCAGGTGTCTGTCTCTCCTACTATAGTCAATATCTATTTTGCAACGAGTTGTCAACAATTTGGTTATCCTCGTTGTGGTTCATGTTCGTAGGTATGAACGGTTATATCTCGAAATCCCTAAGCCACGTAAAATTTGCAATGGATAAATTAGAGGCGTCTAGTTTAGATTGTTGCTGGGCTAGTATCATGATCACTACAAGAAATCTGGCAATATATGACCCTCTATTTTCATCACAGAATCGTCATAATAGTCTTTTTATGACGATTTTGAGATCGTCCAAAGCTGGGCGTCACAAACGAACTATAATGACGTTTTTGATAAAATCGTCATAACCTTCTATGACGATATTGGATCGTCATAACGTCTATGACGATCCAATATCGTCACGGGCCAGCTAGCATGCCAAGTCAGATCCTACATGGCTGATCCTACGTGGCAAAATTGTGACGAAATTAAATCGTCTTAAATCAAAATTAGCCCAGTCCATTTCTGGATTCCACATGGGCTTAGCCCAACTATTCTGGATTGATTTTTTCATCAAATCTGGTTAGCTACATGGGCCAAGCCCATCATTCAAGCATTTTTTTGTTTCGTTGCATTGGCCTTTTCTTTGGACAGATTTTTACTATGGGACTTCTTATTTTGGGCCGGTCACACCTGGTGTTCCATAATTCATACGGTCCCAGTTGCCAGTATATATTTTCTCAGTAATTAAAATCTAACAATTTAATCAAGACCAACAGAATATACAAAATCATTTTGATTCAAACAGAGCACATTATGATCGGCACATTACAATCATACACAATTTTACATAGTTCACATCAGTGGAGCTACCAAAATACAATAAAAAATTACAGAAAGAATAAAATCAAAACTTCTTCACGCTTTCTCTTCCTGGAACTTCTTCATGCTTCCTCTTCCTGGAACTCTCTGAATAGTACACTCTGAACAAAGCTTCGGAGTGGATATACACACTCAAAGTCGTAATCTGTACTTCCCAAAACAACCAAAAGCAGTAAAAATACTAACACAGATAAGAATGGTTCTATACATTACTTAGCCATAGCATATAATTTGTGTATGAAGTCATAGCATATAAGCTATTCTTATCCATTACTTAGCCAATGTAGTTCTGTACACAGATTTTTTAAGAAACAAGAAACTATTACCAAAGGAAGAATGGTTAGTTGGTTAGTTTGCTCTCATAAATGAATAGTGTGTTGCACTGTTAAAAGTTCATCATTGAGCTAAACTTTAGAAAGGGGCAAGTTTCACCAAAAAAAAGTAGCATCTGTTCATATCAGTATATTTTGCCTCAGTACAACATCATAGGCTGGAGAGGGGCAAGTTTCACCATGATAGCTAAGGTAATAAGATAAAGATTCCACAAATATCAAGTTTTCACTTGATCTCATCCACACCAGCAGGTCCCACTTGCAAGCAGCTTGCGCATCAACATGCAAGTGGCTGCTGTCAACACCACAGCAGACCAGGAAACCAGATAAGAAGGAACAGCCGTAGCTAACAATTACCTGGCCACACTCCACAGCACATCCACACAAAGTTACCATCAGAGTGTTATACCTCACCCTCAACCAACTCTGGTTGCTCCTTGGAGCCATCCAGGAGCTAGAAGTAGAGGGATTCACAGCAAAGGCAACATGGTTGCAAGGTAGGAGTACACTTCTACTAATCTCTGTTCAACATGATTCACAGCAAAGGCAACATGATTCACAGCAAAGGCAACATGGTTGCAAGGTAGGATTCATAGCAAATTTACATAGAGATGCTATGTATGTTCCTCATAGAGAAATAAAAAGATACACCATAATCTCTGTTCTTATTTAGAGTTGGCCTCAGCCTTTGCATCCTAGGCAGGGGCTATAGCACACTTCTACTAATTATACCAAGGCCATAAAAGCATACAAATCATCTTTGCACAAACCAGCAAGCATGAGGGATTGCTGGGCACAAATCCAAAAGAATTGGAATTGCACCTTAGGCACAATCCCAAACTCACTCCCACCAAACTCTCAATCTAGTCTCTAAAACTAGAACATCGGCCCTTCAACAAGTTTGATAATAAATCCTTTTATTAGATATTCAAAAATATCTAAGAATCATTTTATATTTTAAAACAAAGGTAACTGAATCAGAGATTCAGTTACACACTGCTCATCTTCACAGTTCGATTCAAGGAAACTAGAACTCATATAGCTCCAGCAATTGAACAAAAATACAGGCCATAGGGGATTTGCAACATCACAAAACATGCTCTTTAAATGAAATCATCTTCATAGCCATTTGGATAGGAATCATTTAGATTATTGTTGTCATATGGACAGAGTAATCATATTGATCATCCATTTATACTTACCAATATTACCCAAATAATCTTTATCATTTTCCTAGCAGTAATTCTAGAATCAAAGCTATACCTTATTTCACTGTCAGATCTGACAGAGAATAAAGCATTTTCCTAGAAAGTGTTTCTGGGAATCATTTTAGTGAATATTCCATGGTCATATAAGTTCTGAATCCACTAGCTACTTGCATCCAACAATAATTTCAAGCCAATATGATTTCCAGATCATTTTCCTAACCAATTCAACTAGGAATCAGTGTCAATAGTTCTTAACTATCAACATGAACTAGCAAATGTTCAGACCAGCAAGTATCCCAAACAGATAAAATCCAAACCAATGGTTTGAATTTTCATGTCTACTATAATCATCCAGAAGGGTTTCTCAGATCATCTACCCAGATTAAGCGTAGCATAAACCTACCCTTACCATAGTACCTCATCATTTAATCATAGGGTACAGAATTAAAACAGGGCCTTGAGACCATCACAAGTAAACCAAGCATGTCAATTGAGCATCAAACCAGATATGAAATCTAGACAGTGGGGAATCACAGAAAACACACTTGACATGGCAAGGTAGATAAAGCCTGGAGGGAAGCATAGAAGGAGCACCTACCTGGGGCAAGTTCTATCTCGCCGGAGAGGAGGCAGAAGGAGTATCGACGGCAACGGCAACACAGAACACCACGGGGAAGGCTTCACCATACACCACCACCTAGCCCAGCATCAATCTCACCACCAAGGCGGCACAGGGAGCAGCCCTGAGGGCCACAGCATCCTACACCGGCCTAGAATAACACAAATCAGTAACACCGTCAACCAAGGCATGCCAGGACAAACACATTTGCAAGAAGTATACATCAGTAATTAACCACCAGAAAAGATACAAAAGCTTAGAGAGCAAAGCACACAAAGGGTACACTATTTGACTAGTAGTCAGCACCACATATCGACCTATACTTTAACAATTCACTATGAAGAAACTGAATAAAACAAATGAGATATCATACAGCTACATCTTCTGCTACTACCGTGCAAAGCCCATCCTCACACTACTGCACACAAAAAGTAGGTGAAATGTGTCTATACATATGGATATGGCCACATAAGGCATCTAAATTGTTGTTAATCAATTATCAACTGAAACTTTTTACTATGAATAAGGTGACAAGGCCCTATCTAACACTAGGAATGCTAGAATGTCATAAACACTATAATAAACTTCCAAGATGTAACTACAAAGGTCACACTGAAACAATTGACTATGAAAAAACTTAATCAAATGAATGAGATATCATACAGCTGATTTTCCTACTGACTTGTGGGCATATATTGCAGCTCTAAAAGGGAAAAAATGGCAAGGTGCAGTGAGGGAAGGAAAGATATGCTTACCTCGGTGGCAGTCTTGTTCATGCTGACGTCGTAGGAGCATACGACGGGTATCGACGGTGGTGGTCTTGATGAGGCCGACCTCGTAGGAACATACGACGAAGCTCTCCTAGTAGGAGAGGCCGTCCTCGAGGAGGCTCCCCATCCGCAGCCGCTCCGCCAAGTCGCGCCGCTCCCCATCCCCCACGCCGCCTGACCTGTCCACGGTCGCCACCAGCACGACAACCTGCCGACGATGAGTGTGAGGGAACATGATCGAGCAGGGAGGTTCGGGTGGTGGTTCTGGTGCTTGCAGGAAGAGGGGAAACGCGTACGCAGATGGAGAAGTGGCGGCATGAGAGGATGGGGGAGGATGTGGATGAAAGACGGTGTTGATTGGGGGTGGGGTGGGGGTGGTGGCGACGGCGTGGATTGGATCTTGGGAGGCAGAGGCGATACTCAGTGGAGGTGGGGATCTAGCTCTGGGTGGGAGGCGCGTGGTGGCTCGGGATCTGATGCGAGGGGAGAGAAGGGAGGAGGGAGGTGGTGGCGACAACGGGAAGCTAGGGTTAGGCGGATGCAGGAGGCGGCGCATAGCCATGGCGGCCCAGCCGCCATCCACGACCACGCTTCTCCCAGATTGAGAGAGAGTGAGGAAGGAGTGGCAGCGGGGTCTGCGAATAGGAGCGGCGGGGTCTGCGACGGGGCCGTCGTCGCTGGATCCCCCTACACAGGGCCGCCATCGACGGCGTAGACGAGCAGCGGGACCCGGCCCACCTTGATGTCATCGACGGCTGTGCCGGGGGGTGGAGCTGAGCTCAGCGGGTGAGAGGGGAGGTAGACGGTGGATCGGCTGGAGGGGAGAGGGTGGTGGCCGTGTTGTGAATCGGGGAGTGGAGAGAATCGGCGGCGCAAAGATAGGGCAAGGAAAGGGGCGGCGCGAGGGTTGGTGAGGTTAGGGTTGGTGAGGCCGTGGGCATGGTGGGGTGGTGTGCTTCTTCGGGTGAGCTACCAACCATTGGATCGACTTTGAACGGTCCATATAACGCACATAAGGCTGATCCATGGGAGGCAGTTTCCCGTGTTTTGATTGGTTGGTTTAGAAAACACCTCAATTTTTGCATGGGTCTGCCATATTATGACGATTTCAACCAACAAAATTACGACGATTCTGAGCCTATCGTCATAATTTTGAAGGGTTTGGCCCTCCTGGAGTGGCTAGCGACGATCTGGTGCAAATCGTCATAAAATTTATGACGATTTTTGCCATCGTCAAAATGCGAACGTCATAAGTTGACACATTTCTTGTAGTGGATATGGTGATGTTGTAAGTAGAAGTATGAGATGATACTCTTACAACACACATAGCGTGTAAACTCCATAGACCTTGGATTTACACATAAAGGTATGATAGTGATCATACCACGATGCACATGATAGAGATCATACGCAGGAACCATATCATTTCACTAATAAACATGTGATGTTTGATAGCATCTTATATTGCTTGTTTAGCGCTTTGTTAGCATAATAATATGATCCCTCATTTAAATACCAAGATAAGGATGTGTTCTTCCTTTAGTATGTACCGATTATGTTTTCGTCACTCCAAGACATCACGTGATGATCGGGTGTTCTTGGATCCACGACCATATTTCGGGTGTAAAACAGTTACACGTGAATACTAAGGTCCTAACTTGGCGAGCCTAGCATGTACAGACATGGCCTCGGAACACGGACCAAAAGGTTAAGCATGAGTCATATAGTAGATATGATGTCCATTTGATGCTCGCCTTACAAATTCTGTTGTAGATGGCACCACCTTCTTTTAATTTCAATGTGTTCTTGGAGAAAGAGAAACTTGCAACGAACGGTAGCAACTTTACTGAATGGGAAATGAATTTGAGGATTCTCCTCTCTGCTGCACAAAAGCAATATGTGCTAGAAGCGCCGCTAGGCCCCCCACACTTTGAGGATGCCCATGACGAGGAGAAGAATGTCTATCAGACTCGTCAGGAGGACCACAACTTAGTTCATTGCGACATATTGTATGGGATAGAGCCGGAACTTCAAAAACGTTTCGAAAACGGCAATGCATTTGATACAATGGGTGAGTTGAAAATGATTTTCGACACACATGCTGCTGTAGAGAGCTACAATGCTTCAGAAAAGTTCTTTAGCTGCATGATGGAAGAGCATAGATCCGTTAGTGAGCATGTACTCAAGATGTCGGGTTACACCGATAAGCTTGTGTCCTTGGGAATATCGATTCCCATTGACTTAGGCATCCATCGTGTTTTGCAGTCTCTGCCACCTATGTCACATCCCAAGATTTTCCAAATCTTGAAATGTGAAAAATAAATAAACAAAATAAATAATTATTGAAATTTAGGGTGAAAAGAAACTTTTGTTTCTAAATGGAAACTTAAAATCCCATCTTGAACAAACTTTGGCTAATGTTTGAATCCAACTAAATTCAAATCAAGTAGAATGCTTTCCTCTTAAAATGCATCTTGAAATTTAAACACTTGGAGAATAAACCAAAACCCTAAACCCTAATGGAATAAAATCATTTCCAATATATCTCTAAGACTATGGATTTGATCCATATAAAAATTGGTCAAATAGACATTTCACAATGATCAAGAATGACAAAGGGAAATATTATAAAACCATAGAAATTGGGTTCACTTAACTTGGAGCCATAGATAAAATCTTATGAATATAGTAAGATAAGGAAATTGAGTTTCCAAAACTAATAAAGCACTTATCTAAAATCCATACGAAATGGTGAGAAAATAATCCTAAAAGGATTTAAAAAGATAAACAAACAATATATAAAGTTATAATAGTTGGAATCACTATTTTTGGATCTTTAAATAAAAAGATATGGTTTTGATAAGCATAGGTAGAAATATAAATAAGGATTATTTTAAAGAGCCAAATTAAATCTTGGCCAAGCAAATGAAATCAAATATTTCTATTTGTTAAAAAGAATAAATGTTTATTTAAATAAAATAATAAGGATTTATTAATATCCAATTTTATTTAATTAAAGGCTTATCCCTTTCAAATAAACATTAAAAACTTATTAAAGTGTTTTAAATAAAATTCCAACGAGTTTTGTAATTTCAAATAAAACCTACTGAAAAGGTTTTGGAAAAATTTAGAAAGTCAAATAGAGTTTTAAACATATTTAGATCCTTTTTTAAGCACTAAAGTCTATTTATTTATTTTAAATAAATAATATACCCTAAAAATAATTGTTCTATTTTGGACTTTGAAATATGTTGATAAACAGAATTAAAATTCACCCAAAAGTTTGGTGGTGATTTGAATTCAAGTGGAGATTGAATAATATTATTAAATCTTATTTAATTAAAACTAGAACCTATTTTAAATAATTAAAAGACCCAAAAAAGAATAAATATATTATTCTAAATTTGACTTTGGAATGTGTTATTAATCGGTACTAGAATTTACACAAAGTTGGGTTGAAGTTTGAAATCAAATTGATGTTTGGACAGTTTAAACAAAATCAAAACAGAAATTAGAAATGGAAAAAGAAAAACAAACCAGTACAAAAAAAGAAATGGAGCAGCCCAACCCAGCTAGCCCATTAAAGCCCAGCAGCCCATCTCTCCACCCCCCGGAGCGAACCGTTTTTCACCCGTGAATCGACCCACACAGTGGATGACTGCCAGGACCCACCTCTTCTCTCTCTCACTCACTGGCCAACCGACCCCACCGCCACGATGGCATCGTCTTCAAACCGCGTGACCAATTCTTTCCCCTCACTCCGACCGTTTCCAGTGTCGATTACTCGTGTTAAATTCGCCTAAATGACGCACTAATTCCGCCTAGTGATGATGCTCGTGAAATCGCCTCCCTCCTCTCTCCATTTCCCCCTAGACACCACACCTCCAGAGCCCCCAGGCTGCCCTGATTTGCGCTTAGACCATGCTCTGCTCCGACGAGCTCGCAATCGAATTCCGGCCACCACCGTCAGCCCCACTGCCACATGAGCACACGAGCTTGCTCGCCAGCATCCCTTGCACCTCCCGGTACCTTCCCCTCGCTCGCGCTCGCCCTGCAAGCTCGACAACGTCTCCGCCAGAGCAGCGCCACCGTCTGCCGTCATTCCGAAGACCTCTCCCCGTAAGTTCCGTCCTCCCCTTCCTCTCCAGATGACGCACGCATGGTCGCCAAACTCTTCCGCATCTAATGAACCTCTTAGCTCGTCTTCTCATGACCTGCAGCTCTCGCCAGCAACAACGAATAGAGAAGCCGTCGTCAGAAGCAACTCCGACGAGCAATACGCGTCGAACCTGTGCGCCCCTTCGACAAACGCGAGAAAGTTGAGCATCCCCGTGCCACGGTGATCACGGTGAGTCATACCACGTCCCCTCTCCCTTCTCGTATCGCCGGCTCCTCCGCTGACAGACCGCGCCACCGCCAACCACCATCACTGCGCCGCCAACCTATGGTCAATCGATTGTGGACCGTTAGATCTTCATGTGATGGCTTGGATAGGTTGTCTAATCGAAGGGGTATGCGCTGATCTGATCCGTGCAATTCAGTTAGATCCAACGCACCACACAACACGATCCGCACGAACCGTTTTCGACGAATCAGAACAGTCCACGTGTCCAGTGATTTGTTTTAAAAACAGAAACATGTCTATTAGATGTTCCAATTTGAAAAATTCATAACTTTCAAACCACACGTCCAAATTTTGCAAATTTTATATCAATGGAATCAGCAAGACAAGTACTTTCTGACCATGCACTTTGTTTAGTAAAATGCTTCTGCTAAATTGATTGTTTGTGTAGAAACTTGTGTATGCATGTTTAGAATATAAAAATTGTTCTAAAATGATTTTTGAGATAAAACCTTTGGAAAATGGATTTTTTTGAATATACTGACCTTAGAAACCAACACATGGATTTGAAAATGTATTTGGTAAAGCTAAAGAGTAAATCTTTGATATAAAGCATATCTAATCAAATAAAAATAATGTTTATTTGCAAAAAAATGCTTTTGCAGAAAAACCTTTGGGAAATGTTTTGATTTAAACTCTCTGACCCTAAACACAAAGATTTATGTTTTGAAAACATATTTTGATGAACCCTATAGATTGTTTTCTTATTAAAAGCATTTCTCAACCACATAAAATAATACTTTGGTTTAAAAATGGTTTATAGGTAGAATCTTTTGCAAATAGTTTTGCCACTTTATAAAATGACCAATAAGTCTTTTAGAATGTTTATAACCTATTATAAACCACTTTTGTAAATAAAACCAAGTTTGGCATGCTTGCATGCATTGTTTTGTTTCTATTATTTTATGTGATGTTGCTTGAATGGTAGATTGAAATATTGCTTGCTTGATTGAATTGTAGTGATTTGAAGAGTGTGAACATTGAAAAGATCAAGGAGTGAACTTATATTCTCTACCAAAAAGGCAAGTGATGCTTCATACTTTTGTCCCATTATTTTCACTATTCATTAGTGATATTTCTAAGTAGGACTTGCATGGCATTTTGCTAAGTGGAAACTATGCCATGGGAAGTCCTAGTAGATGAAACCTTAGTAGAATTCTTCTAAGTTAAGATTCCTACTACTATCATGCTTAGCTTAGCTAGTAGAAAACAAGGGTGAAATATATTCATACTATGGAATATTTCTAAGTCAAGGACTTGTGTTTTGTTTAATAAAACAACTAAGTGAATGAATCACCTGGGTGGAATGGAAGGAATGGTTTGTGTTGAGTGGTTCACAAGGCCCATTTCTATGGTTTACCTTGTGTATCTCACTTGTGGTTGGCCACCCAGGAATAAAGAGATTTGAGATGTCAAATGTTGAGAAGCTTCAAGTTCAGCCACTTGGCATTATGGGATCTGCCTGGATCATATAGGTTGCAATAACTTAGCCAAATGGACAGTTGGTGGTAGGGGAATGATAGGTTGGAACGCGTCCATTCTGGTCTAAGGGAAGGCTTCTGAAAGATCTTGTCTTGGTGAAACCAAGTCTTATGGGGAAAGTGCACCACCTTTGCAGAGTGAAAAATCTAAGTACTTAGCCATGCCCCTGGCAAAGGACAAGTTGAGCATCAAGACATGGAAGCTATCAAGAATCTCCTCATCCCAATTTCTAAGTTAAAAACTTGTGGTTGAACAAGGGTTGAAGGGTCACCAATTTCTATTGGGAGATGCCTTGGGTGATTTTGTTAAGCAAAAACTTAGTGTTTTCAAATAATAAGGAAAAAATATTTTGAGAAAAGTAAGCCTAAGCTCCACTTAGCCAAATGCATCTAGATGATAGACTCCACTATACTACCATAGTATCACTTGCCAATACAATTCAAATGTATTGACCCTTGTGGCTGTAACTTATTATGTTGCAGGTTTGTTTGATATTAGTTAAGTATGTTGAAATAGGATTACAAGTCTATAACCAACATGTCTGCATGTGGCACTTTTAAGATGAAGGACCCCATGCTATTGTTATATTCTGCTGCATTGTGATGAGACAGCCAAATGAGCTATGTAAGATGTAAGAAATTATTTTATTCCTGGTTATAAAGTTGTATTATGACCTTTGTTTCTTGATATTACATCTTAACTGTGGATGCTAGCTATTGATCCAGGTACTAGCATTGTAAAACACAGGGATCTCTACCTTATTAAAGGTTGGGAACCTTACAGATGGTATCAGAGCATTGTGTTGCCTGTAGTATTGTAACCATAGGATTGGACAAAACCCCTTAGAAAAATAGGAGTTGTATTTGTTCCAAAACCTATTTGCAAACAAATCTTGTAAACTCTTTCCTCAACAATTTTTGGTTTTAACTCTACATCTCTTCTATTTCAACTTGATGAATAAAACCTCAACCATGAGCAAAGACGTCACCATGTGCAAAGGACTTCATCAACTCAAATGACTTCAACATCTTCAAGTGATTTCAACCTTATTCTCAACAAGGACTTCAACCTTGTATATCACTAAGGATCACAAGTGAGACGGGAATATTATTCAAGACTTGAAGACTAAGGAAACACAACTTAGAAGGAACCATCATCACCTTTGGAATTTTGTGACCAAGACACAAGAATTTTCCCAAGGAAACCATGATCTCATTCAAGAAGAAGCAACCAAGAAGGATGGAATGATCTCAAGTAAACCATATAGCTGGACCACCATGTTTAGTTAAAATAAACCCACCAACTTATGTGGTGTAACAAAAATAGTTTTGTTGCCTAAAAATGTGCTTGAACTTTGTTGTTTGAGTGGTATGTTTGTTTGCGATTGGTTGCACATTGCTGGTGTGAATTGTGATGTGTGTGATTAGAATTGTTTCCTTAGAAATAATTTGCCTATTCTAATCCCAATCCAACCCAAACAGATGACTTCTGCAAGAGACTTGAACATCAAGAATGACAAAAACAACAACCAAGAGGTCAACATGAGAGAACTCATAGTAACCCAAACCCAGTTGAACCAAGTGACAGCTCAATTTTTAGCTAACACCAGTGAAGTAGATCCAACCATGCAAATGTTTTTGGAAACCCAAACCCAATTGTTGCATAAGGTGACAGATCAAATGATCAACATGGGAAACAACTCTTCCCAAGAAGTTTATGACAACAAGGATGTCAAGAATGATATTCTAGAGGGAACCCAAGCTTGCAATATTTGTGGAGACAAGGATCACACTTCCAAAGAGCATGAAGATCAATGCCCCAATTTTGAAGAAAAACATCCAAATAATCAATGCCTCACATCTCAAGCTACTTGTTTCCTATGTGAAGGAAATAATCATGTCCCTATCCAATGCCCCATCTATTCCATAGTTCAACAAAGGAAACAAGGTGGAGTGCATCAATAGTTTGTAAACCCTCATGAAGGAACAACTTCTACCAAGAAGGATGAAGGCAAAGTCAAAACTATGCATCATAAGGCCAAATCCAAAGTGATCACAAAGTGTTGCTACTCTTGTCAAGAAGAAGGTCATATCTCTAGTAAATGCCCCAAGAAGAGAGAAAGATTTCCCACCTTTGTGGTGAAGTATGAAGAGCATGAACTAGGAGAACTCCTAGCTTTGGAGAGACCCAAAAAGAAGAAGAAGGACATAAGCCAGTTGCAATGTTATAATTGCAAAGAAATGGGACACCATGCCAGTGATTGCCCAAAAAAGAAGAACCAAGGAAACAAACAATAGGCAATGATACCAAAGGAAAAGAAATATATCAGCCAAGTGAAGTGTTTCAAATGCAAAGATCTAGGACATTATGCAGACAAGTGTACAAAGAAGCTTCATCAAAATCCCAAGCAAGCCAAGATGTAATCTAGTTGGAAAAATTTTAAGGGTGGTAGTACCCTAGTTGCTTTGAGCCAACTTGTAACCCCTAGCCTCCCAAAATCTCGGGACGAGATTTATTTTAAGGGTGGTAGCCTGTCACATCCCAAGCTTTTCCAAATCTTATAATGTGAAAAATAAATAAACAAAATAAATAATTGTTGAAATTTAGGGTGAAAAGAAACTTTTGTTTCTAAATGGAAACTTAAAATCCCATCTTGAACAAACTTTGGCTAATGTTTGAATCCAACTAAATTCAAATAAAGTAGAATGCTTTCCTCTTAAAATGCATCTTGAAATTTAAACACTTGGAGAATAAACCAAAACCCTAAACCCTAATGGAATAAAATCATTTCCAAGATATCTCTAAGACTATGGATTTGATCCATATAAAAATTGGTCAAACAAACATTTCAAAATGATCAAGAATGACAAAGGGAAATATTATAAAACCATAGAAATTGGGTTCACTTAACTTGGAGCCATAGATAAAATCTTATGAATATAGTAAGATAAGGAAATTGAGTTTCCAAACCTAATAAAGAACTTATCTAAAATCCATACCAAATGGTGAGCAAATAATCCTAAAAGGATTTAAAAAGATAAACAAACAATAAATAAAGTTATAATAGCTGGAATCACTATTTTTGGATCTTTAAATAAAAAGATATGGTTTTGATAAGCATAGGTAGAAATATAAATAAGGATTATTTTAAAGAGCCAAATTAAATCTTGGCCAAGAAAATGAAATAAAATATTTCTATTTGTTAAAAAGAATAAAGGTTTATTTAAATAAAATAATAAGGATTTATTAATATCCAATTTTATTTAAGTAAAGGTTGTTCCCTTTCAAATAAACATTAAAAACTTATTAAAGTGTTTTAAATAAAATTCCAAAGTGTTTAGTAATTTCAAATAAAACCTACTGAAAAGGTTTTGGAAAAATTTAGAAAGTCAAATAGAGTTTTAAACATATTTAGATCCTTTTTTTAAAGACTAAAGTCTATTTATTTATTTTAAATAAATAATAAACCCTAAAAATAATTGTTCTATTTTGGACATTGAAATATGTTGATAAACAGAATTAAAATTCACCCAAAAGTTTGGTGGAGATTTGAATTCAAATGGAGATTGAATAGTATTATTAAATCTTATTTAATTAAAACTAGAACCTATTTTAAATAATTAAAAGACCCTAAAAAGAATAAATATATTATTCTAAATTTGACTTTGGACTGTGTTATTAATCAGTACTATAATTTACACAAAGTTGGGTTGAAGTTTGAAATCAAATTGATGTTTGGAAAGTTTAAACAAAATCAAAACAGAAATTAGAAATGGAAAAAGAAAAACAAACCAGTACAAAAAAAAGAAATGGAGCAGCCTAACCCTGCTAGCCCATTAAAGCCCAGCAGCCCATCTCTCCACCCCCCGGAGCGAACCGTTTTTCACCCGCAAATAGACCCACACAGACAACACACCTCGAGAGCCCCCAGGCTGCCCTGGTTTGCGCTTAGACCACGCTCTGCTCCGACGAGCTCGCAATCGAATTCCGGCCACCACCATCAGCCCCACTGGCGCATGAGCACACGATCTTGCTCGCCAACATCCCCTGCACCTCCCGGTACCTTCCTCTCGCTCGCGCTCTCCCTGCAAGCTCGGCAACGTCTCCGCCAGAGCCGCGCCACCGTCTGCCGTCATTCTGATGACCTCTCCCTGTAAGTTCCGTCCTCCCCTCCCTCTCTAGATGACGCACGCATGGTCGCCAAACTCTTCCGCATCTAATGAACCTCTTCGCTCGTCTTCTCGTGACCTGCAGCTCTCGCCAGCGACAACGAACAAAGAAGCCGTCGTCAGACGCAACTCCGACGAGCAATACGCGTCGAACCTGTGCGCCCCTTCGACAAACGCGAGCAAGTTGAGCATCCCCGTGCCACGGAAATCACGGTGAGCCACACCACGTCCCCTCTCGCTTCTCGTATCGCCGGCTCCGCCGCTTACAGACCGCGCCGCCGCCAACCACCATCGCTGCGCCGCCAACCTATGGTCAATCGATTGTGGACCGTTAGATCTTCATGTGATGGCTTGGATAGGTTTTCTAATCGAAGGGGTATGCGCTGATCCGATCCGTGCAATTCAGTTAGATCCAACGCACCACACAGCACGATCCGCACGAACCGTTTTCGACGAATCAGAACAGTCCACGTGTCCAGTGATTTGTTTTAAAAACAGAAACATGTCTATTAGATGTTCCAATTTGAAAAATTCATAACATTCAAACCACACGTCCAAATTTTGCAAATTTTATATCAATGGAATCAGCAAGACAAGTACTTTCTGACCATGCACTTTGTTTATTAAAATGCTTCTGCTAAATTGATTGTTTGTGTAGAAACTTGTGTATGCATGTTTAGAATATAAAAATTCTTCTAAAATGATTTTTGAGATAAAACCTTTGGCAAATGTATTGTTTTAAATCTACTGACCTTAGAAACCAACTCATGGATTTGAAAATGTATTTGGTAAATCTAAAGAGTAAATCTTTGATTTAAAGCATATCTAGTCAAATAAAAATAATGTGTATTTACAAAAAAATGCTTTTGGAGATAAACCTTTTGGAAATGTTTTGATTTAAACTCGCTGACCCTAAACACAAAGATTTATGTTTTGAAAACATATTTTGATGAACCCTATAGATTGTTGCCTTATTAAAAGCATTTCTCAACCACATAAAATAATACTTTGGTTTAAAAATGGTTTATAGGTAGAGTCTTTTGCAAATAGTTTTGCCACTTTATAAAATGACCAATAAGTGTTTTAGAATGTTTATAACCTATTATAAACCACTTTTGTAAATAAAACCAAGTTTGGCATGCTTGCATGCATTGTTTTGTTTCTATTATTTTATGTGATGTTGCTTGAATGGTAGATTGAAATATTGCTTGCTTGATTGAATTGTAGTGATTTGAAGAGTGTGAACATTGCAAAGATCAAGGAGTGAACTTATATTCTCTACCAAAAATGCAAGTGATGCGTCATACATTTGTCCCATTATTTTCACTATGCATTAGTGATATTGCTAAGTAGGAGTTGCATGGAATTTTGCTAAGTGGAAACTATGCCATTGTTGGAAATCCTAGTAGATGAAACCTTAGTAGAATTCTCCTAAGTTAAGATTCCTACTACTATCATGCTTAGCTTAGCTAGTAGAAAACAAGGGTGAAATATATTCATACTATGGAATATTTCTAAGTCAAGGACTTGTGTTTTGTTTAATAAAACAACTAAGTGAATGAATCACCTGGGTGGAATGGAAGGAATGGTTTGTGTTGAGTGGTTCACAAGGCCCATTTCTATGGTTTACCTTGTGTATCTCACTTGTGGTTGGCCACCCAGGAACAAAGAGATTTGAGATGTCAAATGTTGAGAAGTTTCAAGTGCAGTCACTTGGCATTATGGGATCTGCCTGGATCATATAGGTTGCAATAACTTAGCCAAATGGACAGTTGGTGGTAGGGGAATGATAGGTTGGAACACGTCCATTCTGGTCTAAGGGAAGGCTTCTGAAAGATCTTGTCTTGGTGAAACCAAGTCTTGTGGGGAAAGTGCACCACCTCTGCAGAGTGAAAAATCTAAGTACTTAGCCATGTCCCTGGAAAAGGACAAGTTGAGCATCAAGACATGGAAGCTATCAAGAATCTCCTCATCCCAATTTCTAATTTAAAAACTTGTGGTTGAACAACGGTTGAAGGGTCACCAATTTCTATTGGGAGATGCCTTGGGTGATTTTGTCAAGCAAAAACTTAGTGTTTTCAAATAATAAGGAAAAAATATTTTGAGCAAAGCAAGCCTAAGCTCCACTTAGCCAAATGCATCTAGATGATAGACTCCACTATCACTTGCCAATACAATTCAAATGTATTGAACCTTGTGGCTGTAACTTATTATGTTGCAGGTTTGTTTGATATTAGTGAAGTATGTTGAAATAGGATTACAAGTCTACAACCAACATGTCTGCCTGTGGCACTTTGAAGATGAAGGACCCCATGCTATTGTTATATTCTGCTGCATTGTAATGAGATAGCCAAATGAGCTATGTAAGATGTAATAAATTATTTTATTCCTGGTTATAAAGTTGTATTATGACCTTTGTTTCTTGATATTACATCTTAACTTTGGATGCTAGCTATTGATCGAGGGTCTAGCATTGTAAAACATAGGGATCTCTACCTTATTAAAGGTTGGGAACCTTACAACCTAGCTATAAGAGCTTCTTGATGAACTATAATATGCAAGGCATGAAGAAGTCTCTCCCCGAGCTTCTGTCAATGCTTAAAACTACAGAAGTGGAGATCAAAAAGGAACATCAAGTGTTGATGATCCATAGGAATACTGGTTTCAAGAAAGACAAGAAGGGAAAACAGAAGGGAAGTAAGGGCGGCAAGCCAGTTGTCGTGCCTGAAAAGAAACCCCGAGTTGGACCTAAGTCTGATACCGAGTGCTACTATTGTAAGGGGACTTGCCACTGGAAGCGCAACTTCCCCAAGTATTTGGCAGACAAGAAGGCCGGCAAGGCAAACAAAGGTATATATGATATACATGTTATTGATGTGTACTTGACTAGTGCTCTCAGTAGCACCTGGGTATTTGATACCGGTTCAGTTTCTAATATTTGTAACTCGAATCAGGGGCTGCAGAACAAGCGACCGCTAGCAAGGGGTGAGGTCAAGATGCGTGTCGGAAATGGATCAAGCATTGATGTGATCGCCGTCGGAACGCTGCCTCTCCATTTGCCGTCGGGATTAGTTATAAACTTGAATAATTATTATCTGGTGCCTTCACTGAGCATGAACATTGTATCTGGATCATGTTTGATCCGAAGTGGTTATTCATTTAAATCTAAGAACAATGTTTGTTCCATTTATATTAATTAAATCTTTTATGGTCATGCACCGATGATGAATGGTTTATTTCTATTAGATCTCGATGATAATGTTACACATATTCATAATGTTGATGCTAAAAGGATTAAACTTAATGATGATATATCTACATATATGTGGCACTGCCGTCTAGATCATATTGGCGTTAAATGCATGAAGAAGATCCATTCGGATGGACTTTTGGAATCACTTGATTTTGAATCATTTGATACATGTGAGCCATGCCTTATGGGCAAGATGACTAGAACACCGTTTTCCGGTTCAATGGAACGGGCGACAGATTTATTGGAAATCATACATTCTGATGTATGTGGTCCAATGAGTGTGTCGGCGCGAGGTGGATATCGTTATTTTGTTACTTTCACGAATGACTTGAGTAGATACGGTTATATACACTTGATGAAACACAAGTCTGAAACATTTGAAAAGTTCAAACAATTTCAGAATGAAGTGGAAAATCATCATAATAGAAAGATCAAATTTCTACGGTCCGACCGTGGAGGTGAGTATCTAAGTTACGATTTTAGCACTCACATGAAAGAGTGTGGAATTGTTTCACAACTCACACCTGCCGGAACACCACAGAGAAATGGTGTGTAGGAACGTCGTAATCGTACTTTATTAGATATGGTTCGATCTATGATGTCTCTGACGGACTTGCCGTTGTCATTTTGGGGTTATGCACTAGAAACTGCTGCATTCACTTTAAATTTGGCACCATCTAAATCCGTTGAAAGACACCGTATGAATTATGGTTTGGAAACAAACCTAAGCTATCATTTCTTAAAGTTTGGGGATGCGATGTTTATGTGAAGAAACTTCAACCGGATAAACTCGAACCCATAGCGGAAAAATGCGTCTTCATAGGATACCCTAAGGAAACTATTGGGTATTCTTTCTATCACAGATCCGAGGGCAATGTTTTTGTTTCCAGGAATGGATCCTTTCTAGAGAAAGAGTTTCTCGCGAAAGGTGTGAGTAGTCGGAAGGTAGAACTCGAAGAGGTTATTGAACCTTCTCTTCAAAGTACGGCATGTAGCGCAGCGCTGGAAGTCGTTCCGGAGTTGGCTTCACCTGTTGAAGAGGGAACTAATGATAATGATCATGAAACTCCAAAAGAGAGTACTACCGAAGCTCGTAGGTCTAGCAGGACGCGTGCAGCTCCCGAGCTATACGGAAAATCCTGTCATGAATTTCATGGTTGATGAAAATGATGACCCTACGACGTATGTAGAAGCAATGATGAGCCCGGATTCCAACAAATGATTAGAAGCCATGAAATCCGAGATGTAATCCATGTATGAAAATCAAGTTTGGAACTTGGTGGACTTACCTCACGACCGAAAGGCCGTGGATAACAAAAGGATTTTCAAAAGAAAAACTGATGCTGATGGTAATGTGACCGTCTATAAAGCTCGACTTGTCGCAAAGGGGTTTCGACAAATTCAAGGAGTTGACTACGATGAGACATTTTCTCCCGTAGCGATGCTAAAGTCAGTTAGGATTATGTTATCAATTGCTGCATATTTCGATTATGACATATGGCAGATGGATGTCAAAACTGCGTTTCTCAATGGTAATATTGAAGAAGAGTTGTATATGATACAACCAAAGGGTTTTGTCGATCCTAAGGATGCTAACAAGGTGTGCAAGCTTCAGCGATCCATCTATGGATTGAAGCAAGCATCATGAAGTTGGAATCTCTGCTTTGATGAGGTGATAAAAGAGTTTGGATTTGTCCAAACTTATGGAGAAGCTTGTATTTACAAGAAAGTGAGTGGGAGTAATGTGGCCTTTCTGATATTATATATGGATGACATATTGTTGATCGGAAATGATATAGATCCTTTAAACAGTGTTAAAAGTTATCTAAACAGCAAATTTTCAATGAAGGACCTAGGTGAAGCGTCATACATATTAGGCATAAAGATCTATAGAGATAGATCTAGGCGCCTAATAGGGCTATCACAAAGTACATACCTTGATAAGATTTTAAAGAAGTTTAAAATGGAAGATAGTAAGAAGGGGTTCTTACCTATGACACAAGGCACGACATTGAGTAAGACTCAAAGTCCGACTACAGCGGAAGAAAGAGAGATAATGGACAAAGTCCCCTATGCTTCAGCCATAGGCTCTATAATGTATGCCATGCTATGTACAGGACTGGATGTGGCACATGCTATTAGTTTGACTAGTAGGTACCAATCGGATCCAGGTTTCTTCAAACTCCATAAAGCTGAAGCAGAAAACCAACTTGATCGAAAGATTAAGAGGCTTAGGTATGATCGTGGTGGAGAGTATTTTTCCAACGAGTTTGCCTCCTTTTGTGCGGAACATGGTATAATCCATGAGAGTATTCCTCCCTACTCACCCCAGTCAAACAGGGTAGCCGAAAAAAAGAACCGCACTCTAACAGATTTAGTTAACGCCATCTTAGACACATCGGGTCTCTCCGAGGAATGGTGGGGGGAGGCATTACTGACCGCATGTCATGTCCTAAACCGAGTTCCCACAAAGAACAAAGAAATTAATCCATTTGAAGAATGGGAGAAGAAAAGGTTAAATCTCTCTTATCTACGAACTTGGGGTTGTTTGGAAAAAGTTCATGTGCCAGTCCCCAAGAAGCGCAAGCTTGGACCAAAAATGGTGGACTGTGTATTTCTGGGATATGCTTTTTGTAGCATTGGCTATCGATTCTTGGTAGTAAAATCCGGAGTACTAGACATGCATGTTGGTAAAATCATGGAGGCGAATGATGCAACTTTCTTTGAGGATATCTTTCCCATGAAGGATATGCCTAACTCATCAAGTCAGGAATTAGATACAATTTCTGAACCAATAATTCTAGTCGAACACCTAGAAAATACTGAGGAGGAGGATAACGAAATTCCTAAAAGGAGCAAGAGACAGAGGACTGCAAAGTCTTTTGGTGATGATTTCATTGTATACCTCGTGGATGATACTCCCACTTCTATTTCAGAAGCCTATGCATATCCTGATGTTGACTACTAGAAGGAAGCCGTCCGTAGTGAGATGGACTCCATTTTAGCTAATGAAACATGGGAGATAACTAATCGGCCTTATGGGTGCAAACCTGTAGGATGTAAATGGGTGTTTAAGAAAAAACTAAGGCCTGATGGTACTATTTAAGAGTACAAGTCAAGGCTTGTGCCCAAGGGTTATACCCAAAAGGAAGGTGAAGACTTCTTTGACACTTACTCACATGTAGCAAGGTTGACCACCATTCGAGTACAACTTTCTCTGGCTGCCTCACATTGTCTTCTCGTTCATCAAATGGACGTTAATACGACTTTCCTAAATGGAGAGTTGGATGAGGAAATTTATATGGATGAACTAGATGGTTTTGTAGTAATGGTCAATAAAGAAAAGTGTGCAAGATGATGAAGTCTTTATATGGTCTTAAACAAGCACCTAAGAAGTGTCACTAAAATTTGATAAAACCTTAACCGCTGCAGGCTTTTGTGTAAACAAAGCTGACAAGTGCCATGTTGGGGGTGAAGGAGTTATTCTATGTTTGTATGTTGATGGCATACTGATCTTTGGGACCAACCTTACTGTAATTGAGGAGGTCAAGGATTTCTTATCTCGGTCTTTTGAGATGAAGGATATAGGAGTAGCTGATGTTATCTTGAACATCAAATTGTTGAGAGATGATGATAGTGGGATCACACTACTTCAGTCTCACTATGTGGACAAGATTTTGAGTCGCTTTGGGTCGCTTTATTTTATCGCATTGGAAAAGACTATCCATATCCTATGTACCTAACCCTTCTAATTGGCTCGCTTATGTACTTGGCTAGCTCTATAAGGCCTGACATCACCTTTGCTGTTAGCAATCTCAGTCGATTTTTTTCAAATCCTGGAGATGATCATTGGCAAGCTCTTGAAAGAGTCATGCGCTATCTAAAAGGCACTGCAATCTATGGCATTCACTATACTGGGTATCCGAGGGTACTAGAGGGTTATAGTGATTCAAATTGGATATCTGATGCTGATGAGATAAAGGCCACGAGTGGATATGTGTTTACACTTGGTGGTGGCGCTATTTCTTGGAAGTCTTGCAAGCAGACCATCTTAACAAGGTCAACTATGGAAGCAGAACTCACAGCACTAGACACGGGCACTGTTGAAGCAGAGTGGCTTCGTGAACTCTTGATGGACTTACATATGGTTGAAAAACCTATACCCGCAATTCCAATGAATTGTGATAATCAAACTGTGATTGTTAAGGTGAACAGTTCTAAGGATAATATGAAGTCCTCAAGACATGTGAAGAGGAGACTAAAATCTGTCAGGAAAATGAGAAACTCCGGAGTTATTGCATTGTATTATATCCAAACATCTAAGAACCTGGTAGATCCCTTCACAAAGGGACTATCACACATGTGATAGAAAATGCATCAAAGGAGATGGGTATGAGACCCACACTATATGTTTTCCGAAGAGGCAAACCAATCTATGTGATCCGAGATCCCGTGAATTAGAATTGGGAGACAAGATGTTGGTAGACTAAGAGAAAAGTATCCCTACTTTAATGAACACCACTCCGTGAAGATGCAATACTTTCCTATTTTGCACGGCAGGTTGATTTTTATCTTAATGTGTTCTAAATGGCTTAATCTTAAGCAGAGATGTTGTCCTGCAGAACATCTTTTCAAGAACACACCTATATGAGTCTGTCTGTCAAACGTCGCAGTCTATGAGAGTTGGGTGCTCTATAAAAAACTCATGAAAGGCCATGGAGTATGACGCATAAGCTCCACCCGCGGGGAAGTCCCATGGTAGGCCAGTATCGGTAAAGGCTTCATGTGAAGCTAGGTTGCAGCAAACTTGCAGATCAAGGAATAGTCCGATGTACAAGTCACAGCCTAGTGTAGCATAGAATTCTTGGTGGAAGTTCAACTTAATAGTCTCCACTGTAGTACTGGTATATAAACAGTGTTTTTGGAACCAATAGCAAATTACATGTGCCTCTAGGATCTGGTGGGCGATTGTTGGAATTTTGGCCTAAATAGCCCAGCCCATTTTCCATTCCAATAATTCCTGAAAATCCTAGAGGCCCTTGTGGCCCATTCATGCATGGCAAGATGTGGGGCAAATGTTTAGTCCCACATTGCTAGTTGAAGGAGGTTTGCACCAGCTTATAAGGGAGGCTCTCCTACCACTTGGTAAAAGGATGAGAAGGAGAAGGAGAGAATCCCACACGCGCGCTCCTCCTCCGCCGCCCGCCTCGCCTCGCCTCGCCTCGCCTCGTCACGCGCGTCGTGGGTTGCGGGAATTTCACCGAGCTGAGTCCTTTTTTGCCACGTATGACTGGTATATGAATGGGCATGCAGAATTTGAATAGTCTGCTAATGGGTTTTAAATACAAACTCAGTGGAGGTTTAATTCGAACATAATGGAGGATGTTTGGCTTCGATCACTGCCTGTTCGTTTCCTCTTCCAATGCCGCCTGTTCGCCTGTCTACCTGTGCCTATAAGAGCGGAAGGTCGCTCCTTTCCTCAGACACATAGTAAGAACCACCGCCTACAAGTTCCAGAGCACTAAGCTGCCACCAGTTCTTCCCCATCCCGTCTTGCGGCATACACCGCGAGCCGGGACAGTAGGCCTCCGAAACCCCGCCTCTTCGAGTCCTGTACGAGAGAAGGGCGATAAGGTTTTTGGGGAGCGCTATCGGCGCGACTACTGGCTTCATCACAGACACCTTCACTGACACTGAAGATATCTTCCCCAACAACAATTTCTTCCCTGCCATTGAGAACCTCTTCCTCGACGCATTGGGTGACAACTCCAACTCCGGCACAATGCTGTATGTTTTCTTTCTTCATCTTGTTCAGATTATTTCGATCTATCTGCAACTCTCTACACACTTTCTGCCAGATTACTTGGCTAGTTTAATTTTGATCATTCTAGTCATGTTTTACCTGCTATTTATTTCACATAAATCACTTGGTAAATTGCTCATATTTCCAACAGAAAACAACGGTCTCTTGTTCATGGAACAAGTGGATTATTTACCTTACATACTTTTCTTAAAGCAGTTGTCTGTTGCTTGCAACTTAATACTAGAGGGGGTTCGGATGATAACCTGAAGGTGGACTTCTAGTCATAGATGTAGTTGGATGGCGGTCTATGTATCTTGTTGTATTTCCCAATCGAATAGTATAGGATATTTTTGACTAGTATTGCATTGTTATGCCTTGCTCAGTTCCTGTCAATTGCCCTGCTGTAATTTGTTTATCCTTCATGCCATGTTGTTTATCTAAGGAGAGCACCTCTAGTGAACTATGGAACCCTGTCCAATCTTTACCATTGATACATCTTCCACTTTTACTTGTTTACTTGCTGCAAACCATTACCTTCCACACCATATGTTTAATCCTTTGGTACAACAAACCGGTGAGCTTGACAACCTCACTGTTTTGTTGGGGCAAAGTCTTGAGTTTGTGTTGTGTGGGTTTCCACGTTGCTTGCAACACCTTTGAGACGTTTTATTCCTTCTACTGGTTCGATAACCTCGGTTTCTTACTGAGGGAAAACATGCTGATGTGCTCATCACACCTTCCTCTTAGGGTTTCCAACGAAGCGTCCCACGACAGTGCTGGGCTCCATCAAGCTCTTTCTGGCGCTGTTGCCGGGGAGGCTAAGTACGTCTTCACAAGGGGAGTCCTTCACTTCCTTTCTCTTTAATTTGTTTTTAGTTTGCTTAGTTTATTTCGCTTGGTTTTGTTTTCCTCTTTTAAAAAAAACGAAAAAAAATAGTCTAGTTTGGTTTGCTTTCTTTATTCAAAAACACAAAAAAATTAGTTCCTACTCTAGTTGCTGGTCTGTTGTTGCCTTGCTTTGTCATGCTTTCTATCAATGGATTGTTTCTTTGAAACTTGTTCTTATTGGCAAGGTGGTTTCAAGGAAGAACAAAAGTATTATTATAAGGAACACCGTTTGTCACAAAAAGGGAAACACTTATGGGAACAAATTGATAAGTTGAATACTATTGCTAGAGACGTGTATTGCTTTGTTAAATCTTGTTGCTGTAGGAGGTATAAACACCTTCCTTTTCAGTTACCATATCTTCTTATGTTAAAGGAAATTATGACTTTTATGATGTGGAACAAATTGAAGAATTTATTGCTTTCAAGGGTGCATTTTAACTTGCTTGTTTTCTTGGAAATACATATGATGCACCTATGAACATGAGGTTTATGAGATACTTAAATTTTGCGTTGATAATTACAAGGAAGAAAATGGCTACATTCTTGAATATTTTAATAGGTGCTTTCCACAAATGGAAGAGACTAATGCCTTGCAGTAGCCTATGGAAGAAGAAATTGCTGAAACAGAAAGCTCATTAGATGAAAAAGAGTAGGAGAGTGATGGTCAAGAGGAGGAAGAATGGATATGCCCATGTCTACCTTCTAATGAGAGTAACTCTTCACCTCTTACATTATTTTATTGTCACCCATGCTTACAATAGGAGGATGAATGTTATGTTCCTATGGATCCTTTTGAAATATCTACTTTGGGTAAAACCTGTGAAGGTTTTAATCCCACTATTTTTGAGCTTGATAGAAATTATGTGTTTGTAGATCATGAAAAACATGCTTTATATGATATCTATATTGTTTAGTTTATTCATGATTTTACTAAAAATTATTATGAGATAGGAAAGTATGGTTGTAGAATTTTTCATGGTACTGAAACACCTCTCTATGTGCTGAAAGTTTTGAAGTTACTCTTGTTTCATCTTCCTATGCCTGTCACTTTGTTATTTGTGAATTTATTTTCTTACAAGATTCCCATGAATAGGAAGTGGGTTAGACTTAAATGTGTTTTGAATTGGGTCCTTGATGCTCTCTTTTACTTCAATTCATATTTCTTATGTGAGCATCTTCTCAAGCTATCAAGCCTAACTTAAAGGCGTTAAAGAAAATTACTTGTTGGGAGATAACCCAAGAGTTTCCTTTAGTCTTGGAAGTTATTACTTCAGTAATAACCTCTCCTTATCCTTTTTGTTTGCTTTTTGTGCCAAGAATGACCTCTAATGCGAGGGAAGTAAGATTTGGGGAGTTGTTGTCCCAAAACAGATTTCTGTCCTCCACCAAAAACATTCGTGACGAGTCTCTGTAACTCGGATTGATCTCAAAATTTACTAATAAATCCCCCAGTATGTTATCTAACTTTCGTTAATTCAAAACTTTTTGATTTGAGGAACAGAAGATTTTCGAAAAAAATAGCTTTCTACCTGCTCGTCTGTTTTGATAGATTTCTGCCATTATTTGCCTTTGCTTGTTATTGATTCCTTTTTGAGTTCTCTTTTGGGGAATTGAGATTTTTGAAGAATTTACTATAGTAGCTTGTGTTTTTAGTGAAAAGTCTTGTTGTTCGAAAGATTTTCCTAAGGTCTAATCTCTTTTGAATAAGCTAATGTTACTAATGAAGATTGTGTGAAGTTTTGTATGAAGGAAAATTTTTAGGTGTAGAGAGAGAATGATGTAATGAGATGAAGAATGGACAAAAGCTCAAGCTTGGGAATTCCACCATGGTGTCACCCCAAGAAATATCTACAAGCGTCAAAGCTTGGGATTCCCAAGGCATCCCCTTCTTCATCAATAAAAAGTGCAGGTCTGTCTAGACACTTCGTTTTTATTGTTTCATGCATAGTTGTGTTGTTCTTGGAGCGTCTTAGTTTTCATTTTCTTTGCTTAGGTTGTTTATTTTGCTTGAATAAAGTAGTTTGGACCCCCGTTCTCGCTGTGTTGTTTTGCAAATAAGTTGCTTGGTGTTGGAAAGGAGTAGGAAGTTCCTACTTGAAAGTGCAAGAGGAGCTTGCATTGACTGTGACATAGACTTTAGCATGACATTCTAAGTGTTGTTTTAACCTTATGCTTACTGATTATTGCTGTAGCATGTCTTGTTCCAAACAATTGGGATTGCTTATTGTGCCTTGAAGAAATTATGCGTTGTTTTAGCATGCAAAAGCATAGTATTTTGGTATTCTCCTTTGATGCTTTATTTGGGTTGACTTGGCACATGCTGACACCATGTTATGAGTATGACAAGTCACCATAGCCTCTATGATCATTTTTTACTTGACTTGTAGTACCACTCTATGCTTTGATTAGTAATGCTTTGCTGCTCTGCATGATTATGGCCATTATGCTCTCTTAGTTGGCTGCTCCCAGTCTTTTGCTAGCCTCCACTTGTGTGAGTAAGCTCTACTCATGCTTCTAGCTCCCAAGAAACCAAGTTATTCCAAAGTGTCCACTATAAACTCCTATTCATGGTGTGTTACACCATTCCAAGTATATTATTGTTTTCAGCTATCTTCCAATTAAAAACTATTTTGTTATGTGAAAACTTAGTGATTAAAGCCCTCACAAACTTGATGGCACACTTTACATTATTTTCCCCTAATAAACTTGAATGATTGTGTCTTATATGTTGTATATGCTTGCACTTATACGTTGGAATTAGCAGAACCATGCTGTCATGGGGAACGTTTTCAACATTACACTTGTACTTTGTACTCAGTTGATATCATGCTCTTTTTTCTATGTCACTTGTGTGAAATAAATAGGAACTTGTAAGTCCATGGAGTTTGTATCTTGTGTTAGAGAAACGCCTGGGCCGCTAGCCTAAGCCATGCCTAATCATGGTGGAAACTTGCAGCACCACCATAGTGAGCTATCTATGAAGCATCCTCAATAAAAAGCTATGCATATAGTAAATAAAAAGATCGTTGAGATGCTCATTGTCTGCTTGCCTTGTCATTTTGGTTATGGGATAGCTCCTGTACCATGTGCAAGTGGTACCCTATTGGAGGTTCTCTATGATATGCAAATACTTACAATGGCAAGAACTTACAGGTGACTGAAGTTGAGTAGCATGATGTGTGGCCCTCGTATTCAAGGGACTTGAAATTGCCAACTTATACTTTGTCAAGCATATACTCCATAGTTTGTTCACATTAACCTTAATCACTTAAAGATGCTTATGATAGGAGCAACGAGGGCTGAAAGCTAACAAGTACCATAATTTTTGGAAGCTCTTTTTGAAACTTGAAATCCCTGCTTCCCTTTACAAAGGGCCTTTCTTGCACCGTTATTTGAGTCTCCACCTTCTACCTTTAGGCACCATTAAGAGAGCATAGTTGTCATTCTGTGTGCAGTGTCCCAAAACTTATTGATTGATGCATATTGTGATATTATTTGTTATTGTGCTATTTGTTTCTAGTCACCCTTGTGAAATTTGAAGGTGTCCTATGTATCTATTTGCTACTCTATGAGGAACAAGCTGATTGCCACTATGCTATGTTTTCTGTATGTGAACCAAACAAACATTTTTCAATGCATGTTATTCATGATCTTTGTTGTAGCCTTTCTTGTTGCATGCATAGTTACTTTTTCTTACTGTTAGAACTCCATCTTTCATGCACATGTTTAGAGTTCTTTGATCCCAGCTTTCAATGCTTGCAAATGGTTTGATCTTTATTGTGAAGGTGCATGTCACCTCAAAAATTATTATTTTTATCACTTACCTACTCGAGGACGAGTAGGAGTTAAGCTTGGGGATGCTTGATACGTCGGAAACGTATCTATAATTTTTGATGATCCATGCTTGTTTAGTATCTACTTTGCTTTGCTTTGCCTACAATTTGAGGTGTTTTTATATCTTTTCTGGAACTAACCTATTAACAAGTTGCCACAGAGCCAGTTGCCTGTTTTCTTCTATTTTTTGGTTCTAGAAGAAAGGCAGAAACTCAATATTCTCGGAATTGGATGGGACAAAATCCAAAGTCAATATCTTTCCGTGGGGAACACGAAGTCCAGAGGAGAGACGGAGGAGGGCCTCGAGGGGGCCACACCCCCTGGCTGCGTGGGTGGGCCCACCCCACGCCTGGGGGGGTGCAGCCGCCTCGGGCATCCCCTCGGCCTCCCTCTTCGCCTATAAGAAGCCCCTGATGCAGAAACCCTAAGTACCCGGTCAATATTCCACGAAACCTTCTGTAGCCACCACCATCGTCCCTAGATCGGGGGGATCTAAACTTCTTCCCAGCACCCTGCTGGAGGGGAGATCATCCCGGAGGCCTTCTCTCCGGTATGATGCGTGAGTAGTTCCACCTTTGACTATGGCTCCATTTAGTAGCTAGATGGTTGTATCTCCTCCTTTGGGATTTCATGTGTAGATCTTGTGAGCTCCGTTCATGATCAAGATCTAATCTATTTGTAATCATGTATGTTGTGTTTTCGGGGATCCGATGGATATTGAGATTATTATGTCAAATTGATTAATGGTTTTGTCTTTATGATTCTATCATGTCTGTGTTGTTGGTGATCATGCATGCTCTCCGTTGTTAGTGTCTATAGTGACTCCAAGAGGGGGTATTTATGCTCGATAGTGGGTTCATGCCTCTAGTTTCGAAGGGAAGTGACAGAAATCTCTTCGGTTGTAGATGTGATGTTGCCACTAGGGAGAAAACAATGGTCTCTTCTTCATGGAACAAGTGGATTGTTTAGCTTTCACACTTTGCTTAAAGCAGTTGTCTGTTGCTTGAAACTTAATACTGGAGGGGGTTCGGATGATAACCTGAAGGTGGACTTCTAGTCATACATGCATTTGGATGGTGGTCTATTTATCTTATTGTATTTCCCAATCGAATCTCATAGGATATTTTTGACTAGTATTGCATTGTTATGCCTTGCTCCTTTCCTGTCAATTGCCCTGCTGTAATTTGTTTACCCTTCATGCCATGTTGTTTATCTAAGGAGAGCACCTCTAGTGAACTATGTACCCTGGTCCAATCTTTACCATTGATACATCTTACACATTTACTTGTTTACTTGTTGCAAACCATTACCTTCACACCATACGTTTAATCCTTTGTTACAGCAAACCGGTGAGCTTGACAACCTCACTTTTTCTTTTGGGCAAAGTCTTGAGTTTGTGTTGTGCATGTTTCCATGTTGCTTGCAACACCTTTGAGACGTTTCCTTCCTCCTAGTGGTTCGATAACCTCGGTTTCTTACTGAGGGAAAACTTGTTGTTGTGCTCATCACACCTTCCTCTTGGGGTTTCCAACGAAGCGTTCCACGACATTGCTGGGCGCCATCAGCGACGGTATCGTGTTTGCCAGCGACGCTGGGAACGCTCCGGTGTGGTGGTCGTTAGAGTGGAGAAGCCACTACGTCTTGCTAAACAAGGGACTTGTGTCTTCGGCCACAATGATACCTGGTGAGGATGCTGTAGTGGAAGGCCATATTGATGGGAGATGCGGGATAAGGTGCCTTTTATATGTATCAATGGCACCGGTGGTATATTCGAATCTTTTGAATTGCGCGTGGTGCCGGTGTAGTTCAAAGAAAACTCGCCAATGTAATGCAAAATTTGTTGATCTTTAGCCGCCAAAAAAAAATTGGTGATATCTACTCTATTGCTACACTTGCTAGTAGCCAAGCTAGAAGAAGTGCATCGACTGTGATGGGAGGTATGAATGCACCAACAGCCTTTACCACGTGCAGAATCCCTAGTCCGTAATGCAAAAAAGAAAGTATGCGCATTTCCGAGCACAACCTCTGCTTCAAGCACTCCGTACTCTAGTTATACTCCCCATTTCGAAAAAAATAGGAGTACTAGTATACTAGATGCATTCTGGTTTATTTAGGAAAATACATAGATCAAGAAAATAATTTGACAGTAAATTTGGTTAACTATACCTCTCGGGATGGAAGTGATAGTAATAACTAACTACAGAGTATAGTACAGTACGAAAGATGATCACACCAAATTTGGCTCTCGCAACATTATGGCTGGTGATGCATGTGAAGTTCACCAATCAACCAAATACTTTACCAGCAAGTACACGATCATAACTTCATACTACTAAATAAAGGTTTTTCAATTTACTGGGCCCATTTTGTAATCTATATTTTCAGATCATGAACTACTCTCTCCGCTCATGCTTCATGCTTCAGCTTTGCCAGCTCGGCCAAGAGTTTGTCCTTCTGGTCCTCGAGGTACTGGATCCGTTCGAAGCTGAGGCCTAGCATCTCTACCATGTTGATGTTCCGCCGCTTTAGCTTGTCACGCTCAATCAAGTATTCAATGGCGATATTCATGAGGAGGCTAAGCCCGACCTTGTCAGCGGAGAGTTTGGAGTAAAGTCTAATGCATTCCTTAACGAGGGCGCATATATCCGCTTTCATGGCGCAGAAATCGCCCATCACCTTTTTCACCATAAACTCGATCTCAAAGACAATATTCTGTCAGAAGTGTATCCAGAGAACTATCAAGGAAGAGGGACAAGAAATCAGAATTTTTGACCTCGCGGCTGTACCGATCGGCCTCCATCGGCGATAGTGAAGATCATTCTGCAGGCAGGAGTGCCGTGGGAATGCGAAGACTGTCCGATCTAATAGAACATTGAGAAATAATGTACTAGTAGTAGGGAAAATGGGCGAATCAAGAAACAGTCAAAGACATCGAAAGTTTCCCAAGCACGGAGATTTACCTGAAGGTATCGCCGTCCATCGGTGACTGTGAAGATGTTTCTGCAGGCAGGAGTTCTGAGGGAATTCAAAGACCCCCCGACCTAAAAACCATTGAGGAAGAATGTGCTAGTAGGTAAATGGATGAATCAAGAAAAGTTCAAAGACGCGGAAAGTTGTGCATGCACGGAGATTTACCTAAAGGTATCTGTCCCTAGATGCGGAGGCTTTGAAAGAACCTTGAGTTGAAGACCTCTCGCCTGCAGCCGAGGGATTCTCCTGGGACCCATTGATCGTAGCAGAATGGCAAGCCGACTTCTTGCCTTCAGCCAGCTTCGCTGTCGTGGCACGTACTCTTCTGTGGCAGGACTTGTTCCTAGTCATGCGGGTGAAGTAGCATAGCAAGAAGGAACGAAAACAGGCAAAGTAAATCTGGCAGAGAAGAACTACAGTTGCGAAGAGAGGAGGAAGAAGGTCCAGTACTAAAAAACCATTTCTACTCAAATACAATACTTAATGTAGTAAGAGACTTGCATGTGAGAATCAGATAATGAAATTATGCCATATCATTTTTATATAAAATTATAATTCTAATAGGTGAAGCTCAAAAAACAATAATAATTTCGAGCCACATCCATAAAGTATCGGATGAGCTCAAAGAATAATTATAAAAAAAATTACAATCACGGGACGACGAGAGGGTAGCTCTAACATGTGGGCACTATCTTATGGACAAGTTTGACTAGATACATTGTGGTGCAATCAACTAGCTTATGGTATAGCAAGTGGGTTCCATTTCAAAGATAGGGTTGGCCATATACATAGGTGATTCCCTAATATTCTTGATATCATGTAAGTACAACATGTCAGTCCACTATAAATATTTGAAAGATATGCTTGTGGCATTCAGATCTATATTCTTTAGACGTTCTTTACAGAAAGGAACAATTTCGTCATCACTGGGAAAATTAAGATTTTTATTTGCTAATAGTTGGATACTCATATTGATAGCATTTTTTACTAAAAATAATATGCACCAATCGACCTTCAAAAAGAGAAATAGTAATTCAAGAGCAATCTATTGCGCTTATTAGTAGCTCGAGTTTGACCTAATTTCGTTAAATTATAAAGATGCACAAACTTAGCAAGAAGTGAACCTGGTGTCAAAACTCTCGGTGGTGGTTTGTGATACATTAAATGCCACCCCTCCCGGATGGTTACCTCGAAAAAATCGTAAACTTTCAAACTAACCTACCATTTTTTGTAGTTAAAATTTTACCTAAATTTGATAAGTCGGCATTAAGGCATTCAAGTGGGAAGAGTTAGCTAGAATGAAGTTTAAAAACTCATAAAATTAAACATAGGAATTGTAAGTGAAACATGTTGGTCCATTTAATATGTCTGGAAGCTTGCCTTGTGGCATTCAGATCCATATTCTTCAGAAATTATTTTGCGAAAAAGAACAATCTTGTCATTACTAGAGAAATTGAGAATGTTCATTCCTAATAGTTGCAAACTCACACTGACGGCATTGTTTACTAGAAGAAGATGCACCCATATTCGTCCGAAATGATATTTAATTCAAGAGCAATCTACCTCACTTATTGGTAGCTCAAGTTTGACCTAATTTTGTTAAATTGTCAAGATGCAAAATCTTAGCAATAAATTAAACCTGTTTTCAAAACTCGCAGTGGTGGTTTGTGATATATTAAATGACCCTCTTATAGTTACCTCCAGAAAAACACAAAACTTACAAAGCGACCTACAATTTGAGTGTAGTTCAAATTTGACCTAATTTCTATAAATTGGCATAAAGTCATTCAAGTTGGCAGAGTTAGCACGGGCGAAGTTTGAAAACTCATGAAACATGGGAATCATAAGTAGTACAACATGTCAGTCCAATATATATGTATGAAAGATTTGCTTGTGGCATATTCAGATACAATATTCTTCGGACATACTTTATAGAAAGGAGAAATCTCGTCATCACTCGGAAAATTGAGAATGTTCTTTCCTAATAGTTGGAAACACACACCAACGACATTGTTTACTAAAATAAAATGCATCCATCTACCTTGGAAAAGCCAATTAATTCAAGAGCAACCTATCGTGCGTACACGTACCTAAAGTTTGACCTAATTTCGTTAAGTTGTCAAGATGAAAAATATTAGGAGGAAGTTGAACCTGTTTCCAAAACTCTCGCTGGTGGTTTGTGATATATTAAATGCCCCCCCCAATGGTTACCTCGAAAAAATTTGTAAAACTTTCAAACTAACCTACAATTTTTTGTAGTTCAAATTTGACCTAAATTTGATAAGTCGGCATTAAGGCATTCAAGTGGGCAGAGTTAGCTAGAACGAAGTTTGAAAAATCATAAAAGTAAACTTAGGATTCATAAGTGAAACATGTTGGTCCACTTAATATGTCTGGAAGCTTGGACTGTGGAATTCAGATCCATATTATTCTTTGGAAATTATTTTGCGAAAAAGAACAATCTTGTCATTGATCGAGAAATTGAGAATGTTCTTTCATGATAGTTTTAAACTCACACTGGCGGCTTTTTTACTAGAAGAAGATGCACCCATCTATGTCCAAAATGATATTTAATTCGAGAGCAATCTACCTCGCTTATTGGTAGCTTAAGTTTGACCTAATTTCGTTAAATTGTCAAGATGAAAAATCTTAGCAATAAATTGAACCTATTTTCAAAACTCTCAGTGGTGGTACCGCCAAAATAATCACAAAACTTTCAAAGAGACATACAATTTCCGTGTAGTTCAAATTTCACCTACTTTTGATAAATCGACATAAAGTCATTCAAGTTGGCAGAGTTAGCACGGACGAAGTTTCAAAACTGATGACGCAACCGGAATCATAAGTAGTACAACATGTCGATCCAATATATATGTATGAAAGCTTCGCTTGTGGCATATTTAGATCCAATATTCTTCAGACGTTCTTTACACAAAATAGCAATCACTTCATCACTCGGAAAATTGAAAATGTTATTTCCTGATAGTTGGAAACTCACACTCACGACATTGTTTACTAAAATAAAATGCACCCATCTACCTTGAAAACGACAATTAATTCAAGAGCAATCTATCGTGCTTACTCGTACCTAAAGTTTGACCTAATTTCATTAAGTTGTCAAGATGAAAAATATTAGCAGGAAGTTGAACCTGTTTTCAAAGCTCTAGGTTTTGGTTCGTGATATATTAATTGAACCCCGCCCCTGATGTTTAACTCAAAAAATCGCAAAACTTTTCAAAGCAACCTACAATTTTCCTTTAGTTCAAGATTGACCTAATTTCGATAAATCGGCATAAAGTGATTCAAGTCGACAGAGTTAGCTAGGCCGAAGTCTGAAAAAATATAAAACATGGGAATGGTAATTACAACATGTCGGTCCAACATAAATATTTGAAAGGTTTTCTTGTGGCATTCAGATCTATATTCTTCAGACTTTCCTTTACGAAAAGGAACAATCCGTCATCACTCAGAAAATTAAGAATGTTCTTTCCTGATAGTTGGATAATCACACTGATGGCATTTTTTACTAAAAATAAGATGCACCCATCCATCTTCGAAAAGAGAATTATAATTCAAGACCAATCTATTGCGCTTACTGGTAACTCAAGTTTGACCTAATTTAGTTAAATTGTCAAGATGAATTTTTCTAGCAAGAAGTTGAAACTGGTGTCAAAACTCTCAATGGTGGTTTGTGATATATTAAATTCCGCCCCCCTAATGGTTACCTCAAAAAATCACAAAAATTTCAAACCAAGCCTACAATTTTCTTGTGTAGTTCAAATTTGACCTAATTTCGATAAGTCAGCGTAAAGTCATTCAAGCGGGCAGAGTTAGCTAGGACGAAGTTTGAAAACTCATAGAATTAAACATAGGAATTGTAAGTGAAACATATTTGTCTACTTAATATGTCTCGAAGCTTTGCTTGTGGCATTCAGATCCATATTCTTTGGACTTCCTTTACGAAAAAGAACAATCTCGTCATTACTCGAGAAACTGAGAATGTTCTTTCCTGATAGTTGGAAACTCGCACCAACGGCATTTTTTACTACAAGAAGATGCACCCATCTATGTCTGAAAAGACATTTAATTCGAGATTAATCTACCTCTCCTAATTGTAGCTCAAGTTTGATCTAATTTCGTTAAATCAGCAAGAAGTCGGTGAAGTGTGCGAAATTAGCTAGGAAGCTTGAAAATGGAATTATTAAAAAACCATGGTCCACTTGTGTGATAATTTAGAGGGTTTCATTTTATTCTAACTATGGTAGGCCATATGAGCGAGGCGCTTGAGTTAAAATGGTCGGTGGAAGTACAAGTTACATCGAGGACCTCGTAAAAAATTAAAATTACATCCCTAGAACTAAGCAATAAAGTGTGTTTTCGCGCTTGCGCATACTAGCATTCATTCATTGTTCTAAAGTCTATCAATATAATCTTCTAGATGCTAAGAATGGATAAGAAGATCGAACATTTAGCAATGTTTGGATTTGCCACTCTTGATCTGTTGGGGATATACTTTCCGGGTATACCCACAGGACTCGCTGACCAGGGTGGCCCACCAATGGGTTAGAGCTTTGCTTCACGCGCGGCCCAGTCAGAGAAAGAGGAGGAGCCAATTCCGACTATGACAAGGCCCAGAAGAGTTACCGACTTAGGCCTGTAGTATTACTTGTAGTCCAAGCTGTACATAGTTACCGACTCTGTAACGTAGCCACATAGGTCTCTCCTGTAACCCCAGATCCCGGTGACTAGTTAAACCGGCCCTATGGGAGCCTTTAGGGCACAACTCAATAGCTACAACCACAACCAACTCGCATAGGCGAACCTCTCTTGTAATCCGATGTAACATCCGGCTTACGCCGATATATTACTGGGTTGCTAGCAGGAGTAGGATATGATCACCTCAGTCAGATCTGAACCTGGGTAAACTTGTGCTCACCGCTCCTGGAACATCTGACATCTCAAACCCCATCCTTCCAATGCCACTAGGACCACCTATGGTGTACTTTTGACAATCCAACGACAGTTGGAGCCCACCGTGGGGCAGGTGACCTTTGGAGCATCGTTCCAGGCGGAATCAGCGCGTGCAGGAATCGGTGAAACAATCGCCATGGGTCGCGTGGTCTACGCCAGTGATGTCCCTCTCGTCCTTCTCGACGAGACTTGGATTACGGCTTCAAAGCCTGTGACGACCTACACGATCATGTCCATCGGCGAGATCGATATCTATCTCGGTTTCGCTGAACCCGCCCAACCCACCCTTGAGGTGATGACCATGGCGGAAGAAAAATCGGGATCTACTTTTTCTGCAGAGGCGGAAGAGTTCAAGATCCGGAAACAATTAAACCCACCCAACCCACTCCTGTAGTGGAAGAAGAGGAAAAAGAAAAATCTGGTTCTGATCTCCCAGATGAGATCAGATACACGGACGAAGAATATATCCTCTACGGATCCATCGTCCAAGATGTCGTAGAAAAAGAACCACCCTTTAAGAACACGATGGAGAAGATGATGAAGCGCCCCTACATCGACTACGAAGCAATCACCAGCATCATGGAGAACTTTGAAATCGAAGAGGCGGAAACCCAGCTGTGCCACTACCTCCAGAACATGAACAAGAAGAAGCACTGTTTCGTGTACCACATAAGCACTGGATCCAACTCTGTCGATGCTAGGGCTGGTAGCGATTCGGTTCTAGATGCAATCGGAGAAAACATCGACTCACCTGGCTTCCCAGCGGAGTCAATCACGTCGCAGGAACTTCGAGACTTCGACAAAGAGATGGAGGAGTATGAACAAGAGCATGTCTCCAAGAAAACGCAAGGTGAGCCGGAAAATTCCCCTAGTCCATATGATAGCATGGATACGAGGTACACCTCGCAGGATGAGATGGATACCGGAGACTCTTCCGAGATACATAAGCCAACCATGACGGAAAGTACCGACGGAAGTTTATCCCCTAGTATCGGACCAAAAGCCATATTTGCCACCGGTACGCACGTTAAGGATACTGGGCGGTCAAATAAGAAGAAGAACAAAAATATGACACCAGCAGAGCCAGACGTCGAAGAAACCAACGAAGAAAAAGTTGATGAAGAGATCGAGATGGAGAATCAGGACGGAGATCCGATTAATACCACCCCGATCGACCCTCCTTTGGATGGACATGTCGTCACCAAGGGTGTACGTGAAATTTAAGGATATGCTCTCACTATTCCAATCCCAACAGCTTCGTATCTTACGCCAGACGCGCTCGAGAAAAGGGACGAGGACCTGGAAAAGCACCGCTTGTTTCTACTCGAAGAGGCTTCGCGCCTCGTCGAGATGAGACAACAGTTAGACAGTGATCCTGCCAGATATCAGTCAGATTTCAAGCGACATCTAAGCAAGACAAGGGGAGGTCCGTTTCTTGCTACCAAGAATCCAGATATCCACAAAGATCTATTCGACGGAAAAGATGGAGAGAAGATCCGAGTCTACAACACGCAATTGGAAAACGCTGCTGCAGCTCGCACCATCCTCGCCAACAATCCGTCTCCACAGCAGGTCCAGCAGTGCGTTGTGTTGCTGGAGAAAGGATTAAAGCAGCAGAAGATGGCCGCATCATGTAGTGGCAAGCTAGCCTCAAAATCCGAGTTTTGCCACACCGGCGCCGACCAAAGTGCTGACGTAAGGCTCCGCAGGGATACGACTCAGCGCTATAGTCCCTATGGAGAATAAGAACATTCAAAAACCGTCTCAAACAGCCACTCTCGCAGGCCGGCACGAGACTGGACAAGAGTTATTCCGGCTGCGGCCGAAGACGCCATCAGGGCAATGGTCCCCCATCAGGACCATCATCGGCAATACAGAGAAGACCTAGAAACAAGCCGTCAGCAAGAGGAGCAAGATCGGCTAAGGATGCCACCACCGAGCCGTCCGGCTGGTAATGCCATACAAAGAGATGATCCGGATCGTCCTAAATCTAGTAGGGACGGTGCCCGAAGAAATAGGCATCAGAGTCAGCATAATGAGGCTCCACCGCCACCACCAAGAAACCCAGCCGGAAATAACCCACCAGGGATACCATCGCCTCCCAGCAGTGACCATGAAGGATCATGTCGGAGCCATGGAAGCCGCAGGGGCGGAGGCGGCAATTATGACAGGAAAAGCAGAAATCCGACCCCCCCCCCCCCCCGTGAGCCTCCAAGGCGTAGATCTCTCTTGCCAAATGACGCTCGCGATCGCATTAAATCAAACATAGTAGCGCGGCGGTATGAGGAAGAACATGTGTATGTGGGACCGAAATGCTTTGGACCACGTATACGTCAAACAATATTTTCGGTTGACTTTGGCATCACCAAACACATTCAACCCTACGACCGGGCAGCACGACCAGATACCTGGGTCCAGGATTTTTTTCAGGCTTGCTCCATCACCAAAGGAGGAAACAGCCTAGTTGCAGTCTGATATCTCCCACTTATGCTGAGGAAGACAGCTCGATCATGGATCAATGAACTGCTAGAGAATTCAATTCAAAACTAGTATGATATGCAAACTGCGTTCTTTTCAAACTTTGAGGGAACATACAGGAGGCCCTGCATAGTCGGAGACTTGCAGCGTTGCACCCAAAGACCCAGACAAACCTGCCGGGATTACCTTGGATGCTGGATCGATACGAAGAACTCCTGCGAATTAGTAAACGAGCAAACTCCAATAGAAGCTTTTATTCCAGGACTTCAAGTCGAACTTTTACGTCACGGGCTGAAGCGTGACCACGTCACAGATTTAGGAGAAATGATAGAAACGGCAAGCAAATATGCTGATGCCGATGATGATTCAGATGGGCTGCTAAATATTCTGGACAATCCCAGCCAAACAGCCAAAACAAACTCAGAAGCACAAGAACACCTCGGACGAAAAGCCGGCTCCGGACAACGCAGCTGTCAACGCAATGTTCAAATCTGGAGGGCGAGGAGGGCGCTGATACGACCAAAACGTATCTACTTTCTCGAACATGTTGCTATTATTTCTCCTCTAAACTTGGGTGATTTGGATACAAATAACATGGACTAACGCTGTTTTCAGCAGAATTACCTTGGTGTCTTGTTTTTGTGTAGAAAATCAACTATCAGGAAAAATCCCGGAAAATATGCCAAAAATTATATTTCACCAGAAGATCCATGGAGCCAGAAGACGAGACGGAGAAGGAGCCTGGGGGCCCACACCCATGCCAGGCGCAGGCCCACCACTGGCCTAAGTTTGCCAATTATCCCATAGATATTAAAGATAAAGATTATGATTTCTCTCTTGATTTATCTTATTTAGATATTGTTGAGAAAGAACCTTTTTGTGGGACTGAAAATGAGAGTGATGTGGCTCATACGAATGAGCTTTCTACTATGAGTGCTTTATTCTCTAATGATTTTAAGATGCGCAAGTACTTTGTTACTAAGATCTTCCCTTTTTCACTAAAAGGAGAAGCTAGGGCTTGGTTTAATAGATTACCTCCCGGTTCCATTGATAGCCCAGATTGCTTCATTGATTCTTTCTTCCAGAAATATTTTCCTCCCAGTCCTACACATGCTGCTTTGCAGAGACTTTTTGATTTTAAATAGGGAGAAGAACAGAAATTGCATGAGTCATGGACAAGGTTATGTGCCTTGATTCATGCACATCCTTGATGTCCATTACCTAAGAATGAGCTTCTTGATATTTATTATAATGGACTAACTGATGATTCTAGGACCTACCTAGATAGCTTTGTTGATGGTGTTATCAGGAAAAGGACTCCTACAGACGCTGAAGAATTAATGGCTAAAATAAGCAAGAATTATGATGATTGGACTTTAACTGAGATGAATACACCTGAGCCTATTACTCCTGAACTAGTTATGCCTGAACCAGTTACAACACCAACAACAAAGAAGAGGGGAGTTATTGCATTAAATCATGAAGTGATGAAGGAAGCTAAGAAATGTCTAAAGGAGAAAGGTATTAGAGCTGAAGATGTGAAGAAACTACCTCCTATAGATGAATTATGAAAGCCAATTCCCCACTCATCCACTATTGAGGTACACTCTCTCCAAAACTTCGGTGAAGGAGCTATTCCTTATCGTAAGCCTCTTGATCAATGCTTAGAGGAACTTGACATTTTTATTGTTAAACAAGGTCATTTTAATAAACAAGTTCAGAATCATTTATTGGAAAACTCTAGAGATATCAATGAGTTCAAAAATATTGTGGAAAGAACTTCTAATGATACTAAAATTCTTTGTAAACACTTTCAAATGGTTCAAACCCAACTTGATCAACTTGCTAGTTAATACTTCAGGAGATAAACATGCTTATGGAATTAGAACAAGGAGTGGTATAGCTACTCAAGATCCTTTATATCCTGAAGGACACCCTAAAAGAATTGAGCAGGATTCTCAACAAGGTGAAAGTAGTGGTAGTCCTCGTAAGATAAAGAAAAAGAAACACAAGATAGTTGAGGAACCCCTTGAACCTGATGTAGATCCTAATAGTATATCTATCTCTGATGCTGAAATTGAGAGTGGTAATGATAAAAATGAGTCTCCTGATAAGGAGGAAGGTGAGGAAGAACCTGAGAAGCACACTAAGAACACTAGGTACACAAAGGAATATTTTATGGCTAATAAATATGGTAAAGAGAGAGAACCTTGGGTGTAGAAACCCATGCCTTTTCTAGGTAAGAAACACAAGTCAAAGGAGGAAGAACACTACAACAAGTTTTCTGAGTGGATGAAACCTTTATTTTTTAAAATTCCTTTGATTGATGCTATTAAGTTGCCTCCTTATTCAAAGTATATGAAGGATATTGTCTCTAATAAAAGGAAGATTCCTATTGAGGAGATTTCTACTTTGCTTGCTAATTAGTCCTTCCATGGTAAGGTTCCAAAGAAACTTGGTAATCCAGGTATACCAACTATTCCTTGTTCTATTAAGAACAATTATGTTAGAACTGCTTTATCTGATTTGGGAGCTAGAGTTAGTGTTATGCCTTTTTCTCTCTATAAGAGACTCCAGCTAGAAAAGTTGATACCAACTCATATATCTTTGCAAATGGCTAATAAGTCAACTACTATTCCTGTTGGTATATGTGAGGATGTTCCTGTTCAAGTTGCTCATAATTGCATGGTTTTAACTAATTTTGTTGTGCTTGAAATGCCTGAAGATGATAATATGTCTATTATTCTTGGGAGACCTTTTCTTAATACTGCAGGTGTTGTCATCAATTGTAATCAAGGGAAAGTAACATTCAATATTAATGACAAAGAGCACACTGTCTATTTCCCCAAGAAGGTTGCTAAGAGTGCGCTATTGCCTGAACTCCATTGAAAATATTGAGAGCATCAAGGTTGGAGAAATATATTGTACCATTCCACAAGAAAAATTTGAAACTATTATGATTGGGACCATTTCTATCAAGTATGAGGTAACATAATCACCTTGTGGAATGCAAAGTTTTGTTTCATATAAGATTGTTTTGGTAACAAGACTTGATCAACCTTGTTAACAAAAGGATTTTAATTAACAAAATAATGTTTCCACTGTGGTTATTCTTGCTTTCTTTTACTTTTATCCTTCCTAGTCTTTGCTTTAGCTTTAGTTTTGCTAGTTGTTTGTTTGTTTGAGTTTCTTAGAGCTCCTGTAGTTTGGCTTTTGGTTTGATTTTGCTTCTTCTGAAAAAACTGTTTCTTCGAGAAAATCAATTTTCATACCCTAAAAATTGGCCAAAAATAATGTTTCTCGAAAAATCCCAGAAAATTCAAAATAAATTTTTCCTCAAAAAAAGGGGCAGAGAGACACCTGAAGTGACCCATGGGGCCACCCTAGGCCACCACACCCATGGTAGGCGAGGCCTACCATGGGTTGGCTCCTAGGAGGGTTCTGGCCAACCTGGGCCCCTACAGGCTACCTCCTCAAAGGCACTTCTTTCTCTCTCCCGAAAAACACCGGAAAACTTGCTCAAGCTCGATTTCTTGCTGTTCTTCCTCGCGATTTTTGATATCCTTGTTCAGCCCATCTCAAGTGCTGATTTTTGGAGGGTTTGTTCCTTGGTATGTGCCTCCTCCACTTGTCCAACTAGATTTGTGATTGGTAGATTGTATCTTGAGTATTTTGCTGCTATAGGTGTCAGGTTGTTTGAGCTTGCATGCTTGTTCTATGCTTAGAAACTTTATTTTGATGCATGTATAGTCCTCTAGCAAGTTCCTATAGTAGTTGCTCATCATTTATCAACTTAGAAATCACTTGGTTTGATGTTTGTCTAAAAATTTCAAATTAAAGCAAGGTCATGGACAACCATACATTTGGTGAAATATTTGAGAGTGATGGACCTAGAAGGTCAAGGCTTCCAAGGTCATCTACCAGTACTAGACCCTCATACAATGATGCTCTCATTACTCCGTGATTTGGTGACAAGGAAGATGAAGGGGATGCGCACCCCTCCACCTTTCCTTGCCAAACATTCTTGTGGGCTGCTGGGATTCTTAATGATTTTATGACTTTGGTTTGGAAGGATGGACTAACAAGTTACATGCAGGATGAGAGCGTGCAATATGCTTTGCTCACTAAAACATTTGTGGAGAGCTTTTCTTTTACTAATAGCGTGTTCAAGCCAGCCGTGTCTTTCAAAATTTATGGCAGGGCTCATTCTATGACTTTGAAGCAATTTTGCAAGGCCCTGGGACTTGGTACAGCTGGGTCATCAAAGAAGATTCCAGCTCTACCCTCATTTGTTGGAGCTTTACCGAGGAATAACCAATGATGATGACCGCAGAGCTCAGCGAGGGAAGATAAAGAATATTCAACTCCCAGCCATCAGGTACTTTGCCTACTATCTTGCCACCATTTTTCTTGGTTGGGAGAACACTAGTAATATTTCCAACTATCAATTGGCCTTCTTAGCTGCTGCTCTCAACAATGAAGATAAGTATAATCTTGGTTCTCTCATTGCTAGTTGCTTAGCTGCTAAGGGACCGATTTATGGGGGAATTATTGCTACTCGTGTTGCTGCCGCCTTGAACATTGTTGTTGATCCACATGATACAGTTTTGGCTCCTCAGAGGCTTGATATTTCTGCCATGAAGACGCACCACTTTGTCACCACTGGCTCTACCCTTGATAACTTGGTTTATAGAATGCTATTTATTGACGGGGAAGAGAGAGAGATCCCTCTACCCCAAAGAACTTTGTTCATTATTTCTCAGGGACCTTTGTCACGCTGGAAGGTGGAGATGGATGAGAAGCTACGCTCTCTTAACTTCCACGGGCACTATCAGGAGGAAGAACCATCATATGACCCCTCTATGTATTACACGGGGGAGGCCTCGAGCTCATACCAGGACGAGGGAGCTTCCTCGACATACTACGGAGGTGCATCCTCTTGGACACCATGGGATTGAGCCCCACTTAGGCCAAAAGTCTAAGCTTGGGGGGAGGTATACCGACATCACACTCATATATATATCATCTTCGGTCGGTTCTTTGTATATCCATTGTTTCACTGTCAATTTGGTTCTTGTTGCCTCTTTCTCAAAAACACAAAAATACCAAAATTATTTTCGTTGTTTCTTTTGGTTTGTTTCTTTGCTTTTTGGTTTTGTTTTGCCTTAAAAGAAAATTCCAAAATGATTTTTCTTTGCTTTGTTTGCTTCTTGTTTGCTTTGCTTGTTTATGCTTTGTTTGCTTTCTTTAAAAAATTGAAAACACCAAAAATATTTGTTGTTCTTCTTTGGTTTTGTGAGTTCTTTCCAGGGTTCAGCCGTCCTCAGTGGATTTTGGTTTCATGTTATTATTCAAGTCACACAAGTGAAGGGCAATAATGAATATTAAGACAACTTGAGGTGTGGTAAGAGGCTGGTAGCGAACCCTATTTGTTTCATTTTTGTACATATACTCATCATTGTGAGCCTGCTTAGCCTGTTTGTGTAAGGTGTATGTCATTATGGATGCTTCGTAGTTCTTGCTTGTCTATGATAGATCCATCTTGCTAATAGTTTGTAGCATGTCATATGAATGTTTGCTTGCATTGTTTTATTCATACTTTGGTATGATATTGTGGTATCCTCCTCTGACTGTTCATATGAATCGACTTGGCACATGCTCATGCATGCATATGACTAATCAATAGTCAGTAAGTCTCGATGATTTATTTTGCCTCAGAGTTCTTGTATCACTTTCATGCCATAATTAGTCATGTTTTGTTGCAAGCATGATTATGACAATTATTGCTCTCTCGTTTGTCGCTCCCTCTCTATTGCTAGCCTTCACTTGCACTGAGTATGTTCTCTACCTGTGTTTCCAACTCCCCAAAACCAATATTGCCATCTGTGTCCACCATACCTACCTATTAGCATCATTTGCTACTTCAGCGCATATTTTATATGCCTTGTTTTCTTCCAAATAAAATGTTTCTCTGCTTTGAGAAAGTTAGTTAGTAAAGCTCTCACGAACTTGATGGCACACTTTATTCCTTGCTCTTAATAATCCTGAACCATTGTGACTTGTCCATGAAAGTTATATGATTGCAAATTATATGCTGGGAGTCAGCAGAACCGTGTTGTCACGGTGAACGCTTTCAACACTTTTTGGATATCTCATCCATTTGATACCTTGCTCTTTTGTTTGCGGATGTCGACGATGTGAAATGAGAAGGGAGATTGTGAGTTCATGGAGTCTATACATTGTGTTAGAGAAACGCCTGGGCCGCTAGCCTAAGACATGCCTAATCATGGTGGAATCTTGCAGCATCACCATAATTAGCATTTATGAAGAATCCTCAATAAAAAGCTATACACATAGTAAATAAAAAAATCGCTGACATGCTCATTGTCTGCTTGCCTTGTCATTTTGATCATGGGATATCTCCTGTATCATGTGCAAGGGGTACCTCACTGGCGGTTCTCTATGATATGCATGTATTTACAATGACAAGAACTTTAAAGTAACCAAAGTTGTGTAGCATGCGGAGCGACCCTCGTACTCAAGGGACTTGCGATTTCCAGTTTATGGTTTGTCAATCATATGATTCAGAGTGGATCTTACTTTCACCTTAACCACATGAAGATGCCTATGATAGGGGCAATGAGATATCAAAGCTAATGAGTACCTTTCTTTCAGCATTTGGAAGCCTTTCAAACTTTCCAAAACCATTTTCACAACTTTGTTGAGTCACCACTTATCCTATGAGATGCTTCTTGAGAGAATAGTTGTCATTCTTGTATTTGTTCCAAAACTTGGTTAATCATGTCATGATTTTTATGCTTGTATCTCTGACATCTTTATCTCTAGTCTTCACTTGAACTTTAGAGGTGCCTCGGCATTTATATTGTGCTCTTCAAACAAAGGCAAGCGAGATACCACTCTATCATACCTTATTATGAGCATTGCAATGTTTATTATGTTTATGTTTCATGCTACTTATTACTATTGAGTTGGTTTCTCTTCATTGCTTGCAATGACTATCGAGTAGACTTAGTTGCATGCTCTTTATTATGAATTTTCTAAGCATATATTTGTGCTGATAATATTTACATCATGTGAATCAAATGTGTTCGGGAAAGTCTTCTTTTATCGCACTCAGTTTTCAACTGAATTGCTTGAGGACAAGCAAGAAGCTAAGCTTGGTGGGCTGGGAGTTCATATGTCCAAAACGTATCTACTTTCTCGAACACTTTGCTATTCTTTCTCCTCTAAACTTGTGTGATTTGGATACAACTAACACGGACTAACGCTGTTTTCAGCAGAATTACCTTGGTGTCTTGTTTTTGTGAAGAAAATCAACTATCAGGAAAAATCCCGGAAAATATGCCAAAGATTATATTTCACCAGAAGATCCACGGATCTAGAAGACGAGACGAAGAAGGAGCCTGGGAGGTCCAAACCCATGCCAGGCACGGGCCCACCACTGGCCGTGCCTGGGAGGGGTGTAGCCACTCCAGGCACCCCCTCGGCCTCCCTCTTCGCCTATAAGTTTCCTTTCAACCTAAAAAACGGGAGGGGTTCGATAGTTTTCCAGAGAGAGTTCCGCTACGCTGCCGCCACCAGAAACCAAGATTCGGATCTAGAAACTCCGTTCTGGCACCCTACAGGGATGGGGAATCTGGAGAGGATCATCGCCATCGTCATCACCAAAGCATCTTCATCAACCACCAATATTTCCTGCATCAAAGAGTGAGTAATCACCCGCTGTAGGCTTGGGGATGGTAGGGATTGGATGAGTTCTATCATGTAATCGAATAAGATTGTTAGGGCATAGTGCCTAGTATCTCTATTAGTGTTATTTGACTTTTTTGCAACTTGTTGTGCTTAATGCTTGTCACTAGGGCCCGAGTGCCATGATCTCATATCTGAACTTATTGTTAAATCATTATGATAGTATTGTTTGTGATATTATCTGCAAGTTGTGTACACATATAATTGTCCGTATCCAAAGGCCCCAAAGTGATAGTAATTGGGACAACCGGAGGGGATGGCTGTGGTGTGAGGATCACATGTGTTCATGGAGTGTTAATGCTTTGCTCCGGTGCTCTATTAAAAGGAGCACCTTAATTGTCAAAAGTTCTCTAGAGGCCCCACTGCCATGGGCTCGCTGGACAGAAGATGTTGTGCAAGTTCTCATTGCGAAAATGTCTGACTATATTTGGAGCACATGCCTAGGATTGTTTAGTACTTGAATGCTTGTTATTATTTATCTGCAATGCCCTAGATCTTGAAGTTACATGTTTAGACTCGTCCATGCAACGCCCGTCCATCCATCCCTATGCCTACCGCACTCGAATCCTACTGTTACCGTTACTGATACTATTGCTCTTGTTCTACTGTTGCTATTTCTTTGCTATTTCTACTACCAAACTGTTGCTACTGATAAAATTCTGTGAGCAAGAACTATTTCTAGGTGCAGTTGAACTGACAACTCAGTTGTTAAGGCTGGCAAGTATTCTTTGGCTCCCCTTGTGTCGAATCAATAAATTGGGTAATACTACCCGCGAAGACTGTTTTGCTCCCCTATACTTGTTGGTCAGGCGGGGAGGCGGCCGGGGTAGAGGACGAGGAACTTCCCGAATCCAGGGCAGAGGAGACCAGCAAGCCGGAAGAACCTATACCTGGGCCAATATTGCCAAAAATCCCTGTGTCCACCACTTGGATAGTAACAGAGGATATACCCACACAAATGCCGAGTGTCGTTTTAATGATGACATGAGGAAAGACGAATCCGCTGGCTACAGAGCCAAGCGACGAAAAGGAAAGAAAAATTCTATTATTTTGTTTTCTGCTTGCATGCATTGTTTTGTTTCTATTATTTTATGTGATGTTGCTTGAATGGTAGATTAAAATATTGCTTGCTTGATTGAATTGTAGTGATTTGTAAAGATCAAGGAGTGAACTTATATTCTCTACCAAAAATGCAAGTGATGCGTCATACATTTGTCCCATTATTTTCACTATGCATTAGTGATATTGCTAAGTAGGACTTGCATGGAATTTTGCTAAGTGGAAACTATGCCATTGTTGGAATTCCTAGTAGATGAAACCTTAGTAGAATTCTCCTAAGTTAAGATTCCTACTACTATCATGCTTAGCTTAGCTAGTAGAAAACAAGGGTGAAATATATTCATACTATGGAATATTTCTAAGTCAAGGACTTGTGTTTTGTTTAATAAAACAACTAAGTGAATGAATCACCTGGGTGGAATGGAAGGAATGGTTTGTGTTGAGTGGTTCACAAGGCCCATTTCTATGGTTTACCTTGTGTATCTCACTTGTGGTTGGCCACCCAGGAACAAAGAGATTTGAGATGTCAAATGTTGAGAAGCTTCAAGTGCAGCCACTTGGCATTATGGGCTCTGCCTGGATGATATAGGTTGCAATAACTTAGCCAAATGGACAGTTGGTGGTAGGGGAATGATAGGTTGGAACGTGTCCATTCTGGTCTAAGGGAAGGCTTCTAAAAGATCTTGTCTTGGTGAAACCAAGTCTTGTGGGGAAAGTGCACCACCTCTACAGAGTGAAAAATCTAAGTACTTAGCCATGTACCTGGCAAAGGACAAGTTGAGCATCAAGACATGGAAGCTATCAAGAATCTCCTCATCCCAATTTCTAAGTTAAAAACTTGTGGTTGAACAAGGGTTGAAGGGTCACCAATTTCTATTGGGAGATGCCTTGGGTGATTTTGTCAAGCAAAAACTTAGTGTTTTCAAATAATAAGGAAAAACTATTTTGAGCAAAGCAAGCCTAAGCTCCACTTAGCCAAATGCATCTAGATGATAGACTCCACTATACTACCATAGTATCACTTGCCAATACAATTCAAATGTATTGACCCTTGTGGCTGTAACTTATCATGTTGTAGGTTTGTTTGATATTAGTGAAGTATGTTGAAATAGGATTACAAGTCTACAACCAACATGTCTGCCTGTGGCACTTTGAAGATGAAAGACCCCATTCTATTGTTATATTCTACTGCATTGTGATGAGACAGCCAAATGAGCTATGTAAGATGTAATAAATTATTTTATTCCTGGTTATAAAGTTGTATTATGACCTTTGTTTCTTGATATTACCTCTTAACTGTGGATGCTAGCTATTGATCCAGGGACTAGCATTGTAAAACACAAGGATCTCTACCTTATTAAAGGTTGGGAACCTTACGGATGGTATCAGAGCATTGTGTTGCATGTAGGATTGTAACCATAGGATTGGACAAAACCCCTTAGAAAAATAGTAGTTGTATTTGTTCCAAAACCTATTTGCAAACAAATCTTGTAAAATCTTTCCTCAACCATTTTTGGTTTTGACTCTACATCTCTTCTATTTCAACTTGATGAATAAAACCTCAACCATGAGCAAAGACTTCACCATGTGCAAAGGACTTCATCAACTCAAATGACTTCAACATCTTCAAGTGATTTCAACCTTATTCTCAACAAGGACTTCAACCTTGGATATCACTAAGGATCACAAGTGAGACAAGAATATTATTCAAGACTTGAAGACTAAGGAAACACAACTTAGAAGGAACCATCATCACCTTTGGAATTTTGTGACCAAGACACAAGAATTTTCCGAAGGAAACCATGATCTCATTCAAGAAGAAGCAACCAAGAAGGATGGAATGATCTCAAGTAAAACATATAGCTGGACCACCATGTTTAGTTTAAATTAAACCCACCAACTTATGTGGTGTAACAAAAATAGTTTTGTTGCCTAAAAATGTGCTTGAACTTTGTTGTTTGAGTGGAATGTTTGTTTGCGATTGGTTGCACATTGCTGGTGTGAATTGTGATGTGTGTGATTAGAATTGTTTCCTTAGAAATAATTTGCCTATTCTAATCCCAATCCAACCCAAATAGATGACTTCTCCAAGAGACTTGAACATCAAGAATGACAACAACAACAACCAAGAGGTCAACATGAGAGAACTCATAGTAACCCAAACCCAGTTGAACCAAGTGACAACTCAATTTTTAGCTAACACCAGTGAAGTAGATCCAACCATGCAAATGTTTTTGGAAACCCAAACCCAATTGTTGCATAAGGTGACAGATCAAATGATCAACATGGGAAACAACTCTTCCCAAGGAGTTTATGACAACAAGGATGTCAAGGATGATATTCTAGAGGGAACCCAAGCTTGCAATATTTGTGGAGACAAGGATCACACTTCCAAAGAGCATGAAGATCAATGCCCCAATTGTGAAGAGAAACATCCAAATAATCAATGACTCACATCTCAAGCTACTTGTTTCCTATGTGAAGGAAATAATCATGTCCCTATCCAATGCCCCATCTATTCCATAGTTCAACAAAGGAAACAAGGTGGAGTGCATCAATAGTTTGTAAACCCTCATGAAGGAACAACTTATACCAAGAAGGATGAAGGCAAAGTCAAAACTATGCATCATAAGGCCAAATCCAAAGTGATCACAAAGTGTTGCTACTCTTGTGAAGAAGAAGGTCATATCTCTAGTAAATGCCCCAAGAAGAGAGAAAGATTTTCCACCTTTGTGGTGAAGTATGAAGAGCATAAACTAGGAGAACTCCTAGCTTTGGAGAGACCCAAAAAGAAGAAGAAGGACATAAGCCAGTTGCAATGTTATAATTGCAAAGAAATGGGACACTATGCCAGTGATTGCCAAAAAAAGAAGAACCAAGGAAACACACAAGAGGCAATGATACCAAAGGAAAATAAAGATATAAGCCAAGTGATGTGTTTCAAATGCAAAGATCTAGGACATTATGCAAACAAGTGTACAAAGAAGCTTCATCAAAATCCCAAGCAAGCCAAGATGTAATCTAGTTGGAAAAATTTTAAGGGTGGTAGTACCCTAGTTGCTTTGAGCCAACTTGTAGCCGCTAGCCTCCCCAAATCTCGGGACGAGATTTATATTAAGGGTGGTAGCCTGTCTTATCCCAAGATTTTCTAAATCTTGTAATGTGAAAAATAAATAAACAAAATAAATAATTGATGAAATTTAGGGTGAAAAGAAACTTTTGTTTCTAAATGGAAACTTAAAATCCAATCTTGAACAAACTTTGGCTAATGTTTGAATCCAACTAAATTCAAATCAAGTAGAATGCTTTCCTCTTAAAATGCATCTTGAAATTTAAACACTTGGAGAATAAACCAAAACCCTAAACCCTAATGGAATAAAATCATTTCCAAGATATCTCTAAGACTATGGATTTGATCCATATAAAAATTGGTCAAACAAACATTTCAAAATGATCAAGAATGACAAAGGGAAATATTATAAAACCATAGAAATTGGGTTCACTTAACTTGGAGCCATAGATAAAATCTTATGAATATAGTAAGATAAGGAAATTGAGTTTCCAAAACTAATAAAGAACTTATCTAAAATCCATACCAAATGGTTAATCCTAAAAGGATTTAAAAAGATAAGCAAACAATAAATAAAGTTAAAATAGCTGGAATCACTATTTTTGGATCTTTAAATAAAAAGATATGGTTTTGATAAGAATAGGTAGAAATATAAATAAGGATTATTTTAAAGAGCCAAATTAAATCTTGGCCAAGCAAATGAAATAAAATATTTCTATTTGTTAAAAATAATAAAGGTTTATTTAAATAAAATATTAAGGATTTATTAATATCCAATTTTATTTAAGTAAAGGCTTTTCCCTTTCAAATAAACATTAAAATCTTATTAAAGTATTTTAAATAAAATTGCAAAGTGTTTTGTAATTTCAAATAAATCCTACCGAAAAGGTTTTGGAAAAATTTAGAAAGTCAAATAGAGTTTTAAACCCTATTTAGATCCTTTTTTTAAAGACTAAAGTCTATTTATTTATTTTAAATAAATAATAAACCCTAAAAATAATTGTTCTATTTTGGACTTTGAAATATGTTGATAAACAGAATTAAAATTCACCCAAAAGTTTGGTGGAGATTTGAATTCAAATGGAGATTGAATAATATTATTAAATCTTATTTAATTAAAACTAGAACCTATTTTAAATAACTAAAAGACCATAAAAAGAATAAATATATTATTCTAAATTTGACTTTGGAATGTGTATTTAATCAGTACTAGAATTTACACAAAGTTGGGTTGAAGTTTGAAATCAAATTGATGTTTGGAAAGTTTAAACAAAATCAAAACAGAAATTAGAAATGGAAAAAGAAAAACAAACCAGTACAAAAAAAAGAAATGGAGCAGCCCAACCCAGCTAGCCCATTAAAGCCCAGCAGCCCATCTCTCCACCCCCCGGAGCGAACCGTTTTTCACCCGTGAATCGACCCACACAGTGGATGACTGCCAGGACCCACCTCTTATCTCTCTCACTCACTGGCCAACCGACCCCACCGCCACGATGGCATCGTCTTCAAACCGCGCGACCAATTCTTTCCCCTCACTCCGGCCGTTTCCAGCGTCGATTACTCGTGTTAAATTCGCCTAAATGACGCACTAATTCCGCCTAGTGATGATGCTCGTGAAATTGCCTCCCTCCTCTCTCCATTTCCCCCCAGACACCACACCTCGAGAGCCCCCAGGCTGCCCTGATTTGCGCTTAGACCACGCTCTGCTCCGACGAGCTCGCAATCGAATTCCGGCCACCACCGTCAGCCCCACTGCCGCATGAGCACACGAGCTTGCTCGCCATCATCCCCTGCACCTCCCGGTACCTTCCCCTCGCTCGCGCTTGCCCTGCAAGCTCGACAACGTCTCCGCCAGAGCAGCGCCACCGTCTGCCGTCATTCCGACGACCTCTCCCCGTAAGTTCCGTCCTCCCCTTCCTCTCCATATGACGCACGCATGGTCCCCAAACTCTTCCGCATCTAATGACCCTCTTCGCTCGTCTTCTCGTGACCTGCAGCTCTCGCCAGCGACAACGAACAGAGAAGCTGTCGTCAGACGCAACTCCGACGAGCAATACGCGTCGAACCTGTGCGCCCCTTCGACAAACGCGAGCAAGTTGAGCATCCCCGTGCCACGGCGATCACGGTGAGCCACACCACATCCCCTCTCGCTTCTCGTATCGCCGGCTCCGCCGCTGACAGACCGCGCCGCCGCCAACCACCATCGCTGCGCCGCCAACCTATGGTCAATCGACTGTGGACCGTTAGATCTTCATCTGATGGCTTGGATAGGTTGACTAATCGAAGGGGTATGCGCTGATCTGATCCGTGCCATTCAGTTAGATCCAACGCACCACACATCACGATCCGCACGAACCGTTTTCGACGAATCAGAACAGTCCACGTGTCCAGTGATTTGTTTTAAAAACAGAAACATGTCTATTAGCTGTTCCAATTTGAAAAATTCATAACTTTCAAACCACACGTCCAAATTTTGCAAATTTTATATCAATAGAATCAGAAAGATAAGTACTTTCTGAAAATGCACTTTGTTTAGTAAAATGCTTCTGCTAAATTGATTGTTTGTGCAGAAACTTGTGTATGCATGTTTAGAATATAAAAATTGTTCTAAAATGATTTTTGAGATAAAACCTTTGGCAAATGGATTGTTTTGAATCTACTGACCTTAGAAAGCAACTCATGGATTTGAAAATGTATTTGGTAAAGCTAAAGAGTAAATCTTTGATTTAAAGCATATCTAGTCAAATAAAAATAATGTTTATTTACAAAAAAATGCTTTTGGAGAAAAACCTTTGGGAAATGTTTTGATTTAAACTCTCTGACCCTAAACACAAAGATTTATGTTTTGAAAACATATTTTTATGAACCCTATAGATTGTTGCCTTATAAAAAGCATTTCTCAACCACATAAAATAATACTTTGGTTTAAAAATGGTTTATAGGTAGAATCTTTTGCAAATAGTTTTGCCACTTTATAAAATGACCAATAAGTGTTTTAGAATGTTTATAACCTATTATAAACCACTTTTGTAAATAAAACCAAGTTTGGAATGCTTGCATGCATTGTTTTGTTTCTATTATTTTATGTGATGTTGCTTGGATGGTAGATTGAAATATTGCTTGCTTGATTGAATTGTAGTGATTTGAAGAGTGTGAACATTGCAAAGATCAAGGAGTGAAATTATATTCTCTACCAAAAAGTCAAGTGATGCTTCATACTTTTGTCCCATTATTTTCACTATGCATTAGTGATATTTCTAAGTAGGACTTGGATGGAATTTTGCTAAGTGGAAACTATGCCATGGGAAATCCTAGTAGAATTATCCTAAGTTAAGATTCCCACTACTATCATGCTTAGCTTAGCTAGTATAAAACAAGGGTGAAATATATTCTGTTAGACCCCTCCTTTATAAAGGAAAGGATCCCTGTGATTGCAATGCTAGTCCCTGGATCAATGCTAGCATCCACAGTTTAAGATGAAGTACACAGATACAAAGGTCGTTTATTACATTCATTCCAGAGATAAAACATAGTCTCTTACAACTCAGGGCCATAGGCCTAATATAAGAGTTTAAGGAATAAGTAAATAAACATAATTCTTCATCTTCATGTGCCACAAGCAAGCATGTTGAGTGTAGACTCATGACTCCTATTCATCATCGGAGTAACCTACAACATCACAAGTTACAACCACAGAGGGTCAATACTTTGGAATAGTATTGGCAAGTGACACCTTAGTATATTTTAAGTGGACTACATTACTATATGCATTTTGGCTAAGTGTAGCTTGGCTTGCTTTGCTTGAAAATAAGTTTTACCTATTAGTTGAAATCACTAAGTTTTTCTTTGTCAAAACATTCCCAAGAAACCACCAATAGACATTGGGGTCCTTCACCCTTGTTCACCCACCAATTTTTACTTAGAAGTTGGAGTGATGAGATTCTTGTAGCTTCCATGTCTTGATGCTCAAATTGTCCATTGCCTTGGACTAGGCTAAGTACTTAGGTTTTCCATCTGCAGAGGTTGTGCACTTTCCCCACCAGACTTGGTTTCCCAAGACAGGACCTTTCAGAAGCCTTTCCTTAGTCAAATGGACGCGCTCCAACCTATCAACCCAACTACCACCAACTGTCCAAATGACTAAGTTCTAGCAACCTATATGATCAAGGCAGAGCCCATATTGCCAAGTGGTTGCACTGTAAGCTTTCCCAACACTTGGCCTCCAAATCCCTTTGTGCCTGGGTGGCATACCACAAGTGAGATACACAACCCAAGTCCATGGCCTTGTGTAACCACTCAATAAAACCCAATCCTTCCATTCCACCCAGGAGGTTCATTTGACTTAGTTGTTTTATTAGAAAAGCATAAGTCTCATGACTTAGAAATATTTTCATCATAGTGTGTATAGATTTCCACCAACCCTTGTTTGCTAAATAGCTAGGCTAAGCATGGCAAGATAACTTAACTTAGGAAAATTCCTTAGCAATTCTACAATTCTACACTACTTAGGATTTCCCAACTTAGCATTAGGCAAAAATAGCATGCAATACTTAGCAAAATATCTAATGCTAGTACAAAACATAGGATATAAATATTCATGAAAATATCACTTGCCTTGGTAGTGGGGAGAGTAGCACACTTCACAATCACAATCACTAGCAAAATCTACACAAAATTATAGCATACATTACACACAATTATATTCAGTCAAGTGGTGATTTTTGAAAATTCTACCAAGCATGCTCATGTTTACAGAAACTTAACATGTCACAAGTTTGCCAACTAAACTTATTTGGCACCAATACAATTTACCAAAATAAATCTATACTTAAAATAGCCTTAAACATGTTCTACAAATAAAGTCATTTTAACTCTTACTATTTGTTAAACAAATTGGATATTCAGAAAGGTCTTGTTTCACTTTATCCAACGGTATAAAATTTGTAAAATTCTAACGTGGCATTCAAAAGTTATAGCAGTTTAAAGTTTGGATCCAAATCTGATTCAAATTTCTGTTTTTGAATTATCCCTAGCCACGTGTCGCAGCATCACTGGCGCGTACCGGTTCGCACCGGATCGAGCTCTGCAGCCGTTGGATCTAACTAACGTTGCGCGGCTCATATCTGTCCATACCTCTTCGTTAAGTGAACTGTTTCTACGCGTAGGATTCAGATCTGACGACTACAATCTATCAACCAGAAACGGGCGGCGCTGGCGGTGTTGACCGGCGGCGGCGCGTCTAACTACGGTGGCGCCGGCGCTCTAGACCGTCCGGGGAAACAAGAAGGTTCTTACGAGAACCGCGCTGGCGTGCTGAAGCTCGAGGTGGCTCTGGTTGGTCAAGGGGCGCGCAGATACGGCGATAATTGCTCGTCGGAGTAGAGGCAGACATCGGCACAGTCGGTCGTCGTCGTTGGGGAGGTTGTCGATCACTAGGAGGCAAACAGAGGGTCTTGTCAGGTGTAGAAGGTCATGGAGAACACGTGTGTGTGAAAGACAAGACGTGGGGCGGTCTGGACTTACCACGGGAGGTCGTTGGAGTTGATGCCGAAGACGGTGGCGGCCAGTCGTCGACGTTGCTGGAGCTACAGGTCATGCGAAGGTATGTGGGGTGTGTTAGTAGATGCACCGAGACTCACTGAACACGATAGCATGAATGAGAGGCAGAGGGGAACACGAGACTCACCGGAATTTGCCGGCGCAGTCGTCGGAGCAGCGGAGGAGTCGTGCGAGTCGTGGACAGCCTGGTGGCGTGAAGGAAAAATTGACTGGGGGAAAATGGTCGTGGGGAGGTGGGGATCTTATAGCCCGAGGCTCGACACGTAACGCTCGCTGATTCAATGCCCATTAAGCTCGCGAGATCAGCGCTGCAACGGGCAGCGGCGAGGTCGTGCGCGGAATCAGGGGGGGAAGACGATGCTGACGTGGAGGTGGCCCGCTCGTCAGCGAAGTGTGCAGAGTGGGAGTGGGGCCCTGTCGTCATTGGCTGAGGGAGTGTGCTTGCGCGTGTGGAAGGAAAAGAGAACTCCCGGGTGGGCTTGTTGGGCTCGATTCAAGGCTGGGCCAAAAACCTGGCGCGTGGCCTTTTTACATTGTTTAATTCTTTTCTTTTTCTATTCTGATTTTCTGGATAGTTTTTCAAATGAAATCAAGTTCAATTTGAATTCAAATTTTTCCTGGGATTTTGTAGTGAGCAGTAGTCTCAAAAATGGTCATATAGCCATGGGGTAGCTTTGTAAAGGATTGGTCAAGCTTGGGGATCAAAATATCAGAGGCAAGACACTTGGTTTAAAATTTTGAAAATGGTTTTTGGAACCCATGTCTATTTGAAAACTTGGTTTTAAATTTACACTTAAATCCTATGCTCATAGAAGGAAACCTTCCTGGTTTACAACAGTCAAACTTACAAGTGGTGTTGGCCATTTAAAATAAGTCTGTCCACATAAAATCATGACACCAAAAGTTTCTGTTTTCTGAAATGTTTTGAGAAAACCCTAAATGATGATGGATGCAAGGATGATATGGATGAGCTTTGAAATATGAATTTTAGGGATGTCACAAATCTAACCCCCTTAAGATGAATCTCACCCTCGAGATTCAGATTGGCTAGCAAATAGGTGAGGGTGGTCTTTCCGAAGATCATCTTCTCTTTCCCATGTTGCTTCTTCTTCGGAGTGATGGTTCCATTGCACCTTGCAAAACTTGATAGTTTTTGTCCTTGTGACTCTTTCTGCGGTCTCAAGAATCTTGACAGGCTTTTCCTCATAGGTGAGGTCACTTTCTAGTTGAACCTCTTCCAACGGTATGGTGTCCTTCAGAGAAGATTCTTCCATTTCTGGGTGGCATTTCTTAAGTTGACTCACATGAAACACATTATGGACAGCTGACAGAGACTCTGGCAATTCAACTTCATATGCAACTTCTCCCTTGCGACTTAGAATCTTGAATGGCCCAACATATCTTGGTGCCAACTTTCCTTTGACTCCAAATATTTTCACTCCACGAAGTGGTGATACTCTAAGATAAGCTCTATCCCCAACTTCGTAGGTGACTTCTCTACGCTTAGAATCCGCGTAGATTTTTTGTCGGGACTGTGCTATCTTCAACCTGTCCTTAACCAATTTGACTTTCTCCTCGGCGTCTTTGATAAGATCAGGTCCAAATAAACTTCTTTCTCCCACATCATTCCATAACAACGGGGTGGTACACTTCCTTTCGTAGAGTAACTCAAATGGTGCCATTCCAATACTAGATTGATGACTGTTATTGTAAGAGAACTCTGCGTAAGGCAAACTTTCATCCCAACTTGCTCCGTAGTCTAGGGCACATTCCCTCAACATGTCTTCAAGAATTTGGTTAGTCCTTTCTGTTTGTCCATCAGTTTGAGGATGAAAAGCAGTGCTGAATTCCAACCTTGTTCCCAAAGATTCATGAAGTTGTCTCCAAAAATGAGAAGTAAACTGAGTTCCTCTATCAGACACTATGCTCTTAGGCACACCGTGAAGGCATACAATTCTGCTCATGTAGATCTTGGCTAACTTGGCACTTGTATAAGTTGTTTTCACGGGTATAAAATGAGCCACTTTAGTTAGGCGATCCACTAATACCCATATGGAATCATACCCTGACCTTGTCCTTGGTAATCCGGTAATGAAATCCATACCAATATTTTCCCACTTCCATTCAGGAATAGGCAGTGGTTGAAGCAAACCCGCTGGTTTCTGATGTTCCACTTTTACTCTGCTACACACATATCACAAAGCAATATGCTCGGCGATGTCCCTTTTTAGATTGTTCCACCAAAATCTTTCTTTCATATCCATGTACATCTTGGTGTTTCCCGGGTGAATAGAATACGGAGAGTTGTGACCTTCTTGTAAGATCAGTTTCCGCAACTCCGGGTCTTGTGGAACACATATACGTTTCCCGTGCCATAAAGTACCTTGTTCGTCTATATGGAAACTCTTAGCTTTCCCTAGACTAATATTCTCCTTAATCTTTTCAATTTCCTTATCAGCCTTCTGAGCTTCTCGGATCTTGTCCAACAAAGTGGGTTGAACATCCAAAGACATGAGATGTCCCTCAGGCACAATTTCCAATCTGAGTTCTTTGAATTGCTTACACAAGTCATCCATCAATTCACCTTTGGTAAGGCCATTTAGAAACGTCTTACGACGTAGAGCATCTGCTACTACATTTTCTTTACCGGGGTGGTATTGCAAACTTAAGTCGTAATCTTTGATAAGTTCTAGCCATCTCCTTTGTCTCATGTTGATTTCCTTCTGGGTGAAGATATACTTCAAACTCTTATGATCGGTGAATACTTCACAACGTTTTCCCAAAAGGTAATGTCTCCACGTTTTGAGTGCATGGACGACAGAGGCCAACTCCAAAACATGAGTAGGATAGTTTACTTCATGAGTTTTGAGTTGTCTCGAAGCATAGGCTACGACTTTACCGTCTTGCATAAGTACGACACCCAAACCTTGATGAGAAGCATCACAATATACTTGGAAATCCTTTTCCAAATCTGGCAGACATAGAACTGGTGCTGTTACAAGTCTCTTCTTCAATTCTTGGAAGCTGACTTCACAACCTTCAGACCAAGCAAATTTCTTGTCCTTTTTAACAATTCCGTCATTGGCTTAGCAACCTTCGAGAAATTTTCAATTAACCTTCTGTAGTAACCTGCTAAGCCTAGGAAACTACGAACTTCTTTTACATTCTTGGGAGATTCCCATTCTGTCACAGCTGAAACTTTGGCAGGATCAACTGTCACACCATCCTTTGTCATAACATGGCCAAGAAAACCAACTTCCTCTAACCAGAACTCACACTTGCTGAATTTGGCATAAAGTTTATGTTCCCTCAGTTTCTCAAGTATCAAGCGTAGGTGTCTTTCATGTTCTTCCTTGCTCTTGGAGTAGACTAAGATGTCATCGATGAAAACGACAAAAAACTTGTCAAGAAATTCCATGAACACCTTGTTCATCATATTCATGAAGTATGTTGGAGCGTTGGTTAAACCAAAAGGCATCACAGTGTACTCATACAATCCATACCTTGTGGTGAATGCTGTTTTTGGTATGTCTTGTTCTCTTATCTTGAGTTGAAAATATCCTGACCGAAGATCAATCTTCGAGAACACACATGCTCCTTCTAACTGATCAAACAAGTCGTTGATTCTTGGCAAAGGATATTTGTTCTTGATGGTTACCTCGTTGAGAGAACGGTAGTCAATACATAATCTTTGTTTTCTCTCTTTCTTCTCCACAAACAATACTGGGGCTCCCCAAGATGAAGAACTTGGTTGAATAAACCCTTTCTGCAACTGTTCCCCTAGTTGCTTCTTGAGTTCCTTCAGTTCATCAACTGACATTTTGTACGGTCTTTTTGTTATAGGTCCAAAACCTGGTACCAAATCTATCAGAAATTCCACATCTCTATCTGGTGGCATTCCTGGCAACTCTTCCGGAAACACATCCGGATACTCACATACAATTGGCACACTGTCCATGCTAACCCCCTTAAGAGAATTCAGCTTACTTCCTTTGGATTCAAAGTTTGACTTGAATTTTATTCGTTTTCCTTCTGGGGTTGTGAGTGTAACTGTACGATTGGCACAATCTAGTACTCCTTCATACTTAGCCATCCAATCCATTCCCAAAATTACGTCTAGTCCTTGGGAATCTAGGATTATCAGGCTTACTGGAAACTTATGCTTTCCAAACTCTATGACGAGATTCTGGCATCCAAGGCTTACTATCATATCTCCCCCCGGAGAACTAACCTTTATTTGACACCCAATGTTTTCTGATGCAAACCCATTTCTATCAACAAATGCCTTTGATATGAATGAATGAGATGCACCGGTATCAAAGAGTACAAATGCTGAAATTGAATTGAGTCTGAACTTACCAACAACGGCATCAGGATCCTCATAGACCTCCTCCACATTGATGTGGTTAACCTGTCCTTTCTGAAAAGGATTTGGCTTGTTAGGTCCTTCAACTTTCTTCTCAGGGCACTCATTAGCATAATGCCCCAGCTTCTTGCATTTGAAGCACTCAACTTGACTGATGTCCTTTTTAGGAGGTTGGCTTCCACTTCCACTACCATTTCCACTATAGTGGCTCTTATGTCCACCCTTGTGGCTCTTGTACTTGTCCTTGTCATGGCTGCGGTGATGCTTGTTGTCATGACGGTTGTGGTTGTGGTGTTTCCTGAATTTCCCATGCTTATGGGATCCTGAGCTGCCATTGTCATCGTAATGAGATCGTTTGTGAGACGATCCCGAGCTTTGCTTGTCGGAGTGTTTCCTCTTCCTACTCTCGACTTGCTTCATTTTACCCTCCAAAATAGCAGCCTTGTCACACAAAGACTGATAAGTTGGAACATATGCCACAGACAACTGCAGATTCAGCTCATCATTCAAGCCCTCCAGAAACTTTTCCTTTCTTTTGGCATCTGTGTCAACCTCATCCGGTGCATAGCGCGCCAGATTGTTGAACTCTTCTATGTACTCAGCCACGCTGCGGTGGCGCTGCTTCAGGTTGTGAAACTCTTTCTTTTTCAAACTCATCATTCCTGACGAGATATGAGCAGTGCGAAAGCCATCTTCAAAGATAGCCCAAGTCACCTCATCAATAGGAGTGGTTATTTGGAAGTTATCCCACCATGTGGCGGCTGGTCCTTCCAACAGATGTGCTGCGAACCTGACTTTTTCAGCATCTGTGCAGCCAACGGTCACTAAGTCCTTGTTCACGGAACGTAGCCAGTCATTGGCCACCATGGGATCAGTTGTTCCCGAAAACTTTGCTGGCCTCAATCGCAGAAATCTGGTGAGCATATCAAAACCCGGTGGGTTGTTGTTGTTGTTGTTGTTGTTGTTGTTGATGTTGTTATTGTTGTTGTTATTGGGGTTGTTGTTGTTGTTGTTGTTGTTGTTATTCTGGTTTTGAATGAATGTCGTCATCATTTGCATAAGTTGTGTTTGCGCGTTCATCATTTGTTGCATTTCCGGGGTGATGTTGTTGGGGTTGGGGTTTGCGCGACGGGGAGGCATCTGTGGTTTGTTCAAATAGATAAGAATGAGATACCCATAGATGTTTTATGCACAATACATCACAAGCAAACACATAACATGCAACATAAGAATAAAAACTCAACAACCAGATGATAAGTTCATGAAATAAAACACACAAGTGGCAAGCCATCCACATGTCGAATGGTCCAATAAAGAGTTCACAAATAACGAGTACGAATATAAAAGATAAACGAGTGGTCAAGTCTACTCATCAGCATCAATCTCCTCCTCGACGAAGGTAAGACCTGCGTTCTCCATCGCGGTCTTGTTCTCCTCAATCGTAGTGGTCAAGGAATCGACCTTGGCCTTGAGAGCCCTCTTCTGGGAGCGAAGCCTCTCAATAACCATCTGCTGCTGCTCTAGCTCGAAATCCTTGGACTTTAGTTCCTCGGTCATGTCCCGGATTTTCTTGTTCCTATCCTGGACGCGTTTCTCCTGACTCTTGAACTTGCGGTCCTGGGCCTCGAACTTTGTCTCATTTCCTTGATCATCTCATCCTGCTGCGCAAAAAGCTTGTCCTTCTCGCGAAGCTGCACCTGAAGCTCGTCATTTCCGAGCATGACGTTCATCCTGTCCGTGTCTACGTGCCTGAGAAGAGTCTCTAAGTCCTGGAGGTAGAGTCGTATCGGCTCTTCCGTGTCCCTCGAGTCGTCCTCAAAGTCGATGGACTCTCCATCAACATCATGTCTTCCGAAGACGTGAAAGTGGGTGCCCCTAACCTGTCGGGAGTGACGGCCTCACAGTCGTCCTATCAGGTCCTGCATGACTACCTCCATGCCTCTCTCCCTGTCGTCGTGCATTAGCTTGAAGACGATGGCCTCCGTAGTAGGCTCAGTCTGGCGTCCGGGCTGGTTCACCTTGAAGCCCCAGAGGTCCTTCCTCTCGAACTTGGTGAGTGGGTACACCGTGATGGTGGGAAGAGGGAGATCGAGCAAAGTGGTAAGCTCAATGATACGGGGACCAAAACGAGTAACCTGGAACTCCTCAAGAGTGTTGATGGCAATAGGCATCTATTTATAAGAATGAAAAAGTTAGAACAACACAATTTAAGACAAATAAAGACATCATCACATACACATCCTTTGAATCACAAATCACACAAGTCATGCATACATGAAACCATTACATCAATCAAGGTCCATACTTATTAAAGGTATCATTTTTGGAAAATAAGGTGATAAGTGGTGGTCCAACTAATGAAGTGCCCTTACAATCCTATCTCATTGGATCTATTAGCAAACACAATGTTCCTAGAGGCAATCCACCAATCTTGTTCTCTTGATTCCATCACTAAGTCTATAACATCTCCGCTTAACTCTTGGTTGGGGGCTTCCAACTCTTGGGTAAGTTCCTTCTCTTTTTCTAAGTCTTTTTGGAGGTTTATCATTCTGCACTTGACTCTAGCACTTAGTTCTTTGATAGTCCTCCAAGCTACATCTCTGGCTGACTCAAAGAATGTGGTGTGCATTGTAGTGTTGGTGTACATGCAGAATCCCCTTTCTTTGTGGTTGTCTTCCTTGTTCTTGTACAAGTGAAGTTGCACCCACCAATACTCCACTCCTTCATCCATCACTGGAAAGCCCTTGTACACAGCTGCACCATGTGCTTCCATTGCCACCATGAGGTCCTTGAGAATATTGGGAAACTCAGTTTCACATTCCAAGGTCATGGTCATGAGTGGTCCTTTCTTCACGGCTTCGTTGATGGAGTTCATCTACAAAGGGAGTTGAGAATGAAAAGATTAGAAAAGTTTTACAAGAAGAATAGACAAGTGTAGAAGTAGTTGAAAACTTTTCCTTAGTGGTTTTCCAATCCTAGGGTCATAATCCTACAGGCAACACAGTGCTCTGATACCATCTGTTAGACCCCTCCTTTATAAAGGAAAGGATCCCTGTGATTGCAATGCTAGTCCCTGGAGCAATGCTAGCATCCAAAGTTTAAGATGAAGTACACAGATACAAAGGTCGTTTATTACATTCATTCCAAAGATAAAACATAGTCTCTTACAACTCAGGGCCATAGGCCTAATACAAGAGTTTAAGGAATAAGTAAATAAACATAAGTCTTCATCTTCATGTGCCACTGGCAAGCATGTTGAGTGTAGACTCATGACTCCTATTCATCATCGGAGTAACCTGCAACATCACAAGTTACAGCCACAGAGGGTCAATACTTTGGAATAGTATTGGCAAGTGACACCTTAGTATATTTTAAGTGGACTACATTACTATATACATTTTGGCTAAGTGTAGCTTGGCTTGCTTTGCTTGACAATAAGTTTTACCTATTAGTTGAAATCACTAAGTTTTTCTTTGTCAAAACATTCCCAAGAAACCACCAATAGACATTGGGGTCCTACACCCTTGTTCACCCACCAATTTTTACTTAGAAGTTGGAGTGATGAGATTCTTGTAGCTTCCATGTCTTGATGCTCAAATTGTCCATTGCCTTGGACTAGGCTAAGTACTTAGGTTTTCCATCTACAGAGGTTGTGCACTTTCCCCACCAGACTTGGTTTCCCAAGACAGGACCTTTCAGAAGCCTTTCCTTAGTCAAATGGACGCGCTCCAACCTATCAACCCAACTACCACCAAACTGTGCAAATGACTAAGTTCTAGCAACCTATATGATCAAGGCAGAGCCCATATTGCCAAGTGGTTGCACTGTAAGCTTTCTCAACACTTGGCCTCCAAATCCCTTTGTGCCTGGGTGACATACCACAAGTTAGATACACAACCCAAGTCCATGGCCTTGTGTAACCACTCAACAAAACCCAATCCTTCCATTCCACCCATGAGGTTCATTTGACTTAGTTGTTTTATTAGAAAAGCATAAGTCTCATGACTTAGAAATATTTTCATCATGGTGTGTATAGATTTCCACCAACCCTTGTTTGCTAAATAGCTAGGCTAAGCATGGCAAGATAACTTAACTTAGGAAAATTCCTTAGCAATTCTACAATTCTACACTACTTAGGATTTCCCAACTTAGCATTAGGCAAAAATAGCATGCAATACTTAGCAAAATATCTAATGCTAGTACAAAACATAGGATAGAAATATTCATGAAAATATCACTTGCCTTGGTAGTGGGGAGAGTAGCACTCTTCACAATCACAATCACTAGCAAAATCTACACAAAATTATAGCATACAATTACACACAATTATATCCAGTCCAAAATAATATGAATGCATGCATGCAAGAATTTACTAAGTGGTGATTTTTGAAAATTCTACCAAGCATGCTCATGTTTACAAAAACTTAACATGTCACAAGTTTGCCAACTAAACTTATTTGGCACCAATACAATTTACCAAAATAAATCTATACTTAAAATAGCCTTAAACATGTTCTACAAATAAAGTCATTTTAACTGTTACTATTTGCTAAACAAATTGGTATTCAGAAAGGTCTTGTTTCACTGAATCCAACGGTATAAAATTTGTAAAATTCTAAATTGGCATTCAAAAGTTATAGCAGTTTAAAGTTTGGATCTAAATCTGATTCAAATTTCTATTTTTGAATTATCCCTAGCCACGTGTCGCAGCGTCACTGGCGCGTACCGGTTCGCAACGGATCGAGCTCTGCAGCCGTTGTATCTAACTAACTTTGCGCGGCTCAGATATGTCCATACCTCTTCGTTAAGTGAACTGTTTCTACGCGTAGGATTCAGATCTGATGGCTACAATCTATCAACCAGAAACGGGCGGCGCTGGCGGTGTTGACCGGCGGCGGCGCGTCTGACTACGGTGGCGCCGGCGCTCTAGATCGTCCGGGGAAACAAGAAGGTGCTTACCAGAACCGCGGTGGCGTGCTGAAGCTTGAGGTGGCTCTGGTTGGTCAAGGGGCGCGCAGATACGGCGATAATTGCTCGTCGGAGTAGAGGCAGACGTCGGCACGGTCGGTCGTCGTCGTTGGCGAGGTTGTCGATCACTAGGAGGCAAACAGAGGGTGTGGTCAGGTGTAGAAGGTCATGGAGAACACGTGTGTGTGAAAGACAATACGTGGGGCGGTCTGGACTTACCACGGGAGGTCGCCGGAGTTGATGCCGAAGACGGTGGCGGCCAGTCGTTGATGTTGCTGGAGCTACAGGTCATGCGAAGGTATGTGGGGTGTGTTAGTAGATGCGCCGAGACTCACTGAACACGATAGCATGAATGAGAGGCAGAGGGGAACACGAGACTCACCGGAATTTGCCGGCGCAGTCGTCGGAGCAGCGGCGGAGTCGTGCGAGTCGTGGACAGCCTGGTGGCGTGAAGGAAAAATTGACTGGGGGAAATGGTCGTGGGGAGGTGGGGATCTTATAGCCCGAGGCTCGACAGGTAATGCTCGCTGATTCAATGCCCATTAAGCTCGCGAGATCAGCGCTGCAACGGGCAGCGGCGAGGTCGTGCGCGGAATCAGGGGGGAAGACGATGCTGACGTGGAGGTGGCCCGCTCGTCAGCGAAGTGTGCAGAGTGGGAGTGGGGCCCTGTCGTCATTGGCTGAGGGAGTGTGCTTGCGCGTGTGGAAGGAAAAGAGAACTCCCGGGTGGGCTTGTTGGGCTCGATTCAAGGCTGGGCCAAAAACCTGGCGCGTGGCCTTTTTACATTGTTTAATTCTTTTCTTTTTCTATTCTGATTTTCTGGATAGTTTTTCAAATGAAATCAAGTTCAATTTGAGTTCAATTTTTTCCTGGGATTTTGTAGTGAGCAGTAGTCTCAAAAATGGTCATATAGCCATGGGGTAGCTTTGTAAAGGATTGGTCAAGCTTGGGGATCAAAATATCAGAGGCAAGACACTTGGTTTAAAATTTTGAAAATGGTTTTTGGAACCCATGTCTATTTGAAAACTTGGTTTTAAATTTACACTTAAATCCTATGCTCATAGAAGGCAACCTTCCTGGTTTACAACAGTCAAACTTACAAGTGGTGTTGTCCATTTAAAATAAGTCTGTCCACATAAAATCATGACACCAAAAGTTTCTGTTTTCTGAAATGTTTTGAGAAAACCCTAAATGATGATGGATGCAAGGATGATATGGATGAGCTTTGAAATATGAATTTTAGGGATGTCACATATTCATACTATGGAATATTTCTAAGTCAAGGACTTGTGTTTTGTTTAATAAAACAACTAAGTGAATGAATCACCTGGGTGGAATGGAAGGAATGGTTTGTGTTGAGTGGTTCACAAGGCCCATTTCTATGGTTTACCTTGTGTATCTCACTTGTGGTTGGCCACCCAGGAATAAAGAGATTTGAGATGTCAAATGTTGAGAAGCTTCAAGTGCAGCCAGTTGGCATTATGGGCTCTGCCTGGATGATATAGGTTGCAATAACTTAGCCAAATGGACAGTTGGTGGTAGGGGAATGATAGGTTGGAACACGTCCATTCTGGTCTATGGGAAGGCTTCTGAAAGATCTTGTCTTGGTGAAACCAAGTCTTGTGGGGAAAGTGCACCACCTCTGCAGAGTGAAAAATCTAATTACTTAGCCATGTCCCTGGCAAAGGACAAGTTGAGCACCAAGACATGGAAGCTATCAAGAATCTCCTCATCCCAATTTCTAAGTTAAAAACTTGTGGTTTAACAAGGGTTGAAGGGTCACCAATTTCTATTGGGAGATGCCTTGGGTGATTTTGTCAAGCAAAAACTTAGTGTTTTCAAATGATAAGGAAAAACTATTTTGAGCAAAGCAAGCCTAAGCTCCACTTAGCCAAATGCATCTAGATGATAGACTCCACTATACTACCATAGTATCACTTGCCAATACAATTCAAATGTATTGAACCTTGTCGCTGTAACTTATTATGTTGCAGGTTTGTTTGATATTAGTGAAGTATGTTGAAATAGGATTACAAGTCTACAACCAACATGTCTGCCTGTGGCACTTTGAAGATGAAGGACCCCATGCTATTGTTATATTCTGCTGCATTGTAATGAGATAGCCAAATGAGCTATGTAAGATGTAATAAATAATTTTATTCCTGGTTATAAAGTTGTATTATGACCTTTGTTTCTTTATATTACATCTTAACTGTGGATGCTAGCTATTGATCCAGGGACTAGCATTGTAAAACACAGGGATCTCTACCTTATTAAAGGTTGGGAACCTTACAACCTATCTATAAGAGCTTCTTGATGAACTATAATATGCAAGGCATGAAGAAGTCTCTCCCCGAGCTTCTGTCAATGCTTAAAACTGCAGAAGTGGAGATGAAAAAGGAACATCAAGTGTTGATGATCAATAGGAATACTGGTTTCAAGAAAGACAAGAAGGGAAAACAGAAGGGAAGTAAGGGCGGCAAGCCAGTTTCCGTGCCTGAAAAGAAACCCCGAGTTGGACCTAAGTCTGATACCGAGTGCTACTATTGTAAGGGGACTTGGCACTAGAAGCGCAACTTCCCCAAGTATTTGGCAGACAAGAAGGTCGGCAAGGCAAACAAAGGTATATATGATATACATGTTATTGATGTGTACTTGACTAGTGCTCTCAGTAGCACCTGGGTATTTGATACCGGTTCAGTTGCTAATATTTGTAACTCGAATCAGGGGCTGTAGAACAAGCGACCGCTAGCAAGGGGTGAGGTCAAGATGCGTGTCGGCAATGGATCAAGCATTGATGTGATCGCCGTCGGTACGCTACCTCTCCATTTGCTGTCGGGATTAGTTATAAACTTGAATAATTGTTATCTGGTGCCTGCACTGAGCATGAACATTGTATCTGGATCGTGTTTGATGCAAAGTGGTTATTCATTTAAATCTAAGAACAATATTTGTTCCATTTATATTAATGAAATCTTTTATGGTCATGCACCGATGATGAATGGTTTATTTCTATTAGATCTCGATGATAATGTTACACATATTCATAATGTTGATGCTAAAAGGATTAAACTTAATGATGATATATCTGCATATATGTGGCACTGCTGTCTAGATCATATTGGCGTTAAATGCATGAAGAATCTCCATTCGGATGGACTTTTGGAATCACTTGATTTTGAATCATTTGATACATGTGAGCCATGCCTTATGGGCAAGATGACTAGAACACCGTTTTCCGGTTCAATGGAACGGGCGACAGATTTATTGGAAATCATACATTCTGATGTATGTGGTCCAATGAGTGTGTCGGCGCGAGGTGGATATCGTTATTTTGTTACTTTCACGGATGATTTGAGTAGATACGGTTATATATACTTGATGAAACACAAGTCTGAAACATTTGAAAAGTTCAAAGAATTTCAGAATCAAGTGGAAAATCATCGTAATAGAAAGATCAAATTTCTATGGTCCGACCGTGGAGGTGAGTATCTAAGTTACCATTTTAGCACTCACATGAAAGAGTGTGGAATTGTTTCACAACTCACACCTGCCGGAAAACCACAGAGAAATGGTGTGTCGGAACGTCGTAATCGTACTTTATTAGATATGATTCGATCTATGAAGTCTCTGACAGACTTGCCGTTGTCATTTTGGGGTTATGCACTAGAAACTGCTGTATTCACTTTAAATTTGGCACCATCTAAATCTATTGAAAAGACACCGTATGAATTGTGGTTTGGAAACAAACCTAAGCTATCATTTCTTAAAGTTTGGGGATGCGATGTTTATGTGAAGAAACTTCAACCGGATAAACTCGAACCCATAGCGGAAAAATGCGTCTTCATAGGATACCCTATGGAAACTATTGGGTATTCTTTCTATCACAGATACGAGGGCAATGTTTTTGTTTCCAGGAATGGATCCTTTCTAGAGAAAGAGTTTCTCGCGAAAGGTGTGAGTAGTCGGAAGGTAGAACTTGAAGAGGTTATTGAACCTTCTCTTCAAAGTATGGCATGTAGCGCAGCGCCGGAAGTCGTTCCAGAGTTGGCTTCACCTGTTGAAGAGGGAACTAATGATAATGATCATGAAACTCCAAAAGAGAGTACTACCGAACCTCGCAGGTCTAGCGGGACGCGTGCAGCTCCCGAGCTATACGGAAATCCTGTCATGAATTTCATGGTTGATGAAAATGATGACCTTGCGACGTATGAAGAAGCAATGATGAGCCCGGATTCCAACAAATGGTTAGAAGCCATGAAATCCGATATGTAATCCATGTATGAAAATCAAGTTTGGAACTTGGTGGACTTACCTCACGACCGAAAGGCCGTGGATAACAAAAGGATTTTCAAAAGAAAAACTGATGCTGATGGTAATGTGACTGTCTATAAAGCTCGACTTGTCGCAAAGGGGTTTCGGAAAATTCAAGGAGTTGACTACGATGAGACATTCTCTCCCGTAGCGATGCTAAAGTCAGTTAGGATTATGTTAGCAATTGCTGCATATTTCGATTATGAGATATGGCAGATGGATGTTAAAACCGCGTTTCTCAATGGTAATATTGAAGAAGAGTTGTATATGATACAACCAAAGGGTTTTGTCGATCCTAAGGATGCTAACAAGGTGTGCAAGCTTCAGCGATCCATCTATGGATTGAAGCAAGCATCATGAAGTTGGAATCTCCTCTTTGATGAAGTGATCAAAGAGTTTGGATTTGTCCAAACTTATGGAGAAGCTTGTATTTACAAGAAAGTGAGTGGGAGCAATGTGGCATTTCTGATATTATATATGGATGACATATTGTTGATCGGAAATGATATAGATCCTTTAAACAGTGTTAAAAGTTATCTAAACAGCAAATTTTCAATAAAGGACCTAGGTGAAGCGTCATACATATTAGGCATAAAGATCTATAGAGATAGATCTAGGCGCCTAATAGGGATATCGCAAAGTACATACCTTGATAAGATTTTAAAGAAGTTTAAAATAGAAGATAGTAAGAAGGGGTTCTTACCTATGACACAAGGCACGACATTGAGTAAGACTCAAAGTCCGGCTACAGCGGAAGAAAGAGAGATAATGGACAAAGTCCCCTATGCTTCATCCATAGCCTCTATAATGTACGCCATGCTATGTACAAGACTGGATGTGGCACATGCTATTAGTTTGACTAGTAGGTACCAATCGGATCCAGGTTCAGAACACTAGATAGCGGTCAAGAATATCCTTAAGTACTTGCAAAGAACTAAGGATATGTTTCTTGTATACGGAGGTGAAGAAGAGCTAGTCGCTAAGTGTTATGTCGATGCTAGCTTTGACACTGATCCGGATGACTCTAATTCTCAATCCTGATACGTATTTCTCATGAATGGCGGAGCGGTTAGTTGGAGGAGCTCCAAACAACCTGTGGTGGCGGGATCAACAATGGAGGCCAAATATGTTGCTGCTTCAGAAGCGGCTCAGTAAGCAGTTTGGATGAAGGAGTTCATATCCGAACTAGGTGTGGTTGCAAACGCGTTGGACCCAATGGTGATCTATTGTGACAACAATGGTGCCATTTCCAATTCCAAAGAGCCAAGGTCTCACAAGCATTCCAAGCATATTAAGCGCCGGTTTCACTCCATCCGCGAGCATGTCAAGGATGGAGATATAAAGATTTGTAAAGTACATACGGATCTCAATGTAGCAGATCCATTGACTAAAACTCTCCCTAGAGCAAAACATGATCTACACCAGAACTCCAAGGGTGTTAGATACATCACTATGTAACTAGATTATTGTCTCTAGTGCAAGTGGGAGACTAAAGGGAATATGCCCTGAGAGGCAATAATAAAATGTTTATTATGTGTATTCCAAGTATATGATAGATGTTTATTTTTCATGCTATAATTGTATTAATATGGAAACATTAATACATGTGTGTTTAATAAACAAACAAAATGTTCCTAGTTATGCCTCTCTCATAAACTAGTTCGTTGATTAACAAGATGATCAGAGTTTCCTGATCATGGACATTGGATGTTGTTAATAACAAGATCACAACATTAGTGTAATGGTGTGATGAACATTCATGCGAAGTATAGCATTACGATCAAAGTCATTGAGTTTATATTGCTATAACAACTTACGAAGTGATCCTAATCCTTAGACCATGAGATCATGTCAATCACTAACACCGGAAGAGTTTCTTGATAACATCAAACGTCACACCGTAACTGGGTGATTACAAAGATGGATTCAGAACTAATAAAGTGTTATGTTGAGGCCCATGGATAGAGAGTGGAATTTGTTCATCCCGATGACGGATAGATATACTCTGGGCCCTCTCGGTGATATCACATTGGTTAGCTTGCAAGCAAGTGATTTAATCACTAGAATTTTATATCACGGGAACGAGAAAAGAGTGCATGTCAGTAACGAGATCCAACTAGGTATGGAGATACAGATTATCTAATCTCGGACATGTAATATATCCTGAAACAAAGGGATTAAGATACAAGCATAAAAGGTTCCGACGATCACAGGAAAGTCACCGTTGAATGTGTGGGATTCAGTATGGATCTCCAGGTCCCGCTACTGATTATTGATCGGAGAAGGGTCTCGATCATGTCCGCATTATTCGCGAACCGTAGGGTGACACACTTAAGGGACACTGACATCTAGTTGGAGCAAATGTTTCATGCTGAAAGAATAAACAAGGGCAACAATTTATTTCACTAGATACCGAAACAGGTTTTCGGGTGAAATTGCATAAAGTGGTTATGCATGTGAAATAGAATTCTAGCAAGGGGTTATTTGTGAATGTTTGTCATTAAAGTAATTGAAAAAATTCGGAATAAATAAAAGAGTTTTATTTAATGAGAGTTTGCATTAAATTTGGTGGAAATTTAATGGCAAGTTTGAGTGGGATTTTGAGTGGAGGGATTTGATGGGTTTTGTGAGTGGAGTGTCCACCCACATGAAGAGGGTAGGGCAAGGGGACAGCCCCCATGCACCGACCGCTCCCTTGGGGTTCCCTCTATCCTATAAAAGGCACCCCTCTCCTCACTTCTCACTCACACCTCCTCGTGAAGGATCTCTCTCCCCCTCTAGAATTTATCCCCCATGGTATCGTACTAGCGAGATACATGTTCCCGGTGGCTATTCGTCAAGAAAGGGTTGTTCTTCCGCTGAATCGCTGGAGCGAGGAGGAGGAAGTTGCTCGGTGTCTTGTACGTATGTGTGAGCACGGATGCGCTGCTGCTTTGCGGCGCTAGGACTTCCTCTCGATCTTGAGATCGGCAAGAGATCGTCTACATCAACCACGAGTTGAACTAGTTAAGCTTTGTCGGTGTTCAAGGGTATGTTCTCTACGGATATACATCCGCTCGTTGTTTGTATCTAGTAGATAGATCTTGGTACATAGTTGTTCCCATCATAGGAATTTTTTTGTTTTCTATGCTGCAAACCCTACAATTCTAGTCATGTTTTACCTGCTATTTATTTCGCATAAATCACTTGGTAAATTGGTCATATTTCCAACAATCCAAAAACCTTATTATAGGCAATTTACTCCAAGTGGTTTCGTGGCATCTGTGAAGCCACCTGTTTTTGAGGGTACACACTATAAGAGATGGCGCGTGAGAGAAGTTCTATGGTTTGAGAACATGAACTCCTATGACTCCACTCTTGGCAAGCCCGAGGGAGAGCTTACTCCTTCCCAGGAGCAAGTTTTCCAGAAATATGACAAGCTGTTCAGGGCTGCTCTGTTGTCTGTGCTTGGGGAGAACATTGTTGAACCCTATATGTCATTTTATAATGGCAACGACATGTGGGCTCCTCTCGAGGCCAAGTTTGGGGTCTCGGATGCTGGCAATGAACTGTATATCATGGAGCAATTCTATGACTTTAAGATGTCTGATGACCGCTCCATCGTTGAGCAGGCTCATGAGATACAGACACTGGCCAAGGACCTTGAGTACTTCTCTTGTGTGTTACCGGACAAGTTCGTTTCCGGGGGTATTATTGCCAAGCTTCCCCATTCATGGAGGAACTTTGCTACTTCTCTGAAGCACAAGAGACAGGGGTTTTCCGTATCGGATCTCATTGGGACTCTTGATGTGGAAGAGAAGGCAAGAGCAAAAGACACACGTGCTCGAGTTGTTGAGGGAGGTTCAAGTGCCAACTTGGTATAGAAAAAGAACTTCCAGTCCCACAAGTTCAAGAACAAGAGCCAGTTTGATGGAAAGGGAAAGTTCGATGGGAAGAACAAGCCCTCATAGTCTACGAATTTCAAGAAGAAGATTGATAAGAAGAAAGGTTCCTGTCATGTGTGCGGAGATCCTGATCACTGGGCTCCTAGCTGCCCCAACCGCTATGACAGGCGCCAACATGGGAAGAGCGGCAACACCGCTAATGTTGTCATGAGCGACATTGAGATGAAGGATGTTGGGTATGGTATGTTACCTACTGTTATTTCATTATGTCATTCTCCTGATTGGTGGATTGACACAGGCGCTAATGTACATGTTTGTACTAACATTTCCATGTTTTCTTCATATCAGGTCAGAGGGACTCATTCCATGCTGATGGGGAACGGCTCCAATGCTTTTGTTCATGGTGTTGGTATGGTCGATCTGAAGTTCACTTTGGGAAAGACCATACGCCTGAAGAACGTGCATCATGTTCCCTCAATAAATAAGAATCTTGTTAGCGGATCTCTTTTATGTCGCGATGGCTACAAGCTTGTTTTCGAGTCCAATAAGTTTGTACTATCTAAGTTTGGTACTTTTTATTGTTAAAGGATATGAGTGCGGAGGTCTGTTCCGCCTATCATTATCAGATGTTTGTAATAAAGTTGTGAATCATGTTTCGTCTGATCTTATATCAAATGTCTGGCATACGTCTTTGACATGTTAATTTTGATTGCATGACGTAGTTATCTAAAATGAATTTAATCCCAAATTTCACTACTGTCAAAGGATCTAAGTGCCTAGCCTGTGTGCAAGCAAAATAACCTTGCAAGTCACATACGACTACAGAGGTGAGAAATTTGGCACCACTAGAACTCATCCATTCTGATCTTTGTGAGATGAATGGTGTGTTGACAAAAGGTGGAAAGAAATATTTTATGATGTTGATCGATGACTCTACGAGATACTGTCATGTGTATCTTCTGAAAACAAAAGATGAGGCTTTGAGTTTTGTTCAAACTCTATAAAGCTGAAGCAGAAAACCAACTTGCTCGAAAGATTAAGAGGCTTAGGTCTGATCGTGGTGGAGAGTATTTTTCCAACGAGTTTGCCTCCTTTTGTGCGGAACATGGTATAATCCATGAGAGGAGTCCTCCCTACTCACCCCAGTCAAACAGGGTAGCCGAAAGAAAGAACCGCACTCTAACAGATTTAGTTAACGCCATCTTAGACACATCGGGTCTCTCCGAGGAATGGTGGGGGGAGGCATTACTGACCGCATGTCATGTACTAAACCGAGTTCCCAGAAAGAACAAAGAAATTACTCCATTTGAAGAATGGGAGAATAAAAGGTTAAATCTCTCTTATCTACGAACTTGGGGCTGTTTGGAAAAATTTCATGTGTCAGTCCCCAAGAAGCGCAAGCTTGGACCAAAAATTGTGGACTGTGTATTTCTGGGATATGCTTTTCGTAGCATTGGCTATCGATTTTTGGTAGTAAAATCCGGAGTACTAGACATGCATGTTGGTAAAATCATGGAGGCGAATGATGCAACTTTCTTTGAGGATATCTTTCCCATGAAGGATATGCCTAACTCATCAAGTCAGGAATTAGATACAATTTCTGAACCAATCATTCTAGTTGAACACCTAAAAAATCCTGAGGAGGAGGAGGATAACGAAATTCCTAAAAGGAGCAAGAGACAAAGGACTACAAAGTATTTTGGTGATGATTTCATTGTATACCTCGTGGATGATACTCCCACTTCTATTTCAGAAGCCTATGCATCTCCTGATGTTGACTACTGGAAGGAAGCCGTCCGTAGTGAGATGGACTCCATTTTAGCTAATGAAACATGGGAGATAACTGATCGGACTTATGGGTGCAAACCTATAGGATGTAAATGGGTGTTTAAGAAAAAACTAAGGCCTGATGGTACTATTTAAGAGTACAAGTCAAGGCTTGTGCCCAAGGGTTATACCCAAAAGGAAGGTGAAGACTTCTTTGACACTTACTCACCTGTAGCAAGGTTGACCACCATTCGAGTACTACTTTCTCTGGCTGCCTCACACGGTCTTCTCGTTCATCAAATGGACGTTAATACGGCTTTCCAAAAGGGAGAGTTGGATGAGGAAATTTATATGGATGAACTAGATGGTTTTGTAGTAATGATCAAGAAAGAAAAGTGTGCAAGCAGATGAAGTCTTTATATGGTCTTAAACAAGCACCTAAGAAGTGTCACGAAAGTTTGATAAAACCTTAACCGCTGCAGGCTTTGTTATAAAAAAAGCTGACAAGTGCGTATACTATAGCCATGTTGGGGGTGAAGGAGTTATTCTATGTTTGTATGTTGATGGCATACTGATCTTTGGGACCAACCTTACTGTAATTGAGGAGGTCAAGGATTTCTTATCTCAGTCTTTTGAGATGAAGGATCTAGGAGTAGCTGATGTTATCTTGAACATCAAATTGTTGAGAGATGATTATAGTGGGATCACACTGCTTCAGTCTCACTATGTGGACACGATTATGAGTCGCTTTGGGTCGCTTTGTTTTATCTCATTGGAAAAGACTATCCATATCCTATGTACCTAACCATTCTAATTGGCTCGCTTATGTACTTGGCTAGCTCTATAAGGCCTGACATCGCCTTTGTTGTTAGCAATCTCAGTCGATTTTTTTCAAATCCTGGAGATGATCATTGGCAAGCTCTTGAAAGAGTCATGCGCTATCTAAAAGGCACTGCAAGCTATGGCATTCACTATACTGGGTATCCGTGGGTACTGGAGGGTTATAGTGATTCAAATTGGATATCTGATGCTGATGAGATAAAGGCCACGAGTGGATATGTGTTTACACTTGGTGGTGGCACTATTTCTTGGAAATCTTGCAAGCAGACCATCTTAACAAGGTCAACTATGGAAGCAGAACTCACAGCACTAGACATGGCCACTATTGAAGCAGAGTGGCTTCATGAACTCTTGATGGACTTACATATGGTTGAAAAACCTATACCCGCAATTCCAATGAATTGTGATAATCAAACTGTGATTGTTAAGGTGAACAATTCTAAGGATAATATGAAGTCCTCAAGACATGTGAAGAGGAGACTAAAATCTGTCAGGAAAATGAGAAACTCCGGAGTTATTGCATTGGATTATATCCAAACATCTAAGAACCTGGCAGATCCCTTCACAAAGGGACTATCACACAATGTGATAGAAAATGCATCAAAGGAGATGGGTATGAGACCCACACTATGAGTTTTCCAAAGTGGAAAACCAATCTATGTGATCGGAGATCCCGTGAATTAGAATTGGGAGACAAGATGTTGGTAGACTAAGAGAAAAGTATCCCTAATTTAATGAACACCACTCCGTGAAGATGCAATACTTTTCTATTTTGCACGGCAGGTTGATTTTTATCTTAATGTGTTCTAAATGGCTTAATCTTAAGCAGAGATGTTGTCCTGCAGAACATCTTTTGAAGAACACACCTATATGAGTCTGGCTATCAAACGTCGCAGTCTATAAGAGTTGGGTGCTCTATAAAAAACTCATGAAAGGCCATGGAGTATGAAGCATAAGCTCCACCCGCGGGGAAGTACCATGGTAGGCCAGTATCGGTAAAGGCTTCATGTGAAGCCAGGTTGCAGCAAACTTGCAGATCAAGGAATAGTCCGATGTACAAGTCACAGCCTAGTGTAGCATAGAATTCTTGGTGGAAGTTCAACTTAACAGTCTCCACTGTAGTACCGGTATATAAACAGTGTTTTTGGAACCAATGGCAAATTACATGTGCCTCTAGGATCTGGTGGGCGATTGTTGGAATTTTGGCCTAAATAGCCCAGCCCATTTTCCATTCCAATAATTCCTGAAAATCCTAAAGGCCCTTGTGGCCCATTCATGCATGGAAAGATGTGGGACAAATGTTTAGTCCCACATTGCTAGTTGAAGGAGGTTTGCACCAGCTTATAAGGGAGGCTCTCCTAACACTTCGTAAAAGGATGAGAAGGAGGAGAGAATCCCACACGCGTGCTCCTCCTCCTCCGCCGCCCGCCTCGCCTCGTCACGCGCGCTGTGGGTTGCGGGAATTTCACCGAGCTGAGTCCTTTTTTTCCACGCATGACTGGTATATGAATGGGCATGCAGAATTTGAATAGTCTGCTAATGGGTTTTAAATACAAACTCAGTGGAGGTTTAATTCGAACATAATGGAGGATGTTTGGCTTCGATCACTGCCTGCAGAATTTGAATAGTCTGCTAATGGGTTTTAAATACAAACTCAGTGGAGGTTTAATTCGAACATAATGGAGGATGTTTGGCTTCGGTCACTGCCTGTTCGTTTCCTCTTCCAACGCCGCTTGTTCGCCTGTCTACCTGTGCCTATAAGAGCGGAAGGTCGCTCCTTTCCTCAGACACACAGTAAGAACCACCGCCTCCAAGTTCCAGAGCACTAAGCTGCCACCAGTTCTTCTTCATCCCGTCTTGCAGCATACACCACGAGCCGGGACAGTAGGCCTCCGGAACCCCGTCTCTTCGAGTCCTGTACGAGAGAAGGGCGATAAGGATTTTGGAGAGCGCTATCGGCGCGACTACTGGCTTCATCACGGACACCTTCACCGACACTGACGATATCTTCCCCAACAACGATTTCTTCCCTGCCATTGAGAACCTCTTCCTCGACGACATGGGTGCCAACTCCAACTCCGGCACAATGTTGTATGTTTCTTCCTTCATCTTGTTCAGATTATTTAGATCTATCTGCAACTCTCTACACACTTTCTGCCAGATTACTTGGCTAGTTTAATTTTGATCATTCTAGTCATGATTTACCTGCTATTTATTTCACATAAATCACTTGGTAAATTGCTCATATTTCCAATAGAAAACAACGGTTTCTTGTTCATGGAACAAGTGGATTATTTACCTTACATACTTTTCTTAAAGCAGTTGTCTGTTGCTTGCAACTTAATACTAGAGGGGGTTCGGATGATAACCTGAAGGTGGACTTCTAGTCATAGATGTAGTTGGATGGCGGTCTATGTATCTTGTTGTATTTCCCAATCGAATAGTATAGGATATTTTTGACTAGTATTGCATTGTTATGCCTTGCTCAGTTCCTGTCAATTGCCCTGCTGTAATTTGTTTATCCTTCATGCCATGTTGTTTATCTAAGGAGAGCACCTCTAGTGAACTATGGAACCCTGTCCAATCTTTACCATTGATACATCTTCCACTTTTACTTGTTTACTTGCTGCAAACCATTACCTTCCACACCATATGTTTAATCCTTTTGTACAACAAACCGGTGAGCTTGACAACCTCACTGTTTTGTTGGGGCAAAGTCTTGAGTTTGTGTTGTGTGGGTTTCCACGTTGCTTGAAACACCTTTGAGACGTTTTATTCCTTCTACTGGTTCGATAACCTCGGTTTCTTACTGAGGGAAAACATGCTGATGTGCTCATCACACCTTCCTCTTAGGGTTTCCAACGAAGCGTCCCACGACAGTGCTGGGCTCCATCAAGCTCTTTCTGGCGCTGTTGCCGGGGAGGCTAAGTACGTCTTCACAAGGGGAGTCCTTCACTTCCTTTCTCTTTAATTTGTTTTTAGTTTGCTTAGTTTATTTCGCTTGGTTTTGTTTTCCTCTTTTCAAAAAAACGAAAAAAATAGTCTAGTTTGGTTTGCTTTCTTTATTCAAAAACACAAAAAAATTAGTTCCTACTCTAGTTCCTTGTCTGTTGTTGCCTTGCTTTGTCATGCTTTCTATCAATGGATTGTTTCTTTGAAACTTGTTCTTATTGGCAAGGTGGTTTCAAGGAAGAACAAAAGTATTATTATAAGGAACACCGTTTGTCACAAAAAGGGAAACACTTATGGGAACAAATTGATAAGTTGAATACTATTGCTAGAGACGTGTGCTCTACTTATAATGTTACTTATTGCTTTGTTAAATCTTGTTGCTGTAGGAGGTATAAACACCTTCCTTTTCAGTTACCATATCTTCTTATGTTAAAGGAAATTATGACTTTTATGATGTGGAACAAATTGAAGAATTTATTTCTTTCAAGGGTGCATTTTAACTTGCCTGTTTTCTTGGAAATACAGATGATGCACCTATGAACATGAGGTTTATGAGATACTTAAATTTTGCGTTGATAATTACAAGGAAGAAAATGGCTACATTCTTGAATATTTTAATAGGTGCTTTCCACAAATGGAAGAGACTAATGCCTTGCAGTAGCCTATGGAAGAAGAAATTGCTGAAACAGAAAGCTCATTAGATGAAAAAGAGTAGGAGAGTGATGGTCAAGAGGAGGAAGAATGGATATGCCCATGTCTACCTTCTAATGAGAGTAACTCTTCACCTCTTACATTATTTTATTGTCACCCATGCTTACAATAGGAGGATGAATGTTATGTTCCTATGGATCCTTTTGAAATATCTACTTTGGGTAAAACCTGTGAAGGTTTTAATCCCACTATTTTTGAGCTTGATAGAAATTATGTGTTTGTAGATCATGAAAAACATGCTTTATATGATATCTATATTGTTTAGTTTATTCATGATTTTACTAAAAATTATTATGAGATAGGAAAGTATGGTTGTAGAATTTTTCATGGTACTGAAACACCTCTCTATGTGCTGAAAGTTTTGAAGTTACTCTTGTTTCATGTTCCTATGCCTGTCACTTTGTTATTTGTGAATTTATTTTCTTACAAGATTCCCATGAATAGGAAGTGGGTTAGACTTAAATGTGTTTTGAATTGGGTCCTTGATGCTCTCTTTTACTTCAATTCATATTTCTTATGTGAGCATCTTCTCAAGCTATCAAGCCTAACTTAAAGGCGTTAAAGAAAATTACTTGTTGGGAGATAACCCAAGAGTTTCCTTTAGTCTTGGAAGTTATTACTTCAGTAATAACCTCTCCTTATCCTTTTTGTTTGCTTTTTGTGCCAAGAATGACCTCTAATGCGAGGGAAGTAAGATTTGGGGAGTTGTTGTCCCAAAACAGATTTCTGTCCTCCACCAAAAACATTCGTGACGAGTCTCTATAACTCGGATTGAGCTCAAAATTTACTAATAAATCCCCCAGTATGTTATCTAACTTTCGTTAATTCAACACTTTTTGATTTGTGGAATAGAAGATTTTTGAAAAAAATCGGTTTCTACCTGCTCGTCTGTTTTGATAGATTTCTGCCATTATTTGCATTTGCTTGTTATTGATTCCTTTTTGAGTTCTCTTTTAGGGAATTGAGCTTTTTGAAGGAGTTACTACAGTAGCTTGTGTTTTTAGTGAAAAGTCTTGTTGTTCGAAAGATTTGCCTAAGGTCTAATCTCTTTTGAATAAGCTAATGTTACTAATGAAGATTGTGTGAAGTTTTGTATGAAGGAAAATTTCAGGTGTAGAGAGAGAATGATGTAATGAGATGAAGAATGGACAAAAGCTCAATCTTGGGGATTCCACCATGGTGTCACCCCAAGAAATATCTACAAGCGTCAAATCTTGGGATTCCCAAGGCATCCCCTTCTTCATCAATAAAAAGCTCAGGTCTGTCTAGACACTTCGTTTTTATTGTTTCTTGCATAGTTGTGTTGTTCTTGGAGCGTCTTAGTTTTCATTTTCTTTGCTTAGGTTGTTTATTTTTCTTGAATAAAGTAGTTTGTACCCCCGTTCTTACTGTGTTGTTTTGCAAATAAGTTGCTTGGTGTCGGGAAGGAGTAGGAAGTTCCTGCTTGAAAGTGCAAGAGGAGTTTGCATTGACTATGACTTAGACTTTAGCATCAAATTCTAGGTGTTGTTTTAACCTTATGCTTAGTGATTATTGTTGTAGCATGTCTTCTTCCAATCAATTGGGATTGCTTAGTGTGCCTTGAAGAAATTATGCGTTGTTTTAGCATGCAAAAGCATAGTATTGTGGTATTCTCCTTTGATGCTTTATTTGGGTTGACTTGGCACATGCTGACACCATGTTATGACTATGACAAGTCACCATAGCCTCTATGATCATTTTTTACCTGACTTGTAGTACCACTCTATGCTTTGATTAGTAATGCTTTGCTGCTCTGCATTATTATGGCCATTATGCTCTCTTAGTTGGCTGCTCCCAGTCTTTTGCTAGCCTCCACTTGTATGAGTAAGCTCTACTCATGCTTCCAGCTCCCAAGAAACCAAGTTATTCCAAAGTGTCCATTATAAACTCCTATTCATGGTGTGTTACACCATTCCAAGTATATTATTGTTTTCAACTATCTTCCAATTAAAAACTATTTTGTTATGTGAACACTTAGTGATTAAAGCCCTCACAAACTTGATGGCACACTTTACATTATTTGCCCTTAATAAACTTGAACGATTGTGTCTTATATGTTGTATATGCTTGCACTTATAGGTTGGAATTAGCAGAACCATGTTGTATGGGGAACGTTTTCAACATTACAATTGTACTTTGTACTCAGTCGATATCATGCTCTTTTTTCTATGGATGTCACCGGTGTGAAATAAAGAGGAACTTGTAAGTCCATGGAGTTTGTATCTTGTGTTAGAGAAACGCCTGGGCCGCTAGCCTAAGCCATGCCTAATCATGGTCGAAACTTGCAGCACCACCATAGTGAGCTATCTATGAAGCATCCTCAATAAAAAGCTATGCATATAGTAAATAAAAAGATCGTTGAGATTCTCATTGTCTGCTTGCCTTGTAATTTTGGTTATGGGATAGCTCCTGTACCATGTGGAAGTGGTACCCTATTGGAGGTTCTCTATGATATGCAAATACTTACAATGACAAGAACTTACAGGTGACTGAAGTTGAGTAGCATGATGTGTGGCCCTCGTATTCAAGGGACTTGAAATTGCCAACTTATACTTTGTCAAGCATATACTCCATAGTTTGTTCACTTTAACCTTAATCACTTCAAGATGCTTATGATAGGGGCAACGAGGGCTGAAAGCTAACAAGTACCATAATTTTTGGAAGCTCTTTTTGAAACTTGAAATCCCTGCTTCCCTTTACAAAGGGCCTTTCTTGCACCATTATTTGAGTCTACACCTTCTACCTTTAGGCACCATTAAGAGAGCATAGTTGTCATTCTGTGTGCAGTGTCCCAAAACTTATTGATTGATGCATATTGTGATATTATTTGTTATTGTGCTATTTGTTTCTAGTCACCCTTGTGAACTTTGAAGGTGTCCTATGCATCTATTTGATACTCTATGAGGAACAAGCTGATTGCCACTATGCTATGTTTTCTGTATGTGAACCAAACAAACATTTTTCAATGCATGTTATTCATGATCTTTGTTGTAGCCTTTCTTGTTGCATGCATAGTTACTTTTTTTACTGTTGGAACTCCATCTTTCATGCACATGTTTAGAGTTCTTTGATCCCATCTTTCAATGCTTGCAAATGGTTTGATCTTTATTGTGAAGGTAAATGTCACCTCAAAAATTATTATTTTTATCACTTACCTACTCGAGGACGAGCAGGAGTTAAGCTTGGGGATGCTTGATACGTCGGAAACGTATCTATAATTTTTGATGCTCCATGCTTGTTTAGTATCTACTTTTCTTTGCTTTGCCTACAATTTGAGGTGTTTTTATATCTTTTCTGGAACTAACCTATTAACAAGTTGCCACAGAGCCAGTTGCATGTTTTCTTCTGTTTTTTGGTTCTAGAAGAAAGGCAGAAACTCAATATTCTCAGAATTGGATGGGACAAAATCCAAAGTCAATATCTTTCCGTGGGGAACACGAAGTCCAGAGGATAGACGGAGGAGGGCCTCGAGGGGGCCACACCCCCTGGCTACGTGGGTGGGCCCACCCCACGCCTGGGGGGTGCAGCCGCCTCGGGCATCCCCTCGGCCTCCCTCTTCGCCTATAAGAAGCCCCCGATGCAGAAACCCTAAGTACCCGGCCAATATTCCACGAAACCTTCTATAGCCACCACCATCGTCCCTAGATCGGGGGGATCAGAAGTTCTTCCCACCACCCTGCTGGAGGGGAGATCATCCCGGAGGCCTTCTCTCCGGTATGATGCGTGAGTAGTTCCACCTTGGACTATGGCTCCATTTAGTAGCTAGATGGTTGAATCTCCTCCTTTGGGATTTCATGTGTAGATCTTGTGAGCTCCGTTCATGATCAAGATCTAATCTATTTGTAATCATGCATGTTGTGTTTTCAGGGATCCGATGGATATTGAGATTATTATGTCAAATTGATTAATGGTTTTGTCTTTATGATTCTATCATGTCTGTGTTGTTGGTGATCATGCATGCTCTCCGTTGTTAGTTGCTATAGTGACTCCAAGAGGGGGTATTTATGCTCGATAGTGGGTTCATGCCTCTAGTTTCGAAGGGAAGGGACAGAATCTCTTCGGTTGTAGATGTGATGTTGCCACTAGGGAGAAAACAATGGTCTCTTGTTCATGGAACAAGTGGAATGTTTACCTTTCACCCTTTGCTTAAAGCAGTTGTCTGTTGCTTGCAACTTAATACTGGAGGGGGTTCGGATGATAACCTGAAGGTGGACTTCTAGTCATAGATGCATTTGGATGGTGGTCTATGTATCTTGTTGTATTTCCAAATCGAATCTGATAGGATATTTTTAACTAGTATTGCATTGTTATGCCTTGCTCATTTCCTGTCAATTGCCCTGCTGTAATTTGTTTACCCTTCATGCCATGTTGTTTATCTAAGGAGAGCACCTCTAGTGAACTATGTACCCTGGTCCAATCTTTACCATTGATACATCTTCCACATTTACTTGTTTACTTGTTGGAAACCATTACCTTCACACCATACGTTTAATCCTTTGTTACAGCAAACCGGTGAGCTTGACAACCTCACTGTTTCTTTGGGGCAAAGTCTTGAGTTTGTGTTGTGCATGTTTCCATGTTGCTTGCAACACCTTTGAGACGTTTCCTTCCTCCTACTGGTTCGATAACCTCGGTTTCTTACTGAGGGAAAACTTGTTGTTGTGCTCATCACACCTTCCTCTTGTTGTTTCCAACGAAGCGTCCCACGACATTGCTGGGCGCTATCAGCGACGGTATCGTGTTTGCCAGCGACGCTGGGAACGCTCCGGCGTGGTGGTCGTCAGAGTGGAGAAGCCACTACGTCTTTCTAAACAAGGGGCTTGTGTCTTCGGTCACAATGATACCTGGTGAGGATGCTGTGGTGGAAGGCCATATTGATGGGAGATGCGGGATAAGGTGCCTTTTATATGTATCAATGGCGCCGGTGGCATATTCGAATCTTTTGAATTGCGCGTGGTGCCGGTGTAGTTCAAAGAAAACTCGCCAATGTAATGCAAAATTTGTTGATCTTTAGCCGCCAAAAAAAATTGGTGATATCTACTCTATTGCTACACTTGCTAGTAGCCAAGCTAGAAGAAGTGCATCGACTGTGATGGGAGGTATGAACGCACCAGCAGCCTTTACCACGTGCAGAATCCCTAGTCCGTAATGCAAAAAAGCAAGTATGCTCATTTCCGAGCACAGCCTCTGCTTCAAGCACTCTGTACTCTAGTTATACTCCCCTTTTCGAAAAAAATAGGAGTACTAGTATACTAGATGCATTCTGGTTTATTTAGGAAAATACGTAGATCAAGAAAATAATTTGAAAGTAAATTTGTGTAACTATACCGCTCGGGATGGAAGTGATAGTAATAACTAACAACAGAGTATAGTACAGTAGGAAAGATGATCACACCAAATTTGGCTCTCGCAACATTATGGCTGGTGATGCATGTGCCATTCACAAATCAACCAAATACTTTACCAGCAAGTACACGATCATAACTTCATACTATAAATAAAGGTTTTTCAATTTACTGGGCCCATTTTGTAATCTATATTTTCAGATCATGAACTACTCCCTCCGCTCATGCTTCATCCTTCAGCTTTGCCAGCTCGGCCAAGAGTTTGTCCTTCTGGTCCTCGAGGTACTGGATCCGTTCGAAGCTGATTCCTAGCATCTCTACCATGATGATGTTCCGCCGCTTTAGCTTGTCACGCTCAATCAAGTATTCAATGGCGATATTCCTGAGTAGGCCAAGCCCGACCTTGTCAGCGGAGAGTTTGGAGTAAAGTCTAATGCATTCCTTAACGAGGGCGCATATATCCGCTGTCATGGCGCAGAAATCTCCCATCACCTTTTTCACCATAAACTCGATCTCAAAGTCAATATTCTGTCAGAAGTGTATCCAGAGAACTATCAAGGAAGAGGGACAAGAAATCAGAATTTTTGACCTCGCGGCTGTACCGATCGGCCTCCATCGGCGACACTGAAGATCATTCTGCAGGCAGGAGTGCTGTGGGAATGCGAAGACTGTCCGATCTAATAGAACATTGAGAAATAATGTACTAGTAGTAGGGAAAATGGGCGAATCAAGAAACGGTCAAAGACATCGAAAGTTGCCCAAGCACGGAGATTTACCTGAAGGTATCTCCGTCCATCGGTGACTGTGAAGATGTTTCTGCAGGCAGGAGTTCTGAGGGAATTCAAAGACCCCCCGACCTAAAAACCATTGAGGAAGAATGTGCTAGTAGGTAAATGGGTGAATCAAGAAAAGTTCAAAGACGCAGAAATTTGTGCATGCACGGATATTTACCTAAAGGTATCTGTCCCTAGCTGCGGCGGCTTTGAAAGAACCTTGAGTTGAAGACCTCTCGCCTGCAGCCGAGGGATTCTCCTGGTACCCATTGATCGTGGCAGAATGGCAAACCGACTTCTTGCCTTCAGCCAGCTTCGCTGTCGTGGCACGACCGCTTCTGTGTCAGGACTTGTTCCTAGTCATGCGGGTGAAGTAGCACAGCAAGAAGGAACGAAAAAAGGCAAAGTAAATCTGGCAGAGAAGAACTAAAGTCGCGAAGAGAGGAGGAAGAAGGTCCAGTCCATGATAGGTGAGCTCTTCGTCTCCATGCGAGTACTAAAAAACCATTTCTACTCAAATACAGTACTTAATGTAGTAAGAGACTTGCATGTGAGAATCAGATAATGAAAGTATGCCATATCATTTTTATATAAAATTATAATTCTAATAGGTGAAGCTCAAAAAATAATAATAATTTCGAGCCACGTCCATAAAGTATCGGATGAGCTCAAAGAATAATTATAAAACAAATTACAATCACGGGACGAAGAGAGAGTAGCTCTAACATGTGGGCACTATCTTATGGACAAGTTTGAATAGATACATTGTGGTGCAATCAACTAGCTTATGGTATAGCAAGTGGGTTCCATTTCAAAGATAGGGTTGGCCATATACATAGGTGATTCCCTAATACTCTTGATATCATGTAAGTACAACATGTTAGTCCACTATAAATATTTGAAAGGTATGCTTGTGGCATTCAGATCTATATTCTTTAGACGTTCTTTACAGAAAGGAACAATTTCGTCATCACTGGGAAAATTAAGATTTTTATTTGCTAATAGTTGGATACTCATATTGATAGCATTTTTTACTAAAAAGAATATGCACCAATCGACCTTCAAAAAGAGAATTAGTAATTCAAGAGCAATCTATTGCGCTTACTAGTAGATCGAGTTTGACCTGATTTCGTTAAATTATAAAGATGCACAAACTTAGCAAGAAGTTGAACCTGGTGTCAAAACTCTCGGTAGTGGTTTGTGATACATTATATGCCACCCCTCCCGGATGGTTACCTCGAAAAAATCGTAAAGTTTCAAACTAACCTACCATTTTTTGTAGTTAAAATTGGACCTAAATTTGATATGTCGGCATTAAAGCATTCAAGTGGGCAGAGTTAGCTAGAATGAAGTTTAAAAACTCATAAAATTAAACATAGGAATCGTAAGTGAAACATGTTGGTCCATTTAATATGTCTGGAAGCTTGCCTTGTGGCATTCAGATCCATATTCTTCAGAAATTATTTTTCGAAAAAGAACAATCTTGTCATTACTAGAGAAATTGAGAATGTCCATTCCTAATAGTTGCAAACTCACACGGACGACATTATTTACTAGAAGAAGATGCACCCATCTTCGTCCGAAATGATATTTAATTCAAGAGCAATCTACCTCGCTTATTGGTAGCTCAAGTTTGACCTAATTTTGTTAAATTTTCAACATGCAAAATCTTAGCAGTAAATTGAACCTTTTTTCAAAACTCGCAGTGGTGGTTTGTGATATATTAAATGACCCTCTTATAGTTACCTCCAGAAAAACACAAAACTTACAAAGCGACCTACAATTTCAGTGTAGTTCAAATTTGACCTAATTTCTATAAATTGGCATAAAGTCATTCAAGTTGGCAGAGCTAGCACGGGCGAAGTTTGAAAACTCATGAAACATGGGAATCATAAGTAGTACAACATGTCGGTCCAATATATATGTATGAAAGATTTGCTTGTGGCATATTCAGATACAATATTCTTCGGACATACTTTATAGAAAGGAGAAATCTCGTCATCACTCGGAAAATTGAGAATGTTCTTTCCTAATAGTTGGAAACTCACACCAACGACATTGTTTACTAAAATAAAATGCATCCATCTACCTTGGAAAAGCCAATTAATTCAAGAGCAACCTATCGTGCTTACACGTACATAAAGTTTGACTTAATTTCGTTAAGTTGTCAAGATGAAAAATATTAGCAGGAAGTTGAACCTGTTTCCAAAACTCTCGCTGGTGGTTTGTGATATATTAAATGCCCCCCCGATGGTTACCTCGAAAAATTTGTAAAACTTTCAAACTAACCTATAATTTTTTGTAGTTCAAATTTGACCTAAATTTGATAAGTCGGCATTAAGGCATTAAAGTGGGCAGAGTTAGCTAGAACGAAGTTTGAAAATCATAAAATTAAACTTAGGATTCATAAGTGAAACATGTTGGTCCACTTAATATGTCTGGAAGCTTGGATTGTCGAATTCGGATCCATATTGTTCTTTGGAAATTATTTTGCGAAAAAGAACAATCTTGTCATTACTCGAGAAATTGAGAATGTTCTTTCATGATAGTTTCAAACTCACACTGTCGGCATTTTTTACTAGAAGAAGATGCACCCATCTATGTCCAAAATGATATTTAATTCGAGAGCAGTCTACCTTGCTTATTGATATCTTAAGTTTGACCTAATTTCGTTAAATTGTCAAGATGAAAAATCTTAGCAATAAATTGAACCTATTTTCAAAACTCTCAGTGGTGGTACCTCAAAAATAATCACAAAACTTTCAAAGCGACATACAATTTCCGTGTAGTTCAAATTTCACCTACTTTCGATAAATCGACATAAAGTCATTCAAGTTGGCAGAGTTAGCACGGACGAAGTTTCAAAACTGATGACGCATCGGAATCATAAGTAGTACAACATGTCGATCCAATATATATGTATGAAAGCTTCGCTTGTGGCATATTTAGATCCAATATTTTTCAGACATTCTTTACACAAAATAGCAATCACTTCATCACTCGGAAAATTGAAAATGTTATTTCCTGATAGTTGGAAACTCACACTCACGACATTGTTTACTAAAATAAAATGCACCCATCTACCTTAAAAAAGACAATTAATTCAAGAGCAATCTATCGTGCTTACTCGTACCTAAAGTTTGACCTAATTTCGTTAAGTTGTCAAGATGAAAAATATTAGCAGGAAGTTGAACCTGTTTTCAAAGCTCTAGCTTGTGGTTCGTGATATATTAATTGACCCCCGCCCCCGATGTTTACCTCAAAAAATCGCAATACTTTTCAAAGCAACCTACAATTTTCCTTTAGTTCAAGATTGACCTAATTTCGATAAATCGGCATAGAGTGATTCAAGTCGACAGAGTTAGCTAGGCCAAAGTCTAAAAAAACATAAAACATGGGAATGGTAATTACAACATGTCGGTCCAACATAAATATTTGAAAGGTTTTCTTGTGGCATTCAGATCCATATTCTTCAGACTTTCCTTTACAAAAAGGAACAATCTCGTCATCACTCGGAAAATTAAGAATGTTCTTTCCTGATAGTTGGATAATCACACTTATGGCATTGTTTACTAAAAATAAGATGCACGCATCCATCTTTGAAAAGAGAATTATAATTCAAGACCAATCTATTGCGCTTACTGGTAACTCAAATTTGACCTAATTTAGTTAAATTGTCAAGATGAATTTTTCTAGCAAGAAGTTGAAAATGGTGTCAAAACTCTCAATGGTGGTTTGTGATATATTAAATTCCGCGCCCCTAATGGTTACCTCGAAAAATCACAAAAATTTCAAACCAAGCCTACAATTTTCTTGTGTAGTTCAAATTTGACCTAATTTCGATAAGTCAGCGTAAAGTCATTCAAGCGGGCAGAGTTAGCTAGGACGAAGTTTGAAAACTCATAGAATTAAACATAGGAATTGTAAGTGAAACATATTGGTCTACTTAATATGTCTCAAAGCTTTGCTTGTGGCATTCCATATTCTTTGAACTTCCTCTACGAAAAAGAACAATCTCGTCATTACTCGAGAAACTGAGGATGTTCTTTCCTGATAGTTGGAAACTCGCATCGACGACATTTTTTACTACAAGAAGATGCACCCATCTATGTCTGAAAAGACATTTAATTCGAGATTAATCTACCACGCCTAATTGTAGCTCAAGTTTGATCTAATTTCGTTAAATTGGCAAGAAGTCGGTGAAGTGTGCGAAATTAGCTAGGAAGCTTGAAAATGGAATTGTTAAAAAACCATGGTCCACTTGTGTGATAATTTAGAGGGTTTCATTTTATTCTAACTATGGTAGGCCATATGAGCGAGGCGCTTGATTGAAAATGGTCGGTGGAAGTACAAGTTACATCGAGGACCTCGTAAAAAATTAAAATTACATCCAAGTCCATGCATTTAGCAAAAGGTCCCTAGAACTAACCAATAAAGTGTGTTTTCGCGTTTGCGCATACTAGCATTCATTCATTGTTCTAAAGTCTATCAATATAATCTTCTAGATGCTAAGAATGGATAAGAAGATCGAACAGTTAGCAATGTTTGGATTTGCCACTCTTGATCTGTTGGGGATATACTTTCCGGGTATACCCACAGGACTCGCTAACCAGGGTGGCCCACCAACGGGTTAGAGCTTTGCTTCACGGGCGGCCTAGTCAGAGAAAGAGGAGGAGCCAATTCTGGCTATGACAAGGCCCAGAAGAGTTACCGACTTAGGCCTGTAGTATTACTTGTAGTCCAAGCTGTACATAGTTACCGACTCTGTAACGTAGCCACATAGGTCTCTCCTGTAACCCCAGGTCCCGGTGACTATATAAACCGTCCCTATGGGAGCCTTTAGGGCACAACTCAATAGCTACAACCACAACCAACTCGCATAGGTGAACCTCTCTTGTAATCCGATGTAACATCCGACTTACGCCGATATATTACTGGGTTGCTAGCAGGAGTAGGATCTGATCACCGCAGTCGGATCTGAACCTGGGTAAACTTGTGCTCACCTCTCCTGGAACATCTGACATCTCAAACCCCATCCTTCCAACGCCACTAGGACCACCTATGGCGTACTTGTTGACAATTCAACGAGAGTTGGAGCCCACCATGGGGCAGGTGACCTTTGGAGCATCGTTCCAGGCGGAATCAGCGCGTGCAGGAATCGGCGAAACAATCGCCATGGGTCGCGTGGTCTACGCCAGTGATGTCCCTCTCGTCCTTCTCGACGAGACATGGATTCCGGCTTCAAAGCCTGTGACGACCTACACGATCATGTCCATCGGCGAGATCGATATCTATCTCGGTTTTGCTGAAGCCGCCCAACCCACCCTTGAGGTGATGACCATGGCGAAAGAAAAATCCGGATCTACTTTTTCCGCAGAGGCGGAAGAGTTCAAGATCCGGAAACAATTAAACCCACCCAACCCACTCCTGTAGTGGAAGAAGAGGCGAAAGAAAAATCCGGATCTGATCTCCCAGATGAGATCGGATACACGGACGAAGAATATATCCGCTACGGATCCATCGTCCAAGACGCCGTAGAAAAAGAACCACCCTTGAAGCACACGATAGAGAAGATGATGAAGCGCCCCTACATCGACTACAAAGCAATCACCAGCATCATGCAGAACTTTGAAATCGAAGAGGCGGATACCCAGTTGTGCCACTACCTCCAGATCATGAACAAGAAGAAGCACTGTTTCGTGTACCACATAAGCACTGGATCTGACTCTGTCGATGCTAGGGCTGGTAGCGATTCGGTTCTAGATGCAATCGGAGAAAACATCGACTCACCTGGCTTCCCAGCGGAGTCAATCACGTCGCAGGAACTTCGAGACTTCGACAAAGAGATGGAGGATTATGAACAAGAGCACGTCTCCAAGAAAACGCAAGGTGAGGCGGAAAATTCGCCTAGTCCATATGATAGCATGGATACGAGGTACACCTCGCATGATGAGATGGGTACCGAAGACTCTTCCGAGATACATAAGCCAACCATGACGGAAAGTACAGACGGAAGTTTATCCCCTAGTATCAGACCAAAAGCCATATTTGCCACCGGTACGCACGTTAAGGATACTGGGCGGTCAAATAAGAAGAAGAACAAAAATCTGACACCAGCAGAGCCAGACGTCGAAGAAACCAACGAAGAAAAAGTTGATGAAGAGATCGAGATGGAGAATAAGGACGGAGATCCGATTAATACCACCCCGATCGACCCTCCTGTGGATGGACATGTCGTCACCAAGGGTGTATGTGAAATTTAAGGATATGCTCTCACTATTCCAATCCCAACAGCTTCGGATCTTACGCTGGACGCGCTCTAGAAAAGGGCCCAGGACCTGGAAAAGCATCACTTGTTTCTACTCGAAGAGGCTTCGCGCCTCGTCGAGATGAGACAACAGTTAGACAGTGATCCTGCAAGATATCAGTCATATTTCAAGTGATATCTAAACAAGACAAGGTGTCATGGGAATGGTCACGGCAGATGCTGCAATCGGCAGCGAGTAGTAGAACGAGGGGCAAGGGCGGCCAGCCATCTGCGGTGCGAGATGAGGGCGGAGACACTGGGTTTTACCCAGGTTCGCCCCCCAGAGGGTAAAGACCTACTCCTGCTAGATTGTATTATGATGGTGGTACAATGGGGCGAGCTCGGCGGCTAGGCGGCGATTCGCTTGGGTGTATGATGGAACGTATCTCTACACGCCCTGTAGGGAGGTTTATATAGACTCACCTCCCCTAGGGTTTACATATCTCAACCGAATCAGTTAAGGCTTCGGTACTCGTTTAACCTAATCCGACTGGGCCTATCTACTCGCATGGGAATTCATCTTCCAGTCGATTGGATCCACATTGGGGCTTGATCCAGTCATCGTCTTGCAGGCCCACTCGCCAGTTCCTGGGCCAATCGGAAACGTCCTGCTGGGTATACCCCGGTAGGCATATCCCCATCAGTAGTCCTCGAGGCCGTCGTCGATTGGGCGCAGGTGGTCGCTGGCAGTCGGAGTATACGGCTTTCAACGCGGACATCCAGTCGAATCGGTGGCGGGCTCCTGAATAAAGGAGGAAACTAGTCATTCTGGTTGCAGCTTTGGCGATTGGATCGGCGAAATATTTAGTCACTGTTTGTAGTGATCGGGTCGGCGAGCCGAGTGGCTGAAGTTAGACCGTCAAAACGCAGTCAAACTAGCCGTTGGGGTAATCCAACGGTAACTTTTGGCGTAATCACCGCGTAGTAACGCCTCCCTGATTTGGCGGGTAACAACCGCTATATAAAGGGAATGGTAGGCGATCGGAGAACCACCTCCTTGTCATTTCCTTCGATTGCGCGCACCCTCGTTTTCCCCCGCATCGCGATCCAGCCGAACCGAAATCTTCCGACCCCCACGAACCCTTCCGCCAATGGCTCCCTCCACCTAACCATGGGGCAGGTCCAAGTGCACGAGGGGGCAACTGGTGTCCTTCGAGGAGGCCGGGATCCTGCGCGCCGGCAGGTGGCGCAGCCCTGCGGCCGGAGAGGTGACCCCGGACCCGCGCGAGGGAGAGTTCGTCTGCTTCACCAGCCACCTAGAGAGGGGGCTGGTATTCCCAACATCTCTTTTCTTCTGGCGCTTCTGCGCCTTCTACGAGATCCAACCGTCGGACCTAGGCCCGCACAGCATCGAGCAGCTCGCCATTTTTGTGGCGTTCTGCGAGTGCTACCTGTGCTGCAGGCCCTACTTCCCCCTGTGGCAAGATCTATTCCACGGGCAGATCAGTCGCGAGGAAGCAGGCGGCCCAATGCTCGACGCGGGCGGCCTGATGTTTCAGCTAAAATCGAAGGCTTCCTTCTTTGATCTGATGCTACCCGCCAAGGCGGTGAGTGAATGGAAGAAGTCTTGGTTCTATGTCACAGAGGCGACTCCGGACGCCGAGGTGGCGATCCCAAGATACTCCGCCGACCGGCCTGAACCACGCCGACTCCAAGTCGGCAAGCTTCCAACAGACCAGCGGATGGTTGTGGATGAAATGCTTCAGACCATCCGCGGCCTGAAGAAGAGGGGTCTCCAGCCCATCAATTTGTACAACTGCTGTCTCGGGCGGCGACTCGTCCCCCTGGCCCGCCGCGATCACTACATGTACGAGTACGTGGGCCGGGGGGACTCGACGATGTCCTGCCTCGTCGAGTGGCAACTCGAGGATTACCTCCTGGCGCTGAAGAAGATCACCCAGGCGGCGTACCTCGACGCGAAGGCTGGGGTCGCCCCCTACACCGCGAAGCATCCAGCCCCAACGGTAAGTCATCTTTCTGTCATTCGCAGTCGCAGTTAAATGTAGTCGCGGTCATACTGATGTTGTTTATGCCTATTGCAGCTATTTCAAGTGGTGGAAGGGTGGCTTCCGCCCGCGGACGAAGAGAATTCGAGCTCGTCCGTCCAGGAGGTGGGCGAATTGCCTCCAGCAAGGGGAGGCGTCGAGAGTGATGGGAGCGGCGACGACGACGAATCAGAGGAAGAGGTCGCCCCACTGGTCCGGAAAACACGCGGAAAGCGGCAGCGTGAGCTCGAAGCGAGCAAAAGCCTCGAGCGTCATGACGATGACGACGACGAGCTCCCCGAGCACACCTCGCGTCGCGAGGCCACTCCATCGAAGAAGAAGAAGAAGAAGAAGAAGGAGGAGGCGAAGGCCCCTCCAAAGAAGAAAACGAAGCCAGCGAAACAAGCGTCTCCGCCTCATTCGCCTAGCAGCTCCGACGCCACCAGCCCGACCACGGGTGAAGCTCCACAGACGACGACGGCTCCGGATATCACCGCCGTCCTGAATGAGGTGCCTCTGGCCTCGATGCCTCCGTCGTGCGCCCCAGTCTCTGGGTCGGGGGCCGCTCCGGTTGCGGTAGCTTCGCCGCCCAAGGATGCTCTTGCCGGAAATGTTTCGGAAGCTCCAGTCGCGGCCTCGACAACGAAGAAACCGTCCATATCTTGGGCACGCGATGTCCTGGAGATGGGCCTCAGTCGACGACTGGGCCCCGAATTGGAGAAGCCGGCCGGCATCCGCATGGGGCTGCGGTTCCTACCGGTCGCCAAGTGAGTTTTATTCACCTGTATTTTGTTTTCATTGTACTCGGACCACTTGCTCATGTGATTAATTTATAGGAATGGATACAAGAAGATAGGTCACCCGACCGTGGCCAAGGTGCCACTAGTCGTCAGCGAGGAGGATCCCTCCCGGAAGAGGAAAGCGGACGAGGTCGTCGCCCCCGCGGATAGCGCCAAGAAGGCCAAGGGCGACGAAGTCATCACGGTATCTGACGACACGGCGATCGCGCCGAGTGAACCCGTGGCGGAGGCGGCCTTGGCAACCAAGGAGGGTACTCCCTTATCTGGAGCAGCCGAGCCGACCTCCTTTGGTGCCGGAGCATCCATCGCAACCTTCCCGCGCTTTATAACCAGAGCGGCTACGGAGAGTGGTACCTCGCCCTCGAGCCGCGCGCCTAGGGTCGCTGACACGGAGGTCAAGCAACATCGCGGGCACACGCCAGCTCTCCTCGCATCCGTGGACGCGATACAGCTTCATGGTATGCTTGGCGCAGCCATCCAGGTATGTCTAGTCCCCGAGGATCAGGCCGTGTGTTGCAGTGGTCTGATTCAGTCCCCGAGTGCGCACTCGCTGAATTTCAGCGGGTGGGCACTTAGGATTCCGCTGTTGCTAACTATTTGACTTTTGTTCAGCGTTTGCAGCGCGAGTCAGCCGACCGTCTCGCTGCACAACGTCATTTGGAGAGGGAACTGGCCGCCGTCCAAGAGGCGAACAAGGGGCTCCAGGCGACTACTGCGAAGGCAGAGGAGGTCCGCCAGGGCCTCGTCCCAGTGACTGAGTTGGTGGCAGCTCAGACTGCTTTAAGCTCAGCTGAGGAGCGGATCGCCCACCTTGAGCGCGAGATGAAGGAGGCAAGGGAGGAGGCAACTTCGGCGGATGGGCGAGCCAAGGCTGCCGTTACAGCCGCCACTGAGGAGCGTAAGGTCTCCGACGCCCTTGTTGCTGGGCTTCAAGATGACTACACCTCTCTTCAGAGCTTCATCACGGATCTCTCCCGTCCCTTGATTGGTGAGTGTGCCTTCCTGTGCCTGTAAAGTATGCATTGTGTAATCTTTGATGTACTCACTGTCGCTTTCTGTCCGTAGGTCAAATCATTGACAGCGCGGAAGACGCGAGTTCGTTCGACGCACGGCAATGTGTGGCCACGCTGGTCGACTCGGCCACGTTGTCGGCGACGTGCATACGGGCGTATCTCCAGGAAATGTCACCCACGGAGGTGATTCCCAGCGACCTCGTCGAGGTGTGGCGATACTTGGAGAAGGCGCCGTCGGTCGTCGAATTCATGACGCAATCGGCGTTCCGACGCGGAGCGGCGACGACGCTTAGCCTTGGGCTCGCTCACTTCCCGGAGGACTTCGATTTGGACGATGTGACGAGTGGCTACCCATCTTCGACCGGCTCGGTGGAGATCTCCGAGGTGCTGAAGATGACGAACCGCACCGTGGTATATTCCGAGTGCGTCTGGGCCATGGGCGACCTCCTTCCTTATCAGGAGACGATCGTCGCGCCCAACAACCCCAAGCCGCAGCACCGGGACTTCAAGATCGAGCAACCCTTCCGTGCAGTGATGGCGGGTGAGCTGACGACGTACCTGTCAAACCCGTACACTCCCTTCATTCGCAATCGCAAGGGTGCTGACGAGTCGTCGTCGAAGCCTGCTGAGTAGAATATTGTGCCCTGGGGCGTTAGTAACAGTGCTGCCATTGGGCATACTTTGTATTTTGTAACACTTGTGACATGCTATTAATGGAAGATCGTGTTGTTTTGTGAATTGTCGTGTGTTTCTGATTGAGTTTTGAACGAGTCCCCGAGCGCGTCCGCCCTTTTTTATGGGGTTTACCTCGTTTGTTATGTGTTTGTTGTTTTGAATGTTTTGTTTATTGGGGTCGACTCGCCCGAACTCGGAGAGCCAGTCGCAAGGCGACTCCCATGAGTGCTCTGTACTTCACTGTTTTCCCTTGCGCGAACGAGGTCGGGTTGCCGAGTCCCCGAGCGTGGTACTTGGTTGTTCTAGGCGCGGCTCGAGGGTGGGTGAGGACTTGGCGCGTTATGGTGAGCGCATCGCTCCTGCCTGGCCCGGTGGGTCAGTCGCGTGGCGAGTCCTAGGCATGTTCTCGTACTTGGCGTTTTCCCTAGCCGCTCGTGCTGGATTGGTCGTCAGTCCCCGAGCGTGGTACTTGGCCGTTCGAGTCGCTATGTCGAGGATGCGGAGGATCATGGTTGCTGTGAGAAGCGAAGGTAGTTGTCTTGTCTCGTAGAACCAGTCGAGGTAGGCGACTCCACTGGGGCTCCGGGTAGTCGTTTTTCGTGGACGTTACAAGACCTGGGGTGACCCAGTGCCCTTGTAACGCACTACTTGGCCGTGCCGATCGCTGTACCAGAGGTTGACTTCTGCAGTTAGCTTGACGCTGTTATTACGAGTGTGAGTGGCACAAGACACGGAGAGTAGGCGCAATTAGCGGTAACCAATTCTTTTTTATTTCATAGCGACTGGAGGATACATATGTGGGGTTCTAGGAGTAGAACTTCCGTAGGAGGTTTACATTCCATGGTCGCTTGACATCGAGTTTGCCGTCCTCGCGGACGTCGATGAGGTAGTAGGCGTCGTTGGCGAATGGTCCCTCCCATGGGGGGGAAAGCTTGTCCATGCCTTTCTTGTCCTGGATGAGGCGCAGAACCAGATCGCCTTCTTGGAAGGTGCGAGTTTTCACCCTCCGGCTGTGGTAGCGGCGGAATCCTTGCTGGTAGATGGCAGTGCGTGATCGAGCGAGGTCACGTGCCTCATCGAGTTGATCGACTCCATCCTGACGTGCGAGTTCGTTCGCAGCCTCCGTGTAGTGGACGACCCTTGGCGAGTCATGCTCGAGGTCGGTGGGCATGACTGCCTCGGCGCCGTACACCATGAAGAAGGGGGTGAACCCTGTCGACCTGTTGACTGAGGTGCGGATGCCCCAGATTACGGAGGGTAGCTCCTCGACCCAGCACCCGGCGGTGCGCTCGAGTGGTACTTGGAGCCGCGTCTTCAGGCCATGGAGGATGCTCTGGTTGGCCCGTTCTGCCTGGCCGTTGGATTCCGGGTGGGCGACTTATGCGAGGTCGAGCCGGATGTGGTGTTCCTCGCAGAACTCGGCCATGGATCCTTTGGCGAAGTTGGTGTCGTTGTCCGTGATGATGTTGTTTGGGAACCTGTAGCGATATATGAGCTCGCGTAGGAATTTGGTGGCGGTCTTCCCGTCGCATTTCCGGACTGGCTTGGCCTCCACCCACTTTGTGAATTTGTCGACCGCGACCAGAAGGTGGGTGAAGCCGGAGGTGGCCTTTTTGAAGGGGCCTACCATGTCCATACCCCACCCGGCGAATGGCCAGGTGATAGGGATTGTCTTGAGCGCTGAGCTCGGCACGTGTGTCTGGTTGGTGTACTTCTGGCACCCAGCGCACCGCTGGACAATGTCAACGGCATCGGCATGTGTGGTGGGCCAGTAGAAGCCGTGTCGCATAACCTTGGCGACCAGAGAGCGGGCGTCGGCGTGGTGGCCACAGTCGCCGGAGTGGATGTCGTGGGGGATCTTGTGTCCTTCGGTGGGTTGGACGCAGCGTTGGAACACGCCGGTCACGCTGCGCTTGTGGAGCTTGTCGTCGATGATGGTGAAGGATTTGCATCGGCGTGCAATCATCCGGGCGTCCGTCTCGTCTGTCGGCAAGGTGCCAGCCTCCAGGTAGGCAACGTAGGGCCTAGTCCAGTCGTCTGGCTCGGCGACGAGTGCGACCAGGGCTACCTCTGGCTGCAGCGGGACTACGATGTCGATCACCCTTTGGGGAGAGACTGATGGCTTGGTGATCGTGTCGAGGAAGACGCCGGCGGGTGGCGCGAGTCGAGCCGATCCGATGCCAGAGAGTGCGTCAGCCTCCTCGTTCTTCCGCCTGTCGATCCACTCGACGGAATACCCTGCGAAGTGTCCCCCCAGCTTGTCTACTGCTTGGAGGTATGCTGCCATGGTGGGAGAGACGGCGTCGCACGTGCCAGCGACTTGCCCAGCGACGAGGTCGAAGTCTCTGTAGTAGCTAGGCGGTTGAGGTTCATCTCCTTGGCAGCTCGCATGCCGTGGAGTAGTGCCTCGTACTCAGCCATGTTGTTGGTGCAGGGGGTGAAGTCGAGGCAGAGGACGTAGCGAAGCTTGTCGCCCTTCGGCGAAGTCAGCACGATCCCTGCTCCTGCGCCGTCCGCATTCTTGGAGCCGTCGAAGTGCAGGCTCCAGTAATGGAGATATGGCAGCTTTTCTGGCTGCTGGGCCTCTTCCCAGTCGGCGATGAAGTCCGCTAGAGCCTGTGATTTGATCGCTTTTCGTGGCTCATACTTGATGTTGTGGACTCCAATTTCGACGGCCCACTTGGCGACTCGCCCGGTCGCCTCACGGTTGCGGATGATGTCCTGCAACGGTGCTGAGGAGACGACCGTGATCGGGTGCTCCTGGAAGTAGTGCGGCAGGCGCCGCTATGCCCTAAATACCGCATATACCAGTTTCTGGTGCTGCGGGTACCGCTGGCGCGACTCGGTGAGGACCTCGCTGATGTAGTACACCAGTCGCTGTACCGGGCACTCCTTTCCTTCCTCTGGCCGTTCGACGACCATGACGGCACTGGCGACGCGCTCGGAAGCCGCGACGTAGAACAGCATGGGTTCTTTATCGGCGGGGGCGGCGAGTAGAGGTGCTGCGAGTAGAACCTTCTTGAGGTCACGGAGCGCGTCGTCCGCCTCCTTGTCCCACTTGAAGGTGGGGTTATTGCGCATCAGGCGGTATAGGGGCATCGCTTTTTCGCCCAGGCGGGGGATGAAGCGACTGAGAGCCGCTACTCGCCCGGCCAACTTCTGGACGTCGCGAAGGCACTCGGGTTTGCCGAGTCGAGCGATCGTGTCGATCTTGGTGGGGTTCGCCTCGATCCGGCGCTTTGAGACGACGTACCCCAGTAGTTGCCCTGCTGGTACGCCGAAGGTGCATTTGCCTAGGTTGAGCTTTATCTTGTATTTCCACAAGTTGGCGAATGTTTCCGCCAGGTCGGCGAGTAGATCGCCCTGGCGAGCGGACTTTACGACCATGTCGTCGATGTAGACGTGGATGTTGCGGCCAATTTGGCTCGTGAGGCACTCCTGCATGCACCGCTGGTAGGTCGCCCCGGCGTTCTTGAGGCCGAAGGTCATGGCGGTGTAGCAGAAGGCTCCGAATGGCGTGATGAACACCGTCTTCTCCTCGTCCTCAACAGCCATTTTGATCTGGTTGTACCCAGAGTAGGCGTCGAGGAAACACAGCGACTCCGAGCCCGCGGTGGAGTCGATTATTTGGTCGATCCGCGGGAGGAAGAACTGCTCCTTCGGGCAGGCGCTGTTCAAGTTTGTGTAGTCGATACACATCCTCCAGGTCCCGTTCTTCTTCTCGACCAAGACTGGGTTTTCCAGCCACTTGGAGTATTTAATTGGCCGGATGAAGCCTGCAGTGAGTAGACGCTGCACCTCCTCGGCGATAGCTCGGCGGCGATCTTCATTGAAGGGCCGGAGCGACTGCTTGACGGGTCGCACTTTGGGGTCGGCGTTTAGTTTGTGCTCAGCGAGCTCCCTAGGGACACCAGGCATGTCAGAGGGCTTCCATGCGAAGATGTCCCTGTTCTCACGGAGGAACTCAATGAGAGCGCCTCCTAGGCTGGGCTCATGCCCGTCCCGATCGTCACCGTCTGGCTGGAGTCGCCTGGGACCAGCTCGACGGTGCGGGTGTGCGTCGTTGCCTCGAAGGTTGAGGTGTTTGCGCCTTCCGAGTTGGGCTTCTTGAGTATGGTGGGGTCGTCGTTGTTGACCCTGCTCGCGTACTTGGCGAGCTCGTCGGCGTGGTTGGTCTCTGCCGTGATGACGGTGTCGGCGAGTTCGGCTCCTTTGGCCTCGCACTCGGCGGCCCTGTCGGGGTCGCCGTTGATGGTGATGACGCCGCACGGCCCGGGGAGCTTCATCGCATTGTACGCGTAGTGGGGTGCTGCCATGAACTTGGCGAACGCCTGGCGCCCCGGGACGCAGTGGTAGGGGCTGTCGAAGGGTACCAGCTCGAAGACGATCCGCTCGGTGCGGAAGTTTGCTGGTGTGCCGAAGGTGACGGGCAGCGTGACCTTGCCGATCGGGTACGCCTTCCGACCTGGGACGATGCCGTGGAACATGGTGTAGGTCGTCTCGACCATCGACTGCGGGAACCGCAGTCTCCTGAAGGTGTCCAGGTACGATGTTGATGGAGCTGCCGCCGTCCATCAATGTCTTGGGGAGCCAGTAGTCGCCCACCTTAGGCTTGACCACCAGGGCGACTCGGCCTGGGTATTCGATGCGTGGCGAGTGGTCCTGGCGGCTCCAGGTGATGGGCTGCTCCGACCAGTTGAAGAACTGGGGAACGTCCACCTGGGCCATCGTGTTGACGGTGACGGCGCGGGCGATGACCTTCTTCTCGCGCTTGGTGCTGAAGCATGTGAAGGTATGGAGCGAGCCGGCCACATTGCCGAATTTTTCGCCGTTTTGCGCGTTGTTGTCGGGGTCCTCCCGCGCTCGCCGTGCCTTCTCAATCTCCCTGAGAGTGTGGCAATCAGCGGTCGTGTGTGTAGCGGGCTTCCCTTCCCTGCTGTGAAACGCACAAGGTTGGTTAAGGAGGGCCGCGGGGTCAAACCTTGGTTTCGCCTTGTAATTGCCGCCATCGCGGCGGAAGCTCTTGGGCTCGCGCTGCGCGTTCTCGGCGTTGGCGACGAAGTAGACTCGTGCGTCACTGCGGCGCTTGCCGGTGAGGCGAGTGTTGCTGTAGCGTAGGTCGGACCGTCGTTCGTTGTCGTTGCCGCTCGTGCGGCGTTGGCCTCCTGACTCATCGTCGGTTTCCTAGTTTGGATCTTCCTTCCGCGTACTGTTTGGCGATCTCGAGGAGGTCCGGTATGTTGTCGAGCGTGCGAGAATGTCGCTTGAGCTTGGCGACCAAGGGCTCGTAGCGTCACGAGGTCTTGAAGCAATGGATCGCGGTGTCCGGGTGGATGCCGACCGCGTTGTACCATGGTTCTTGCCACCGCTGGAACCAGTTACGGGTCGACTCGCGGGGTCCCTGGACGCATCGCTCCAGGTCCTCGATGGTGGTTGCGCGGGTGTAGGTGCACTAGAAGTGCCTGACGAAGGCATCTCGGATCTCTTCCCAAGAGTCGATGCTATCTTGGGGAAGGGTGTTGATCCACTGCCTGCATGTTCACTCCATCATCAGGGGGAGTTAACGGGCGGCTAGCAGGTCGGTGTGGCCAGATGAGGTATGTATCCAGCCACACGGAGGGGTCGTACGAAGGGTCGTACTTCTCTATTTCCTTCGGCGCCTTGAAGTTCGCCGGGTATTTTTCGCCTCGGATCATCGGTCCGAAGCACCTGGGCCCGAGTCGACTTAGCGACCCCATCGGCTCGCCGTCGCGGCGATTGGTTAGGGTGTGTCGCAGGTCGTCGGGCTGGCGTGCGCACCAGCTTTGGTTGTTAATGATGTGGGTGCGGGCGTCGACGGGCTGACCATTGGCGGCGACGAAGTTGGTCGCTGGCCTGGGGTCGTTGGTGGAGAGTGCCACGTTCGCGGGTCGATGTTGGATCTGCAGTGGCTCTGGTGGCGGGAAGTTGAGGGTGTTTGCCGCCAATGGGCGGCCGCTTGAGGCCGCTCTGCTGCCCGAAGAACGCGAGTACACCCGGCCCTGCGAGTCGGCGCCTGCGTTTTGCTGCTCGACCGCCTTTGCGAGCAGGGCCCTCACATACTGGATCTGTAAGGCGCCGTCGCCGGTGGTCGCGATGTTGTCGGCCGCTGCTCGACCTGCCACAAGGTTGTCCATCGGGGTGGAGAACAGTGGTAGGCCATTCGCGTCTCGCTCCCGTGAGGAGACCACTATCCGCGGTTGGTCCCTGGGAGGTGTGCGGTTGGGTGGAGGTGGGGCGCCGTTCGCCGTCGACCCTGGTGGGGGCCGGGCGCTTCCACCTGGCGGCGCCTTCTCGCAGATCGCGCGCTCGGCCACGCGGGCCGGGTCATTCTCGTCGTCGAAGTTCAGGCCGCGCCCCTGGACTGTGGGGTTCAGGCGCGACCTGATTCGCTGCTGGTGGTAGCGCGACAGCTCCTGCGCCGTCACCTGATCGAGGCGAAATTTTTCGCGCTCGTCTTGCTCCTTGCGGACTGCCTCCGCCAGCTTCAGGCGGAGTTCCTTGACCTCTGTTGCTGTGGCGTTAGGAGGGATCGGGGTGGAGAAGGGATCCTCCGGCGGATCGGTGCCGGTCGCCATGTAGGTCGCGGCGTGGCGACCGGTACCGTCGCAGAGATCGGCGGAGTTTTCTGATCCGGAGTCGAAGTCGAAGATCCCAAGGATGGAGGGATCCTCGAAGTCTCCCATGTTGGAGACCTGGGTGATGGAGCCCGCGGGTGAAGCCGCGGTGATGGATCCGGCGAGTGACGCCGGGGTCGTCGATTCGGCGTCGTCGTTAAGGGCCGCGTCTTCCGCGGCCGCGGAGTTTTCGGCCACGTTGCTGTGGGCCGAGTTGTACTCGAAGGCGAGGCGATGGATCGTGCGGACCTGGCTCTCGGAGAGCCGGTCGCGAGGCGACGACTCGCGGATGCGAGCCGAGTCCTCCGAGGCAATGATGTCGGTGAGGCCGACGAAGAGGCTGATCGTGCCAACCGGGAGGATCACGCTGTGCGTGACGGGTAGCGCCGCCGGGACGTAGCTGCTCGGCAAGATCTGGAGCATCTCGCCGATTGCTATCATGCGGCCGGTGGCGACCGTCTCGTTGATGGGCAGATTGGATCTCGCCGCAGAACAACAGCCAGACCGGCCAGGCCCCACGGTGGGCGCCACTGTCGTGGGAATGTTCACGGCAGATGCTGCAATCGGCAGCGAGTAGTAGAATGAGGGGCAAGGGCAGCCAGCCATCTGCGGTGCGATATGAGGGCAGAGACACAGGGTTTTACCCAGGTTCGGCCCCCCGGAGGGTAAAGACCTACTCCTGCTAGATTGTATTATGATGGTGGTAAAATGGGGCGAGCTTGGCGGCTAGGCGGCGAGTCGCTTGGGTGTATGATGGAACGTATCTCTACACGCCCTGTAGGGAGGTTTATATAGACTCACCTCCCCTAGGGTTTACATATCTCAACCGAATCAGTTAAGGCTTCGGTACTCGTTTAACCTAATCTGACTGGTCCTATCTACTCGCCTAGGCCATCAGCTTCCAATCGCTTGGATCCACACCGGGTCTTGATCCAGTCGCCGTCTTGCAGGCTCACTCGCCAGTTCCTGGGCCAATCGAAAACGTCCTGCTGGGTATACCCCGGTAGGCATATCCCCATCACAAGGGGAGGTCCGTTTCTTGCTACCAAGAATCCAAATATCCACAAATATCTATTCGACGGAAAAGATGGAGAGAAGATCCGAGTCTACAACACGCAGTTGGAAAACGCTGCTGCAGCTCGCACCATCCTCGCCAACAATCCATCTCCACAGCAGGTCCAGCAGTGCGTTGTGTTGCTGGACAAAGGATTAAAGCAGCAGAATATGGCCTCATCGTGTAGTGGCAAGCTAGCCTCAAAATCCGAGTTTTGCCACACCGGCTCCGACCAAAGTGCTGACGTAAGGCTCCGCAGGGATACGACTCAGCACTATAGTCCCTATGGAGAATAAGAACATTCAAAAACCGTCTCAAACAGCCACTTTCGCAGGCCGGCACGAGACTGGACAAGAGTTATTCCGGCTGCGGCCGAAGACGCCATCAGGGCAATGGTCCCCCATCAGGACCATCATCGGCAATACAGAGAAGACCTAGAAACAAGCCGTCAGCAAGAGGAGCAAGATCGGCTAAGGATGCCACCACCGAGCCGTCCGGCTGGTAATGCCAGACAAAGAGATGATCCGGATCGTCCTAAATCTAGTAGGGACGGTGCCCGAAGAAATAGGCATCAGAGTCAGCATAATGAGGCTCCACCGCCACCACCAAGAAACCCAGCCGGAAATAACCCACCAGGGCTACCATCGCCTCCCAGCAGCGACCATGAAGGATCATGTCGGAGCCATGGAAGCCGCAGGGGCGGAGGCGGCAATGATGACAGGAGAAGCAGATATCCGACCCCCCCCCCCCCCCCCCCCGTGAGCCTCCAAGGCGTAGATCTCTCTTGCCAAATGACACTCGCGATCGCATTAAATCACACATAGTAGCGCGGCGGTACGACGAAGAACATGTGTATGTGGGACCGAAACGCTTTGGACCACGTATACGTCAAACAATATTTTCGGTTGACTTTGGCAAGCCAAACACATTCAACCCTATGACCGGGCAGCACGACCAGATACCTGGCTCCAGGATTTTTTTCAGGCTTGCTGCATTGCCAAAGGAGGAAACAGCCTAGTTGCAGTCGGATATCTCCCACTTATGCTGAGGAAAATATCTCGATCATGGCTCGATGAACTGCTAGAGAATTCAATTCACAACTAGTATGATATGCAAACTGCGTTCTTTTCAAACTTCGAGGGAACATACAGGAGGCCCTGCACAGTCGGAGACTTGCAGCGTTGCACCCAAAGACCCAGACAAACCTGTCGAGATTACCTTGGACGCTGGATCGATACGAAGAACTCCTGCAAAGGAGTAAACGAGCAAACTGCAATAGAAGCTTTTATTCCAGGACTTCAAGTCGGACTTTTATGTCACAGGCTGAAGCGTGACCACGTCACAGATTTAGGAGAAATGATAGAAACGGCAAGCAACTATGCTGATGCCGATGATGATTCAGATAGGCTGCTAAATATTCTGGATAATCCCAATGCGGCCAAACAGCCAAAACAAACTCAGAAGCGCAAGAACACCTCGGACGAAAAGCCGGCTTCGGACAACGCAGCTGTCAACGCAACGTTCAAATCTGGAGGACGAGGAGGGCGCTGATACGACCAAAACGTATCTACTTTCTCGAACACGTTGCTATTATTTCTCCTCTAAACTTGGGTGATTTGGATACAAATAACACGGACTAATGCTGTTTTCAGCAGAATTACCTTGGTGTCTTGTTTTTGTGTAGAAAATCAACTATCAGGAAAAATCCCGGAAAATATGCCAAAAATTATATTTCACTAGAAGATCCACGGAGCCAGAAGACGAGACGGAGAAGGAGCCTAGGGGCCCACACCCATGCCAGGCGCAGGCCCACCACTGGCCTAAGTTTGCCAATTATCCCATAGATATTAAAGATAAAGATTATGATTTCTCTCTTGATTTATCTTATTTAGATATTGTTGAGAAAGAACATTTTTGTGGGACTGAAAATGAGAGTGATGTGGCTCATATGAATGAGCATTCTACTATGAGTGCTTTATTCTATAATGATTTTAAGATGCGCAAGTACTTTGTTACTAAGATCTTCCCTTTTTCACTAAAAGGAGAAGCTAGGGCTTGGTTTAATAGATTACCTCCCGGTTCCATTGATAGCCCAGATTGCTTCATTGCTTCTTTCTTCCAAAAATATTTTCCTCCCAGTCCTAGACATGCTACTTTGCAGAGACCTTTTTATTTTAAACAGGGAGAAGAACAGAAATTGTCTGAGTCATGGACAAGGTTATGTGCCTTCATTCATGCACATCCTTGATGTCCATTACCTAAGAATGAGCTTCTTGATATTTATTCTAATGGACTAACTGATGATTCTAGGACCTACCTAGATAGCTTTGCTGATTGTGTTTTTAGGAAAAGGACTCCTACAGATGCTGAAGAATTAATGGCTAAAATAAGCAAGAATTACGATGATTGGACTTTAACTGAGATGAATACACCTGAGCCTATTACTCCTGAAACAGTTATGCCTGAACCAGTTCCAACACCAACAACAAAGAAGAGGGGAGTTATTGCATTAAATCATGAAGTGATGAAGGAAGCTAAGAAATGTCTAAAGGAGAAAGGTATTAGAGCTGAAGATGTGAAGAAACTACCTCCTATAGAAGAATTATGAAAGCCAATTCCCCACTCATCCACAATTGAGGTACACTCTCTCCAACACTTCGATGAAGGAGATATTCCTTATGGTAAGCCTCTTGATCAATGCTTAGAGGAACTTGACATTTTTATTGTTAAACAAGGTCATTTTAATAAACAAGTTCAGAATCATTTATTGGAAAATTCTAGAGATATCAATGAGTTGAAAAATATCGTGGAAAGAACTTCTAATGATATTAAAATTCTTTGTAAACACTTTCAAATGGTTCAAACCCAACTTGATTAGCTTGCTAGTTAATACTTCAGGAGATAAACATTCTTATGGAATTAGAACTAGGAGTGGTATAGCTACTCAAGATCCTTTATATCCTGAAGGACACCCTAAAAGAATTGAGCAGGATTCTCAACAAGGTGAGAGTAGTGGTAGTCCTCGTAAGATAAAGAAAAATAAACACAAGATAGTTGAGGAACCCCTTGAACCTGATGTAGATCCTAATAGTATATCTATCTCTGATGCTGAAATTGAGAGTGGTAATGATAAAAATGAGTCTCCTGATAAGGTGGAAGGTGAGGAAGAACCTGAGAAGCACACTAAGAACACTAGGTGCACAAAGGAAGATTTTATTGCTAATAAATATGGTAAAGAGAGAGAACCTTGGGTGCAGAAACCCATGCCTTTTCTAGGTAAGAAACACAAGTCAAAGGAGGAAGAACACTACAACAAGTTTTGTGAGTGGATGAAACCTTTATTTTTGCAAATTCCTTTGACTGATGCTATTAAGTTGCCTCCTTATTCAAATTATATGAAGGATATTGTCTCTAATAAAAGGAAGATTCCTAATGAGGAGATTTCTACTTTGCTTGCTAATTACTCCTTCCATGGTAAGGTTCCAAAGAAACTTGGTAATCCAGGTATACCAACTATTCGTTGTTCTATTAAGAACAATTATGTTAGAACTGCTTTATCTGATTTGGGAGCTAGATTTAGTGTTATGCCTTTTTCTCTCTATAAGAGACTCCATCTAGAAAAGTTGATACCAACTCATATATCTTTGCAAATGGCTAATAAGTCAACTACTATTCCTGTTGGTATATGTGAGGATGTTCCTGTTCAAGTTTCTCATAATTGCATGGTTTTAACTAATTTTGTTGTGCTTGAAATGCCTGAAGATGATAATATGTCTATTATTCTTGGGAGACCTTTTCTTAATACTGCAGGTGTTGTCATCAATTGTAATCAAGGGAAAGTAACATTCAATATTAATGAGCACACTGTCTATTTCCCCAAGAAGGTTGCTAAGAGCGCGCTATTGCCTGAACTCCATTGAAAATATTGAGAGCATCAAGGTTGGAGAAATATATTGTCCCATTCCATAAGAAATTTTTGAAACGATTATGATTGGGACCATTTCTATCAAGTATGAGGTAACATAATCACCTTGTGGAATGCAAAGTTTTGTTTCATATAAGATTGTTTTGGTAACAAGACTTGATCAACCTTGTTAACAAAAGGATTTTAATTAACAAAATAATGTTTCCACTGTGGTTATTCTTGCTTTCTTTTACTTTTATCCTTCATAGTCTTTGCTTTAGCTTTATTTTTGCTAGTTGTTTGTTTGTTTGAGTTTCTTAGAGCTCCTGTAGTTTGGCTTTTGGTTTGATTTTGCTTCTTCTGAAAAAACTGTTTCTTCGAGAAAATCTATTCTCTTACCTTGAAAATTGGCCAAAAATAAAGTTTTTCGAAAAATCCCAGAAAATTCAAAATAAGTTTTTCCTCAAAAAAGGGGCAGAGAGACACCTGAAGTGACCCATGGGGCCACCCCAGGACACCACACCCATGGTAGGCGAGGCCTACAAGGGGGTGGCTCCTAGGGGGGTTCTGGCCAACCTGGGCCCCTACAGGCTACCTCCTCAAAGCCACTTCTTTCTCTCTCCTGAAAAACACTGGAAAACTTGCTCAAGCTCGATTTCTTGCTGTTCTTGCTCGCGATTTTCGATATCCTTGTTCAGCCCATCTCAAGTGCTGATTTTTGGAGGGTTTGTTCCTTGGTATGTGCCTCCTCCACTTGTCCAATTAGATTTGTGATTGGTAGATTGTATCTTGAGTATTTTGCTGCTATAGGTGTCAGGTTGTTTGAGCTTGCATGCTTGTTCTATGCTTAGAAACTTTATTTTGATGCATGTGTAGTCCTCTAGCAAGTTCCTATAGTAGTTGCTCATCATTTATAAACTTAGAAATCACTTGGTTTGATGTTTGTCTAAAAATTTCAGAATTAAAGCAAGGTCATCGACAACCATACATTTGGTAAAATATTTGAGAGTGATGCACCTAGAAGGGCAAGGCTTCCAAGGTCATCTACCAGTACTAGACCGTCATACAATGATGCTCTCATTACTCCGTGATTTGGTGACAAGGAAGATGATGGGGATGCGCACCCCTCGACCTTTCCTTGCCAAACATTCTTGCGGGCTGCTAGGATTCTTAATGATTTTATGACTTTGGTTTGGAAGGCTGGACAAACAAGTTACATGCAGGATGAGAGCGTGCAATATGCTTTTCTCACTAAAACATTTGTGGAGAGCTTTTCTTTTACTAATAGCGTGTTCAAGCCAGCTGTCTCTTTCAAAATTTATGGCAGGGTTCATTCTATGACTTTGAAGCAATTTTGCAAGGCCCCAGGACTTGGTACAACAGAGTCATCAAAAAATATTCCAGCTCTACCCTCTGATTTTTTGGAGCTTTACCGAGGAATAACCAATGATGATGACCGCAGAGCTCAGCGAGGGAAGATAAAGAATATTCAACTCCCAGCCATCAGGTACTTTGCCTACTATCTTGCCACCAGTGTTCTTGGTAGGGAGAACACTAGTAATATTTCCAACTATCAATTGGCCTTCTTAGCTGCTGTGCTCAGCAATGAAGATAAGTATAATCTTGGTTCTCTCATTGCTCGTCGCTTAGCTGCTAAGGGATCCATTTATGGGGGAATTATTGCTACTCGTGTTGCTGACGCCTTGAACATTGTTGTTGATCCACATGATACAGTTTTGGCTCCTCAGAGGCTTGATCTTTCTGCCATGAAGGCGCACCACTTTGTCACCACTGGCTCTACCCTTGATAACTTGGTTTATAGAATGCTATTTATTGACGGGGAAGAGAGAGAGATCCCTCTACCCCAAAGAACTTTGTTCAGTATTTCTCAGGGACCTTTGTCACGCTCGAAGGCAGAGATGGATGAGAAGCTACGCTCTCTTAACTTCCACGGGCACTATCAGGAGGAAGCACCAACATACGACCCCTCTGTGTATTACACGGGGGAGGCCTCGAGCTCATACCAGGACAAGGGAGCTTCCTCGACATACTACGGAGGTGCATCCTCTTGGACACCATGGGATTGAGCCCCACTTAGACCAAAAGTCTAAGCTTGGGGGGAGGTATACCGACATCACACTCATATATATATCATCTTCGGTCGGTTCTTTGTATATCCATTGTTTCACTGTCTATTTGGTTCTTGTCGCCTCTTTCTCAAAAACACAAAAATACCAAATATATTTTCGTTGTTTCTTTTGGTTTGTTTCTTTGCATTTTGGTTTTGTTTTGCCTTAAAATAAAAACCCAAAAAGATTTTGCTTTTCTTTGTTTGCTTCTTGTTTGCTTTGCTTGTTTTTGCTTTGTTTGCTTTCTTTAAAAAATTGAAAACACCAAAAATATTTTTTGTTCTTCTTTGGTTTTGTGAGTTCTTTGCAGGGTTCAGCCGTCCTCAGTGGATTTTGGTTTCATGTTATTATTCAAGTCACACAAGTGAAGGGAAATAATGAATATTAAGACAACTTGAGGTGTGGTAAGAGGCTGGTAACGAACCCTATTTGTTTCATTTTTGTACATATACTCATCATTGTGAGCATGCTTAGCCTGTTTTGTAAGGTGTATGTCATTATGGATGCTTAGTAGTTCTTGCTTGTCTATGATTAGCTCCATCTTGCTAATAGTTTGTAGCATGTCATATGAATGTTTGCTTGCATTGTTTTATTCATACTTTGGTATGATATTGTGGTATCCTCCTCTGACTATTCATATGAATCGACTTGGCACATGCTCATGCATGCATATGACTAATAAATAGTCAGTAAGCCTCGATGATTTATTTTGCCTCAGAGTTCTTGTATCACTTTCATGCCATAATTAGTCATGTTTTGTTGCAAGCATGATTATGACAATTATTTCTCTCTCGTTTGTCGCTCCCTCTCTATTGCTAGCCTTCACTTGCACTGAGTATGTTCTCTACCTGTGTTTCCAACTCCCCAAAACCAATATTGCCATCTGTGTCCACCATACCTACCTATTAGCATCATTTTCTACTTCAGCGCATATTTTATATGCCGTGTTTTCTTCCAAATAAAATGTGTGTCTGCTTTGAGAAAGTTAGTTAGTAAAGCTCTCACGAACTTGATGGCACACTTTATTCCTTGCTCTTAATAATCCTGAACCATTGTGACTTGTCCATGAAAGTTATATGCTTGCAAATTATATGCTGGGAGTCAGCAGAACCGTGTTGTCACGGGGAACGCTTTCAACACTTTTTGGATATCTCATCCAGTTGATACCTTGCTCTTTTGTTTGAGTATGTCGACGATGTGAAATGAGAAGGGAGATTGTGAGTTCATGGAGTCTATACATTGTGTTAGAGAAACGCCTGGGCCGCTAGCCAAAGACATGCCTAATCATGGTGGAATCTTGCAGCATCACCATAATGAGCATTTATGAAGAATCCTCAATAAAAAGCTATACACATAGTAAATAAAAAGATTGCTGAGATGCTCATTGTTTGCTTGCCTTGTCATTTTGATCACGGGATATCTCCTGTATCATGTGCAAGGGGTACCTCACTGGCGGTTCTCTATGATATGCATGTATTTACAATGATAAGAACTTTCAGGTAACCAAAGTTGAGTAGCATGCGGAGCGACCCTCGTACTCAAGGGACTTGCGATTTCCAGTTTATGGTTTGTCAAGCATATGATTCAGAGTGGACCTTACTTTCACCTTAACCACACGAAGATGCCTTTGATAGGGGCAATGAGAGCTCAAAGCTAATGAGTACCTTTCTTTCAGCATTTGGAAGCCTTTCAAACTTTCCAAAACCATTTTCACAACTTTGTTGAGTCACCACTTATCCTATGAGATGCTTCTTGAGAGAATAGTTGTCATTCTTGTGTTTGTTCCAAAACTTGGTTAATCGTGTCATGATTTTTATGCTTGTATATCTGACATCTTTATCTCTAGTCTTCACTTGAACTTTAGAGGTTCCTCGACATTTATATTGTTCTCTTCAAACAAAGGCAAGCGAGATACCACTCTATCATACCTTATTATGAGCATTGCAATGTTTCTTGTGTTTATGTTTCATGCTACTTATTATTATTGAGTTGGTTTCTCTTCATAGCTTGCAATGTCTATCGAGTAGACTTAGTTGCATGCTCTTTATTATGAATTTTCTAAGAATATATCTGTGCTGAGGATATTTACATCATGTGAAGCAAATGTGTTCATGAAAGTTCTTTTATCGCACTCAGTTTTCAACTGAATTGCTTGAGGACAAGCAATAAGCTAAGCTTGGTGGGCTGGGAGTTGATATGTCCAAAACATATCTACTTTCTCGAACACTTTGCTATTCTTTCTCCTCTAAACTTGTGTGATTTGGATACAACTAACACGGACTGACGCTGTTTTCAGCAGAATTACCTTGGTGTCTTGTTTTTGTGAAGAAAATCAACTATCAGGAAAAATCCCGGAAAATATGCCAAAAATTATATTTCACCAGAAGATCCACGGAGCCAGAAGACGAGACGAAGAAGGAGCCTGGGAGGCCCACACTAATGCCAGGCACGGTCCCACCACTGGTCGCGCCTGGGAGGGGTGCAGCCACTCCAGGCACCCCCTCGGCCTCCCTCTTTGCCTATAAGTTTCCTTTCAACCTAAAAAATGGGAGGGGTTCGATAGTTTTCCAGAAAGAGTTCCGCTACGCTACCGCCACCAGAAACCAAGATTCGGATCTAGAAACTCTATTCTGGCACCCTACAGGGATGGGGAATTTGGAGAGGATCATCGCCATCGTCATCGTCATCACCAACGCATCTTCATCAACCACCGATATTTCCCGCATCAAAGAGTGAGTAATCCCCCGCTGTAGGCTTGGGGATGGTAGGGATTGGATGAGTTCTATCATGTAATCGAATAAGATTGTTAGGGCATAGTGCCTAGTATCTCTATTAGTGTTATTTGACTTTTTTGCAACTTGTTGTGCTTAATGCTTGTTACTAGGGCCCGAGTGCCATGATCTCATATCTGAACTTATTGTTGAATCATTATGATAGTATTGTTTGTGATCTTATCTGCAAGTTGTGTACACATATCATTGTCCGGATCCAAAGGCCCCAAAGTGATAATAATTGGGACAACCGGAGGGGATGGCTGTGGTGGAGGATCACATGTGTCCATGGAGTGTTAATGGTTTGCTCCGGTGCTCTATTAAAAGGAGCACCTTAATTGTCAAAAGTTCTCTAGAGGCCCCGCTGCCACGGGCTCGCTGGACAGAAGATGTTGTGCAAGTTCTCATTGCGAGAATGTATGACTATATTTGGAGCACATGCCTAGGATTGTTTAGTACTTGAATGCTTGTTATTATTTATCTGCAATGCCCTAGATCTTGAAGTTATATGTTTAGACTCGTCCATGCAACGCCCGTCCATCCATCCCTATGCCTACCGCACTCGAATCCTACTGTTACCGTTACTGATACTGTTGCTCTTGTTCTACTGTTGCTATTTCTTTGCTATTTATACTACCAAACTGTTGGTAATGATAAACTTCTGTGAGCAAGAACTATTTCTAGGTGCAGTTGAACTGACAACTCAGTTGTTAAGGCTGGCAAGTATTCTTTGGCTCCCCTTGTGTCGAATCAATAAATTGGGTAATACTACCCGCGAAGACTGTTTTGCTCCCATATACTTGTTGGTCAGGCGCGGAGGCGGCCGGGGTAGAAGACGAGGAACTTCCCAAATCCAGGGCAGAGGAGACCAGCAACCCGGAAGAACCTATACCTGGGCCAATATTGCCAACAATCCCTGTGTCCACCACTTGGATAGTAATAGAGGATATACCAACACAAATTCCGAGTGTCGTTTTAATGATGACATGAGGAAAGACGAATCCGCTGGCTACCGAGCCAAGCGACGAAAAGGAAAGAAAAATTCCGATAAAGGAAAGGAACCCAAGGAAGATTCCGACATGGAAGAGGCGGAAGCCGCCACAGAGCCCAAGTTGGATGGAAAGAATACTTTTCCGACTAAGAAAGACACGTACGTCTGCTTCCTTGGATCCCAACCTGCCAAGGAAAAGAAGGCGGTTCTTCGTGAGCTTAATGCCACGGTTCTGGCTGTTCCACAATTCCTGGATTGGTTAGAGGTAACCCTCACCTTTGATCGATCAGGTCACCCGAGGAAAAACACATCGTCGGGGAAAGTACCCTCTGGTCGTCAATCCTCTTATTGATGGCTATGGGTTTTCTAAAACACTCATGGGCGATGAGAGCAGCATCATCATTCTCTACATTGAAACGCTCCACCGCATGAAGCTACATGAGAGCCATTTGAGTTACGTAAGTGTAACTTTCCATAGCATCATAACAGGGAGACAGGTGGATTCTCTTAGTGAGATCACTCTGTATGTGACATTCGGAACCCGGGTTAACTACCGGACCGAGGCACTCTCCTTCGAGGTGGTACCATTCAAAAGTGCTTACCACGCCATCTTCGGACGTCCGGCTTAATAGGCGTTCATGGCCCGTCCCTGTTACATCTACAACATGATCAAACTTCCAGGTCCAAAGGGCGTAATCACCATACGAGGAAATCCGAGGAAGGCGCGAGAATGCGACGAAGGATCTGCTGCCTTCGCCGAAGCCATGCTGCATGCCCAGGAGTACCAGGAGATAAAGAAGACCATCAATCCGTCCGAGATGCCCGAGACAAAGAACGAGGTGCTGAAGCCAAGTTTGCAGTTCAAGGCGTCGAAAGAGACCAAGAAACTTTGCTGAAGGAAGACGATCCCTCCAAGACGACAAACATAGTGGTAGGCTTAGGCCACATATAGGAAAGCGCGCTTGTTGAGTTCCTCAAAGCTAATAGTAATATCTTCGCATGGAATCCTTCTGACATGACCGGAGTACCTAGGGAACTTGCCAAGCACTCTCTTAATGTGTACCCATACGCTAAACCTGTCAAACAGTCCTGATGACGGTTTGGTGATGAAAAGCGGAAAGCGATAGCCAAAGAACTAGCCCGCTTAGAGTTAGCGGATTTTATAACAAAGGTCATCCATACAGATTGGGTGGCAAATCCTGTACTCGTCCCTAAAAAGGACACTATTGAATTAAGGATGTGTGTCGATTATACCGCTTTGAACAAGGCATGCCCAAAATATCCGTTCCCTTTGCCAAGAATCGATCAAGTTATCAACTCAACGGCAGGGTCGGAACTACTCTGTTTTCTCGACGCATATTCCGGATATCACCAAATACCAATGAAAAAGTCAGATCAAATTAAGACATCTTTCTTCACTCCTTTCGGAACCTTCTGCTACAAAACTATGACTTTTGGCTTACAGAACGTAGGAGCAACATATCAACGTACTGTCAACACCCGGATTTTTAATCCCAGATGCCTGTTATGCCATACATCGCAATCCCAGGATTACCAATTTTGCGAGACATAACAGATTTGGATACCACAGTACATCATCCATTACAAACCATACATAAGGTCTTACACAAATAAGGATCTCATGATCCAGTTCTTAATACAATTCAAGCAGCGGAATACGTAATAATAACGGTAGCGTAGGCGAAGCTCCATCTTCGGGGTCACAGGCAATGCTGACGATGGGATATGATCCTAGTTGTCGTAACCTTCCTGGGTTCCATCCTCCAGGTACTCCTCTTCATAGTCTGGCCATGGGAATAGCTAGGGACAAAGCCATGAGTACTCTTTAAGTACTCGCAAACTAATACTAACAAGTGAAGGGGTTTTTGTAGTAGGACACTAAGCTCTAGGGTTGTTTTGCAAAAAGCCAGATTTACCTCTACTAAGTTTAGAAACTAAGAAAGCTAGTTGAAATCTTAGAACACCTAAGTGGGAACTTGTATTTCATATCACAACTCTGTTGTGGTCAAGTCAAAGTCTCAATTTATTTCATAAGTCATTTTGAAAACATCTAACGGGGGAACAGTATGGCCACTCCAACTGTCCATAACCGCGGATGAAGCTATTCGAATAATTTGACACTCTGCAGAGATTGTACACTTTCACCACAACCTTCGATACATCTGTTAGGAACAAATCCTGAATTCACCATACTCAGTATGCGGATAATCAATCCTAACCTTTCCATTACACGCCCTAGTATAGGCACCTCTCCTGTGAGTTTGGCCTCCCAACCATGACCAACTGTCATCTTGGGTACTGCACAGGTGAACAATCTTCACAAGTTAGCCTCAGCTCAGACCTTGGCCGTGAGGGAACCAATACTAAGGTATATAAGTTTCCAGTCAAGCCCTACCCAATTATTGGGTATTGTGGTTGTACGGTAAAATTGGAATGGTATCGCATCCAGACAACCATCAGTTTTATAAAGGGCTAAGGCTCATGCCTCAACATTTTCATCATCCAAATCATCTGGTGTTCGGAAACACATGTCAAAACATCTCAATAGAATGATCCATCATTCCAAGGTTTTCATAACCATTTTCCACCAAGTATTCCCATCTAAAGTTGATCATGTTTTATGCTTAGCACTAGCATCTACAATTATGGGTAAGTACTAATGAGGGGTGGTAAACTAAGGGAGTTTCAACTAAGTACAATCTCATGCCTTAGGATGACATAAGGATTGTCTAGCTTAGGCCAAGTTTTATGTTCTTTATGCAACCTTCAATTATCTTTCTAGTATCTACAATTTACTTAAGTAAACTCTAAGTAATAGCTTTGATAAAGAAATAAAGTAGACAGCTTGCAAGTAAAACTAGGATTGGGGTTATCAAGTGGGTATGATCACATATGCTTAAGTCATATAGTTGGCATGGTAACAAGCAATTATTTGCTTGCATAGGTATCAGTATAATCTTGCTAATTTAATAGCTTGCAGGTATCAGTATCTTGCAAGTGCTAGCTTGCTCAATCAACTAGTAGTATTAGGCTTGCCTTGTGCAGAGCAGTGGTTGAAGTTCTCCTCGGCTTCTTCTTCGTAGTATCCTCCTTCCTCCTCGTATCCTTGGTCGGTACTAGCGTCTATGAATAGATACGAGGTACACAATCACCAAACAATACTTAACTACTTGCAATCATCACACAAAGGGGTTCTATAGATGATCTAGCATCATCACTAATATTACAAGATTATTTCTTTTATTTTTAGAAAGTTAATTTCTACTCATTGAAAAACTAATTAAGATTTAATATTCTCCAACTCAAACATGGGATCATGTTGACACATGTCATCACCACATATTTCAGTATATGGGAATGTGATTTAAAGTGGTTTCACAATTTAATAAGATTTAACCTTTAATTTTAAATAACAATAAATGACTAGAAATGCCTATGTGGCTTTCTTTTATTACTTGAACATTATTTCTGTAAGTAAACTCATATATTTTTACCAAGGTATGATCTAGTGTGATTTTTGAGAGTTGGAATCAACTCAAAAGATATTATAGTTTAAATTTTAAAAATGTTTGAATGCAGAAAAGCTTCTGCCTTGTTATTTTTACCAAGGTTGAACTATAGATTCAAATGATTTGAATCCAACGGGCTTGGATTAAGCATTTCAAAACCTTTCTAAAAAAAATTGGTTTCATTCAATTTGGTTTAGTGAATTGAGCTGGGTTGATTTTTGAAACTAGGTATAGAACTAGGTTTGAATTAAAATGGAAAAAGTTAAATTCAAACGACTGGGCTGCCTGGGAACTGCTAATGGGTCGGCCTAGTGTCACTCTGCGGCGCGGGGCGCAACTGACAGAGGGGGTCTATCGGTCAGTGACTCTTTAAATGCGAAGCGGTACGGGGCAATCTCATCCGCACGATCTAAGTCTAATCGAACGGCTGCTACTCATCGTCCACTCGGGCGGCGCCGGCGAGACAGAAACCTAACGCGGCAGGTGGGGGTCGTGGGAGGCTCACCGGGGCTCAGGCGAGGGTCGGCGATGCGGGCGAACGACGAAGTCGACGACGGGGAACCTCCTGGTACCGGCAGCTCCTCCTGGGGTGGACGAAATCGATGGCGCCCTTCTTCTCTAGAGGCGCCCTGCTCCGGCGCAATTCCGGCGATGCGCTGCTCTCCTTGCTCCGGCTACGGGGTGGAATGATCAGTGAGGTGAGGGGAGTGAGATGTTGTGCTCAATTCGGCTGGGGGTGGCCATATTTTATAGGCTCGACGGTGAGACCGAACAGGATTGGCAGGCGATAGTGGCGACACGGCTACGGGCAGCTAGAGGCATGGCCGAGGTTGGCGATGGATCGGTGGTCTCCTGGCGATGCTCTAGGGATTTAATGCGCGTGTAGGGGCGGTGGCAAATGGTCGGGAAAGCTCAATGCTCTGCGAGGCAGAGGCGGCGTATTCGACGGCGAGCGGTGGTTACGGGGAACAGGCGATGAAATGGGCATGTCTGGCGGTCTCAAAGGACGGTGGGGTGCATGCTGGCGGGCGGCGAGGTCTCGAGGTGGTCGGGTTGCGTGGGAACGGCGTGTGCTCCGTGGTGCGCGTCGGCATGGTCGACAGCGGCGCGGGCGCGGCGTTCCTGGCGGTCCTGGTTGCTGTCTACGAGGCAGGGCTGGTCAAGAGGGGGCAGTGAGGCATGGGCTACCTCCCAGCCTGCTGTCCACACTAGGGTGACATGGGTGCTCTCAGCCTATTCACCATTGATGATATTGGCGAGTTTACAGTGGGGCTAGTGATTTGTTAAGGTTGTTAGATGATCTACTAAGGCTAGTGGTGTCGAGAGAGGGAACAAGTTAGTCCAGAATCACTGCAGACTATAGTGTTTAGATTTTGTTTGATTTGTATCTGCAAGGTGTTTGATGAAATGGCCGCATGAATTCAAGTTTTGAATTTTGAAATTATTTTTGGTGGGTGTGCTAGGCATGTGCTGGTTAGTCTGTAGATGCTTGGGTTTTGAAAATTGAGTTGGTTTGAGTAGTTTTTGAAAAAGTGGGATCTTCCCATATGAAATAGATTCAATTTTAAACTGTCATTTAAACTATGCATTTGAAATTTTCTGGATGATCACAAAGTGGGCCTTGATACCTTGTTATGAGTACTATCAAGGGGTGCAAAGATCCAAACAAGTATTTGTTAAGTTCTGAAAGTTAGAGATAGCCAAAGTAGGCATGGGAGTTAATTTGGCCAAAGTGACCATTCACTTAATTTGTTTGTTTTGATTTATTTGTCTTTGGGAAAAGTTTGGGGATTGTTTAGATGATGTTTATTTCACCTAAGAATCATTTTACAAGCAAAGAAACACATAATCATGGCAATTCAAAAGAATCCAAATTTTAATGCACACTCATATGAATGCTTTCATATTTTAATTGGAAAAGTTTTTGTTAATCCTAAATTTGGTGATTAGAGTTTGATGATTCTAGTTTAATATTTTTGGGATGTTACATACCTTCCCCCCTTAAACAAAATCTCGTCCCGAGATTTGAAAAGGACGAAAAGATTACCTAGGATTTGAAGAGATCGGGAAACTCTGTCCGGATGTGATCTTCGCGTTCCCAGGTAGCTTCCTCTTCCATGTGGTTGCTCCACTGAATCTTGAGAAACTTGATGCTTCGGGTTCTGGTAGTTATGAAAGCTTCTTCCAGAATACAGATGGGTACTTCGGGATAGGTGAGGTCATCGTTGATCTCTATGGTCCGGTGATCGATATTCTACACAACTTCAGTCTTCTCCGGGACTTCGAGACACTTGCGAAGTAATGAGATATGGAACACATTGTGCATGGCTGACATCTCATCGGGCAGTTCCAGTTGATACGACACTTCTCCTCGATGATTCAAAATTTTGAAGGGTCCGATATATCTGGGGGCTAACTTTCCTTTGAGTTGGAAACGCTGCATTCCCTTCAATGGCGACACTTTCAAATACACAAAATCTCCTATGTTGAAGGTGAGGTCTCGACGTATCTTGTCAACGTAATTGTTTTGTTGGGACTGGGTGGTCTTGAGGTGCTCACGAATCTTATGAACCTTCTCTTCTGCTTCTCGTAGGATATCGGGTCCGAAAATCTGACTCTCTCCTACTTCCGACCAGTTCAAAGGGGTGCGACACTTTCTTCCGTACATGAATTCAAATGGGGCCATTTGCAAACTAGCTTGATAACTATTGTTGTAAGAAAATTCTGCGAATGGCAGACAATCTTCCCACTTAGATCCATACTCTAAGACACAGGCTCTCAGCATATCTTCGAGTATTTGATTTACTCGCTCCGTTTTTCCATCAGTCTGAGGGTGATAAGCGGTGCTGAAATCTAGTCGGGTTCCTAAACCTTCTTGGACTTTCTTCCAGAATCTCGAAGTAAACTGAGTTCCTCGATCTGATATGATGTTCTTGGGGACTCCCTGCAAACTGATGATTCTAGCGATGTATAACTCCGCTAGCTTCGAACTCTGATATGTGGTCTTGACGGGTAAGAAATGGGCGACATTGGACAATCTGTCCACTATGACCCACATAGAGTCATTTCCCCTACTAGAAGTAGGCAATCCGGTGATAAAGTCCATTCCAACGGAATCCCATTTCCATTCCAGAATCTGCAATGGTTGCAACAATCATGTGGATCGTTGATGTCCCGCCTTGACTCGCTGACATATGTCACACTTGGCGATATAGCTTCCGATTTCTCTCTTCATCTTATGCCACCAAAATTGCTTTTTCTAATCTTGATACATCTTCGTTCCTCCGGGGTGGATAGAATAAAGAGTATCATGAGCTTCCTTCAAAATAACATCTTTCAACTCAGAATCTGCTTGTACACAAAGGCGTCCTTTGTACCATAGAACTCCTTCTTCGTCTTCGGTGAATCCGGGTACTTTGCCTGTACCGATACGACGCTTGATTCCGTCGATACTAGCATTTCCTTTCTACGCCTCTTTGATCTGGCTGATCAAAGTGGGTTTAAGTTCTATGCTAGCCAAAAATCCTTCACTTACTAATTCCATTCGAAAATCTTCCATCTCTTTGTGCAAACTTGGTTGCTCCTTCAAAATCATGGATTTCAAGCGGCACGGCAATCTGCTAAGGGCATCTTCTACCACATTGGCTTTACCTGGGTGATAGTGAATGTCTAGGTCGTAATCCTTGATTAGCTCAATCCATCTTCTCTGTCTCATATTCATCTCCTTCAGAGTGAATATATACTTCAGGCTCTTGTGATCCGAATAAATATCACAACGGTTTCCCATCAGGTAGTGCCTCCATGTCTTCAGGGCTAGAACTACGGCTGCGAGCTCGAGGTCATGGGTTGGGTAATTCTGCTCACGTTGTTTCAGTTGTCGAGATAGATAAGATATAACTTTGCCCTCTTGCATTAGCACACATCCGAGACCAATCTTGGATGCGTCGCAATAGACGTCAAAGGGCTTCGTGACCGGCATGATTAGGATTGGGGCTGAAATCAATCTCCTCTTGAGTTCTTGAAAACTCTCTTCACATTTGTCGGTCCATTCAAAATTCTTGTCCTTCTTCAGCAATTGGGTCATGGGTCTGGCGATGCTCGAGAATCCTTCTACGAACTTGCGGTAATATCCCGCCAATCCGAGAAATGCACGAACTTGGGTTTGAGTGGTTGGGGCTTGCCAATCTTTGACATCTTTCACTTTTGCAGGGTTAACGGCAATTCCTCCGGCTGAGACAATGTGGCCGAGGAATCCTACCTCCTGTAACCAGAATTCACATTTGCTAAACTTGGCATACAACTGATGCTCTCTAAGGGTTCCAAGAATGGTCCTTAGGTGTAGCTCATGTTCTTCTTCTGATTTGTAATAAATCAGAATGTCGTCAATGAAAACAATGACAAACTTATCCAGGAAGTCCATAAAAATCTTATTCATGAGATTCATGAAATAAGCGGGGGCATTGGTTAATCCAAAATACATGACAGTATACTCGTATAATCCATATCTGGTGGTAAAGGCAGTCTTTGGAATATCCTCTGCACGAATCATGAGTTGATGATAGCCTGTTCTAAGATCAATCTTAGAAAACACTTTGGCACCGGTCAACTCATCAAACAACTCTTCTATCTTGGGCAATGGGTATTGGTTCTTGATAGTGACATCATTCAACTTCCGATAATCCGTACACAAACGGTTACCTCCATCCTTCTTGTCCACAAATAAGACAGGTGATCTCCATGGTGACGTACTTGGTTGAATCAATCCAATTTCCAACATGGAATCCAGTTGCTTCTTTAGTTCTGCTAGTTCAGACGGGTTCATACTATATGGTCTCTGAGCTATGGGTCCTGTTCCGGGAATTAGTTCAATGATAAACTCGATATCCCGATTTGGGGCATACCGGGCAAAACATCTGGAAATACATCGGGGTATTCACAGACTATCCGGACTTGGTCAATGGTAGGTTGGGCTATACTCTTGTTGCACTTGAATTGACGAGGTAAGGTTTCAGATATATGCTCTAATAATATTCCAGCGGTACTGGTCATGGTTATGGCTTTCTTGGCACAGTCAATTAATCCTTTATGTTTGGACATCCAATCCATTCCTAGTACTACATCCAAACCTTTAGTTCCGAGTACTATCAGATTATCATAAAATACTATGCCATGGATTCGGATGGGGACGGCTTTGCAAATTTGCCTAGCTTTGGTGGTTGAACCGGGGATTTGAACAATCATCACATGCTTTAGTTTTGTTGGTTGAATATTACTAGTGCAGGCAAATTCTTTGGTGACAAATGAGTGCGATGCACCAGAATCAAACAACACTCTAGCAAGTACTGAATTAACAGAAAACATACCCAGCACGACGTCTGGCGCTTCCTGACCTTCTTCAGCATGCATGAGAAAAAGACGACCGTTGCGGTTGAGCGAGTTCCCTGGGGCAAACCTTCTTCCAGGATGAACACGACGCTGCTGCTGAGCTGGGGCATTTGCATTGGGGGCTGCAGTATTATTCTTGTTGGGGCACTCGTTGGAGTAGTGTCCTTTATTTCCACAGTCATAACAAGTCACTTGCGACTTGTCCACAGCATTGCTTCCAGTCCTCGAGGCAGTGTTGGTGTTGGCGGTAGCGTTGTTGTTGTTGAACTTGAGTGGGGCACGGTTGAAATTGTTAGAGTTGCCGAGGTTGTTGTGATTTCCTCCGGGCCTTGGGTTTCCACGATTGGGATAGGTCGGACGGTTCATCAGGGGTCTGTTGGTTCTTGGGGCAAATCCGGTAGATGGGTTAGGGCGATACTTTGGGGTCTGATGGATTCCTGGCTGATGCATCATGCGACGCTTGAAGTTCTCATTGGCTTGGTTCATCTTTCCTTCCATCTGGATGTAACACCACGGTTCTGAAAAAGACCGTGGCTTCTATGTGACATGCCAATCCCTGGATCGGTTCATTGGCCCACAATAGAATAAGATGAATAACATAGCAAAATATCCATGCATCATAAATAACGAAGATCCAGAGTACCATTATTACAATAAAAGCATAGCTCAAGGCTAGCTCAAATCATTCAGGTAGCAACATAAATAAAGCAAATCCTCCATTCTTCAAATTGCCCACAAGTGAACAAGTGCCGAGTGGAGTACCGTGGCCTATATAGATTACTCAGAATCGGAATATCCTGCAACATGAAACGTAGTAGCCCTGAAGGGTCAATACATGGAATGTATGGCAAGTAGAGCTAGTAAAGGAGACAATAGTGCTAACATCTACATGAATATTTGGCAAGTGGAGCTGTGGCTAGCTTGCATTTGCAAATACTTTTGTCCTACTTTCATAAACAGTTTTAGATTTTCTTTGAAAAGATCCCAATTAAGTTAACCCAACAACATTAAAACAATTATGAAATTGGAATGAGCGAGAAACATGTCATGGGATCAATATCAAGCAACTCAGTTGTCCATAACCGGGGACACGGCTAATCGATTAGATTATACACCCTGCAGGGGTTAGTACACTTTACCCATGTGACTTGGCCAGCCTAGCTCGTACCATCACCCTCATTCTAGGTGATGATAGGGAGAAGTCCAAGAAGAGACTGTTCGGGAAGTAGCTCCCCAATCCCGACGCGCACCGGTCCAACCTACCAAAATTCTATATCTCTGGATACGCGGGTTCGAGTTACCACAACCTACTAAGTCCAACCAACCGCCCATTCCATCATTGGCACATGGTTGTACACGTAAGCTACAACATAAAGAGGCCAATCATTTTCTCTTGATACCTGGGTGCCTTTCCGCAATGATACCACCAAAATTTATCAATCCCATCACACCCAGGAGGTTCATTGATTAAGTTGTTTTAGTTTTCGCAAACTAACACATTTAGAAACAACTTTCAGTGATGTAACCCAGCCCTCGTTCATCATAGCATGGCTAAGCACATCTACCAACGGTGGTTCATCTACAAGGAAAGTCCTACCACATAATAGGACATAGCATAGCGATAGTGTCATCCTACACATGCAACTACAAAATACACGACAATGCGTTGAAAAATAGTAGCACAATATCATGAACAAAGTAGCATCTACTTGCCTTGGTTGTAGCGGTCGGAAGAACAATCCACACACGAACAAGTGTTGCACTCGTCACAATCTACACGATACAATTGCATTCATAAACAAACCAGTCACAAGCATATGCAAACAAAGATGAAGCAAGATGCATGCATGACAGGTGGATTGATGCTACAGCAGCACCACATAATCTTATTCAGTAAAGCTACTGAATGCATGCATGGAAAATAATTTTAGCGCAAGGAAAACTATTATGCAATTTATAACGCTCAAAACTAGAGCTAGATACCGAATAATTCACAACTGATAGCATACTGTTTGTAAAATCTTGGGAGAATTCTACTGTATAGGCATTGCTATTTAGTAACAGTACCAATTGGAATTACTCAAAAAGGAATTATAAAATTCCCTGAGTAATTAAAATACTGCAGAAAGCCACTAAATAGTTTTTGCAAAAGTTTTTACTGCAAGCCTATTCTTTTAATCCACTTTGAGATTCCCCTTGTTCTACTGAATCCAGGGACATATTATTTGCAATTTTTGGAGTTACAGATCTTTTTCTACGAATTAAATACTCCGAAAAAGCCATTAACTCTTTTAATTAATATGGACAAAATATTGCTGCAAAAGTGTAAAACAATATTACAGAAAGACTCTACACGACTTACTAAATCTATACATATTTTATTTGCAATTTTTGGCCCAGTAGATTAATTTCTACGCAATTTACAAGTTTATACAAGTTTCTGCCATTTAATTCAATTAAGGAAAATACCCAGTCAACTTTGACTGTTGACTGGCCCACGTGGCGGCTGACTGGGCGCTGACTGGGCGGTTGACCAGTCAGCGCCTGAGCTGACCGGTCAACGGCCGATCTGGGCCGTTCGCGGCAGATCGTGCGGCCAGGGAGCAAGGCGGCGGGGTGGTGCTCACCGGCGTCGGCGGTGAGGTTCTCCAGCGGCGACGGGGTCTCCTGGCGGCGGTGGGCGGTCGGTGCGATGGCGGCGTCGTCGGCGTCGACACAGAGGAGAGGCGGCTGCACGCGGGGCGGTCGGCGGCGGCTCCGGCGGTGTGGCGGCGGCGACGACCTGCAGGGAGAGAAGAGGAGAGGGGTCAGGGGGTCGCGGGGAAGGGCGCGTGGCGGGGAGGCGCAGCGAGGCGAGGGGGAGGGAGGACGGCGGCGGCAGAAAACGGGAGGCGGCGGCGTCCCAATGGGTGAGGGGCGGCGCGATAGGAGGGGCAGGGGGTGCATGCGCGGGCTAAGAAGGGGGAAGGTCCCGCGCGGAGTTGGAGGCGGATACGGCAGCGATGTCGGCGCCGACAGGTGGGCCCCACCTGTCGGTGGCCGGGCGCGGGCGGCGGCAGGTAGCATCTGCCGCGCGGGCGGCGGGCTGCGCGCGCGCGTGCGCTGGCTGGGCCGGCGGCCCAGCAGCCTGCGCTCTTTTTTTTTTGTTCTTTTTCTTTTTTTCTAATTTCTGTTTAGTATTTCCACCGTAACTTTTTCAAACGAGCTCCGAATTGGCTGAAACTTGTTCCTTAATTTTTCTAAAATCTAGGAGATCAATCTAGGGTCAAGTGGTATTTGATTCCACTAGTGACGAGGTTTAATCTCGTCAATGCCCATTGTTATGGACTTGGGATTTGGAGAAGATGGGGATGCTGGAGATCGTGGCACGGTTAACAGACAAGCAACCAGGGGACACGAGATTTACCCAGGTTCAGGCCCCCGGAGGGAAAACCCTACTCCTGCTTGTCTGCTCTTGATTACGGCGGAACCGAAGGTTACAGGGTGCGCAGATTCGATCTGGCGTGGAGGTGTGTGCGAAAGTATGAGTCCAGGGATCTAGGACGTACCCTCCTAGCCTTTATATAGATTTAGGCAGGTCCCGGGCATAGTCCTAGTCGGTTACAAGTTCTAGGGTTTTACCCCTTTGAATTTCCTATCTATGCTAGTCTTGCTCTCCAAGGATCCGAAGGCGTCGTGGGCCTTGGCCACACGAAAATCGTCGTCGGCCAGCGTATATCTGCTGTGGGCCTTCCTTGGACTGGACCAGGTATGCTGAAGTCACGTACCCGTAGGGTATAACCATGTCAGTAGCCCCCGAGGGATCAGTCGAATCGTAGATTCGGCTGAGGGCTCTTCCATCTTTCGGGTGCAACTATGTATTAATAATATAAGTGTGTGTGGGGATTGTTGATGCGTGTGCCTGACTCACCCGACGGATCAGGGTTAGTTAACTGTCTTAGGACGAAGCAACACGATCTTCTTCAAGTTCGAGTCCCTTTACTCGGACCTGGAACATATGCTGGCGTAATTCGACTCAGGACACGGAGGACTTACAAGAGTGGAATTCCAGTGTTTTCAATTGATGTACCCAACGCGTCCGTCAGGATTTTTCATCACGCCCGTTGTCATGGATTTATACTAGCAGACCGCAGTCGTGTACGTTTCCAGGGCATCAGATGATATCTGCAGGTCTTATCTTTGCATCGCAGACGCAGCATCCGAACATTTGTCACCACGGAGGTGATTCGGGTGGCCAAGGACATTGTCGCTCACTCAGCATTTTGTTGGGGCAGAGTTGCCAAAAAGTTTTTTGCGTGCTGATCCGAAAGATCGCAGTCGAAGATTTCATAGGGTGCGCGACCAGCGCTCCCTATGGGAGTAGCCCCCGAGTGTATGTTCGAGTTGTAGACTCGAGCAGAGACTTTAGTTCAAGCATTGTTTAGTTGTTAAGTCCGTAGGACACGAAAATTTTCGGATGCTTAAATTCCTCCTCCCTATGGGAGTAGCCCCCGAGTCCGTAGTGGAGTCGTAGACTCAACGTAGGACTCGAAGAAATACTTTGTCTTTATTCATCTTCCGGGTGCGCGGCCAGCGCTCCTGATAGGAGTAGCCCCCGAGTATTTAGTTGAATCGAAGATTCGAGTGAGTACTCTTAGCTGTGGAGTCGAAGAAAGTGCTAGTATAGCTTTTGATGACATCAGTGCTTATGATTGATGACCTCAAGCGTCTGCTACGCCAGAGATGACTTGACTGGACGAACGTGGGTCCCACTTGCTGACTTTGAATTGACCGGTCACGCGCGGCATGGAGATAATTATGGCGTCTCCTCGATTTCCACGCGTAGTGGACGGCGTGGTAACGACGGTTCGTTGTGGTTTTGACACGTGTACGGCCAGATCAGTCGTTGGCGTTAGGTCTTCTGGATGAACGGCTGCCATGCGTTGTCTTCGCTGTTATAATCATTGAGGGGAACCGTGGTTTGTTTTCACCGCACTAGTTCTTGTGTTTCACTGCCTCCTTGCGCTCGAGCGATTCTTGCTTCGCGCTGGGATTTCCTTCCACATTTTCGTCGTCCTTTGTACGTTTTCACCGCCAGCGCCGCCGTAGCGTGATGGGGAAACCAAATAAGTCTTCATCTGCGGTTGGGACCAGCGCCGCCGGAGGAAAGAAGGGCACCGCCGCTGCTCGCGTCACCGATGGTGGCTGGCGGCGATCAGAGACGCGGGAGAGTGATCTCCGCAAGCTGCGCGAGCGGGGCCTGATCCCGCAAGATACGGAGGCAGTCAAACTTCGTTTTGCGTGGGTTTTCGTATCCAGTCCATGACTTCCTTCGTGGACTGCTCTTCTTCTATGGGATTCAGGTGCATCATCTGTCTCCCAATTCTCTTCTCCACATTGCTTGACTTATCACTTTCTGCGAGTGCTGGCTTGGCATTGAGCCGCACTTTGGCCTCTTCCGGAAGCTCTATTCCGTGAGGAGGCAATCTGGTTCGGATGGTGTGTATCCCATTGGGGGTTTCATCATCTCTCTTAGTCCCAATCTGCTCTTCTTTTCCTTTTCCATGTCGGAATCTGTCCAGTACTGGCGGAGGCGATGGTTTTATATCCGCGACTCCGTAGTGCCTGGGCAAGATTTTGGTCTTGTTCCCTTTGACCCCTCCCAAATGATTGAGCGCAAAAGGTCTTGGAAAAACCAAATCTTGGACGGTGAGGTGGAGGAGATAGAGGCCCTTTACCGTCGGGTGGAGGAGGTGAACGGTGTGGACATCATCCGGACGTTTCTTGAGCTTCGGGTGCAGCCTCTCCAAGCGAGGGCGCACCCGATGTTTCTTTATTCTGGGCGCCGCGATCCGACGAGGGTTTTGACTGAGAAAATCTCCGAGGGGGATCTTGACAGGGCTCTTCGCGCGCTGTTGAAGTTCAAGGCCGGAGAAGAAATTCCGGGGAAGTCGCTGACTCCTCCCTTTTCTTTGACGTTGGTCGTACCGAAGTTGTAGATTTGTGCACGTAGTTCTCCCCCCTTTTTATCGGCTGTGTATTTGTTTCCTTTGTTTGCTAACAAAATTCCTTCTGATCTTACAGAGCTTCAAAGTGCCGGGCATGGTACCACCATTGCCCGAAAGGTATCCGAACGCCCCTGATAATGAAGTGGTTGATTCCGTGTCCGAGCTACCGTCAGCGCGGTCTCCAGCGGAGGATGCCGATGAGTCGATTGAGTACCATACGCGAAAACGGTCACGGAGCTCCAGCGAGTCTTCGGATGCCTCGACTCCTCCGACTCCCAGAAACCCTCTGGGCCTTGAGCGTCATGGTGATGGTCATGGAGGCTCTTCCTCTCCCATTCCTGCCATTCCTGTGCGGGCTGTAGCGCCGCACCCGCCAGCGAAGCGGAAGAAGGAAGAAAAGAAGGAGGAGAAGAAGGAAGAGAAGAAGAAGGAGAAGAGAGCCCGAAGGTCTCCTCCTGTCTTTGACCTAAGCTCACTGTCCTTTTTCCTTCGTGATTGTTGTGCTTGTGCTAATTAGTTCATATGCAGGCATTCCTCCCGCGATTCCTCCAGTGGTGGCGCGCGGGAGATGATGGGGGAGTCGAATACTGCGTCTCCTCCCCCTCAGACGGTGGCGACTTCGGGTGGCACGCCTCCGGATCCTCCGTTGCAGGAGGTGCAGGTGGTTGCGCCTCAGAATTTCGCAGGCGGTCCTTCGGAGTCACCATCAGAGCATGTAAGTTTTCTGCTTCATATCACGGGGGGAGCCCCCGAGTATCTTCGGGTGCGAATTTTGTTTTTACTCCTTTGTGTTGGGCGCATCCCCCAAGTCCTTTTCTTACTGCTATCTTTTTCTTCAGCCTTTTGTGCAGGAGGCCAAGCGAATGGTGCAGGAGCGCTTGGCGCTGGAAGCGAAACTTCGGCAGCTTCAAGGTACTTGTCTACCTCTTGACGCCTTTCTTATGTATCCTGCTTATGTTGTTTGACACTTGCTTGTGTTAAATGTAGAGGAGCATAACGATTCCCTCCGTGAGGTCGATGCTCTCAAAAAGAGTCTTGGTCAATCGGAGCAGAAGGCCGGAGCCGCTGTTGGCGCGAAAGAGCGCCTCGAGCTAGAGCTGACTAAGGCAGCCGAAGCGAAAGAGCGTCTGTAGCAGGAGGCCGTGGATCGTGAGGAGAAGCTGGCCACCGTTGCGGCTGCTCGTGAAAAGGAGGTGGCAACGAAGCTCATGGCTGCTGCCAAGGCTATTTAGGGTGAGTGCTAGTTTTGTACTTGTTTCTTTTTCTTCGGGTCTTCTTCTATGCTGCTTTTATTCATTTTGTCCTTCTTGTGTTTTGTCTCAGATGCCGCAGGCATCGAGTTCGACCGCGGTGCTCTGGAGCACAGGAGTACTCTAGATGATGCCACTGTGGCGGTCGAAGACCGCTGCAGCACCGTCGTCAACTCCCTCGCCAAGGCGAAAGAAGTCCTTGGTCGTTTCTACAAGGAGTTTGTCCCGAAGGGCGCAGCCCTTGACGATGTGGATGCTCTGGCGGAGGCTCTGTCAGCAGAAGCGCCTGCGGCGTACAAACACAAGCAGAAGGGCATCGGCGCGTCCGTCGGGCTGGCGATGGCCATGGCGGCTGGAGCGGAGCTGGATCTGCCCCAGATCACTTCTCAGATGCCGATGGCTGCGGATGGATCCGAGGTAGCCTTTGCTGCCTATTCTGCTCGCTGCAAGTGATATGGGCCCAAGCTCATTGATTTGTTGTCCGTGTACGCACTGCGGCAGCAGGGCGAGGCCAAAGCTAGGCAGTCTGGCTCTGAGGCGACTTAGTGCCCCGCATCTTAGGCATAGTAGACGTAGGGTAGTTTGTAGTCTACTTTTGTTGTAAATATCTTGAAGAAAAAACCATCCTTGTGTCACGTAGTGGCCTTATATGTTTAATGAATTCTTCTGAGTTTTGCTCTATCATTGTCTGAAATGTGTTTGTCCCTTTCTTGTCCTGCTGCTTTAGGTTCCTTCGGGTGCTGACCCTGTAGATGCTCCATCCGCAATGCCGTTGCGACCATCCTTGGAGAGGGAATTGCTCGGGTTACGCGGTCATGCCGATGTTTGGAAGTCCAAGGCTGATCGTGGTGCAGCCAGAGAGGAGTACTTGATGGCGGAGTTGGTCCGGCTGTCCGAGCAACTGCAATGTAAATTGTTCTTTGGTCGAGCTGTAGCTCTGTTCTTCGGATGAGCCTGCTGGCCTTACTCTTATGTTGTCCGATTGTTGCAGGTGCAAATCTTGATCCGAGGGAAGAAAAAGAGCGTGTCGCCGTTCGGGTCAATTGCTTGACTCAACAGGACATGGAGGCCGGCAGCTTCTTCTGGATGGATCGTGATCGCGCCATAGCCCTGGCGACGGTGCAGGATCGTGTTCATCAAGTTTCGCGAGTGCTCCGCCAGGTGCAGACATCGCTTTCCTCGGTGCTGCACGTCATGTTCCCTTTGGATGCCGTGCCGACAAGCCTTGCGGGTCTTCTGTCGAAATTTCGGAACGTAAGCAATGTCAAGGAGTTGGTGCGGCAGCAGCTTGTCGCAGGAGTGAAAGCTGCGTTGTCTCTTGTGAGGCTGCACCGGCCTAACATGGATTTGGCTGCCGTGGCTACTGGGCCACCTCTTTGCCCTGATGGTGGCGAGTGGGACATGCGCCGGCATTATGCGGCTGTAAGGCAGTATGCCGAACAGATTGTAGATTTGTTTGAGCAGCGTGCCCAGGTTATTCTTCAACATAGGTAGTACCTGTAAAAGGAGAGAGATGTAAAAATTTGTATATTTCGGCTGGCCGTGTTGTGCCCTTTGTTGTAAAGGTTTGTTTGTATGTGAGCACGCAGTGCTTTAATTGGATACATGTCCTTTTCGTTTGCCCGACGTTGTCAGCTACTCAAGTGTACACGTTTGGCCCTCAGTCGATGAAATCGTGAGGTGGGGGGAGCCCCCGAGTGCGTTTGTAGCATATAGTATAGTTGCAGAAAATAGTGAAACGAAGTTTTGGGGCGAGACACTTAGCTTTATTTATATCGTAATGAAGGAGATACATTGTTCGGCTGAGTAGCCTTGGCTGGAAGCCTTATTGAAAGTAAAATAAGGGGGTAGGTTGCTATGGATAGAATCGTCGCAGGTGCGAGATATTCCATGGGTTGGAGTATGCGACTTCAGACTCCACGTGCTTAAGGCGATAGGCGCCACCTGGGATGACTTCGGTGATGACGTAGGGTCCTTCCCATGGAGACTCGAATTTATTCGGTCGCTTTTGCTTGAGTCGCAAGACGAGGTCTCCTTCGACGAAGGACCTTGGGTGCAACCGGCGGCTGTGGTAGATGCGGAGACTCTGCTGGTACACCGCTGATCGAGCTGCTGCTATATCCCGTGCTTCGTCGAGTGTATCGACAGCGTTTTCGAGTGCGGCCGTGGATTCAACTTCACTGTAGGCGACGACCCGTGGGGCCTGGTGGCGTACTTCGGCTGGTAGCACGGCTTCGGCTCCGTGTACCATGAAGAACGGTGTGTAGCCGGTGGAGATGTTTGGCGTAGTTCGTAAGCTCCACAGGACGGAGGGTAGCTCCTTCGTCCAATTTCCAGCTTTGTGTTCGAGTGAGCCCATGAGGCGCTTCTTGATTCCGGCTCCGATTAGGCCGTTGGCCTTTTCCACTTTTCTGTTCGTTTGCGGGTGTGCCACTGAGGCATATGTGATGTTGATCCCAAGGCCTTCGCAGAAGTCCTAGAATTCTTCAGAGATGAAGTTCGATCCGTTGTCGGTGATGATGCTGTGTGGTATGACGAACCTGTAGACAATGGACTCGAAGAACTTGACGACAGTTTTGCCTTTCTGGTTGGTGACCGGCATGGCTTCGATCCACTTGGTGAATTTGTCGACTGCAACCAGGAGGAAGACGTGTCCTCCTTTCGAGAATTTTGGCAATTTGCCGATCATGTCGAGGCCCCATTGAGCGAAAGGCCAAGCTATAGGTATGGGCCTGAGCTCGGACCCGGATGCGTTCGGTTTGTCGGCGAACCGTTGGCATCCGTTGCATCTTCGGACGATGTCCTTTGCGTCGCTCATGGCCGTTGGCCAGTAGAATCCTGCTCGTAGAGCTTTGGCGACAAGGGAGCGGCTGCCTGCATGGTGGCCGCAGATGCCTTCGTGGATGTCTTGGAGTATGGCCTTGCCGTCGTCGATGGTGACGCACCGTTGAAGTACGCCTGATGATGGTGAAGGCTTTTGACCGGCGAGATATGCGTCGGGCGTCTGTTGGGCTGTCGGGCAATTCTCCGGTTATCAAGAACTGGAGGTACGGTCGTGTCCAGGATTCTTCGACTGCAATGACCTGCATTAGGTTGACCATGGCTACCTCTGTGTCCAGTTTCTCGGGTCCTTCGTGTCCTTCAGTTAGCGTAGCTCCCGAGTGCTCTGATTCTTCGGGTAATCCCTTGGGGAATTTACGCTTGATGGATGGCACGCAGATTTGTTCGAGGAACACACCTGGTGGCACCTTTGCGCAGGTGGAGCCGATGTTGGCGATTCTATCGGCTTCCTCGTTGCTCTCTCTTCCAACGTGCCAAAGTTCGCAGCCGTCGAATTCTCCTTCGAGTGCGTTGTAGAGCGCGCGGTACGCGATCATGTTTTCGGCGTGAGCGTCACACTCATTCATCGTCTGCTGGACGACGAGGTTGGAGTCACCGTAGATGACCAGGCGCGTTGCGCCGCATATCTTTGCCATCCTCATGCCATGGATGAGGGCTTCGTATTCGGCTTCGTTGTTGGAGGCCCTGAATTTCATCCGAAGAACGTACTTCATCTTGTCACCCTGTGGGGAGTTCAGTATGACCCCTGCCCCTGCTCCGGCCTCGTGCTTGGAGCCGTCGAAATGCATTGTCCAGGACTGCGACATGTCTGGGGTGTCTGGCAGCTGCAGCTCCATCCAGTGTACCAGGAAGTCCGGAAGGACTTGAGATTTGATTGTGCGTCGCTTCTCGTAGACGATGTCCAAGGGTGATAGTTCGATGCCCCACAGGGCTACCCGTCCCGTGGCCTCTGGATTATTCAGTATGCTGTTTAGGGGTGCTTCGTTTACGAGCATCACTTGGTGCTCCCGGAAGTAATGGCTGAGCCGTCGAGCCGTCATGAATACGCCGTAGGCTAGCTTCTGGTAGTGAGGGTACCTCTGCTTTGTTTGTGTCAGTACCTCGAGAGGTAGTAAATTGGGCGCTGGACCCCGTGGGTCTTGCCTTCTTCGGGTCGTTCGACCACGAGTACGGTGCTGACCACCTGATGTGTGGTTGCTATGTACAGCAGCAAGGGCTCGCGCTCCTTTGGCGTGACCAAAACGGGCGAGGTGGAGAGGAGCCGCTTGAGGCTTTCGAATGCGTCGTTGGCTTCTGGCGTCCACTGGAACTTGTCTGCTTTATGCAGCAGCTGGTAGAATGGTAGGGCCTTCTCGCCCATACGGCTGATGAACCTGCTTAGCGCCGCTACTCGTCCTGCGAGCTGCTGGACGCCCTTGAGGTTTTTCGGCTTCTCCATTGTCATGATGGCTTTGATTTTCTTCGGTTTCTCCTCGATCCCTCGTTGAGAGATGAAGTACCCGAGCAGCTGACCTGATGGGACGCCGAAGGCGCACTTTTCGGGATTCAACTTGATCCTGTAGCGATCAAGGTTGTCGAACGTCTCGCGGAGATCGTCGATAAGTGTCCTTGCCTCCTTGGTTTTTATTACCATGTCATCGACATAAACTTGGACGTTGCGACCAATCTGGTCCTTGAGGCAGGTCTGCATGCATCGCTGGTACGTGGCACCCGCGTTTTTTAGCCCGAAGGGCATTGTGTTGTAACAGAATACTCCGAACGGTGTAATAAACGCCGTTTTCTCCTGGTCTTCGACCTTGAGCCGAATCTGGTTATAGCCTGAGTAGGCGTCGAGGAAGTAGAATTTCTCGCAACCTGCAGTCGAATCGATAATCTGGTCGATCCGTGGAAGAGGGAAGTGGTCCTTTGGGCAGTTCTTATTTAGTGACGTGAAGTCCACGCACATCCGCAGGATGTCCGTGTCCTTCTTCGGGACCATCACTGTGTTTGCAAGCCACTAGCTTTCTTTGATTTCCCTGATGAAGTCTGCAACGAGTAGTCTATTGATTTCCTTGCCGATGGCTTCGGCTCGTGGCTCCGACAATCTTCGGATGGACTGCTTGACTTGCTTGGTGTCTGGAAAGACATTGAGTGCATGCTCGGCGAATTCCCTTGGAACTCCTGGCATGTCCGCAGGACACCAGGCGAAGATTTCCCAGCGCTCATGGAGGAATTCGACGAGCACGCCTTCCTATGCGGTGCTGAGGTCACTGGCGATCAAGGCCATCTTGGAGGCATCCGTCGGATGGACCTGTACTTTCTTGGTGTTGACGGTGGAGTCGAAGGACATGTCAGGTGCGTTCTGCCTTGTGACTGGGGGTAGCCCATTGTCCGTCACCTCGCGGAGCCTTACAAGCTTGTCTTGCATGCCGAAAGACTGGGAGATTTTGTTGAAATCCCTGTCGCATTGGACCGATCGGTTGAAGCTCCCATGGACTGTGATGACGCCCCTTGGTCCTGGCATCTTGAGTACTAGTTATGCGTAGTGTGGGACGGCCAGGAACCTTGCGAATGCTACACGCCCCAGGATGGCGTGGTATTGTGACGGCCAGTCCACCACTTCGAATTCAAGTCGCTCCTGCCGAAAGTTGTCCGGCTTTCCGAAGATGACGTCGAGTCCTATTTTGCCCAGGGGGAATATCCCCTTTCCTGGTACAATGCCGTGGAACATTGTGTCTGATTGTTTCAGGCTGCATTGCGGGATCCGCATAGCTGCCAGGGTGCTTGCGGACATTAGGTTGATACCGCTGCCACCGTCCCTGAATACGTCGTAGGCTAGCTTCTGGTAGTGAGGGTACCTCTGCTTTGTTGGTGTCAGTACCTCGCCGAGGTAGTAAATTGGGCGCTGGACCCCGTGGGTCTTGCCTTCTTCGGGTCGTTCGACCACGAGTACGGTGCTGACCACCTGATGTGTGGTTGCTATGTACAGCAGCAAGGGCTCGCGCTCCTTTGGCGTGACCAAAACGGGCGAGGTGGAGAGGAGCCGCTTGAGGCTTTCGAATGCGTCGTTGGCTTCTGGCGTCCACTCGAACTTGTCTGCTTTACGCAGCAGCTGGTAGAATGGTAGGGCCTTCTCGCCCATACGGCTGATGAACCTGCTTAGCGCCGCTACTCGTCCTGCGAGCTGCTGGACGCCCTTGAGGTTTTTCGGCTTCTCCATTGTCATGATGGCTTTGATTTTCTTCGGTTTCTCCTTGATCTCTCGTTGAGAGATGAAGTACCCGAGCAGCTGACCTGATGGGACGCCGAAGGCGCACTTTTCGGGATTCAACTTGATCCTGTAGCGATCAAGGTTGTCGAACGTCTCGCGGAGATCGTCGATAAGTGTCCTTGCCTCCTTGGTTTTTATTACTATGTCATCGACATAAACTTGGACGTTGCGACCAATCTGGTCCTTGAGGCAGGCCTGCATGCATCGCTGGTACGTGGCACCCGCGTTTTTTAGCCCGAAGGGCATTGTGTTGTAACAGAATACTCCGAACGGTGTAATAAACGCCGTTTTCTCCTGGTCTTCGACCTTGAGCCGAATCTGGTTATAGCCTGAGTAGGCGTCGAGGAAGTAGAATTTCTCGCAACCTGCAGTCGAATCGATAATCTGGTCGATCCGTGGAAGAGGGAAGTGGTCCTTTGGGCAGTTCTTATTTAGTGACGTGAAGTCCACGCACATCCGCAGGATGTCCGTGTCCTTCTTTGGGACCATCACTGTGTTTGCAAGCCACTAGCTTTCTTTGATTTCCCTGATGAAGTCTGCAACGAGTAGTCTATTGATTTCCTTGCCGATGGCTTCGGCTCGTGGATCCGACAATCTTCGGATGGACTGCTTGACTTGCTTGGTGTCTGGAAAGACATTGAGTGCATGCTCGGCGAATTCCCTTGGAACTCCTGGCATGTCCGCAGGACACCAGGCGAAGATTTCCCAGCGCTCATGGAGGAATTCGACGAGCACGCCTTCCTATGCGGTGCTGAGGTCACTGGCGATCAAGGCCATCTTGGAGGCATCCGTCGGATGGACCTGTACTTTCTTGGTGTTGACGGTGGAGTCGAAGGACATGTCAGGTGCGTTCTGCCTTGTGACTGGGGGTAGCCCATTGTCCGTCACCTCGCGGAGCCTTACAAGCTTGTCTTGCATGCCGAAAGACTGGGAGATTTTGTTGAAATCCCTGTCGCATTGGACCGATCGGGTGAAGCTCCCATGGACTGTGATGACGCCCCTTGGTCCTGGCATCTTGAGTAGTAGTTATGCGTAGTGTGGGACGGCCAGGAACCTTGCGAATGCTACACGCCCCAGGATGGCGTGGTATTGTGACGGCCAGTCCACCACTTCGAATTCAAGTCGCTCCTGCCGAAAGTTGTCCGGCTTTCCGAAGATGACGTCGAGTCCTATTTTGCCCAGGGGGAATATCCCCTTTCCTGGTACAATGCCGTGGAACGTTGTGTCTGATTGTTTCAGGCTGCATTGCGGGATCCGCATAGCTGCCAGGGTGCTTGCGGACATTAGGTTGATACCGCTGCCACCGTCCCTGAATACGCCGTAGGCTAGCTTCTGGTAGTGAGGGTACCTCTGCTTTGTTGGTGTCAGTACCTCGCCGAGGTAGTAAATTGGGCGCTGGACCCCGTGGGTCTTGCCTTCTTCGGGTCGTTCGACCACGAGTACGGTGCTGACCACCTGATGTGTGGTTGCTATGTACAGCAGCAAGGGCTCGCGCTCCTTTGGCGTGACCAAAACGGGCGAGGTGGAGAGGAGCCGCTTGAGGCTTTCGAATGCGTCGTTGGCTTCTGGCGTCCACTGGAACTTGTCTGCTTTACGCAGCAGCTGGTAGAATGGTAGGGCCTTCTCGCCCATACGGCTGATGAACCTGCTTAGCGCCGCTACTCGTCCTGCGAGCTGCTGGACGCCCTTGAGGTTTTTCGGCTTCTCCATTGTCATGATGGCTTTGATTTTCTTCGGTTTCTCCTCGATCCCTCGTTGAGAGATGAAGTACCCGAGCAGCTGACCTGATGGGACGCCGAAGGCGCACTTTTCGGGATTCAGCTTGATCCTGTAGCGATCAAGGTTGTCGAACGTCTCGCGGAGATCGTCGATAAGTGTCCTTGCCTCCTTGGTTTTTATTACTATGTCATCAACATAAACTTGGACGTTGCGACCAATCTGGTCCTTGAGGCAGGCCTGCATGCATCGCTGGTACGTGGCACCCGCGTTTTTTAGCCCGAAGGGCATTGTGTTGTAACAGAATACTCCGAACGGTGTAATAAACGCCGTTTTCTCCTGGTCTTCGACCTTGAGCCGAATCTGGTTATAGCCTGAGTAGGCGTCGAGGAAGTAGAATTTCTCGCAACCTGCAGTCGAATCGATAATCTGGTCGATCCGTGGAAGAGGGAAGTGGTCCTTTGGGCAGTTCTTATTTAGTGACGTGAAGTCCACGCACATCCGCAGGATGTCCGTGTCCTTCTTTGGGACCATCACTGTGTTTTCAAGCCACTAGCTTTCTTTGATTTCCCTGATGAAGTCTGCAACGAGTAGTCTATTGATTTCCTTGCCGATGGCTTCGGCTCGTGGCTCCGACAATCTTCGGATGGACTGCTTGACTTGCTTGGTGTCTGGAAAGACATTGAGTGCATGCTCGGCGAATTCCCTTGGAACTCTTGGCATGTCCGCAGGACACCAGGCGAAGATTTCCCAGCGCTCATGGAGGAATTCGACGAGCACGCCTTCCTATGCGGTGCTGAGGTCACTGGCGATCAAGGCCATCTTGGAGGCATCCGTCGGATGGACCTGTACTTTCTTGGTGTTGACGGTGGAGTCGAAGGACATGTCAGGTGCGTTCTGCCTTGAGACTGGGGGTAGCCCATTGTCCGTCACCTCGCGGAGCCTTACAAGCTTGTCTTGCATGCCGAAAGACTGGGAGATTTTGTTGAAATCCCTGTCGCATTGGACCGATCGGGTGAAGCTCCCATGGACTGTGATGACGCCCCTTGGTCCTGGCATCTTGAGTACTAGTTATGCGTAGTGTGGGACGGCCAGGAACCTTGCGAATGCTACACGCCCCAGGATGGCGTGGTATTGTGACGGCCAGTCCACCACTTCGAATTCAAGTCGCTCCTGCCGAAAGTTGTCCGGCTTTCCGAAGATGACGTCGAGTCCTATTTTGCCCAGGGGGAATATCCCCTTTCCTGGTACAATGCCGTGGAACATTGTGTCTGATTGTTTCAGGCTGCATTGCGGGATCCGCATAGCTGCCAGGGTGCTTGCGGACATTAGGTTGGTACCGCTGCCACCGTCCCTGAATACGCCGTAGGCTAGCTTCTGGTAGTGAGGGTACCTCTGCTTTGTTGGTGTCAGTACCTCGCCGAGGTAGTAAATTGGGCGCTGGACCCCGTGGGTCTTGCCTTCTTCGGGTCGTTCGACCACGAGTACGGTGCTGACCACCTGATGTGTGGTTGCTATGTACAGCAGCAAGGGCTCGCGCTCCTTTGGCGTGACCAAAACGGGCGAGGTGGAGAGGAGCCGCTTGAGGCTTTCGAATGCGTCGTTGGCTTCTGGCGTCCACTCGAACTTGTCTGCTTTACGCAGCAGCTGGTAGAATGGTAGGGCCTTCTCGCCCATACGGCTGATGAACCTGCTTAGCGCCGCTACTCGTCCTGCGAGCTGCTGGACGCCCTTGAGGTTTTTCGGCTTCTCCATTGTCATGATGGCTTTGATTTTCTTCGGTTTCTCCTCGATCCCTCGTTGAGAGATGAAGTACCCGAGCAGCTGACCTGATGGGACGCCGAAGGCGCACTTTTCGGGATTCAACTTGATCCTGTAGCGATCAAGGTTGTCGAACGTCTCGCGGAGATCGTCGATAAGTGTCCTTGCCTCCTTGGTTTTTATTACTATGTCATCGACATAAACTTGGACGTTGCGACCAATCTGGTCCTTGAGGCAGGCCTGCATGCATCGCTGGTACGTGGCACCCGCGTTTTTTAGCCCGAAGGGCATTGTGTTGTAACAGAATACTCCGAACGGTGTAATAAACGCCGTTTTCTCCTGGTCTTCGACCTTGAGCCGAATCTAGTTATAGCCTGAGTAGGCGTCGAGGAAGTAGAATTTCTCGCAACCTGCAGTCGAATCGATAATCTGGTCGATCCGTGGAAGAGGGAAGTGGTCCTTTGGGCAGTTCTTATTTAGTGACGTGAAGTCCACGCACATCCGCAGGATGTCCGTGTCCTTCTTCGGGACCATCACTGTGTTTGCAAGCCACTAGCTTTCTTTGATTTCCCTGATGAAGTCTGCAACGAGTAGTCTATTGATTTCCTTGCCGATGGCTTCGGCTCGTGGCTCCGACAATCTTCGGATGGACTGCTTGACTTGCTTGGTGTCTGGAAAGACATTGAGTGCATGCTCGGCGAATTCCCTTGGAACTCTTGGCATGTCCGCAGGACACCAGGCGAAGATTTCCCAGCGCTCATGGAGGAATTCGACAAGCACGCCTTCCTATGCGGTGCTGAGGTCACTGGCGATCAAGGCCATCTTGGAGGCATCCGTCGGATGGACCTGTACTTTCTTGGTGTTGACGGTGGAGTCGAAGGACATGTCAGGTGCGTTCTGCCTTGAGACTGGGGGTAGCCCATTGTCCGTCACCTCGCGGAGCCTTACAAGCTTGTCTTGCATGCCGAAAGACTGGGAGATTTTGTTGAAATCCCTGTCGCATTGGACCGATCGGGTGAAGCTCCCATGGACTGTGATGACGCCCCTTGGTCCTGGCATCTTGAGTACTAGTTATGCGTAGTGTGGGACGGCCAGGAACCTTGCGAATGCTACACGCCCCAGGATGGCGTGGTATTGTGACGGCCAGTCCACCACTTCGAATTCAAGTCGCTCCTGCCGAAAGTTGTCCGGCTTTCCGAAGATGACGTCGAGTCCTATTTTGCCCAGGGGGAATATCCCCTTTCCTGGTACAATGCCGTGGAACATTGTGTCTGATTGTTTCAGGCTGCATTGCGGGATCCGCATAGCTGCCAGGGTGCTTGCGGACATTAGGTTGGTACCGCTGCCACCGTCCCTGAATACGCCGTAGGCTAGCTTCTGGTAGTGAGGGTACCTCTGCTTTGTTGGTGTCAGTACCTCGCCGAGGTAGTAAATTGGGCGCTGGACCCCGTGGGTCTTGCCTTCTTCGGGTCGTTCGACCACGAGTACGGTGCTGACCACCTGATGTGTGGTTGCTATGTACAGCAGCAAGGGCTCGCGCTCCTTTGGCGTGACCAAAACGGGCGAGGTGGAGAGGAGCCGCTTGAGGCTTTCGAATGCGTCGTTGGCTTCTGGCGTCCACTCGAACTTGTCTGCTTTACGCAGCAGCTGGTAGAATGGTAGGGCCTTCTCGCCCATACGGCTGATGAACCTGCTTAGCGCCGCTACTCGTCCTGCGAGCTGCTGGACGCCCTTGAGGTTTTTCGGCTTCTCCATTGTCATGATGGCTTTGATTTTCTTCGGTTTCTCCTCGATCCCTCGTTGAGAGATGAAGTACCCGAGCAGCTGACCTGATGGGACGCCGAAGGCGCACTTTTCGGGATTCAACTTGATCCTGTAGCGATCAAGGTTGTCGAACGTCTCGCGGAGATCGTCGATAAGTGTCCTTGCCTCCTTGGTTTTTATTACTATGTCATCGACATAAACTTGGACGTTGCGACCAATCTGGTCCTTGAGGCAGGCCTGCATGCATCGCTGGTACGTGGCACCCGCGTTTTTTAGCCCGAAGGGCATTGTGTTGTAACAGAATACTCCGAACGGTGTAATAAACGCCGTTTTCTCCTGGTCTTCGACCTTGAGCCGAATCTGGTTATAGCCTGAGTAGGCGTCGAGGAAGTAGAATTTCTCGCAACCTGCAGTCGAATCGATAATCTGGTCGATCCGTGGAAGAGGGAAGTGGTCCTTTGGGCAGTTCTTATTTAGTGACGTGAAGTCCACGCACATCCGCAGGATGTCCGTGTCCTTCTTCGGGACCATCACTGTGTTTGCAAGCCACTAGCTTTCTTTGATTTCCCTGATGAAGTCTGCAACGAGTAGTCTATTGATTTCCTTGCCGATGGCTTCGGCTCGTGGCTCCGACAATCTTCGGATGGACTGCTTGACTTGCTTGGTGTCTGGAAAGACATTGAGTGCATGCTCGGCGAATTCCCTTGGAACTCTTGGCATGTCCGCAGGACACCAGGCGAAGATTTCCCAGCGCTCATGGAGGAATTCGACGAGCACGCCTTCCTATGCGGTGCTGAGGTCACTGGCGATCAAGGCCATCTTGGAGGCATCCGTCGGATGGACCTGTACTTTCTTGGTGTTGACGGTGGAGTCGAAGGACATGTCAGGTGCGTTCTGCCTTGTGACTGGGGGTAGCCCATTGTCCGTCACCTCGCGGAGCCTTACAAGCTTGTCTTGCATGCCGAAAGACTGGGAGATTTTGTTGAAATCCCTGTCGCATTGGACCGATCGGGTGAAGCTCCCATGGACTGTGATGACGCCCCTTGGTCCTGGCATCTTGAGTACTAGTTATGCGTAGTGTGGGACGGCCAGGAACATTGCGAATGCTACACGCCCCAGGATGGCATGGTATTGTGACGGCCAGTCCACCACTTCGAATTCAAGTCGCTCCTGCCGAAAGTTGTCCGGCTTTCCGAAGATGACGTCGAGTCCTATTTTGCCCAGGGGGAATATCCCCTTTCCTGGTACAATGCCGTGGAACGTTGTGTCTGATTGTTTCAGGCTGCATTGCGGGATCCGCATAGCTGCCAGGGTGCTTGCGGACATTAGGTTGATACCGCTGCCACCGTCCCTGAATACGCCGTAGGCTAGCTTCTGGTAGTGAGGGTACCTCTGCTTTGTTGGTGTCAGTACCTCGCCGAGGTAGTAAATTGGGCGCTGGACCCCGTGGGTCTTGCCTTCTTCGGGTCGTTCGACCACGAGTACGGTGCTGACCACCTGATGTGTGGTTGCTATGTACAGCAGCAAGGGCTCGCGCTCCTTTGGCGTGACCAAAACGGGCGAGGTGGAGAGGAGCCGCTTGAGGCTTTCGAATGCGTCGTTGGCTTCTGGCGTCCACTGGAACTTGTCTGCTTTACGCAGCAGCTGGTAGAATGGTAGGGCCTTCTCGCCCATACGGCTGATGAACCTGCTTAGCGCCGCTACTCGTCCTGCGAGCTGCTGGACGCCCTTGAGGTTTTTCGTCTTCTCCATTGTCATGATGGCTTTGATTTTCTTCGGTTTCTCCTCGATCCCTCGTTGAGAGATGAAGTACCCGAGCAGCTGACCTGATGGGACGCCGAAGGCGCACTTTTCGGGATTCAGCTTGATCCTGTAGCGATCAAGGTTGTCGAACGTCTCGCGGAGATCGTCGATAAGTGTCCTTGCCTCCTTGGTTTTTATTACTATGTCATCGACATAAACTTGGACGTTGCGACCAATCTGGTCCTTGAGGCAGGCCTGCATGCATCGCTGGTACGTGGCACCCGCGTTTTTTAGCCCGAAGGGCATTGTGTTGTAACAGAATACTCCGAACGGTGTAATAAACGCCGTTTTCTCCTGGTCTTCGACCTTGAGCCGAATCTGGTTATAGCCTGAGTAGGCGTCGAGGAAGTAGAATTTCTCGCAACCTGCAGTCGAATCGATAATCTGGTCGATCCGTGGAAGAGGGAAGTGGTCCTTTGGGCAGTTCTTATTTAGTGACGTGAAGTCCACGCACATCCGCAGGATGTCCGTGTCCTTCTTCGGGACCATCACTGTGTTTGCAAGCCACTAGCTTTCTTTGATTTCCCTGATGAAGTCTGCAACGAGTAGTCTATTGATTTCCTTGCCGATGGCTTCGGCTCGTGGCTCCGACAATCTTCGGATGGACTGCTTGACTTGCTTGGTGTCTGGAAAGACATTGAGTGCATGCTCGGCGAATTCCCTTGGAACTCCTGGCATGTCCGCAGGACACCAGGCGAAGATTTCCCAGCGCTCATGGAGGAATTCGACGAGCACGCCTTCCTATGCGGTGCTGAGGTCACTGGCGATCAAGGCCATCTTGGAGGCATCCGTCGGATGGACCTGTACTTTCTTGGTGTTGACGGTGGAGTCGAAGGACATGTCAGGTGCGTTCTGCCTTGTGACTGGGGGTAGCCCATTGTCCGTCACCTCGCGGAGCCTTACAAGCTTGTCTTGCATGCCGAAAGACTGGGAGATTTTGTTGAAATCCCTGTCGCATTGGACCGATCGGGTGAAGCTCCCATGGACTGTGATGACGCCCCTTGGTCCTGGCATCTTGAGTAGTAGTTATGCGTAGTGTGGGACGGCCAGGAACATTGCGAATGCTACACGCCCCAGGATGGCATGGTATTGTGACGGCCAGTCCACCACTTCGAATTCAAGTCGCTCCTGCCGAAAGTTGTCCGGCTTTCCGAAGATGACGTCGAGTCCTATTTTGCCCAGGGGGAATATCCCCTTTCCTGGTACAATGCCGTGGAACGTTGTGTCTGATTGTTTCAGGCTGCATTGCGGGATCCGCATAGCTGCCAGGGTGCTTGCGGACATTAGGTTGATACCGCTGCCACCGTCCCTGAATACGCCGTAGGCTAGCTTCTGGTAGTGAGGGTACCTCTGCTTTGTTGGTGTCAGTACCTCGCCGAGGTAGTAAATTGGGCGCTGGACCCCGTGGGTCTTGCCTTCTTCGGGTCGTTCGACCACGAGTACGGTGCTGACCACCTGATGTGTGGTTGCTATGTACAGCAGCAAGGGCTCGCGCTCCTTTGGCGTGACCAAAACGGGCGAGGTGGAGAGGAGCCGCTTGAGGCTTTCGAATGCGTCGTTGGCTTCTGGCGTCCACTGGAACTTGTCTGCTTTACGCAGCAGCTGGTAGAATGGTAGGGCCTTCTCGCCCATACGGCTGATGAACCTGCTTAGCGCCGCTACTCGTCCTGCGAGCTGCTGGACGCCCTTGAGGTTTTTCGGCTTCTCCATTGTCATGATGGCTTTGATTTTCTTCGGTTTCTCCTCGATCCCTCGTTGAGAGATGAAGTACCCGAGCAGCTGACCTGATGGGACGCCGAAGGCGCACTTTTCGGGATTCAGCTTGATCCTGTAGCGATCAAGGTTGTCGAACGTCTCGCGGAGATCGTCGATAAGTGTCCTTGCCTCCTTGGTTTTTATTACTATGTCATCGACATAAACTTGGACGTTGCGACCAATCTGGTCCTTGAGGCAGGCCTGCATGCATCGCTGGTACGTGGCACCCGCGTTTTTTAGCCCGAAGGGCATTGTGTTGTAACAGAATACTCCGAACGGTGTAATAAACGCCGTTTTCTCCTGGTCTTCGACCTTGAGCCGAATCTGGTTATAGCCTGAGTAGGCGTCGAGGAAGTAGAATTTCTCGCAACCTGCAGTCGAATCGATAATCTGGTCGATCCGTGGAAGAGGGAAGTGGTCCTTTGGGCAGTTCTTATTTAGTGACGTGAAGTCCACGCACATCCGCAGGATGTCCGTGTCCTTCTTCGGGACCATCACTGTGTTTGCAAGCCACTAGCTTTCTTTGATTTCCCTGATGAAGTCTGCAACGAGTAGTCTATTGATTTCCTTGCCGATGGCTTCGGCTCGTGGCTCCGACAATCTTCGGATGGACTGCTTGACTTGCTTGGTGTCTGGAAAGACATTGAGTGCATGCTCGGCGAATTCCCTTGGAACTCCTGGCATGTCCGCAGGACACCAGGCGAAGATTTCCCAGCGCTCATGGAGGAATTCAACGAGCACGCCTTCCTATGCGGTGCTGAGGTCACTGGCGATCAAGGCCATCTTGGAGGCATCCGTCGGATGGACCTGTACTTTCTTGGTGTTGACGGTGGAGTCGAAGGACATGTCAGGTGCGTTCTGCCTTGTGACTGGGGGTAGCCCATTGTCCGTCACCTCGCGGAGCCTTACAAGCTTGTCTTGCATGCCGAAAGACTGGGAGATTTTGTTGAAATCCCTGTCGCATTGGACCGATCGGGTGAAGCTCCCATGGACTGTGATGACGCCCCTTGGTCCTGGCATCTTGAGTAGTAGTTATGCGTAGTGTGGGACGGCCAGGAACCTTGCGAATGCTACACGCCCCAGGATGGCGTGGTATTGTGACGGCCAGTCCACCACTTCGAATTCAAGTCGCTCCTGCCGAAAGTTGTCCGGCTTTCCGAAGATGACGTCGAGTCCTATTTTGCCCAGGGGGAATATCCCCTTTCCTGGTACAATGCCGTGGAACGTTGTGTCTGATTATTTCAGGCTGCATTGCGGGATCCGCATAGCTGCCAGGGTGCTTGCGGACATTAGGTTGATACCGCTGCCACCGTCCCTGAAGACGCGGCTCATCTCGAAGCCTCCGATCTGCGCCTCCAGCACCAGGGCAGCATGACCTGGGCGAGGGATCTGGCAAGGGTGATCCGCGAGAGTGAACGTGATGCAGGACTCCGATCCGCTGAGGTACTCAGGGATTGCAGGTGGAGTTGCCACGGCCAAGTTGATTTGTCGGGTGCTTTTCTTCTGCACCCTGTTTGTGGGGCGTCCCTTCTGGATCATATTTAGTGCTCCCTTTGGTGGGGGGTATACGACCCCGGCGTTGTTTTGAGCTGGTGCGACTGGTTGGTTTGGGCCTCCAATAGGTGGCGGAGGAGGAGCTCCGTGTGCTATTTCTCCTGGCGCGGGTGTGTTTCCGAACGTAGGGATTGGTGCTTGTTGCCTCATCTGCGCCAAGCTTTCGCTGTGTTTCTAGAACTCGCGGCAGTCCTTGAGCATGTGACTGGCTTTCTTTTTGCCATCTTGCTTGTCGATGTAGAAGTGGATGGTGCATGGACCCGAAAGTTTTTCGAATGCTGAGGGTCCGTTGTTGCGGTCGCGGCGTTGCCACGACTGTGCTGGTCGTCCGTTGTCGCGGAGATTTCCTCCGCGGTATCCTCCGCTGTTGCGGCTGTTGTTGTTGCGGCGGTCGGCGTAGCCGGCCGCGACCATGTCGGGTCCGTCGCGGTCTTCGTAGACACGCGATCTCCTCTTGTTGCGGCGTTCTCGCCTTCGGCCGTAGTCGTCCTCTTCATCTGATTGCGCTCGCTGGATGCAATCTTCACCGTCTGCCCAACTGTTGGCAATTTCCATGAGGTGGTCGAGTGTCTTGGGCTTCACACGCCCAAGTTCTTCCTTGAAATCTTGGCGTTCGACGCCGTCTCTGAAGGCGTCGATGGCCCTCTCCTCGGAGATATGCGCTGTAGAGTTCTTGGTGGTAGACCAGCGTAATATGCACGAGCGAATAGATTCCCCCGTTCTCTGAGTGCAGGCTCGCAACTCTTCGATTGAGGCGGGCCTCTTGCTGGTGCCCTTGAAATTTCGGATGAAGCTGTAAGCTAGCTCCTCCCAACTTCGGATGGATCCTGATGATAGGCTGCTGAGCCAGACCCGCGCCGCGCCTGTCAGCTGCAGTTGGAGGCATTGCATGGCGGTTTCTTTGTTACCGTCGTGCAACTTGACGGATGACAGATGATCGCTGAACCAAGATTTTGGATCTTGCGTGCCGTTGAACTTCGGAGTATCCGAAGGAAGCTTGAAATTGCGTGGCATCTGTGTTCGCCGAACAGATCTGCTGAAGCATCGAGCTCCACAGAGTTCTCCTTCATCTTCATCCATCTCGGACTCGGACGAGCATGCGTGTTTCGTTCGCGCTTTGTCGATTTTGCGCTGTGTAAGCGTGTTTCTGGTGTCCTAGTCGCGTTTATGGCGATGCGAGCTCTTCTTCCTTCGAGGAAGGTCGTGCTCCTCCTCCTCTTCGGATGAGGGGGTGGGGCTACGGCCGCGTCTGACCGGCGCTTTCTTCTTCGGCTCCGCAGGAGCGTCTTCGTGGAGCGCAACTCCGACGAGTCCAAGTCCGGTGAGTGCGGACTTATGCATGGCTCTTTTCGGGTCCCCTTCCGGAGGTTGGTGGGCCGCGAGATACGTAGTGGCTGCCAGGATCGCAGCCTGCGGTGTCTTCAGGATGATGTTGTCGTCGGCATCCATATCCATGAACGACGTGTGGAGAGTTCGGGTCACATCACGGCGTTCCTTGGGATCCATGTTCTCCACCCGCGAGTGATGCTTGTTTCCCTGATTTCCATTCGTGCTAGAGCCGGGTGCCATGGCGGAGAGCGCAGCTCGTCGCGCGCTGGACTCGGAGGCTGCTTGCTTGCGTTTATCGAGTGTCTCCTGCATCTTGACTTGCTTCTTGTGCTCCTCGATGAGGAGATATTGGTACGCCATCAGTAGGTCGCGTGGTGAATCCACAGGCAGGACTATGTCGCTTGCGACGGCACGGCGTGCCTGGACCCATCCTTCTTTGCTAAGTTGGATGACGTGGCCGTTGTTTTCCCCTTCGGGTGGGGGGTATTGGCTTCTTCTGTTCCCGTTGTTTCCGTCCTGCGGATTGGGGTTCGTGTTCGGCGGCGGGTTAGGCGTTTGTTGATCCTGGATGACCGCGGCGCATAGGTAGCGCTCGTAGATCGGTTTGCTGCTGCCGCAGCTTTCAGATCCGGAACCGTAGGTCCCTTCATCCGAAAGTGGATCGCACAGATCGGAGTTGCAGCTGCTGCTGCTGTAGAACTCATCTATCGATGGTGACGTGCGTAGCACGGGGTGTGGAGCCCACGAGGCGGGCCTGATTGATGGCACGGGCACCCGCTCAGGAAGGCGGAGGGTGCCAGTTTGTCCCACCTGGAAGCAGAAGCTCCCGAACAAAATTTCGAGTTGGAGGCGGATACGGCGGCGATGTCGGCGCCGACAGGTGGGCCCCACCTGTCGGGGGCCGGGCGCGGGCGGCGGCAGGTAGCATCTGCCGCGCGGGCGGCGGGCTGCGCGCGCGCGGGGGCGCTGGGGCTCTGGCTGGGCCGGCGGCCCAGCAGCCTGCGCTCTTTTTTTTGTTCTTTTTATTTTTTTCTAATTTCTGTTTAGTATTTCCACCGTAACTTTTTCAAACGAGCTCCGAATTGGGTGAAACTTGTTCCTAAATTTTTCTAAAATCTAGGAGATCAATCTAGGGTCAAGTGGTATTTGATTCCACTAGTGACGAGGTTTAATCTCGTCAATGCCCATTGTTATGGACTTGCGTTTTGGAGAAGATGGGGATGCTGGAGATCGTGGCACGGTTAACAGACAAGCATCCAGGGGACACGAGATTTACCCAGGTTCAGGCCCCCGGAGGGAAAACCCTACTCCTGCTTGTCTGCTCTTGATTACGGCCGGACCGAAGGTTACAGGGTACGCAGATTCGATCTGGCGTGGAGGTGTGTGCGAAAGTATGAGTCCAGGGATCTAGGACGTACCCTCCTAGCCTTTATATAGATTTAGGCAGGTCCCGGGCATAGTCCTAGTCGGTTACAAGTTCTAGGGTTTTACCCCTTTGAATTTCCTATCTATGCTAGTATTGGTCTCCAAGGATCCAAAGGCGTCATGGGCCTTGGCCACCCAAAAATTGTCGTGGGCCAGCGTATATCTGCTGTGGGCCTTCCTTGGACTGGACCAGGTATGCTGAAGTCACGTACCCGTAGGGTATAACCATGTCAACTAATCTACAAGGGTGGAAAACACAAGTCCTAGTAAACCCTCCCGTAGGAGCATTTTAGTAAAATAAAATAGGGTTTTGAAAGTAGTGTTTTGCCGAATCAATTCAATCGAAAGTTTTGCATGGATGATTATGATGCAATTCCATGAATGATATGCTGAACCAAATCTAAAATTTGGGATGTGACAAGACTAACCCCCTTAAGATGAATCTCGTCCTCGAGATTTGGCGCGGCTAGCAAATAGGTGCGGGTAGTCCTCTCGGATGTCATCCTCACGCTCCCATGTGTCTTCCTTCTCGGTGTGGTGGCTCCATTGCACCTTGCAAAACCTGATCGTCTTAGTACGGGTAATCCTCTCGGCTGTCTCCAGAATCTTGACCGGCTTCTCCTTGTAGGTCAAGTCGTTCTCAAACTGAACCTCCTCTAGTGGCACAGTGTCTCTCAACGGTGTATCCACCATCTCCGGATGGCACTTCTTCAGCTGGGACACGTGGAACACATTGTGAACAGCGGACAGAGTCTCTGGCAACTCCAACTGATAAGCAACTTCTCCTTTGCGTGCTAAGACCCGATACGGCCCAATACACCGAGGTGCCAGCTTACCCTTAATTCCGAACCTCTTGATTCCACGAAGTGGCGACCCTCTGATGTATGCTCTATCACCTATCCCATACACCACTTCCTTGCGCTTGGCGTCAGCGTAGCTCTTCTGTCTTGATTGTGCTACCTTCAGCCTGTCCCTAATCAAGGCGACCTTCTCCTCAGCGTCCTTGATCAAATCAGGTCCAAACAACTGACGCTCTCCTACTCCATCCCATAGCAATGGTGTCCGGCACCGTTTCCCATACAATACATCGAACGGTGACGTCTTGATGCTGGTTTGATAGCTGTTGTTGTAGGAAAACTCAGCATACGGCAAATTCTCATCCCAACTAGAACCATGAGCCAAAGCGCAAGCTCTTAGCATGTCTTCCAAAATATGATTCACCCTCTCGGTCTGTCCATCAGTTTGTGGGTGAAACGCTGTGCTAAACTCCAGCCTAGTCCCAAGTGACTCGTGCAGCTGGCGCCAGAAGTGTGAGGTAAATTGGGTGCCTCTATCAGATACAATACTCTTAGGAACTCCATGTAGGCACACAATTCTGTCAATGTAGATCTTGGCCAACCTTGCACTCGTATAGCTCGTCTTCACCGGTATAAAGTGGGTTACCTTGGTCAAATGGTCGACCACTACCCAAATGGAGTCATATTCGGACCTAGTCCTGGGCAATCCTGTGATAAAATCCATTCCCACTCTATCCCACTTCCAATCCGGCACGGGCAATGGTTGTAGCAGTCCTGCTGGCTTCTGGTGTTCCGCCTTCACTCGGCTACACACATTGCATAGGGAAATATGCTTGGCGATGTCTCCCTTCATGTTATTCCACCAAAATCTGCTCTTCAAATCCATATACATCTTTGTATTGCCCGGATGTATGGAGTATGGCGAGTCATGAGCTTCCTGCAGAATCAACTTCCTTATCTCCGGGTCGCTGGGCACACAAAGACGATCTCCATACCACAAGGTACCATGCTCATCCTCGCGAATATCCTTTCATCAATTTTCATTCATCTTTTCCTTTATCTCTTCTATTTCCTTGTCTCCTACCTGAGCCTTCCTGATCCTGTCCTGTAGCGTTGGTTGGACTTCCATTGCTGCCAAGTATCCTTCGGACACTACCTCCAGTCTAAGGTCCTTGAATTGCTTGCACAAATTCTCTGTCAATTCCCCAATTGTCAATCCATTGGCATAAACCTTCCGGCTCAGAGCATCTACTACTACATTGGCCTTTCCTGGGTGGTATTGCAGATTCATATCATAGTCCTTGATAAGTTCCAACCATCTCCTTTGCCTCATATTCAGTTCCTTCTGTGTAAATATGTACTTCAGGCTCTTGTAGTCGGTGTACACATCACAGTGTTTTCCCATTAAGTATTGTCTCCATACCTTGAGGGCATGAACCACTAATGCTAATTCCAAATCATGCGTGGGATAATTCCTCTCATGGTGTTTAAGTTGCCACGAGGTATACGACACCACTCTCCCATCCTGCATCAGCACACTCCCAAGTCCCTGTCGGGAAGCATCACAGTACACTTGGAAATCCTTTTGGAGATCAGGTAAACACAGAACAGGTGCAGTCACTAGTCGACGCTTCAGTTCCTGAAAGCTAGCTTCACATGCATCTGTCCATTCAAACTTCCTCTCCTTCTTCAGAAGTTCTTTCATCGGCTTAGCAATCTTGGAGAAGTTTTCAATGAATCTCCTGTAATATCCATCAAGTCCCAAAAAGCTTCGAATCTCTCCCGCATTCTTGGGCGCTTCCCACTCAGTTACTGCAGTCACTTTGCTAGGATCAACAACGACTCCTTCTCCTGACACCACCTGTCCAAGAAACCCAACAGTGTTAAGCCAGAATTCACACTTGCTGAATTTGGCATACAGCTTGTGTTCCCTGAGCTTCTCCATAATCAGTCGGAGATGTTTCTCATGCTCAGCATCATCCTTGGAATATATCAGTATGTCATCAATAAACACCACCACGAACTTGTCCAAGTACTCCATAAATACCTTGTTCATCATGGTCATGAAATATGCCGGGGCATTCGTAAGTCCAAAAGACATAACTGTATAGTCATATAAACCATACATAGTAGTGAAAGCGTTTTTTGGTATGTCCTCCTCCCGGATTTTCAATTGGAAGTAGCCCGATCGCAGATCAATTTTGCTAAACACCTTTGCTCCTTCTAGTTGATCAAACAAATCATTTATGTTTGGCGGGGGTATTTGTTCTTGATGGTCACCTCATTCAGCGAGCGATAGTCCACCACTAATCTCTTGCTGTTGTCTTTCTTCTCCACAAACAGAACAGGTGCACCCCATGACGATGAACTAGGCTGAATGAATCCCTTGTCCAACTGCTCTTTCAGCTGCTTCTTCAATTCCTTCAGCTCGTCCACATCCATCTTATATGGTCTCTTTGCTATAGGCCCTGTTCCTGGCATCAGATCGATGATAAACTCCACTTCCCTGTCAGGTGGCATCCCTGGCAGCTCTTCCAGAAACACATCAGGGTAATCCTTAATCACAGGCACAGTATCCATGCTAACCCCCTTAAGAGAATTCAGCTTACACCTTCCCCGTCGCACAACCGACTTGAACCTAATTCTCTTACCATCCGGGGTTTTGAGTGAAACAGCTCGCTGTGCACAATCTATGTGTCCCCCATGCATAGACATCCAATCCATACCCAGAATAACATCTAACCCTTGTGATTCCAACACTACCAAATGTGCAATGAAATTGTGTGCTCCAATCCTCACAGTTAAGTCGCGGCATCCCGCACTAGCTATCATATCTCCTCCAAGTGAGCTTACTCTAATAGACTCTTTCATAGACTCAGTAGGTAACTTATACTTATCCACAAATGCCCTTGAAATGAATGAATGCGATGCACCAGTATCGAAAAGTATAAGCGCAGGGTGAGTGTTGATTGGGAACTTACCAATCACAAGGTCAGGCTCATCTGGGATCTCCTCCACATTCATGTGGTTCACTATGGCCTTTTGGTTGTTGGTTGGCTTCAGTCCCTTCCTCTCCGGACAGTTGTCAGCATAGTGTCCCTTCTGGCCACACTTAAAGCATGTCACCTCACTCAGATCCTTCTTCACAAAGCCGCGATCACGGTTGCGGTCATGTCCACTGTGTCCTCCAGAATGGTGAGTGTGTCCTCCCTTGTGGCTGTGGTGGCTGCTCTTGTGGTTTTCATGGCGATGTCCATCGCCTCCATGGTGGTGGCGGTCATGGCTCCCATGGTGCCCATGGTCACTCCCTCCATGCTTGGAGTATCCATCATAAGAAGTGCGAGACTTGTGGTGAGAACCAGAGTGGTGATTGCTGCTCTTTTTGTTGCGGTTCTCCACCTGCTTGTGCTTCCCTTCCAAGATCCTGGCCTTGTCCATAAGCTCCTGGAAAGTGGGGCAATAAACCACCAGTAGCTGCACTGAAAGCTCATCACTGAGGCCATCCAGGAATCTCTCCCTCCTTTTTGCATGAGTGTCAACATCCTCAGGTGCATAACGGGACAGGTTGTTGAACTCCTCAATGTACTCAGCCATGGTGCGATTGGTTTGGCGCAAGTTGCGGAACTCCTTCCTCTTCAGGCTCAGAACTACTGAAGAAACGTGGTTGGTCCTGAAAACTTCCTCAAACATTGCCCAAGTCACAGTGTCCAGCGGGTGGGTGATCTGAAAAGTGTCCCACCAAGAAGCGGCTGGTCCCTCCAGTAGGTGAGCGGCAAACCTCACCTTCTCAGCATCAGTGCATCCAATAGTTACCAGATCCTTGTTGACTGAACGCAACCAGTCGAGAGCAACCATTGGTTCCGTTGCAGTAGAGAACTTAGCTGGCCTTAGCCTCATAGACCTGGTGAGAGCATCTCCCTGAGGCTAGTTGTTCCCATTGTTGTTGTTGTTCTGAGCTTCCATGAAATGGGTCATAACTTGGGTCAGCTATGCCTGATCTGCCATGATCTGCTCCAACTCAGTGGGTTAACGGCGGGGAGGCATCTGCGGTTCAGCACAGGTAAGCTTAGAAAGAATCAACTACGAAACAGGATTCTATCCATGCATTATGATCAAACAACAACAAACAATCGCAGACAATCTCAAGCAAGAAACACATCAACAAACAAGTGATCCAGCAACATCCCAGGGGTTATCCTGGCAGTATATATCTACTGAAATAGTTTTAGAAGAGTTGGCAATGGTTAACTAAACAGTTGATCAACAAAGCAGCAAAAACAGCAATCTGCCAGAACAGTCCAGCAGTGTTCACTAATTTTCTACCTGACTTAGACTCGTCAGGAATTTTAGCTGATTTTTGCACATACAGTACAGAGAGTTTCGCACCAGCCCTATTTTTTTCAGATTTTTCCCAGATACCAGTAAAATATGAAAAATCATACAGTACTGCTGTATGAGCAGAAAACTACAGCAGGAATAACACAGATATTAACTAAACTTGCCATAACTCTTTCATAAAATTTGCACAAATAACCTGGGATATTGGAGTACACAAATAAGCAACTAAACACTCTTAAACTAACAGTAATTAAGTTTTACATCGATCGAGAGTAATCCTAACAATTTTACCTAACGAGGACTAATTGGTGGACTTCTATCTACTTCTTGAAGAGGTTGCGGTAGGTCCTTGCACTCATGCGTTGGCGCTTCTGTCCATAGTTCAACCATGGCGGCAGAGTGTACACCTCCCCTGAGTCATCACTTGGTATCTCAAACTCCACCTCTTCTGGATCCTCCTCTTCTTCTTCACTTTCAGCTGCAAGTGCAACAGCCTCATCTCCTCCACCATCATCGTCTCCATCATCATCATCCTCGTCCTCATCATCATCATTCCCACTGTCATCATCATCATCATTGTTGACACCATCTCCATTGTCATCATCAGAGGGTGGATTCAGCTGTGCTTGGAGAGCGGCAATCTGGGCTGCCATAACTTCAATAGTTTGATCCCTTTCCTAGACGGTCCCTTGCGACTGTTGTATGGTCTGGGTGTTATCCTGCACAGTCCCATTAAGATGAGCTATGGTTGCATCCCTGCCTATCAGGGCATTTTCCAGAACTCCCACAACTTCATGCAAGGTGTCAATCTCCTGTCCTTGGACCACCATACCATTGCTGGCAAAATCTGCAATCTCCTTTATCATCATCACTTTCTCAGCTAGAGCTCCATTCTCCCTTTCCATGTCCTCTATGTGCCTCCGACGGGGCGGCATGTTGTTCCTGTCGCTCGGGGTAACCACAATGTGCCCATCTTCAACACGCCTCCCATAGTCACGGTAGGGTGAATCTGCTGGAAGTAGGTGTCTGACAAGATGGCACTAGCGAGACAGGGCTTCATGTATGGCCAAGTTAATTCTAAGTCCCCAGTTGCAGTATGTCTTGGTGTAGATCAGGTGCACAGGGTTTGGCAAGGAGGCATCTCTGAATATGAAGGTGGTGATCTCCCATGCATCCTCGCCATATCCATAGGTGTACAGCCTTCTTCCCCTGAACATGGGCAGTGGCAATCCCAATGACTGTGAGAGCTGTGCTAACTGTCTTGCAAGGGGCCTTGGTGACTCCATGGTTGCATACTCAGTCCTGACTTCTCCCATCTATCAATTAAAAGAGGAAAGTGTGAGAATAGCATATGGTAAGAATTTTACGAGAGTGAAAGGCATAGGATGAAAGACATAGATAATATAAGCTTTAACAATTCTATGGCTTCCTAATCCAATCCTAGGTCACGATCCTACAGTCGACACACGGGCTCTGATACCATCTTGTAACACCATGGTTCTGAAAAAGACCGTGGCTTCTATGTGACATGCCAATCCCTGGATCGGTTCATTGGCCCACAATAGAATAAGATGAATAACATAGCAAAATATCCATGCATCATAAATAACGAAGATCCAGAGTACCATTATTACAATAAAAGCTTAGCTCAAGGCTAGCTCAAATCATTCAGGTAGCAACATAAATAAAGCAAATCCTCCATTCTTCAAATTGCCCACAAGTGAACAAGTGTCGAGTGGAGTACCGTGGCCTATATCGATTACTCAGAATCGGAATATCCTGCAACATGAAACGTAGCAGCCCCGAAGGGTCAATACATGGAATGTATGGCAAGTAGAGCTAGTAAAGGAGACAATAATGCTAACATCTACATGCATATTTGGCAAGTGGAGCTGTGGCTAGCTTGCATTTGCAAATACTTTTGTCCTACTTTCATAAACAGTTTTAGATTTTCTTTGAAAAGATCCCAATTAAGTTAACCCAACAACATTAAAACAATTATGAAATTGGAATGAGCGAGAAACATGTCATGGGATCAATATCAAGCAACTCAGTTGTCCATAACCGGGGACACGGCTAATCGATTAGATTATACACCCTGCAGGGGTTAGTACACTTTACCCATGTGACTTGGCCAGCCCAGCTCGTACCATCACCCTCATTATGGGTGATGATAGGGAGAAGTCCAAGAAGAGACTGTTCGGGAAGTAGCTCCCCAATCCCGACGCGCACCGGTCCAACCTACCAAAATTCTACATCTCTGGATACACGGGTTCGAGTTACCACAACCTACTAAGTCCAACCAACCGCCCATTCCATTATTGGCACATGGTTGTACACGTAAGCTACAACATAAAGAGGCCAATCATTTTCTCTTGATACCTGGGTGGCTTTCCGCAATGATACCACCAAAATTTATCAATCCCATCACACCCAGGAGGTTCATTGATTAAGTTGTTTTAGTTTTCGCAAACCAACACATTTAGAAACAACTTTCAGTGATGTAACCCAGCCCTCGTTCATCATAGCATGGCTAAGCACATCTACCAACGGTGGTTCATCTACAAGGAAAGCCGTACCACATAATAGGACATAGCATAGCGATAGTATCATCCTACACATGCAACTACAAAATACACGACAAGGCGTTGAAAAATAGTTGGACAGTATCATGAACAAAGTAGCATCTACTTTCCTTGGTTGTAGCGGTCGGAAGAACAATCCACACACGAACAAGCGTTGCACTCGTCACAATCTACACGATACAATTGCATTCATAAACAAACCAGTCACAAGCATATGCAAACAAAGATGACGCAAGATGCATGCATGACAAGTGGATTGATGCTACAGCAGCACCACATAATCTTATTCAGTAAAGCTACTGAATGCATGCATGGAAAATAATTTTAGCGCAAGGAAAACTATTATGCAATTTATAACGCTCAAAACTATAGCTAGTTACCGAATAATTCACTACTGATAGCATATTGTTTGTAAAATATTGGGAAAATTTTACTGTATAGGCATTGCTATTTAGGAACAGTACCAATTGGAATTACTCAAAAAGGAATTATAAAACTCCCTAAGTAATTAAAATACTGCAGAAAGCCACTAAATAGTTTCTGCAAAAGTTTTTACTATAAGCCTATTCTTTTAATCCACTTTGAGATTCCCCTTGTTCTACTGAATCCAGGGACATATTATTTGCAATTTTTGGAGTTACAGATCTTTTTCTACGAATTAAATACTCCGAAAAAGCCATTAACTCTTTTAATTAATCTGGACAAAATCTTGCTGCAAAAGTGTAAAACAATAGTACATAAAGATTCTACACGACTTACTGAATCTATACATATTTTATTTGCAATTTTTGGCCCAGTAGATTAATTTCTAGGCAATTTACAAGTTTATACAAGTTTCTGCCATTTAATTCAATTAAGGAAAATACCCAGTCAACTTTGACTGTTGACTGGCCCACGTGGCGGCTGACTGGGCGCTGACTGGGCGGTTGACCAGTCAGCGCCTGAGTTGACCGGTCAACGGCCGATCTGGGCCGTTCGCGGAAGATCGTGCGGCCAGGGAGCAAGGCGGCGGGGTGGTGCTCACCGGCGTCGGCGGCGAGGTTCTCCAGCGGCGACGGGGTCTCCTGGCGGCGGTGGGCGGTCGGTGCGGTGGCGGGGTCATCGGCGTCGACGCGGAGGAGAGGCGGTTGCACGCGGGGCGGTCGGCGGCGGCTGCGGCCTCGGGCGCCGGCTCCGAGGGTGTGGCGGCGGCGACGACCTGCGGGGAGAGAAGAGGAGAGGGGTCAGGGGGTCGCGGTCTCGCGGGGAAGGGCGCGCGGCGGGGAGGCTCGGCGAGGCGAGGGGGAGGGAGGGCGGCGGCGGGCGGTTACATGGCGGCGCCGGCGGAAAACGGGAGGCGGCAGTGGCGTCCCGATGGGTGAGGGGCGGCGCGATAGGAGGGGCAGGGGGTGCGTGCGCGGGCTAAGAAGGGGGAAGGTCCCGCGCGGAGTTGGAGGCGGATACGGCGGCGATGTCAGCGCCGACAGGTGGGCCCCACCTGTCGGTGGCCAGGCGCGGGAGGCGGCAGGTAGCATCATCCGCGCGGGCGGCGGGCTGCGCGCGCGCGTGCGCTGGGGCGCTGGCTGGGCCGGCGGCCCAGCAGCCTGCGCTCTTTTTTTTGATCTTTTTATTTTTTTTCTAATTTCTGTTTAGTATTTACACCGTAACTTTTTCAAACGAGCTCCGAATTGGGTGAAACTTGTTCCTAAATTTTTCTAAAATCTAGAAGATCAATATAGGGTCAAGTGGTATTTGATTCCACTAGTCTACAAGGGTGGAAAACACAAGTCCTAGTAAACCCTCCCGTAGGAGCATTTTAGTAAAATAAAATAGGGTTTTGAAAGTAGTGTTTTGCCGAATTAATTCAATCGAAAGTTTTGCATGGATGATTATGATGCAATGCCATGAATGATATGCTGAACCAAATCTAAAATTTGGGATGTGACACTGGATAGAAGAGTCGACAAGCGCTTCAATATCAGCAAAGGGGATATTGACTAACACCGTCTGGATCTCATCGTGCAGACCATTCAAGAATCTCTCCTTCTTCTTAGCTTCGGTGTCGATCTCATATGGGGCATACCTAGCTAATGACAAGAATTTGTCACGGTATTCCACTACAGTCATCCGTCCTTGCTTCAGTTCTCTGAACTCATCTCTCATTCGCTTGATCAAACCCGGTGGCACATGGGTTCTGCTGAACTTGACCTTGAATTCCTCCCAGGTCATCATCTGTCCGTCGGTCATTGCACGAACGTTGTTCCACCATGCTCTGGCGTCTCCGGCTAGATAGTGGGTGGCGAACAAAACTTTTTCGTTAGCTTCTACTCCGGCGACTTCTAGGTTGTTTTCCATGGTTTGCAGCCAATCATCGGCATGTAGGGGCTCTTCTGACTTAGTGAAAACAGGTGGGTTGGTGTTCTGGAAATTTTTGAGCTTAGATCCATGGTTGTCCTGGTTTCCGTGGCCTTGGTTGTTGTTGGCCATCTGAGCTATGTGCTGAAGGGTGGCTAAGTTGGCTTGACGTTCGGCTCTTTCAGCTTCGTGGTCCGAAACCAACATTTGCAGGCTCTCCAACACCGGGTCCGGGGATGAACCACTTCCTCCGCGTGGCATCTGAAGATTGAGATAGATCATGAGAAAAGAGGGAAGTTAATAAGGTTCAGGGACTTTGGAAAGTTTGTAAAGTTTGACTCGGATTTTTCTAGCAACATGCTTTTCATTCACTCATTCATATCACCCGATACAAACACACACCACAACAAGGAAAAACAGATGGTTTTAAGAACCATTCTGGAAACTACGATACAGTGGGACCGAATACTACTCACTACGCTAGTGCTCACGTGCAACTACTCCTCGTAGTTGGTCTAGTCGTCATCCTCATCATCCTCATCGTCATCGATGAAGGCGTAACCATCCTCATCGGTGAAGAAGTCCATAGCCTGTTCCTCCAGAAAATCATCGTCATCGCTGAGATAGGAGTAGGGGTCTCCACGAAGATCCTCTCCGGCATTCTCCCTTTCCTCCCACTGCATGTCTCTCTCATGGATGGTCTCCTCCAAAGCCGAGATACGGTGGAGAAGACGAGCAATTATGCGCTCCTTCTTATCCAGCTGACGGCGACGAGACTTCCGATCCTTTGCTAGCATGGCGATGGTCTGATCCTTGGTCTTGATGATGGCTAACTTGTGGTTGCAGTAGTCACGGCAATTATCCAACTCCTACTGACGATCATACATCATGAAGCTAAGGTGGTCCAATTGGGTCTTCAGCTCGGGGTGGTATGGGGCTTCCAGTGGCTGTCCCATAGCATCACGTCTTGGACAAAACTCAAAACGGGTTCCCTTGATCTGGTTGATACTCTACCCACACAGACGGGCAAGAGCTTCCTGCATGGCCCTGACAAGTCCATCGAGCCAGTTGTTCTCTCTTAAAGTAAACTGAATTCCCTCTGCAGTGGGAGGTTCAATCTTTCCTCGGAGACTTGCAACACTTAGCCACTGAAGATCTTCTCCTCCATGATCATTGAGCTGAGCTCCGAAGAACTTGCGGTGCGGATGCTCCAGAAGTTCCGAAAGCTGGTCCAAATCCCGCTCAAAGATAAGGTCTCCTCCATTCCCCAACTAGTAAAACTTGTTGTACGTCACGTCCATCTATAAGAATATAGGATGATTAAGTTAGTAGAGTGCTCAAGTGTGTCAAATTTTATGTATTTTGCAAGAGTTTTTGAGGAACATGAGTTTTCACGAAAGAATCAAGGTGATAAGAATGGGAATAAGTTTTTGTAAATATTTGCTTCCTTTGGTTTTGAAACTAAGTTTTTGATTCAAATGCCCAGTCTAACTAGGGTCTCCTATGGTCAGGATGGCTCAGATACCAACTTGTCAACACCCGGATTTTTAATCCCAGATTCCTATTATGCCATACATCGCAATCCCAGGATTACCATTTATGCAAGACATAACAGATTTAGATACCATAGCACATCATCCATTACAAACCATACATAAGGTCTTACACAAATAAGGATCTCATGATCCAGTTCTTAATACAATTCAAGCAGCGGAATACGTAATAATAACGGTAGCGTAGGCGAAGCTCCATCTTCGGGGTCACAGGCAATGCTGACGATGGGAGATGATCCTAGTTGTCGTAACCTTCCTGGGTTTCATCCTCCAGGTACTCCTCTTCATAGTCTGGCCATGGGAATAGCTAGGGACAAAGCCATGAGTACTCTTTAAGTACTCGCAAACTAATTCTAACAAGTGAAGGGGTTTTTGTAGTAGGACACTAAGCTCTAGGGTTGTTTTGCAAAAAGCTAGATTTACCTGTACTAAGTTTATAAACTAAGAAAGCTAGTTGAAATCTTAGAACACCTAAGTGGGAACTTGTATTTCATATCACAACTCTGTTGTGGTCAAGTCAAAGTCTCAATTTATTTCATAAGTCATTTTGAAAACATCTGACGGGGGAACAGTATGGCCACTCCAACTGTCCATAACCGCGGACGCGGATATTCGAATAGTTTGACACTCTACAGAGATTGTACACTTTCACCACAACCTTCGATACATCCGTCAGGAACAAATCCTGAATTTAGCATACTCAGTATGCGGATAATCAATCCTAACCTTTCCATTACACGCCCTAGTATAGGCACCTCTCCTATGAGTTTGGCCTCCCAACCATGACCAACTGTCATCTTGGGTACTGCACAGGTGGACAATCTTCACAAGGTAGCCTCAGCTCATACCTTGGCCGTGAGGTAACCAATACTAAGGTATATAAGTTTCCAGTCAAGCCCTACCCAATTCTCGGGTATTGTGGTTGTACGGTAAAATTGGAATGGTATCGCATCCAGAAAACCATCAGTTTTATAAAGGGCTAAGGCTCATGCCTCAACATTTTCATCATCGAAATCATCTGGTGTTCGGAAACACATGTCAAAACATCGCAATAGAATGATCCATCATTCCAAGGTTTTCATAACCATTTTCCACCAAGTATTCCCATCTAAAGTTGATCAAGTTTTATGCTTAGCACTAGCATCTACAATTGTTGGTAAGTACTAATGAGGGGTGGTAAACTAGGGGAGTTTCAACTAAGTACAATCTCATGCCTTAGGATGACATAAGGATTGTCTAGCTTAGGCCAAGTTTTATGCTCTTTATGCAAACTTCAATTATCTTTCTAGTATCTACAATTTATTTAAGTAAACTCTAAGTAATAGCTTTGATAAAGAAATAAAGTAGATAGCTTGCAAGTAAAACTAGGATTGGGGTCATCAAGTGGGTATGATCCCATATGCATAAGGCATATAGTTGGCATGGTAACAAGCAAGTATTTGCTTGCATAGGTATCAGTATAAGCTTGCTAAGTTAATAGCTTGCAGGTAGTGGCTTGCATAAGTAGAGTATCTTGCGAGTGATAGCTTGCTCAATCAACTAGTAGTATTAGGCTTGCCTTGTGCAGAGCAGTGGTTGAAGTTCTCCTCGGCTCCTTCTTCGTGGTATCCTCCTTCCTCCTCGTATCCTTGGTCGGTACTAGCGTCTATGAATAGATACGAGGTACACAATCACCAAACAATACTTAACTACTTGTCATCACACAAAGGGGTTCTATAGATGATCTAGCATCATCACTAATATTACAAGATTATTTCTTTTATTTTTAGAAAAGTAATTTCTACTCATTGAAAAACTACTTAAGATTTAATATTCTCCAACTCAAACATGGGATCATGTTGACACATGTCATCACCACATATTTCAGTATATGGGAATGTGATTTAAAGTGGTGTCACAATTTAATAAGATTTAACCTTTAATTTTAAATAACAATAAATGACAAGAAATGCCTATATGGCATTCTTTTATTACTTGAACATTATTTCTTCAAGTAAACTCATATGTTTTTATATATTCTGAAAGGTATGATCAAGTGTGATTTTTGAGAGTTGGAATCAACTCAAAAGCTATTATAGTTTAAATTTGAAAAATGTTTGAATGCAGAAAAGCTTCTGCCTTGTTATTTTTACCAAGGTTGATCTATAGATTCAAATGATTTGAATCCAACGGGCTTGGATTAAGCATTTCAAAACCTTTCTAACAAAATTGGTTTCATTCAATTTGGTTTAGTGAATCGAGCTGGGTTGATTTTTGAAACTAGGTACAGAACTAGGTTTGAATTAAAATGGAAAAGGTTAAATTCAAACGACTGGGCTGCGCGGGAACTGCTAATGGGCCGGCCCAGTGTCACTCCGCGGCGCGGGGCGCAACTGACAGAGGGGGTCTACTGGTCAGTGACTCTTTAAACGCGAAGCGGTACGGGGCAATCTCATCCGCATGATCTAAGTGTAATCGAACGGCTACTACTCATCGTCCACGTCGGGCGGCGCCAGCGAGATAGAAACCTAACACGGCAGGTGGGGGTCGTGGGAGGCTCACGGGGGCTCAGGCGAGGGTCGGCGATGCGGGCGAATGACGAAGTCGACGACAGCAAACCTCCTGGTACCGGCAGCTCCTCCTGGGGTGGACGAAATCGATGGCGCCCTTCTTCTCCAGAGGCGGCCTGCTCCGGCGCAATTCCGGTGATGCGCTACTCGCCTTGCTCTGGCTACGGTGTGGAACGATCAGTGAGGTGAGGGGAGTGAGTTGGTGTGCTCAATTCGGCTGGGGGTGGCCTCCTTTTATAGGCTCGACCTGAGACCGAACGGGATGGGCAGGCGATAGTGGCGACACGGCTACGGGCAGCTAGAGGCATGGCCGAGGTTGGCAATCGATCGGTGGTCTCCTGGCGATGCTCTAGGGCTGTAATGCGTGTGTAGGGGCGGTGGGAAATGGTCGAGAACGCTCGATGCTCTGCGAGGCAGAGGCGGTGTCTTCGACGGCGAGCGGTGGTTACGGGGCACGGGCGGTGAAATGGGCATGTCTGGCGGTCTCCTGGGACGGTGGGGTGCATGCTTGCGGGCGGCGAGGGCTGGAGGTGGTCGGGTTGCGTGGGAACGGCGCATGCTCTGCGGTGCGCGTCGGCATGGTCGACAGCAGCGCGGGCGCGGCGTTCCTGGCGGTCCTGGTTGCTGTCTGTGAGGCAGGGCTGGTCGGGAGGGGGCGGTGAGGCATGGGCTACCTCCCAGACAAGGTTGGCACGGCTAGTTCTTCCTCTAGCCTGCTGTCCACACTACGGTGACATGGGTGCTCTCGGCCTGTTCACCATTGATGATATTGGCGAGTTTACAGTGGGGCTAGTGATTTGTTAAGGTTGTTAGATGATCTACTAAGGCTAGTGGTGTCCAGAGAGGGAACAAGTTAGGCCAGAATCACTGCACACTATAGTGTTTTGATTTTGTTTGATTTGTATCTACAAGGTGTTTGATGAAATGGCCACATGAATTCAAGTTTTGAATTTTGAAATTATTTTTGGTGGGTGTGCTAGGCATGTGCTGGTGAGTCTGTAGATGCTTGGGTTTTGAAAATTGAATTGGTTTGAGTGGTTTTTGAAAAAGTGGGATCTTCCCATATGAAATAGATTCAATTTTAAACTGTCATTTAAACTATGCATTTGAATTTTTCTGGATGATCACAAAGTGGGACTTGATACCTTTTTATGAGTACTATCAAGGGGTGCAAAGATCCAAACAAGTTTCTGATAATTTCTGAAAGTTAGAGATAGCCAAAGTAGGCATGGGAGTTAATTTTTTTTTGAGGGTAATAACAGTAGGAAAGACTCCTACTGCCTCATTTTCCATGGGAGTTAATTTGGCCAAACTGACCATTCACTTAATTTGTTTGTTTTGATTTATTTGTCTTTGGAAAAAGTTTGGGGATTGTTTAGATGATGTTTATTTCACCTAAGAATCATTTTAAAAGAAAAGAAACACATAATCATGGCAATTCAAAAGAATCCAAATTTTAATGCACACTCATATGAATGCTTTCATATTTTAATTGGAAAAGTTTTTGTTAATCCTAAATTTGATGATTCTAGTTTAATATTTTTGGGATGTTACACGAACTATGCAACATTGTCTTAACGACCAAATCGGACGCAACGTCCATGTATACGTAGACGACATAGCAGTTATGTCCAAAAAGAAGGAAACTTTAATTTCCGACTTGGATGAAACGTTTGCTAGTCTATGAAAATTCAATATGATGCTAAATCCGAAGTTGTTCTTTGGAATTCCAGCCCGAAAATTGTTAGGTTTCATCGTCTCAGAGTGAGGCATAGAGGTGAACTGGGAAAAATCAAGGCTATTCTAAACATTACCAGGCGGACTCGCTTGAAGGACGTACATCGCCTCACTAGTTGCATTGCGGTGGTGAGTCGGTTCATCGGCCGGCTCGGCGAAAGAGCCGCACCTTTGTACAAACTCTTGAAGAAAACCGACAAATTTGTCTGGACCCCGGATGCCGAAACTGCCCTGCAAAGTTTGAAATATCTACTTTCAAACCCACCGGTGCTCGCAGCGCCAGAACCTCAGGAACCCATGTTACTTTACATTGCAGCGACCACAAGGTCATAATCGTGGTAATAGTAGTTGACCGTGAGGAAGAAGGCCACGAGTATAAGGTGCAGTGGCCAACTTATTATCTGAGCGAGGTCATGACAGAATCCAAACAACGGTATCCACATCATCAAAAGCTAGCCTATGGAGCGTTCTTTGCATCCACAAACCTACGCCACTATTTTAAAGAGCATAAGATCACAGTAGTGAGCACGGGTCCTCTGCGAGACATAATCATCAACCGCGATGCCACATGACATGTCGCCAAGTGGGGAATAGAGCTTGAAGCTTTCAACATGGAGTACAAGCCACGTATAGCAATCAAATCCCAAATACTTGCCGACTTTGTCATCGATTGGACAGAAACGGCAGAAAATTCAGGCCCTCCAGACTCGGAATTTTGGACCCTTCACTTTGACGGATCAAAAGCACGAGGAGGCTCGGGGGCTGACGTGGTGCTCAAATCACCCCAAGGAGATAAGTTGTTCTATGTCTTACAAATACACTTCACGGCAACTAACAATATTGCCGAGTACGAAGCATTGCTACATGGAATACGCATGGCCAAAAACATTGGCATATCTAGACTCATGTGTTACGGAGAATCTGATTTAGTTGCTCAGCAAGTATCCGACATCTGCAACGCAAACAACCACATGGACACATACAAATCTATTGTGGATGAATTATCTAAATCGTTTGAGGGTTTTGAGGTTCAACACATCCCTCGAGCAATGAGGAAGCGGATGCTCTATCAAGGATAGGCTCTGCGCGGAAACAAGTACCGGATGACGCTTTTTTAGAGCATTTAAGGGTCCCCTCCATAGTCGGAGTTGATGAGGACTATCCGACGAAATCCGACTCACATTTAATAGCAGTTCTGGCTGTAATTCCTAGCTGGACAAAACCCTATCTGGATTTCCTGAAAGACGGAAAATTACCCGAAGACGAAGTCTTGAGCCGGCAGATTGTCCAACGAGCAAAAGCCTACACTATAATAAATGGTGAGCTCTATAAGCAAAGTGTTTCTGGCGTGTTTCAGAGATGTATTTCTTCCAAAGAAGGAGTGGAAATCTTAAGAGAAATCCATGAAGGAGAGTGTGGTCACCATACTGCAGCCAGATCCTTAGTGGCAAAACCTTTTCGACACTGATTCTTTTGGCTTACACCTAAGGCGGATGCCAATAAACTGGTCAAAACATGCAAGGGCTACCTAAAGTACGCTCATCAGGCACACGTTCCGGCTGAACAGCTGCGAACAATCCCTGTTACATGGTCGTTCGCGGTCTGGGGGCTTGATATGGTAGGGCCGTTTCACACGGAAAAATGTGGATTTACTCACCTACTAGTTATGGTGGATAAATTTACAAAATGGATTGAGGCTAAACCCGTAACAAGTTGCAATGGAGCTACAGCCAGAAAGTTCGTCGAAGACGTAATCATCTGATTCGGATATCCGCACAGTCTAATTACTGACAATGGGAGCAACTTTCCATGGGGGAACTTGCCGAATTCTGCGAAGAACAAGGGATCCTACTTGATATTGCATCAGTCGCACATCCACAAGCCAATGGACAAGTCGAAAGAACTAATGTCCACATTCTACAAGGAATCCGACCTCGCCTCGAGGCACCGCTTCATCGGGCTGCGGGGGCTTGGGCGGACGAATTACCGTCTATGATATGGAGCTTGCGTACAACTCCTAACAGATCTACTGGCTATACTCCTTTCTTCTTGTCCTACAGTGCAGAAGTAGTTCTTCCAAGTGATCTGATCCATCAGGGTCCACGAGTCAAAGCGTATATCGAAGAAGATGCAGAAGTTTCTCGGCAAGATGATCTTGATATAATGGAAGAAATACACGTCGTTGCTGAGCAGAGATCTATAGCCTATCAGCAGAAGATACGCAAGTATCATAGTTAAAGAGTACAAAATCGTTCTTTTAGAAAAGGCGACTTGGTTCACCGACTTGGGAAAAAGAGAAAGAACAAACTTTTCCCCATTTGGGAAGGACCTTTTATGATTAGCAGAGTTCTGCATAATGGGTCATATTATTTAACCGACATGAGACCAATCAAGGAAAGACCTGACACTCGGAAGAGAAAGAGAGCTGGTGGCAGCACAAACCCGGATGAAATAGACCATCCATGGAATATTGCACAGCTACGTCCCTTCTATTCTTAGTTATATTTCCTTGTAATCATATATGTACATGTTCAAAGTGAAATAAAGTGTTGGTTTCCTCATATTTTATCTTTGAGAAGTTTTTGCCATCTTATTTCCAAAAGAGCATGTAATTTTGTCAAAAATCCCATAATGCTTGAAAGTACTTTATGCTCATCTTCGTTCTGGTTACGATTTTTAAAAATCTAGAGATGTTACCTTAGGGAAAAAATTTAATTTATTGTCTATACTTTGATTCTTTATCTGATTGCTTGGACACGGGCATTTTCTGAGTAATGAGTTGTTGGTACTGGAATCCGGCTTTGTTTCCGAGTTTAAACTGGTTTAGCAATTACGCTCCGTTGCTCGGCAAAGTTTCCATGCTAAAGTTTGGCCGACCCATGAAAGGGACGAAGCAGAGAGCGAGATAAACCGATAAGTATAGGCATAAAAACGCAAAGTGCTTTAGAAAATCTCAGGCACATGCATCAAAATGTATAAGCAAAAGTGCTAAGATAGTAAAAGCATTAGTTTTTTACAGAACCAGCACAAATAGTAAACAATGTATCCATCATTACATTGCCAAAAGATCAGGATAATGTATGTAAATTGTTTATGTTGCAGGCGGTGTTGATGAAGTAGGTGGAGCACTGGAATCAACAGCAGTATCGCCCTCGATCTCAGACTCGGAAGCACTGCTGGCTTCTGGATCTTGGGGCAAGGGAGGAGCTGCGACGGATTCGAAGAATGGCGTCGTGTAGTTGGTCATCTCCGCCACTCGACAAGCATAACCCACACAACATTCTTGGATGTCCTTGATGTCCTGCGGGTTACCCTCATCATCATCCTCGGCAATGCCCTTGGTGACGTTCCAGATTTCCATCTCGCTATGGTGGCTCATCACCATGCTCAGAGCTATTTGCGCAGCAGTCCCGGCATAGGAGATCTTCTAGTCTTTGATCAACTTCGGAAACTCCTTAACTTTGTCCCTCACCTCGTGCACTAACATTTTGTGCAACTCGGAAAGCTTGACGGCTTCGCCAGCCTCTTCTAGAGTTTGGTGGAAGTCATACAAGACATCTCCGACGAGCTTGATGCGCTCGAGGCGAGGTTCGGAAGTAGGAGAGTCGAAAAGATTCAGGGGGGCTAGGAAAGAACAAAAAAGTAAAAATTCGGTTGAAAGAAAGTCAAAAAACAAACAACACAAAGAAAAGATTCGGAAATATTACCAAGCACAGAGTGATTCCATTCGTTATTCTCCTTGTGGAGGCTGTCTAATTCACTGGCTGTGGCCTGGGCAAGATCCCTCTGAATCTCGAAGTCCCTCTTGAGATCAGCAAGTTCCTTATCCCGAAGGCCTATGAGCTTCTCGAGCCTCACGGTCTCGTGATTGCTTGACTCTAGGACTACGGCTACAGATTTCTCCGATTCCAAAGTCAGCTTTTCAAGCTTGTCCCGGAGTTCAGCGTTCTCTATCTCCAAGACCTTGAAGTTTTTGGCCTGCTCCACCATCTTGCTTGATTTTCATAACAATTCTGCAAAGACATAACGATCAGTCAGATAGAGAAAAATTCGACTATGACAAAAAAGAGAGCTGATTAAGAGGAAGCCGGAAAAGTTTACCTTATGCTTCATCTTTCTCAGTTTTCAACTTCGAATATTCAAGATGCAAAGCTTTGATTTCTTTTCGCTTATTATTAATATTCTTCAGCAATTCCTGGTTGGAAGATGCAATTTTCTGTAAGTATGGAGACGGAATACCGTCAGACGGCTACTAAGACTCGAGCTGCAAATTTAGCTAAGTAAAATCACAGCACGAGCCTTGGGGGATACACTACATCGTTCTTTTGCAACCTAAAAGCATTAACTCGGATTCGACGATGTTTATCCAACTTCATGCTTGCGGCTAGAGGATATGATAATAAATGCAAATAAGAATCAGAAACTTACAATGTGTTCTAGGTGCATCTTTTCAAATCCGAGTTTGGTGATGTGAAACACCTTCTCAGTATGGGTGAGGGAAGGCACATCTGTCGCTAGAAGTTCGCCATATGTGACTTTAGCGTCCCGGACCAAAATTTGGTCCAGGAGGCTAACCAGCTTGACGTCCTCCTCCTCTTGGATCGCTGCTTCTGGGGTCAAGATTTTCTTCTCAAGACTGGACTGAGCCAGTCTGAGGATCTCTTCTTTCTCCTTCCTCTTGAGGACAGGAACAGCAGAGCCAACCACCTTTTCCATCGTACATGTGGTTGTTACCATGGGATCATTACCCTTGACGGGTTCACCCTTGTTAGTTGCCTGGTCATCAACGGTGACCAGGGCTTTCGAGATCTTGCCAGCATCAGGGGAAGCAGAAGCTCCCTGTGCTGATGAAGTGGTAGATGGAGTCGACGGCGGCACAATGGGGGATATTAGAAGCTTCTGCTGACACATCTTCTTGCCCGGCTTGCTGTTCGGCTTGGTGTTGCTTTTCAAAACTGATTTAGCTCGGGGACATGGAAATCCTAAGTATTAGGTGTGTTCTAGAAAGAAACAAAGGTACAAAAGTACTGATAATAAAAGATAAGGTGCTTACTTTTTAACTACTGGCAGCACTTGGCTACCAGCAGCAAAAACTTCCTTTGCCTTACGCTTCTTGGAGGCGTGGGCAACAACTTCTTGCACCTCATCATCCTCCGTCGCCTCCAGGTCGTCTGAAGCGTAGCCCTCTAGTGGAGCTAGCTCGGACTCGGAGAGTTTCTCGAGCTGACAGAGTAGAAAAAGCATCGATGAAAATACACTACTACAAAAAGTCTTATAGCCTCCAGAGGTTAGTGACATGTAAAACTATGCCCGTCACTAATGCATATTTCTAGCGACAGCCAAAAATAAGAATGTCACTAGTACAAAGTATTAGTGACAAGTATACAAATATGTCTGTTATATTTTTTAGGCAAATCCTATACTAGTGATGGACTAAATTTATGGCTGCCGCTAGTATTCTCGATGTAGGGCGACTCCAAATGATACAAAATTTTAGTGATAGAACATTGTAAATGGCTGTCACTGATTTAAGGGCCATTTTTTCCTGCCAACCTGTAACATCCCAAAAATATCAAACTTAGATCATCAAAACACTAATCCTAAAGTTTAGGGTTAACAAAAACTTTTCTAAATCAATTCATGAATGCATGTATATGTGTATGCATGGATTTTGAATTTCTTTAAAAACCACCTTGTTTGTGTGATCCATTGCTTGTAAAATGTTTCTTAGGTGAAATAAACATCATCTAAAACATTCCCCACACTTTTCCTAAAGACAAATAAGTCAAAACAAATATATTAAGTGAATGGTCATTTTGACCAATTTAACTCCCATGCCTACTTTGGCTGTCTCAAACTTTCAAAACCTAACAGAAACTTTTCTGGATCTTTGCACCCCTTGAATGTACTCATAACCAAGTATCAAGGCCCACTTTGTGATCATCCAGAAACTTTCAATTGCATAGTTTAAATGACAACTCAAAATTGAATCTTCTTCATATGGGAAGATCCCACTTTTTCAAAAACCACTCAAACAAGCTCAACTTTCAAAACCCAAGCATCTGCAGACTCACCAGAACCAATCTAGCAAACCCACCAAAAATCTTTTCAAAATTCAAAACTTGATTTCATGCGGCCATTTCATCAAACAGGTTGCAGACACAAATCAAACAAAACCACAAAAACTATAGTGTGAAGTGTTTTGAGCCTAACTTGTTCCCTAGTTAGCTCTCACACAATCCAGTAGATCATCTAGAAAGGTTAGACCAACACTAGCACCCCTGTGAGCTTGCCATTGCCATTAATGGTGAACAGCCGAGCACCCCCATGTCACCCCAATGTGGAAAGCAAGCTAGGAGCAGCAGCAAGCCTAGCCAGCATATCTGGGAGCCAGCCCACCGCCACTGCCTGTCCCAGCCGCGAGCGTTGCCAAGCCCTGGACCACGCGCACAAGGCACGCCCAGACCATGCCGAGCGTGCGCCAGAGCGCGACCCTCGACCATCACCCACAAACCGCGCGCCGCCCTCACCGCGCGCACACACGATCACTACCGACCCAGGAGACCGCCAGACATCCCCGTTTGCCGCCCCGCGCCCTACAGCCACCGCCCGCCGTCGAAGACGCCGCCTCTGCCGCGCAGAGCACCGCCCGTTCCAGACCAAACCACACCGCCCCATGCCTCGCGACCATGTCGTTGAGCATCGCCAGGAGGCACAACACCGTCCCCTACCCTTGCCCATGCCATTATCTGCCTGTAACGTCGCCCCCGACGAGCTCACCTTGCGCCCCGACGGTCCCCTCGCTCGACTATAAATAGAGGCCACCCCCGCACGATTTCTTCACACCATCTCACTCCCCTCTCCTCACTGATCGTGCCACACCATTCTCAGAGCAAGGCGAGCACCACCTCGCCGGAATTTCACTGGAGCCTGCCGCTGCCGGAGAAGAAAGGAGCCAGCGATTGGAGCCGCCCCAGGAGAAGCCACCGGTACCAGGAGGTTCGCCGTCGTCGACTTCGTCGTTCTCCCGCCTCGCCGACCCTCGCCAGTACCCCGGTGAGCCCCCAGCACCCCTCACTGGCCGTGAGCCCCCAGCACTCCTCACTGGCCGCGCTAGGTTTCGTTCTTGCTGGAGCTGTCTCGCGTCGACGATGACCCTCAGCCGTTGGATTAGAACTAGATCGAACGAACCACGTTGCCCCATACCGCTTCGCCCAGCCCCGTGTCACTGACGAGTGGGGACACCCACTTAAGCAGCCTGCGGGAGAACTGCGCTTAGCAGGCCGGCCCGTTAGAATTTCCCGCGCAGCCCAGCAATTCAAATTAAACCTTTTCTTTTTAATTTCAAACACACTTCTGTACCCAACTTCAAAAATCAACCCAGGTCGATTCAGTGCACCAAATTAGATGAAACCAATTTTGTTGGAAAGGTCTATGAACGCTTAATCCAAGCCCGTTGGATTCAAGTCATTTGGATCTGTAGATCACCCATAGCAAAAATAACAAGGCAGAAGCTTTTCTGCATTCAAACATTTTTCAAATTTAAACCATAAAAGCTTTTGAGTTGATTCCAACTCTCAAAAATCACATTCAACCATACCTTTCAGAATATATAAAAATATATATAGGTTACTTGCAGAAATTTTGTCCAAGAAATAAAAGAATGCTTCATAAGCATTTCTAGCCACTTTAATTAATTAAAATAAAAGGGTAAAACCTTATTAAATTGTGACACCACTTTAAATCACATTCCCATGGACTACAATATGTGGTGATGACATGTGTCAACATGTTCCCATGTTTAGTTTGGAGAATATTAAATCTTAAGTAGTTTTTCAATGAGTAGAAATTACTTTTCTAAAATAAAAAGACTTAAACCAATCCTTAACCTTGTAATGTTAGAGATGATGCTAGATCATCTATAGGACCCTTGTGTGTGATGATTGCAAGTAGTTAAGTATTGTTTGGTGATTGTGTACCTCGTATTTATTCGTAGACGCTAGTACCGACCAAGGATACGAGGAGGAAGGAGGATACTACGAAGAGGAAGCCGAGGAGAACTTCAACCACTGCTCTGCACAAGGCAAGCTTATATTGACATTGATTGCAAGCCTTACTAATCAAGTTGACCTATGCAAGCCTAATACTACTAGTGAATGTGCAAGCTAACACTTGCAAGATACCCTATTGTTGCCACAAACCCATGCTTGTGATATGATTACTATATGCCTTAAGCGTATGTGACCATACCCACTTGCTAAACCAATCCTAGTTTTATGGCAAGCTTCTTACTTTATTTCTTTATCAAAGCTTACATGGAGGCTACCTAAGAGTTTGGTAGATACTAGACAGTTGTGCTGAAGGTTGCATAAAGAGCATAAAATTTGGCCTAAGCAAGAAACCTTGATATCAGCCTAAGATATAAGGTTGGACTTAGTTGAAACTCCACTAGTTACCACCCCCCATTAGTACTACCCCACCTGTAGATGCTAGTGCTAAGCATAAAACTTGATCAACTTTAGATGGGAATACTTGGTGGAAAAATGGTTACGAAAACCTTGGAATGATGGATCATTCTATTGAAATGTTTTGGATATGTGTTTCCAAACACTTGATGATTCTGGTGATAAAAATGTTGAGGCATGAGCCTTAGCCCTTTTTAAAACTGATGGTTGTCTGGATGCGATACCATTCCAATTTTATCGTACAACCACAATACTCGAATATTGGGTAGGGCTTGACTGGAGACTTATATACCTTAGTATTAGTTCCCTCACGGCCAAGGTCTGAGCTGAGGCTACCTTGTGAAGATTGTCCACCTATGCAGTACCCAAGATGACAGTGGTCATGGTTGGGAGGCCAAACTCACAGGAGAGGTGCTTATACTAGGGAGTGTAATTGAAAGGTCAGGATTGATTATTCGCATACTGAGTATGGTGAATTCATAATTTGTTCCTGACGGATGTATCGAATGTTGTGGTGAAAGTGTACAATCTCTGCAGAGTGTCAAACTATTCGAATAGCCGCGTCCGCGGTTATGGACAGTTGGAGTGGCCATACTGTTCCCCCGTCAGACTTTTCAAAATGACTTGTGAAACGACTTGAGACTTTGACTTGACCACAACAGAGTTGTGACCGGAAATACAAGATCCCACTTAGGAGTTACAAAATTTTGGACCAGCTTTGGAACTTAGTAGAGATAAATCTGGCTTTTGCAAAACAACCCTAGAGCCTAGTGTCCTATTATCCAAAAACCCCTTTACTTGTTAGTATTAGTTTGCGAGTACTTAAAGAGTACTCATGGCTTTGTCCATGGCAATTCCCATGGCCAGACTATGAAGAGGAGTACCTGGAGGATGGACCCCAGGAAGGTTACGACAACTAGGATCATCTCCCATCGTCAGCATTGCCTGTGACCCCGAAGATGGAGCCTCGCCTACGCTACCGTTATTATTACGTATTCTGCTGCTTGATGTTGTATTAAGGAATGGATCATGAGATCCCTATTTGTGTAAGAACTTATGTATCGTTTGTAATGGATGAAGTACTATGGTATCCAATTCTGTTATGTCTCGCAAAAATGGTAATCCTGGGATTGCGATGTATGGCATAACAGGCATCTAGGATTGAAAAATCCGGGTGTTGACACAACCTATCTGACTAGATCGGCAGCCTCATGCGTGTGGGCCGGACCGCCTATGTTTTTGCTCCATCTATCTATGCAAATCTAACAAAGCATGACCATATAAACTTAGGATCAACGCTGATGATTACCGGTGTGGTTAGCGGTAAAACATTGCCCATCGCCCCGGTATCCGCTGGCTCGAGATCAAACCTGGCCAACGGGCCGCCCTTTGGCGGGCCAGCCCGTGAGCACGCGAGGAAAGCCCGGCACAGGCCCGGCCCGGCCCGCGACGTGTCGGGCCCGTGCCTACCCATGAGAATCCAGGGCCGTGATCGTGCTGCGACGTCAGGCACGCGGGCCGGCACGGCACGGCCCGTCAAGCACGCATGTGGTGAGAATATACAAATATTAGACAAAAAGTTGTCCTCCGAGGGGGTCAAACTCACGACCTGACACTCCAGGTCCGGTCCCTCAACCAACACACCAAGCAAACTTAGCTGTTCTATGGGAGACACGCACTCTTTTATATGTTAAATGGACGGGCCAACGGAAAAAGGCTAAAAGGCCCGCGTGCCTCACGTGCCACGGGCCGGCCCTTGTAGAGCCGGGGCCGGGCTCGGGCCGCCAGGCGGGGAACGCGTGCTGGCCCGACACGGCACGCGACCTGACGGGCCACGACGGGCCGTGCCGCGTGCCGGCCCGTTTACCGCGTGCCGGGCTGGGGCCGTGCCGGGCCGGCCCGTTGGCCACGTTTACTCGGGATGCCTTCCGCTCCTACTAATCAAACTAGATGATACCCCGCGCGTTGCTGCGGGATTGGCAATATACATCTGGCTAAAAAAACATTAAAAATAGTTCTCGGAAACAAAAACATTAAAAATAGTTCTCGGGAGGATCCAAGTTTTTTCAGAGCCAATGATTCCAAATTTTGGGCAAAACCTCATCCTACTATGTATACCTACTAACGTAAATCCTATCATTCTCAATTTGCATTCTTCTGGTATAGGTATTACATATGTCAAATCAAAGCAATTACGTGTTATGCCGAGAAATGCTGAAACAGACAAAAGTAAAACAAAGATGTGTTTAAAATGGCCAATAAGATGGTCTACCTATACGGTACAATTATTTACATACTTTCGATTCAAATTCCAGTGACCAAGTTGTCGTTTTTGTTGCTAGCACCGTGTACATATTATTGGTTTGTAATGTCAATCAAAAAATTAACCTTACAACATATAACTATGTATGATACATGTGTCAGCATGTAAATAAAAAGTATGAACGCGGTATCTACGTACATCGAGTTAGCTACCTTTCTGACAGTATGCACTCGACGCTGAAGATGGCTCCAGCTCTAGATATATTGACAAAAACATGAATTATATATATTTCATTTAACACTTCAGATACACATCATGTATAGATTATTGGTTTGTAATGACAATCACAAAATTAACCTTACAATTATCATATAACTATGTATGACATGCATCAGTATGTAAATAAAAAGTATGACCGTGGTATCTAGGTACACCAAGTTAGCTACTTTCCTGACAGTATGCACTCAACATTGAAGATGGCTCCAGCTCTACATATATTGACAAAAGCATCAATTATATATTTCATTTGACACTTCAGATACACCCCTTTAGCTTGTAAAAAGCTACTTTGAATGAAAGACAATACTGGATGCCTAAATTAGAACAAAAACCTATTGTGCAATGAAAGATTGAGATTATCTGCCATGGCATAAACCAATGCAGCAGTTGACCATCATGATGCATTGATGCTTCCATTGTTGCAAGAAGTGCAAAATAGATCTGCACATGAAGATTACAAATTGAGTTTCCATCTTTCTCCCGAAGTCCACAACATGGAGGCCAAATAAATATTTGGGTTGCTGACTGAATATCTGATTAATCTTACCTATAAAAGAGGAAAAATGAGAAAATAACTGGTCACAACGTATAAATAATTGTCCACGACATATTGAGAAATTGAGTTTATTAACTTCTTACACCATATCATGTGACTCTTTCTAAAATGATAATTAAACCGTCTAAAGGATTGATTTCCTGAACTTGCCACTTATACCCAAAATGAATAATCATTTCTATGGAAATAAGAATTCAAAGCAAAGAGAGGCCAGGGAACCTGTAGGGGTGCCAATGAAACACCAAACTTTTCCTAAATAAACATGGAAAAGTAATGGTATGCGAAAACCGTATAAACTGTGTAATCTTGGTATTCTTGCCAGAAACTTAAGACTTAGAAGAAACATTAATCATCTTCCAAAATATTCTTCACTGTCACACTACATGATAAAAATATAAATGTTTGGTTAGAGACAAAAAATACTGTATAACAACCATATATGCAAAAGAACATGGATGAAAATAAACTGGTTTAACATTTGTATCGAGAACAAAAAAGAATGAATCTTCCAAAGCATTCACATGAGTAAAGAGGGAAGAGACAGAATCTAATTAAAAGATAGGGCAATCCTTACATTGGTAGAGACCGGGAAGAAACATCAGAGATTACAAACAACTAAGTCTGCACCATACCCGACAGATCGCTCCAACAATTGGCCATACAGTGTTACAACCGAATGAAAATCCCCTTTAGAAGAAACCATGTATATACTTGTGGATTGTCCAGCATACAAAAAGGAAAACAACCACAGAGCAGATTAAAAATCTCCTAGTTTCAGGAGGAGACACAGAATTTAATAAATCAAATCGGCTGGAAGGGTAAAACGTCAAGCAACCTGCAAGACTGGGAAAGTTCGTTCAGGGATTGATAATAAAAATGGTGAAAATGGGGAGCGGAGATGTACCAAGGTCAGTAGGCTGCTGCAAGAGGTGGCGGCGCGAGCAGGCTGGCGTGGTTGAGACGGATGGCATCAGCATGGGTTGGTTTTTAATGTGGAGTCCGCGGCAACGGATCAGTTCCATCGATCAGTTTCTACTCGTTAATTGTTGCGATTTATTTATGGGACGGTTGTTTCTTGAGCATTTGTGAGGAAGCCATTGGTCGCGGGGCGTGGTTGCATTCATGGCGAGAAGGCCGGACAGTCGCGGTGGCGGAGCAGCCAATGCCGATGATTCGGCTGGTTTCTTTTTCCCTTTTTTTAGGGAAGGCTGGTTTCTTTTTCCAGGATGTACGGCCAGGTGAGTCCGCGAGCCCACAAACTGACATGGAGCCCACACTTGATCGACCAGCCCACAAGAAGAATTAGTTCGTGCGGGCCTGAGGAACGAAGCGAGGAGAGGCGACCGAACCGGGTGAGAAAGAAAAGGGTGACGTGGCTGCACGGGAGGGCAGGAAAATCTGTTAGCGGGGAACTCCTATTTAGATATAGAAGATAAGCGCTATTTAATCCCCTCAATCACCTGCCCTTTTTCCTTGGAAGAATTGATCCCACGACCGCTCGTCACTGGCACTCCTGCCGTCAGCCGCCGCCTTGCCTCCACACCGGTCGTGCTGCACTCTACTGATGTTTTTCCCTCCGCGCCCGCCACGCTGCTCGCCCGCGGCCCTTTCCTTCACTACCGGCCTGCTGCCGCACGAGCGTGCCTGCCCCGCCGCATCGCAGGCCACCAAATGCGTGCCCATCGCCGCACGGCCCTCCGGAGACACCTTGTTGCTCTAGGAAGATCCGTCTCGAACTTGCTATTCATCCGAAGGTCACCGTTTGGATCCATGAACAGAGCAAGGTCAGTAAAGTTTCTAACAGGTGCCGATTTTTGGATTAGGCTGCTTTTAATTACATGTTCTTGGATTGCATATGGAGGGGGGCCATGTTCATGGATTCATCGAGCACCATGGTTGGCATTGGTGCTTGGTTAGTGATGGCGTCTTTGTGGCTGCACTAAGATGACAATTCTAAACAGGATCTAGAAGCCATCAAACCAGATCAAGCTCCGTACACTAGAGTCGGGTAACTACAAGTTCAGAATTCTAAAAATAATTTATATTTGGATGTACCATATTTTGCTGAACTAAAGTAGATGGTCGCTGTGTTCATATGATTTTAAACAGGTCCATACAGATAATCCCTAATGTGTTGCCAAGATTCAGGGAGTTGATGCAGGTTCCCGAGAAGGTTAGTTGCTTGCGCAATTTAGTTCAGATGTAGCTTGTTGCTGGAGGAGTAGAGTTTGACTTGAATGGGGCATTACTTGGTACTTTGTAGTGGTTAACTATAGGATATGCACATGTGGTTTGTATATAAAAACATTCCTGTCCATTCATGGTGCATCCTTTTGACTTACATTTGATGTGTTCAGCGATGCCATTGGTGTCTCATGTGCAATGAGACCGTGGTAGCCATGGAGAATATATGCAGGAAGAGGTGAGCAGTGAGTAGGTTATTTATTTATTTCCATTGGCCTTTTCAGTTAGATTTAGTATAGTTGGATTACATTACATTCCTCTTAATTGATGAAGAAAGACCGTATCGTTATAGTATTGCATCTTATACCCTTAGTGTGACAAAAAACCTTATCATTTCCATTTAAAAAATAAATATCGTATTGGATGGATCAAACTGAACCCTAAATTTGTTGTTTTTTTGCATGCTTAATCATGTTGTGCTTATACCAATTATCTGCTCCTAGATAGACATGCATAAGCATTCAGTTTGATGCATGAGTCATATTACAATAGGAAAATGAAGTAAATCAAGTGATCTCCAATAGCTTATCTGCTATTTTCTTTCTTAACCATCACACTAAATAGTTATGTTTGTTGATCTTACCTACAATCAGACCTAAGACCTCTGAAAGTAAGCAATCTATAGAACTTTACTGGTAATTAAGAGATAGATTTACTGGTACTTTCCATGATTTTCTTACTGACATTGGCTATGTCATTTAGCATGCTATTGTTGTGAAGCAACTCGTGTCAGATTAATTGGATATTCCTCCGGATAGTGATTATACTTATGTGTTTGATTGTGTAAAAATTATGTCACTTACTGCTACTTAAGCGATAATTAGGGTTTGCATGCTTTCACAACCCTAGTTTTTTTTTGGCGGAGATTGTACGTATGTGTCTGGTCATGTAAAACTTATGTCACATTCGGTTATGTGAACGGATTATTGGTTAAACATCTTATTGTGCTATCTGAAATATTTGTGAAAATATATTTAATTTCGTAATAATTATGCTATATGGCATAATTGTGGAAAACAAATTTATTTTTTTATTATCGAAATTCAAACCAATGACAATCGCGATAATGGGTCTGTCACTACAAACCCCGTAAATATATGACTGTTAATCGTAACCAGTGACATGCATTTTTTCTGCCTGTCATCAGTATGTACTAGTGACAGGCAGTTGCCTGTCACTAGTAACCTTGTACTAGTGACTAGCTATTAGTGACAGACGCTTTGCCTGTCATTAATGGGATATTTGAGCCTATCATTGATGACCTATTCTGCAGTAGTGATAGAGTCAGAGGAACAACTGAAAAAGAATGACGAAACGTGAAAGCATAGTCGGAAACACTTACCGGAGTCAGAGGATGGCCGGTCGTATACATTTTCATGGAAACTTCTGGAATCTTGCGTTCCACTCTTTCCTTGATCAGGAACTGCATGAGGGTCTTGTAATCCTTCGCCGCAATCTGGCTAGAACTGACCCGCATCTTGTCCTTCTTGTCACTCGTAATCTGGTGCATGAGGCAATCTCCGTGGTGCTGGAGAGGCTGAATCCGACGATCCAACCAGCAATGGATCAAGTCGGATCCACGGAGCCCCTCATGCTTCATCAAAAATTTGATCCGCCTCTTGGCAAGGATCAAAATATCCGACAGCTACGGCGCCTCTGCTTCACATGAGTTTTGGTGGGAGGCGGCACCGTCGGAGAATGCCGGAAGACCTTCTTCCTTGCCTGGAGCCAGAATATCCTTATAGTAGAATAAAGTTCCGGCCCAACGCTTGACGGATTCACTAGCGTTAATCCTAGGATAAACTTGGTTTCTCCTAAGGACTAGCTAAGAGTGCCAGTAGTGTAAGGAACACCAGCACTGTAGGGTTTCGTAGCATGGAAAACAAAAAATTTCAATCGCATACAAACAAACAAGACAAGATCTATCTACTAGATTGTAGCAACGAGTCGATGGAATAACTTACCCTCGAAGATTCCAAAGTGTTTAACGAGAGCGGATTCTCGTGGGTGATGTAGTCGTACTCTTCCCGATCTCAAGATCGCGTAGACGATCCTTCCGGCGCTGCATTCCGGCAGCGCTCCCGCAGTCGGTCACACGTTCGGTACTCGACGAAGACCTTCCTCTCCCTTGTTCCAGCAGGCAGCGGAGGTTGTAGCACTCTCCTCGAGATTCCGGCAGCACAACGACGTGGTACCCGAAGTAGAGGTGAGATCCCACAGGGCTTTGCCTTAAGCCGGAGCGAGTATGGTGGAGTATGAGAGAGCTCCTCGGCGATCTAGGGTTTAGACACACCAAGTAGGAGGGGCTAGAGCCGGCGGCTAGGGTTCCGGGGACTCCCAAGTCGGCGGCTAGGGCAAAACCCTAGGTGGTGGCGGCGGCTATGGAGGGCTGCAGCTTCTAGGGTTTGAGGTGAGGGACTTGTGTGTGTTGAGGAGGGAGCCCTGCCCCTCCTTATATAGGTGGAGGGGCCGGCGCGCCAAGGGGAGGGAGGGGAGTCCCTCCCCAACTCGTCTTGGAGGTGGGCCGCCGGTTGGAGGAGGGATTCCCTCCCCAACTCGGTTTCCCTCCTTCCTCCTCTTTTCCACTATCCAAAACTTGTCGTTTGACTTTTCAATTTAGGATTTGAATAAACCCTTTATTTTGGACAGCGAATACACTTAGTACCTGATGCAATCATTCCAACTTGCACTGACACATTCATGTACCCCTTCCCCTCCGGAGTGCCGGATATTCCGGAACCTTCTAGAACATTCCCGATGAAAAACACCGGAATCATTCCCGAACTCCGAAACGGGACTTTCCTTATATGAATCTTATTCTCCGGACCATTCCGGATCACCTCGTGATATCCCGGATCCCATCCGAGACTCCGAACAACATTCGGTCTCTTTCTCATAATACCATAACTACTCAAACAACGTCGAATCCTTAAGTGTGTCTCCCTACGGTTCGTGAATTATGCGGACATGATCGAGACACTTCTCCGAACAATAACCAATAGAGGAATCTAGAAATTCATATGGCTCCCACATATTTCTACGATTACTTTGCGATCGAATGAACCACTTACATACGATACCAATTTCCCTTTGTCTCACGATAGTTTACTTATCCGAGGTTATGATCATCGGTATCTCTGCATACCTAGTTCAACCTTGTTACCGATAAGTACTCTTTTCTCGTTCCCGTGATATGTGATCCCTTGTGAACCAGTCACATGCTTGCAAGCTAATTGGATGACATTCCAACGAGAGGGCCCAGAGTATATCTATCCGTCATATGGATGGACAAATCCCACTCTTGATCCATGTGTCTCAACCAATACTTTCCAAACACTCAATGCCACCTTTATAGCCACCCAGTTACGGTGTGGTGTTTGATGTCATCAAAGCATCCATCCGGTAAAGGTGATATGCATGATCTCATGGTCGAAGGAATTAGGTTACTATGTATCAGAAAGCATATAGCAATTGAACTATTTAAATAACTTGATCTTTATGCTACGCTTATCTATAGGAGTATGTCCATCATATCATTCTCCTAACGATATGATCTTGTTGTTGATAACATCTCAATGTTCATGATAGGGAAACCACAATCATTTATCAACCAACAAGCTAGTGATGTATAGAGGCTATAGTAGGGACTTCAAATTAAGTTTACAAATCACACAAGTATCAATGTTTCCTTGTTAATACTATTATAGCATGAATGTAAACATTTATCATAAACACAAAGATATAACAATAACTACATTTATTATTGCCTCTAGGGCATATCTCCAACAGTCTCCCACTTGCACTAGAGTCATCTAATCTAGATTACATGGTAATATACCGAACACCCATGGCAGTTTGGTGCTGGTCATGTTTTTCCCTCGGGAGAGGTTTAGTCAACGGATCCGCCACATTCAGATCTGTGTGTACTTTGCAAATCTTTATATCCCCATCCTGGATATTTTCTCGAATAGCGTGAAAACGTAGCTTGATGTGCTTCAGCTTCTTGTGTGACCTTGGTTCTTGCGCATTGGCTATGGCGCCCATGTTATCACAGTAGATAGACATTGGGTCCAGCGCACTAGGAACCACACCCAGCTCTGTAATGAACTCTTTCATCCATATCGCTTCTTGTGAAGCCTCCGAAGCAGCCATGTATTCCGATTCAGTTGAAGATCTCGCCACAACGCTTTGCTTTGCACTCCTCCAGCTAACTTCTGCACCATTCAAAATAAATACGTATCCGGATTGTGATTTAGAATCATCCGGATCGGTGTTCCAACTAGCATCGGTGTAACCATTAACAATGAGCTGTTCATCACCTCCATAAGAAAGAACCATATCCTTAGTTCTTCTCAAGTACTTAAGGATGTTTTTGACCGCTGTCCAATGATCCACTCCTGGATCACTTTGATATCTGCTAGTCAAACTAACAACATATGCAATGTCGGGTCTAGTACATAGCATGGCATACATTAGAGATCCTATGGCTGAGGCATAGGGAGTCTTACTCATCCTTTCTCTATCTTCTGCCGATGTCGGACTTTGAGTTTTACTCAAGGTCGTATTGGGCAACATGGGCAAGAACCCTTTCTTGCTATCTTCCATTCCAAACCTCTTTAGAACTTTGTCCAAATATGTACTCTATGACAATGATATTAGGCGTTTCGATCTATCTCTGTAAATCTTTATGCCTAATATGTAAGCTGCTTCGCCAAGATCCTTCATTGAAAAACTATTATTCAAATATTCCTTGACACTATTAAGAAGGTCTACATCATTCCCAATAAACAATATGTCATCCACATATAGTATTAAGAATGCTACAGAGCTCCCACTCACTTTCTTGTAAATACAAGCTTCTCCATAAGTTTGTATAAAACCAAAACTTTTGATTACCTTATCAAAACGTTGATTCCAACTTCGGGATGCTTGCTTCAATCCATAGATGGACCGTTGAAGTTTGCATACCTTGTTAGCATCTTTAGGATCGACAAAACCTTTGGGTTGCATCATATACAACTCTTCATCGATGTCTCCATTGAGGAATGCTGTTTTGACATCCATCTGCCATATCTCATAATCATAATATGCAGCGATTGCTAACATAACTCACAGACTTTAGCTTCGCTACTGGTGAGAAAGTCTCATCGTAGTCAACTCCTTGAATTTGTAGAAACCCTTTTGCGACAAGTCGAGCTTTATAGACAGTAACATTACCATCAGCATCTGTTTTCTTCTTGAAAATCCATTTGTTCTCGACAGTCTTTCGGCCATCCGGTAAGTCCACCAAAGTCCACACTTGGTTTTCGTACATGGATCCAATCTCGGATTTCATGGCTTCTTGCCATTTATTGGAATCTAGGCTCATCATCGCTTCCTCATATGTCTCGGGGTCATCGGTGTTGTCCACCAACATGATATTCATAACGGAATCATACCAATCTGGAGTGATACGACTTATCGTTGACCTCCGAGGCTCTGTAGCAACTTCAACCGAAGTTTCATGATCACCATCATTAGCTTCCTCTCTTATTGGTGCACGCACCACAGGAACTTCTTCTGGTGCTGCGCTACTCGCAATTTCGAGAGAAGGTTCGACAACCTCGTCGAGTTCTACTTTCCTTCCAGTCATTTCTTTCGAGAGAAATTCCTTCTCTAGAAAGGATCCATTCTTAGCAACGAAGATTTTGCCTTCGGATCTATGATAGAAGGTATACCCAATAGTTTCCTTCGGGTATCCTATGAAGACGCATTTTTCCTCTTTGGGTTCAAGCTTGTCCGACTGTAACTTCTTTACATAGGCTTCGCATCCCCAAACTTTAAGGAACGACAATTTAGGTTTCTTCCCAAACCATAATTCATACGGTGTCGTTTCAACGGATTTAGACGGTGCCCTATTTAAAGTGAATGCGGCTGTTTCTAATGCATAACCCCAAAATGATAGCGATAAATCTGTAAGTGACATCATAGAACGAACCATATCTAAGAGAGTTCGATTACGACGTTCGGACACACCATTACGCTGTGGTGTTCCCGGCGGTGTCAATTGTGAAAGTATTCCGCATTTCTTCAAATGCTCGCCAAACTCGTAACTTAGATATTCACCTCCACGATCAGAACGTAGAAATTTAATCTTCTTGTTACGTTGATTCTCTACCTCACTTTGAAACTCCTTACACTTCTCGAAAGTTTCGGACTTATGTTTCATGAAAAAGATATACCCATATATACTCAAGTCATCCGTGAAGGTAAGAACATAACGATAACCACCGCGCGATGCTACACTCATTGGACCACATACATCGGTATGTATTATTTCCAATAAGTCCGTAGCTCGCTCCATCATACCAGAAAATGGAGTCTTAGTCATTTTTCCCATCAGACATGCTTTGCATCTTTCAAGTGATTCAAAATCAAGTGATTCAAGAAGTCCATCAGAATGGAGTTTCTTCATACGTTTCACTCCAATGTGACCAAGACGACAGTGCCACATATAGGTCGAATTATCGCTTGATTTCAAACGTTTAGCCTCAATGTTGTTGATATGTGTATTTCCACTATCGAGATTCAATAAGAATAGACCATCTATCAAAGGTGCATGTGCATAAAACATATTACTCATATAAATCGAACAACCATTATTCTCGGACTTAAACAAGTAACCGTCACGCAAGAAACAAGATCCTGATATAATGTTCATGCTCAACGCAGGCACCAAATAACAATTATTTAAGTATAAAACTAATCCCGATGGTAGATGAAGGGGTAGCGTGCCGGCCGCGATCACATCAACCTTTGATCCATTTCCCACGCGCATCGTTACCTCGTTCTTCGCTAGCTTCCGTTTATTCTGCAGCACCTGTTTCGAGTTACAAATATGAGCAACCGAACCAGTATCAAATACCCAGGCACTACTACGAGTACTAGTGAGATACACATCAATAACATGTATATCAGATATACCTTTCTTCTTGATGTTGCCGTTCTTCAAATCCGCCAAGTACTTTGGGCAATTCCGCTTCCAGTGACCTTCTCCCTTGCAGTAAAAGCACTCAGTATCAGGCTTAGGTCCAGCCTTGGTCTTCTTCGTCGGCATGGTAACTTTCTTACCACCCTTCTTGAAGTGTCCCTTCTGCTTAGACTTGCCTTTCTTGAATTTGGTGGTCTTATTGACCAACAACACTTGGTTCTCTTTCTTGATCTCCACTTCTGCATATTTCAACATGGCAAAGAGTTCTGGCAACGTCTTGTTCATGTTCTGCATGTTGTAGTTCATCACAAAGTTCTTGTAACTTGGTGTTAGTGATTGGAGGACACGGTAAATCCCCAAAGCATTAGGAATCACAATACCCAAGCTTTGAAGTTTGTTTGCGTGCCCAGACATCTTAAGAACATGCTCACTGACAGAGCTGTCCTCTTCCATCTTGCAGTTAAAGAACTTTTCAGAAGCCTCATAGCTTTCAATTGCCGCATGAGTCTCAAAAATCAATTTGAGATCCTCGACAATATCATATGGGTCTGAATCTTCAAACCTTTTCTGAAGCTCCGATTCCAAACCATACAAGATAGCACACTGAACTATGGAGTACTAATTCTTCCGAGCGAGGTAAACATTCTTTACTTCATCAGAAGCATCAGCTGCAGGTGGGTCACCCAGCGGTGCATCCAGCACATAGGTCAAATTACCAGCTGTGAGGACAATCCTCAAATTGCGGAACCAATCCGCAAAGTTGCTTCCATTGTTTTTCAACTTTTCTTTCTCTAGGAACGCATTAAAATTGATGGTAGGGGCTGCCATTGATCTACAACATATTTGCAATAGTTTAGACTAAGTTTATGACAAATTGAGTTCAAATTAATTAATAAATTTAATCTAGGTGAACTCCCACTCAAAACAATATCCCTCACATTGTTTTAGTGATCACACGAACCAAATCCACTACATCAACACTGATCATCACGAGAGTTGATATAGTTTCAATGGCGAACAATCGACATGTTCATCATATCTACTATATGATTCATGCTTTACCTTTTGGTGATCCGTGTTCCGAGACCATGTCTGTACATGCTAGGCTCGTCAAGATCAAACCTTAGTTTCCGCATGAGCAAATCTGGCTTGCTCACGTTGTATACTGTGGCATCCCGCAAAACCACTACTAGAAAATCGCGTTGATTTTGTGCATTGCCACATTGCATTTGAGCATCGTCATGTCATCTTGCATTTGTTTGCATAAAACTATATTCGAAAAGCCTGATTTTGTTTTCTAAATATTCCCGTCTTTATTCAAATTAGAACCCGGGTCTCCGGATTATTTTGTTTCGTCTATCAACGGATTTCAAATGCCCCGTTTTAAATAATAAAACTTTTATTTTATTTTTAGGAGGCAGCCTGCTAGGCCCGAAAGCCCGGCTGGCCACCTCCAGTTAAAATCCTAGCTACCCAGATCTTTTCCTACCCCACCCTAGTCTACCCAGCCCCCCTCCACATCACCCTGGCCAATCCCCTCCCTCCACCTCACCAGCCCACACCCCTGGCCAATCCTAGCCCGCCACCTACCCCACTCCCTGCCACCTGGGCGCGCACTCCCGCGTCGCCCAGGGACACCTGCCGCCCGACCAGACCCCCTGGGCACGCCTTCCCTTTCCCACTCCCGACCAACCACCTGGTCAACCGACAGCCCGGTCCCACCCCGCCACCGCATGCTCCCTGCAGGCCCCCCTAACCTGATCCAACCCAACACACCCCAGCCACACACACCACACGCGATGCCCACGCACACACCCGATCCCCAGGAACCGCCCTCTCCCACACAGAGCACGTCGCCCCACCCGCCCGACAACCTCCCTCGATCCCCTCTCCTTCCTGGCGTTTTCCCCGCCGCCCTCTCGACGGACCCCGCCACCATCCTCTGCCTTCCTCCCTGGTGCTCCAGGTCTTCCTCTCCCCGACGCCGGCGCCCCTTGCGTCGCCCGTCGCCGCCGTCCGTGCAGGCTCCTGGCAAGCCCCTCCTCGCCTCCTCGCCGCCCCTCGCGCCGGCCGCCCTCCTCCCAAGATCGCCGGACCGCCGCCCTCCTCCGGTCCGTCCCCGCACCCCTGAGCCCGCAGCTGCCGCCTCTCTCGCGCCCGGCCACGACCACATCGCCGTCGGTCGCCTCTCTCTCCGGCCGCCCTCCCCGCGGCAGAGCTCCACTACCCCGCGTCCGGCCGTGCCGCGCCCTCCTCCTTGCTGTCCCTCTACCCGAGCTCGTCGCCCCTGCAAGGACGCCAGCGCCATGGCCATCCTCCTGCCCGCTGACGTCTACCTCTTGGCCGCGCGTGTGCCCATGCCGGGTCCATGCTCTGTCTTGGTGAGATGTTGGTGTTGTGTAGATGGTAATCTGGTGGCGTGTTGGGGTTGTGTGATGTGTGGATGTGATGCTCGTGTGAGGAGATGGATACTTGAAGTTGCAGTTGTGGTGGTGTGTAGATGTTGTTGAAGTGGACGCGGATATGACAGATGATGAACATGCTACATCAACGATCTCCGATCTGATACTAAAAAGATACAAGTTAACGGTGTGTCCTTCCGTGGCATCGACAAGATCTTCCGATGACCACCGTTACCGGAACCAAGTACATTTTCGCTAATTGAAGCCGGTACGCCAAGATCTCCTTCACGGATGCATCGAGGATGCCGAAGAACCGAAGACCCCTGTTGCCGAAGGTTGACACCAAAGAAGTGTCGAACCCGAAGAATCGCCGACAAGGACCGTCCCTACACCAAGATCTGCTTCCGAACACTTCGACCGAAGCCGAATCAAGATCTCCCCGGATGCGACAAGTTCTCCTTCCCGGAAGCATTGACGCCCGTGCGACAAGATCTACTTCCGTTGTCCGAGACCGATCTCGTCGAGCCGTTCTTCCGTCGAACCCTGAGCCCGAACCCCGGAACCCCTCCGAACCCCCCCAAGACCTTCGACCCCAGATGTGTGAACCTTTTCCCGAGCCCCTATTTTATAAATGCTAAATATAAAACATGTTGCATAATAATTGTTCATCTCGCATGCATATTGGTGTGGTTTGGGGGCATCATGCCGATTCAGCGCATAATTAAATAGGGAGTCGATATGCGGAATAACTTTGTCTTATTCCGGACTCCATTTAAATTTGTGTAGCGAACCGGTGCTATTTTGCCATGTTAAGACAACATTTAAATTGCGGGGGTTCTAAACAACTTGAACCATATAATCATTTGCCGGGACCCCGGTTTCCGCTTAATATTGCCTTAATGCATCGCACCTTTGTCATGTCATGCATCATACATGCATCATGCCTGATCTTTTGCGTAGTATTGAATAGTGCATCCGGTGTTTATTGTAGTGTTTTGCTTCTTCGCGGATAAGGCCGTTGAGTTGATGTGAGCTTCGCCCCGACCTTCGGATGAACCTTCGGCAATGTTTTCAGGCGAGCATCTCCCCCCCTTTCTACCTATCTTACTTTTATAGTATTTATTCCCTCCTGTTGATCTATTGTTATCTGTGTTGCGATGCTCTAGTTTTTGTACCCGTGATATCCTGTGCATCCTTATATTGCCTTGGACACCTCCTATTACCTGTTGTTTGGTAGATAGTTGGACCTGCGCGTCGTAGTCGCTTGCTCAAGTGCTGTTGCGTGTCGTCAAGTACCACAGTTGTTGGAGTATTGCCGTGTGTTTATTGTTGGAGATGATCAAGACTTTAATTACTGTTTAACAGCTAAAATTGAAGTAGGTAAATGCAGAGGCACAGGTGGGCAATAGATGTTATTTGGTTGTTAACCGTCCACTTGTGTCCCGTAGGACCCCGAGTACTTGATACCTGTTCCTTGAATATTCGCGCTATCCACATCCGGGAGGATTATGGGACCCCCCTGAGCCAGAGCTTGATTCATTCTTATTTCTTGGGGCCACAAACTAGTTTGAGGTTTTATTTACTATCCTGTACTTATGTCATGCTTTACTGCTTTATTTAAATTGTGCGAGGAGCACCTGTACTGTTTAGGATCGTGACCCGTTTACGCGGTATCGACAAGCCCAGTCACACTTTCGGGTTCCCAGTCGTTTACAGCCGGCCCCACAAACCTTGAGTCCATCTCGAAGTCAGCAAACTTCGTTGCGGGTATACTTAATGGGGTGGCCCCCTGAAATATTTCTGAATCTGGTGATTGCTTTGTCGTGAAGGCCTCGTTGGGTTTTGATTTGGTTTTTCCGAGGATGATCGAGTGTGTGTTGCTATTTGTGCACCCCTGCAGGGTAAAACTTTCTGAAAGCCGTGTCCGCGGTTATGGACGACTTGGAGCACAGTATCTCGATCATAGACAACTATAACTAAAGTAGTGCTATAAATTTGACTTTATAATGACTAGTAATCAGCTTCACTATAATGGAATGGCTAAATAAAACTGCCAACAATTGCTTGTTTGGGTTGTCGCTTGCTACCATTGTATCTGACTAGTTAGTATTGCAACTACAACGGAATGGCTAAATAAAAGTATCAACAACTGCTGGGTTTTGGGGATATCCCATGCTAATTGTATCTGACTAGTAAGTGTTGCAACTACAACGGAATGGTTCACTAAAAGTGCCCACTGCTTATTCTATCAGGATGATTATCTATACTTGACTAGTAATTGCTGCAACGATAACTGAATAAATAAAACTGCCAACTGTGTGAGTTCCTCGGTTGACTTCCTCGTTTGGTCTCGAGGGGGAAATACCAGGATGGGTATGTTTGGTGGTAGAATCAGATTGGCTCCGAATAGGTCTTTCTTATCCCTATCTGGTAGCCGACAGGTATATCGAGTGTCTATAGGTTGTTTAGTGCATGCTGCGCTGCCACTCAGTCCACCATACCTATGTAGGCGAGGACCGCCGAATTCTAGCCTCGCCGTGTACTGGCCTCAGTACTGACCGCTCTCTCTTTTTCCTTTGCCTTTGTCGGCACCCCTTTTGTCTAAGCAGGTTTTGAGATCGACGTCGTTAGCAGGGTTACCCTTCCGGCTTGTCCTGGGCAGGGTTATGGACGCCATTGGTTATTCTTCAGGGCTCTTAGATAAATTTGCATCTTGTCCGTACTCGGACGCTATATAGTTTTAAAGGTGATTTGGATCTTTGTATTGTATATCTGTATTCTCGACTCTTTGAGTCGCTGTTGTATATATATGTTTTGTGGGTTCCATCGAGGACTATTGTGTAATGATATTACTTCGTTTTCCACCCGCATGCAAGTGCCTGGTGGGCACCTTTGAATCGTTTCTATGCGGGTTTGGCGGGAATCGCTGAAGCTTGCATAGGGCCGATTCTGAGGGTGTTACATATACATTTGCGGAATCTAACACACCCGATCATCACGTGGTGCTTCGAAAAAACAAGCTTTAGCAACGGTGCTAACTAAGGGTGAACACTTTATGACTTGAAATTCATGTGCATGAGGGATCATCTTATAATGCTACCGTCGTCTACTAAGCAATACAAGATGCATAAAGGATTAACATCACATGCAATTCAATATATATGTGATATGATATGGCCTTTCTTCTTTGTGCTTCCGATCTCCATCTTCAAGCATGAACATGATCTCCATCATCACCGGCATTGCATCAAGGTCAATGACGGTTCTCCATGGTTGTCGTCCACCGGCTTCAACTATTACAACTACTTTGAATAGACACGCGGGTCTTAACATAAATTAAAGACAACCATATGGCTCCTGCCGGTTGCCAACTTATAATAAGGAACATTGCATACATCAAATATAATCACAATCATGGCCATATCACATCACTGCACACCCCTGCAAAACAAAGTTAGACGCCTCTACTTTCTTTGCATATTTTACGTGGTTTGGGGCTTTCAATAAGTGTCGTTCTAACTTACGAACAAGAACCACAACGTTGATACTAGTATTGTTAATCACCCGTTGTAAATTGGATCTTAACTATGCTAGGAGAAACAGGCACCCGCAAAGCCACTTATGCAATACAAGTTGCATGTCAAGCGTGGAGCAAGTCTCATGAACGATGTCATGTAAGGTTAGCCCGGGCCGCTTCTACTCGTGCAACAGATGCAAAGTACACAAGAAGCAATCGACAATAAAAGCATCAACGCCCACAATGACCATTGTGTTCTACTCGTGCAACAGATCTACATATAGACACGGCTCTGATACCACTGTAGGGTTTCGTAGCATGGAAAACAAAAATTTTCTATCGCATACAAACAAACAAGCCAAGATCTATCTACTAGATTGTAGCAACGAGTCGATGGAATAACTTACCCTCGAAGATTCCAAAGTGTTTAACGAGAGCGGATTCTCGTGGGTGATGTAGTCGTACTCTTCCCGATCTCAAGATCGCGTAGACGATCCTTTCGGCGCTGCGTTCCGGCAGCGCTCCCGCAGTCGGTCACACGTTCGGTACTCGACGAAGACCTTCCTATCCCTTGTTCCAGCAGGCAGTGGAGGTTGTAGCACTCTCCTCGAGATTCCGGCAGCACAACGGCGTGGTACCGGAAGTAGAGGTGAGATCCCGCAGGGCTTCGCCTTAAGCCGAAGCGAGTATGGTGGAGTATGAGAGAGCTCCTCGGCGATCTAGGGTTTAGACACACCAAGGAGGAGGGGCTAGAGCCGGCGGCTAGGGTTCCGAGGACTCCCAAGTCGGCGGCTAGGGCAAAACCCTAGGTGGCGGCGGCGACTATGGAGGGCTGCAGCTTCTAGGGTTTGAGGTGAGGGACTTGTGTGTGTAGAGGAGGGAGCCCTGCCCCTCCTTATATAGGTGGAGGGGCCGGCGCGCCAAGGGGAGGGAGGGGAGTCCCTCCCCAACTCGGCTTGGAGGTGGGCCGCCGGTTGGAGGAGGGATTCCCTCCCCAACTCGGTTTCCCTCCTTCCTCCTCTTTTCCACTTTCCAAAACTTGTCGTTTGACTTTCAAACTAGCCGTTTGACTTTTCAATTTAGCATTTGAATAAACCCTTTATTTTGGACAGCGAATACACTTAGTACATGATGCAATCATTCCAACTTGCAATGACACATTCATGTACCCCTTCCCCTCCGGAGTGCCGGACATTCCGGAACCTTCTAGAACATTCCCGATGAAAAACACCGGAATCATTCCCGAACACCGAAACGGGACTTTCCTTACATGAATCTTATTCTCCGGACCATTCCGGATCACCTCGTGATATCCCGGATCCCATCCGAGACTCCGAACAATATTCGGTCTCTTTCTGATAATACCATAACTACTCAAACAACGTCGAATCCTTAAGTGTGTCTCCCTACGGTTCATGAATTATGCGGACATGATCGAGACACTTCTCCGAACAATAACCAATAGAGGAATCTGGAAATTCATATGGCTCCCACATATTTCTACGATTACTTTGCGATCGAATGAACCACTTACATACGATACCAATTTCCCTTTGTCTCACGATAGTTTACTTATCCGAGGTTATGATCGTCGGTATCTCTGCATACCTAGTTCAACCTTGTTACCGATAAGTACTCTTTTCTCGTTCCCGTGATATGTGATCCCTTGTGAACCAGTCACATGCTTGCAAGCTAATTGGATGACATTCCAACGAGAGGGCCCAAAGTATATCTATCCGTCATATGGATGGACAAATCCCACTCTTGATCCATGTGTCTCAACCAATACTTTCCGAACACTCAATGCCACCTTTATAGCCACCCAGTTACGGTGTGGTGTTTGATGTCATCAAAGCATCCATCCGGTAAAGGTGATATGCATGATCTCATGGTCGAAGGAATTAGGTTACTATGTATCAGAAAGCATATAGCAATTGAACTATTTAAATGACTTGATCTTTATGCTACGCTTATCTATAGGAGTATGTCCATCATATCATTCTCCTAACGATATGATCTTGTTGTTGATAACATCTCAATGTTCATGATAGGGAAACCACAATCATTTATCAACCAACAAGCTAGTGATGTATAGAGGCTATACTAGGGACTTCAAATTAAGTTTACAAATCACACAAGTATCAATGTTTCCTTGTTAATACTATTATAGCATGAATGTAAACATTTATCATAAACACAAAGATATAATAATAACTACATTTATTATTGCCTCTAGGGCATATCTCCAACAGGCACTGATAGAATTCTTCCGCGTACCATAGTAGTACCGGAAAAGGGTGAGACTTGGCCTAATGTCAAGAAACCCCTCGCACAAAGCTGCATGAGCACTAAGCTCAAGCAGTGAGTTGGGAGGAAGATTGTGGAGTTGCACACCGTAGTAGTGGAGGACCTCGATGAGGAAGTCCGACGGTGGCAAGCTGGAGCAGTGGTCGGCGCGCGTGCCGAACAACACCCTCTCGCCGTCGAGCAGGGTGGGAACGGCGTGCCCTGAGGCGCTTCGCCACGCGCCGGTGACGATGAACCCTTCGTCCTCCATGGAGACGGAATACCGTCAGACGGCTACTAAGACTCGAGCTGCAAATTTAGCTAAGTAAAATCACGGCATGAGCCTTGGGGGCTACACTAGATCGTTCTTTTGCAACCTAAAAGCATTAAATCGGATTCGACGATGTTTATCCGACTTCATGCTTGCGGCTAGAGGATATGATAAAAAATGCAAATAAGAATCGGAAACTTACAATGTGTTCTAGGTGCATCTTTTCAAATCCGAGTTTGGTGCTGTGAAACACCTTCTCGGTAAGGGTGAGGGAAGGAACATCTGTCGCTGGAAGTTCGCCAGATGTGACTTTAGCATCCCGGACCAAAATTTGGTCCAGGAGGCTAACCAGCTTGACGTCCTCCTCCTCTTGGATCGCTGCTTCTGGGGTCAAGATTTGCTTCTCAAGACTGGACTGAGACAGTCTGAGGATCTCTTCTTTCTTGCTCCTTCCTCTTGAGGCCAGGAACAGCAGAGCCAACCACCTTTTCCATCGTACCTGTGGTTGTTACCATGGGATCATTACCCTTGACGGGTTCACCCTTATTAGTTGCCTGGTCATCAACGGTGATCAGGGCTTTCGAGATCTTGCCAGCATCAGGGGAAGCAGAAGCTCCCTGTGCTGATGAAGTGGTAGACGGAGTCGACGGCGGCACAGCGGGGGAGATTAGAAGCTTCTGCTGACACATCTTCTTGCCCGGCTTGCTGTTCGGCTTGGTCTTTCTTTTCAAAACTGATTTAGCTCGGGGACATGGAAATCCTAAGTATTAGGTGTGTTCTAGAAAGAAACAAAGGTAAAGAAGTACTGATAATAAAAGATAAGGTGCTTACTTTTTAACTACTGGCAGCACGTGGCTACCAACAGCAACAACTCCTTTGCCTTACGCTTCTTGGAGGCGTGGGCCACAACTTCTTGCACCTCATCATCCTCCGTCGCCTCCGGGTCGTCTGAAGCGTAGCCCTCTAGTGGAGCTAGCTCGGACTAGGAGAGTTTCTCGGGCTGACAGAGTAGAAAAAGCATCAATGAAAATAGAGCCAGAGGAACAACTGAAAAAGAATGACGAAACGCGAAAGCATAGTAGGAAACACTTATCGGAGTCAGAGGATGGTTGGTCGTATAGATTTTCATGGAAACTTCTGGAATCTTGCGTTCCACTCTTTCCTTGATCAGGAACTGCATGAGGGTCTTGTAATCCTTCGCCGGAATCTGGCTAGAACTGACCCGCATCTTGTCCTTCTTGTCACTCGTAATCTGGTGCATGAGGCAATCTCCGTGGTGCTGGAGAGGCTGAATCCAACGCTCCAACCAGCAGTGGATCAAGTCGGATCCACGGAGCCCCTCATGCTTCATCAAAAATTTGATCCGCCTCTTGGCGAGGATCAAAATATCTGACAGCTACGGCGCCTCCGCTTCCCCATGAGTTTTGGTGGGAGGCGGCACCGTCGGAGAATGCCGGAAGACCTTCTGCCTTGCCTGGAGCCAGAATATCCTTATGGTAGAAGAAAGTTCCGGCCCAACGCTTGACGGATTCACTAGCGTTAATCCTAGGATAAACTTGGTTTCTCCTAAGGACTAGCTAAGAGTGCCAGTAGTGTAAGGAACACCGGCATTGATAGAATTCTTCCGCGTACCATAGTAGTACCGGAAAAGGGTGAGACTTGGCCTAATATCAAGAAACCCCTCGCACAAAGCTGTATGAGCACTAAGCTCAAGCAGTGAGTTGGGAGGAAGATTGTGGAGTTGCACACCGTAGTAGTGGAGGACCTCGATGAGGAAGTTCGACGGTGGCAAGCTGGAGCCGTGGTCGGCGTGCGTGCCGAACAGCACCCTCTCGCCGTCAAACGGGGCGGAATGGAGTGCCCTGAGGTGCTCCGCCACGCGTCGGCGACGGTGAACCCTTCGTCCTCCATGACTTGGAGTTTGGCGTTGTCCATGACGCTGGGGATCCAGAGACCCCACATCTTCCTTTCCTCCGCCGACAATGAACCTGACGCCGCCGCTCCTGAGGATGAAGCCATAGATCTTGGAGAAAGAAGGGTTGGTGGGGGAAGAAGAAATTTTTTCTCACGGCGCGTAGATGGGAACTGGTGCGGAGCGCTCGAGGAGTACAAGGAGGCAATGAATGAATCGATGGAAAGGTGAATCTGAGAGAAAGGATTTTCTCCCCTCTTTATTTATCTCTGTGTCAAGATTCGTGCGATGGAACACGCAATTAACGCCACACGTATAGGAGAGGGGGAGTTACCTTCCTCGCGACTCTTCCGCCCCCTCGATTTTCGCACAGGCATTGAAACGGTGTTCTGTTCCGTAAAGAATGGACCCACCAACGGTCGTGCTGATGGAAATTCTGTCAATGACGAGACTTGACCTGTAAAGTTGTTAGTCAGCACGCCGCTTAAAATTCCGGCTTATGTTACAAAACAAGCGGAAAAAGACTAAGGTCAGAGCAGAAACATATCCGACTCAATTGACTCGGAATCCTACATTAAAGAACGAAGCTTTTGGGAACCCTTCAAGATTCTCAAGATGAAGAAACCATCAAGCTAGACGATTTATCCGACTTTGGATCTTGGAGACTTCCTGGGGCTACTGTTGGGGATATCCTTTCCGGGTATACCCACAGGACTCGCTGACTAGGGTGGCCCACCAACGGGTTAGAGCTTTGCTTCACAGGCGGCCCAGTCAGAGAAAGAGGAGGAGCCAATTACGGCTACGACAAGGCCCAGAAGAGTTACCGACTTACGCCTGTAGTATTACCTGTAGTCAAAGCTGTACATAGTTACCGACTCTGTAACGTAGACGGATAGGTCTCTCCTATAACCCTAGGCCCCGGTGACTATATAAACCGGCCCTATGGGAGCCTTTAGGGCACAAATCAATAGTTACAACCACAACCAACTCGCACAGGCGAACCTCTCTTGTAATCTGCTATATCATCCGGCTTACGCCGATATATTACTGGGTTGCTAGCAGGAGTAGGATCCGATCACCGCAGTCGGATCTGAACCTGGGTAAACTTGTTCTCACCGCTCCTGAAACATCCGACGTCTCACACTCCATCCTTCCAACACCACCAGGACCCCCTATGGCGTACTTGTCGACAATACGACGACATTATCCATCCACTATACTATAGTGGTATGGTATCATAAGAGATAAGACAATATAATGATAAGATAAGAAGTACTAGTGCAAATTGCCGGTCTTTTGAATAACCTTCCCTCCTGATGTTTGGGAAGCAAGTGAAAATTTCGAAACAGGAAAAGTTTGATTTTTTTGCCACCGAGGACCAAAGTGGTTTCCTTCTTACGTACTACTCCTCCTACTCCACAGTCCACACCAACGTGTTTGCCGAACATGCCAGAGAAACAGAGCCTCACTCTCAAAAAGAAAAAGAAAAAGAAACAGAGTCGCCGTACCAAGGGCACACGTGCGCAGCGCCACGTTGTGGATGAGGGAGAGATCAGTTGGGCCGGTGCGCGAGGGAAGAGGGGTGGAGAGATGATAGGTAGCACAGGATAGAGAAAACACACTCTTTTTTGCGTGCATAGGTCTTAAGATTTACTACTAGTAGAGTGTACACTATAACTGTAAGGTGGCAGGAGTAACTTATGTCCGGAACCCATCATAACTTTGCTCTTCACTCCTTCTCTCTTCCTTTGCCTACGTTTTATTCTCTTTGCACTTACAGCGCGTGGACAGAGGTGAGCATATGTCTACTACGAGTGGGGAATCTAATATGTTTTCCATGAGTGAAAAAGGTAGTCTCGATGTCTATATAGTGAAAGCGATCCACAATCTAAAAACCTTACGGGTCACCCTTAAGCTCATGGGTAGTCCATAAGCATCAAAATATTGATATCTAGTACACATAGCAATAGAAAACAAATTTTAATTACAAGACTATGAGAGGGTAGTTCTTATATGTGGGTCCTATCTTATGGACAAGTTTGACTAGAAACGTTGTGGTGCAATCAACTAGCTTGGTATTAGCAAGTGGTCCCATCTTAATGATGGGTTTGGCCATATACATAGGTGATGCCCTAAGCTCTACCGTTTAGACAGTGTCTATACGAGACGGATTCGTGCGACCTACTGCACTACACATGTTAACTTTTGCGTAGTAGTTTTACAGCTTGGTCATACACTGCCAATTGGAGCCCATTGTTTGCTTTTTCGTTTAGACACGTGTGCCTTATACTCCCTCGCAACCGCGCTATTTTTGCGAAATTCCACTGATCTATTCGCAATGATCAACGACCGTGTAAAGAGACCCAAAAGTAAGTTGCTCTTACACGCCGTATCATTCTTCGATTTTCCCGTCTATTTTGATTTATATTCTTTACATAGAAGAACAATTTGACCTAATTTCATTAAATCTAGATAAAGTCATCTAACTGTACCAAGTTAGCTAGTAATCTTGAAAAAATCCGTCTAAAAACATGAAAATTGTAAAAAAACAAGGTCCACTTTGTATGAAAATTGTGATGGTGCCTTTTTCTTTAAACTAACGCGGCCCCCGTCGGAGTAGTGAGTTTCAGTTAACACGGTGGAAGTATAAGTTGCATCTAGAGCCTGCGCATGCATGCTCCTTTTCCACATGACTCAGCTCGCCTGTGTGGTGCCCGTGGGCATCACCCTGGGGATGTAGCACCACTTGTAAGTCATGGACCTTAACAAAACGGCGAGCAACACAAAAAGAGAGCTCAAAGATAGGTAATTAGTAGCACTCGCCTGCTCCTGATCCACTTCTGTAGCACTCAGTGCAAGGTTCCGGTGGCCATCAACCTGGGGATGTAGCACCGTACCACTTGCTAAGTCATATTCATTGAAAAATGGCCAGCAGCACAAGAGATGTCAAAGACAATTAGTAATACACTATAGAAATAGAAAGCTACGCCGACGGCCAAACGTCAGGGCCGTCGGCGTAGCCATCGTTCAGGCCAGCCCCGTCAAGCAGCCGTCGGCGTTGAATTGCCCTCGGCATATCCTATGCTACGCCGACGGCTGCCCTCGGTGTAGCTATTTTTATTTTATCTCATTAAACTTTGAAAAATCATAACTAAATCATTCTAATTCGGAAAATATAAATAATATATCAGAATTTGCAGAAAAATAAAATCTATCTAACTACACTCAAATATTACACATTTGTAAATAAAAATTAAGTAAAACATAAAACATTATATATAGTTTAAATCGGGCATAAAAAATTAAAAAACAATCGAAACAATTCGAAACCTTCACGTTGTGTTATATTATGTGACATAGTTAGAAGAAAAAATATCAAACTTGGTATATTGTTTGTGTATCAAAAAAACCTTTACAAAATGACCTATCTCATTCGAGGTTTCTTGGTTTTCGGGTCAAATGACAAATATTATAGCTAGAATCAAGGCATAGTTTGTGATAATGTCCCCATATTATGCATACATGTGCATCATGGGATGGCGAATAATGTTGCAGGGGGAAGTTTTCCTTTTTGTCGTACCAAAAAGGTATTTTCCATTTTCCGAGCACAAAACAAACGGTTTTGTGAAGTAACCACCAAATGGCTAATTCAAAATACTAGCACCACATTTTACAAAAATACTGAACCACCTTATATGGACAATGTCCCAACAGGGGATCTAAAACCTTTCCATCCATCTCTGGTGAAAAAGACAAATTCCTTCCGAATCGGCAGGAAGTGGGTCAGATATGAACTACAGGTACATGATCCGATGCTCATGTTTTTTTACAAAAATCATTTTTAGGTTCACAATATTCAATTTTATCAAAGATCGAATGCAAGTTTAGCGAGGCTCGGCCCCGAGCTAAGAATCTTCATGCCCGTCGTTCGACAAAGTTTGACGATAGTTTAAAACGGGCATAAAAAATTCAAAAACGATCGAAACAATGTGAAACCTTTGCGTGGTGTCATATTATGTGATATAGTTAGAAGGAAAATTCAACTTAGTATATTGATTATGTCTCAAAAAAAACCTTCACAAAATGACCTATCTCATTCGAGGTTTCTCGGCTTTCGGGTCAAATGACCAATATTATGGCTAGAATCAAGGCATAGTTTGAGATAATATCCCCATATTGTGCATACATGTGCATAATGGGATGGCGAACAATGTTCCAGGAAGAATTTTTCCTTTTTGTCGCACGAAAAAGGCATTTTCCATTTTCCGGGCACAAAAAACGGACGATTTTGTGAAGCAACCACCAAATGGTTAATTCAAAATGCTACCACCACATTTTACAAAAATACTAGACCACCTTATATGGACAATGTCCTAACAGGGAGATCTGAAACCTTTCCGTCCACTTCTGATGAAAAAGACAGATTCCTGCCGAATCGGTAGGAAGTTGGTCAGATATGAACTACAAGTACATGATCCAATGCTTATTTTTTTACAAAAATCATTTTTAGGTTCACAATATGCTATTTTATCAAAGATCCAATACAAGTTTAGCAAGGCTCGGCCCCGAGCTAAGAATCTTTATGCCTGTCGTTCGACAAAGTTTGACGATAGTTTAAAAAGGGCATAAAAATTCAAAAACGATCGAAACAATGGGAAACCTTCGCGTGGTGTCATATTATGTGACATAGTTAGAAGGAAAAATATCAAACTTGGTATATTGATTATGGCTCAAAAAAACCTTCACAAAATGTCCTATCTCATTCGAGGTTTCTTGGCTCTCGGGTCAAATGACCAATGTTATGGCTAGAATCAAGGCATAGTTTATGATAATATCCCCATATTGTGCATACACGTGCATCATGGGATGGCGAACAATGTTGCGCGAGGAAGTTTTCCTTTTTGTCGCACCAAAAAGGCATTTTACATTTTCCGGGCACAAAAAACAGACGGTTTTGTGAAGAAACCACCAAATGGCTAATTCAAAATGCTACCACCACATTTTACAAAAATACTATACCACCTTATATGGACAATGTCCCAATAGGGGGATCTGAAACCTTTCCTTCCACCTCTGGTGAAAAAGACAAATTCCTGCCGAATCGGTAGAAAGTTGGTCAGATATGAACTACAGATACATGATCCGATGCTCATGCTTTTAAAAAAAATCATTTTTAGGTTCACAATATTCAATTTTATCAAAGATCCAATGCAAGTTTAGCGAGGCTCGGCCCCGAGCTAAGAATCTTCATGCCCGTCATTCGACAAAGTTTGACGATAATTTAAAACGGGCATAAAAATTTCAAAAACGATCAAAACAATATGAAACCTTCGCGTGGTGTCATATTATGTGACATAGTTAGAAGAAAAAATATCAAACTTGGTATATTGATTATGTCTAAAAAAACCTTCACAAAATGACCTATCTCATTCGAGGTTTCTTGGCTTTCGGATCAAATGACCAATGTTATGGTTAGAATCAAGGCATAGTTTGTGATAATGTGTCCATATTGTGCATACATGTGCATCATGGGGTGGCGTACAATGTTGCAGGAGGAAGTTTTCCTTTTCGTCGCACCAAAAAGCCATTTTTTTATTTTTCGAGCACAAAAAACGAATGGTTTTGAAGCAACCACCAAATGGATAATTCAAAATGCTATCATCATATTTTACAAAAATACTAGACCACCTTATATGGACAATGTCCCAACAGGGGGATCCGAAACCTTTCCGTCCACCTCTGGTAAAAAAGATAAATTTCTGCCGAATCAGTAGGAAGTGGGTCAGATATGAACTACAGGTACATGATCCGATGCTCATGTTTTTTTACAAAAATCATTTTTATGTTCACAATATGCTATTTTATCAAAGATTCAATGCAAGTTTTCCTTTTTATCGTACCAAAAAGCCATTTTTCATTTTCCGAGCGCAAAAAGAGGATTTTCTAAAGCAACCACCAAATAGAAAATTCTAAAACGGAGGGTTTGGTTGATATGGATATCATATTTGGATTCCTCTCGTTTTTCTGATCAATTTAGACATATTATTTGTCGAATTCTGATTTACGGATTTAAAGATATTAATTGTTCCATATTAAATAGAAAAATATAAAAAAGTAAAATTATAATATTTTTATTTGAATTGAATAATATATTTACTTATTCATTAATGTTTACTTAAATAATTGTTTGTAATTTCAAAAAATACAAACATGTGACATGATGATATAAGAGTTAATAGGATTGATATCATAGTATTGACAACAATGTATGGATTACTTTGCAGAAATAGATTCTGAAGGAACGTGTAGTATTAGGATGGGTGACCGACCGGAAAGTTTGACCGAGACTGTAATTTAATCAAATATTAAGTATAATTAGTGTTAAAAATATTTAAAGTGAGAGATTAACGAGTCAAACAATTCAAAGATTTTAAAGAAAAGAGAAAAAAAATTAAAAAAATTGTTTTTGCAACTTGCCGACAGGTTATGCCGAAGGCCGCTACGCCGAGCGCCGACTGCATTTTAATACGCCAGCGGCTTGTGTGTGCTCCGTCAAGGGAGATCGTCGAGGACATTTTAGCCTACACCGACGTCTTTTTGTCCTTGACGTAACGCGCGTGCACTGTAGTGATACTCGCCTTCTGTTGCTCACCCTTGTTATCTCGACAGCCCTCGCCTACACGGTTGCCGTGGGAAAAACTATGGGGATGTAGCACCAGTTGGTAAGTCATGGTCGCTAAAAAAAAGCCAAGAAACACAAGGAGAGAGCTCAAAGACAGGTAATTAGTAGTACTTGCCTGTTCATGCTCGACTTCCGCAGGACTCAGTGCCAGGTTCCGGCGGCGATCACCCTGGGGATGTAGCACCACTTGGTAAGTCCCAGTCATTAAAAAAACCGCAAGCAACACAAGAGATCTAAAAGACAAGTAATTAGTAGTACTCGCCTGCCGTTCCTCTCCCTCGGTATCTGGGCTGTGCTCGCCTGCACGGTTGCCATCCCTGGGGCTGTAGCACCACTTGGTAAGTAATAGCCATCACCCTGGGGCTGTAGCACCACTTGGCGAGCAACACAAGAGGAGAGCTCAAAGACAGATAGTTAGTAGTACTCGCGTGCTGCTCCTTCCTTGGTAACCATCTCCTGGTCGGAAGGTAGGCTATAGAATGCATACATACATGTCGACAAGAGAAGCAGGTTATTGCATTCCAGACTTAGTTTACTATAGTCCAAGACTGGAGAATTGATTAATTAAGACTACCTGCCATTCTCTGGAGCTTGGTGCCGCCAACAATTATGGAGTTTCACTGAGACCAGAAGCCACCGCAGCGACCATGTATGTGGTACTGGCAGCCTCCCTGCTGCTTCCAGCCGCGTATGCCCCAATGAGACTGACCAAGGCCACTAGTATGCACACCAACATCTGTCGACACTTTACCATCCCTCTTCGAACCTTCGTGCCGAGAAGCAGCATGATGATGAGCAGCGACGCCACGAACGCCGTGGTGTTGCATGGAGGCGAAGAACATGGCCAGCCGCACCTTGTGGCGGCCATGGCTGAGAACCACTTTGCCTGCCGGGTAGTGCTTGCCCTTGGGATTGTCCGAGAAGCCTCCTGGTGACGTGCTCAGAATTAATAAATGAATACAATCTACACAGGCTCGATATGGGCCTCTGGCAATATATCGTTTTTTCGTGTGCGTGAGCCGTGGAGTTGATGCTAGCTGATTGTGCATGTACGTGGGCTGCTGCTTGTTGTAAAATAGCTTCAAATCGGAGTGTCCCAACCGTTCAAAGGAGAAGGCTCTCATGGCGAAGGAAGGAGATAATGGACCGATGATGCTCATGCTCGAAGCTTGGGAATCAACTCCTCAGGAGTCCGCTATGGAGATCGTCACGCTCGTGGAAAAGAAGGTCTTCCCGCGGAGGATGCAGACGGCTCACGACATTTGATACCTCGACACAGGCGCTAGCAACCACATGACCGGTGACAAGGCTCAGTTTTCTGAGTTGAACCTCACGGTTGGAGGCTCCGTTCGATTCGGCGATGGGTCGAAGGTGAAGATTGCAGGACGAGGCACTGTCCTGTTTGAGTTGAAGGATGGAGGTCACAAGGTACTCACTGACGTGTACTATATTCCCAAGCTTTAGACCAACATTATCAGTCTTGCTCAGCTCGCAGAGCGTGGATGCAAGCACTAGTGCACACCCCCCTCTCTAACACCGGTTTGGAGGGCCCTCTAACAGCGGTTGTAGAACCGCTGTTGAGGGTTCGGTGTTAGAGCCCCCCGCCTTTAACACCGGGTGGCGCACATGGGGCTGTCGCAGCGCTCAGCCCCCCCTTTAACACCGGTTCGTAACATGAACCGGTGTTAAAGGTTTTCTGCAGCGGCAGGAAAACGGCCTAAATCTCTGCCGCGGCAGAGTTCTGCCCCTGCCCCGTTCTGGGCGTATTTCTGCGGCGCGGCGGGGACGGGGAGGAGGGGGAGGGGGAATCGATCGGGAGCGGTATACACATACATCGTCATCGGTACATACGAGTACATAAATAATTAAGCAACTATTATATACACAACATCGTCATTGTGTGGTATTCTCCGTAAACGTTGAAGCATCAAGTACAAGACAAACACGTTCAAGCATATACAATGTTTATTTTAGTGGATATCTAAAGAGTTCTCTGCCAGGCGTGACGACCTCATCAAGTATGAATCCCGCCAATTCCTCTTGAATGGCTCGTATGCGGTTAAATGGTAGGAGTTGGTCCCGCATCCGTTCGATCTGAATATATATGAAGAATAGGGTCAATATATATATAAGAATAAGACTCAACACAATTGATGGTAATAAAATAATATTGTGTACTTTGTTTACTTACTCTAAGTTTTTCTAGTGCGGCTTGGCCCGTCGCACGTATCGTGTTGCGAATGAACTCGCAAACATAGTACCCACATAAGTTATTGCCGTGTCCCTGATGTGCGCACTTTACGAGAATAGAGAGTTCAATCAAAATAATAATCAATAAAGCATGATATAATAAAATTGGAAACAGAATCAAAGAGATACGCAGACCTAACTAGCAAGTATTACTTACATTTTGGTCTACAAATTTTAGTTCTTCTGACCATTCACCCACGGCCATGCCCGTGAACCTTTTCCAAACCCTGTCCGGCAAAGAAAATGGATAAATGATTACTTGTTGTCACAAAAGTTGCCGATCTAGTGCAATAATATGATTGAAATTACCTCTGGAGCATCTCTCTAAAGTTTGCCCATAGCTCTTTTTATTTTCGTAACGAGTCCATGACAAGGACTTTTTCTGAGTCGGGTTGAATGACTAGCAGAATAAAGTGGAACCTACGCACGCATAACTCATCATCAGTTACACTTAACATCGAGTAAGCCAAAACAGAATGTGTACAAGAGAGGGTAACAGTACTCACGAGAAGTTGCAAGGCAATAGTATTTCCCTTTTGGTTTGTTGTCTCAGTAAAGACCTTAGCAAGTAATCTTCTGTTTGCCCGGGTTTGGTTCTTACCACTTCTTCATGAACTCTATTTGGGTCAACGAACCCAATGTCAAAAGGGCCTCCTTTCATGCATTCCATAACCTTTTTCCTGCATAATAGTATATACATATATGGTGAGCATATATATATACATGCAATTAATGAAGTGAATGAGATGAGATAGAAATGACAGAAATAGTACTTACACACAATAAAGGCTGATGGCAGCTTTGTCGAGTTCCTTCTGATTGAATAGAAAATGCAAGTCTTGAATGTTGAAGTCGATCTCGTCGTCTCCGCACAAGAAAATCTGATCTCTTATATGCGTCGTGATCCATTCTTCCTTTCTCTTCTTGCAGAAATCAAGGTACCACTTGTGCAATCTTCGCATCTTTGTTGGTAGATTCTTGAGCTCCTATTTCTTGACGAGACTCTTCTCATACTTCCATGGCTGTAAGGGGTTGGCATCGCATTTGGGCAAGTTGTCTCCCATGATGTTCAAGTATGCAATGTAAGTCATCCCCATCTCATTGGCCTTTCTTTGTAGCTCTGCCTCGTAATCATTTACGGGAGGAGCGTCCCGTGTGTCGAACACTTGGAGCGGGGCGCATGATTGGTTTTCCTGCTCTCCGAGCATGGGAACTGTTTTCTGGGGTGCCGCACGACTGCTACTTTCAGTCTCCCTACGGCGCCTTGCATCCCCCTTCAAAATCTGGCGCTCGTAGTCCGGCACAAGTGGGGCTTCAGGTTTCAAAAAAAATTTGTAAAACTTCTCCACCACCGCCGGATCTATTTTCTCCTTTGGCTCAGCCCGTCTAGGTGCAAAAAATTTCTTGACCTCTTCTTCCGAGATCCTATTGGTCTCCTCGTCGCTGCGATTCCATGTTAAAACCGGCAATGGCTTTGCGGAAGGCTGCGGGACGTAGTTTTTTGAACTCTTTGGCGTACGGTTTCCAGCGGATTTCTTTGTGGCAGTGCTAGTGATGCTCTTCGTGGCAGTGCTCTTCCGCTTACGCTGAGGAGATGGCTGAAGCGCCGGAGATGGCTGAAGCGCCGGAGATGGCTGGCGCGCCGGAGATGGCTGTCGTGCAGGAGATGGCTGAAGCGCTGGAGATGGCTGCCGCGCAGGAGATGGCTGAAGTGGCTCAGACTGCTGACGCTGCGGAGACGGCGGGGGTGCCAGTGGCCTCCAATTTGGAAGCACGATGTGTTCCTTCTTCCAAAGAATGGTTGTTTTCACTGCAAATTTGAGTTGAGTTTCCCCTTCACCTGTAGCATGGTCAAGTTGTGCTTCCTCATATTCCTTCACAACCTCATCCACCCCGACAATAGCATAGCCATCTGGAATCGGTCGGCAGTGGTAAGTTCCACCAGCTACAGGAGGTAAGGCATAGACGACAGCCACCTTAATGGATAAGCCCATTAATCTCACATGCAGCTCAATGTGTTCGCTCTCCATGATCTCATCCACGGGGTATCGAGGACCCGCCATTTTAAGCGTGGGCTGCCCGTTCTCCGTGAAAGCCGTGCTGCTTTTCCGCGCAGAGTCTGGGCCGTCGGCAGCTTCCAATGCAGGCTCTTCGTGCCGCTGAGATGGGCCGGTAGCTTGATGGCTCTGTTGTGCATTCACTTGCGCCTGCAGCACCACAAGTGCATGTTCTATCTGTGTCATCCGCTCTGTACGCTCTTTTTCTTTTTCTGCCGCGCCATCTGTAAGAGTCGCTCCACTCGGCAAACCCATCCTTCCACGTCATACCCCCTGTGCCTCGTGCATGTCCAGGGTGTTCTTTTTTACCGATGGCGCGTGTGAGCTGGTCATTCTCTCTGTTGGGATGGAAGGTCCTGGCAGCTGTTTCCTCGTATGCCGTGATGAGTTCAGTGACGGGTTTGGCAAGGAGTGTTGGGAAGATACACAATCCTGTTTCTGGGTCCAACCTTGCCCTGATTCCGTAGAACCAAGTCTTTGCACGTAGGTCCCACCCATCTGTCTGGGGTGTGATCCCTCTAGCGCGCAGGGCCTTCTCAGCTTCCTCCCACTTAGTCCTCTGAGATATGTAGCCACCTGACCCCGTCCTTTGGTGATATTCCTTCTTCTGGGCATTTAGCGTATTGTTTTCTAACCTCTTTTTAGCTATAACACCTTCCTTATATGCCACAAATTCGGGCCAGTGAGGTCTTATCTTCGCATAATATGCGTCTTCGAAATTTGGAGTCTCGCGAGTTTTGACAAATTTGTTCAATTTTGTCTTCCAGTTACGGAAAGCGTCAGCCATCTTCTTTAGAGTCCACTCTTTGACCTTTTCCTTTATAACCGGTTTGTTTTCATCCTCCTTTGGCGGAAGGGTGAAATTTACCAACAACGAATTCCAAAGCGTTTCTTTGGATCTTTCATCGACAAAGGTACCGTCGCCCTTCTTTGGCTTATTCCAATATTCAATTATGATTGGGATTTGGTCCCTAACAAGAACTCCAGCCTGACGTACAAATTTGTCTGCGGCCTTCTTGGGCTCCATCGGCCTGCCATCAACACGGACTGCTTCGATCGTGAACTTTGCACGATCTTTCAACCGATGGCTCGCGCCTCGCTTGCTCTTTTTCGTAGAAGAAGATGGTTGCTGGCTGGTCGATCCAGAGGGCTAATATAAGAAAGAAGTGTTAATTAATACATGTAGATGAAGATTGTTGGTGGAAGTCAGCAGAGGCTTAATCAATGCATATACCTCGCCGGACTTTGTAATCTCTAAATTGCGTTCACCGGAGTCTTCATCTTGTCCATGACTACTTGAGATGTCATCATGTCCCTCCAAGTTCAGATATTGTGAGGTGTCCTCATTGATAATGTTCTCCATTATTTCTTCTTCTTCAAGGTTTCTACTAAGTGGATCCATAGTTTCTAAAACAATAGTATTATCTAGAGTAAGAGATTAAACATTCAAGTGGACTTGGATTCATACACAAATATACATATTATTCATACAAAAATACACAAATGAAATTAAAACCATAAGGATGCTTGATCATTTTAAACGAGTTCCGAGGGGTCCAAACCCTAATTCAAAGAAATCCCGGATGCATATGAGAGGGGCTAGCTATAGTGGCTGACCGGAGGATGCTCCAGAAAGCGGCGGCTAGCGGCGCTGGAGAGCGACCTAGGGCGCGCGAGGTAGCATGATGCGTCCTACCTAAACCGGGCGGCGCCACTACCTAGGGGTCACCGGAGCGACGTTAACGATGACGGCCAGCGGCGGCGCTTGCAGAGCAGCGAGGTGACGACCCTAAACTAATACTAACTATAAAATACACTAAATAACCCTAAACTAAATACACTAAACTACACTAAATAAATAACCCTAAACTAAATAAATAACCCTAAACTAAAATAACCCTAAACTAAATATGCAACAATATATACAACATATATGCAACAATATATATGCAATTACACACAAATAAAATTATTCATACACAACAATATATATACATATATGCAACATTTATCCAATATACACACAAATAACATCAATATCCAATATACACACAAATAACATCAATATCCAATATACACACAATATACACTAATTTATCCAATGTACACACCAATATCCAATATACACACAATATACACACTAATTTAAATAACACACTAATTTATCCAATATACACACCAATATCCAATATCTCCAAAACACAAACAGAGAGCTCTCACCGTCGGTGGCGGCAACTCGCGAACGGGGACGGCGGCAGCGGTCGTGGACACGGGGTTGGCAGCGGCGGCTCCGAGTTGGCGGAGGCTTCGGTGTTGGCGCGCGCGGTGGCGGTGGTGGCTCCGAGTTGGCGGTGGCGGCCGACGCGGGCACGCGCGGTGGTGGTGGTGGCTCCGAGTTGGAGGTGGCGGCCGACGCGGACGGTGCTGGCGTGGCGAGGGGCGTCGACTGCGACGGCGAGGGCCGCAACGGCGAGCGCTGGACAGTGCCGGCGGCTCTCCTCTCTGGTTTTCTCTGCGCGCGCTCTCGATCTGGCTGGGGGAAGAAGGAAGGGGAAGGCCCGCATTTAATACCCCCCCCCTTTAACACCGGTTCGGGGCTGGAACCAGTGTTAAGGGGGGGGGAATTCGTTTCGCACGCGCACCCCACCTTTAACACCGGTTCCAGCCACGAACCGGTGTTAAAGGGGGGGTATGCGCCCCCCCTTTAACACCGGTTCGTGGCTGGAACCGGTGTTAAAGGGGGGCATTTATTTCATGCATTAAAGGAGTGGGGGCATTTATAATTCAAAAAATAGGATATGAATTTAGAAAATACATATCTTATTCAGTTCAACTCAGAAAAATATGAATAATATATCATAATTTTCAGAAAAATAATATCTATCCATTTATGTAAAAACATTTTATATTAACTTTAGATGAAAATTTTAAAATGATTAAAACACTTACATATAAATTTTGATTATTCAATTCAAACAAAAATAAATTGTCAAATCCTAAAACTTTGAACATAAGAAATATTAAGCATCTAAAAAGGAATCTAACCCTATTTTATTAGAGCAAATCATATTTTATTTTGTATTAACATTTTTGAATTGATTGGATATTTAAATGTCGCATCTTTTGTATACACTTGAATCTGACAAAGCCTCGCTCAACTTGCATTGGATTTTTGATAAAATAGCATATTGTGAACCTAAAAATGATTTTTGTAAAAAATCATGAGCATCGTATCATGTACCTGTAGTTCATATCTGACCCACTTCCTGCCGATTCGGCAGGAATTTGTCTTTTTCACCAGAGGTGGACGGAAAGGTTTCAGATCCCCCTGTTGGTACATTGTCCATATAAGGTGGTCTAGTATTTTTGTAAAATGTGGTGGTGGTTTTTTGAATTAGCCATTTGGTGGTTGCTTCACAAAACCGTTCGTTTTTTATGCTCGGAAAATGGAAAATGCCTTTTTGGTGCGATAAAAAGGAAAACTTCTCTTGCAACATTGTTTGCCATGCCATGATGCACATGTATGCACAATATGGCCATATTATCACAAACTATGCCTTGATTCTAGCCATAACATTGGTCATTTGACGCGAAAGTTAAGAAACCTCGAATGAGATAGGTCATTTTGTGAAGGAGATAGAACTGGAATTAAAATACAGAATGCAACTGATAGTAAGTTACATAAAGCACGACTGAAAATTAAGATACATAAAAGAACTAAAAATTAAGATACATGGCCAGATTAAGTAGCAATCGGCCGAACTTGTTTTGGAATGTTGGAGTGATTCAGTCATGCTCCTTCCTACACCTGTAATACTCGCCACTGTAGTCGTCGTACTCGTCGCCGCCGTCATCGCTGTCGTCGTCGGGGTCGCCATAATTGAACCTTGAAGGCTGAGTACGCGTGGGCTGGACTTGAGGGTAGCGCAGACGGGGGTTAGAGTCGGCGGCAGTGTCATAGGCCATGACGCTCTGGAGAGTCCAACCGTGCCACCATAGCCGATGGCCGGCCTCGTTGAAGTTCGGAGGAGGTGGGTCGTCCTCCTCATGCCTGGCGAGCGCCCTCTCACTCCGATCCACGAAAAAGGCTTCCCGAGTAGGGAAATAGTCGGGATGCCATATGGGATTCCTCCGCTGCTCCGGCGTGAGCTCGAAGTAGTAGTGGTTTGTGATGGCCATCCGGCGCGCCACACCTAGAGGGACAGGAGGAACCGGCACGCCTCTGGCGCTCAGCATCCAGTCGACGGGGACACAGTAGCCCGGCGGGCAGGGGTAGTTCGAGGCGCAAAGCGCCTCCGCCTCCCTGGGGTTTAGTGCTACGGTGGAAGCCATGGAAAAGAGTGATGAGGTTGCAGATATGAATCTAGAGATGTGCAATGACAGTGGAGGCCCATCCTACATATATATATAGTGAAGAACTGGCAGGAAGAACTAGAGGGAAGAACTGGCAGGAAGAACTGGCGGGAAAAAATGGCGGGAAGAAAAATGGCGGGAAAAAATGGCGGGAAGAAAAATGGCGGGAAAAAATGACGGGAAGAAAAATGGATGGATGAAATAGAAGGAAGAAAAATGGCTCATTTAATACATATACTGTTAACAGAAGAAATATGACATTGTTCTAAAAATGGGACGGTTGGAGGGATTTCAGCAGGCTGGGCCAGGTAGCACTAATGATAGGGGTGAGTGTCGACATTATGTCATGCGGCGTGTACCTTGTCCCGGATGGTGTCACCAACCGGGACTAAATATGAACCTTTAGTCCCGGTTGGAGACACCAACCGGGACTAAAGATGAACCTTTAGTCCCGGTTGGAGACACCAACCGGGACAAAACACGAGTCAACACTAATAATAGGGGTGAGTGTCGATATTATTTCGTAAGTGTCGACACTATGCCGATCTGCTTGTACTATAAATAGGCATCCTTGTGAGTCCAGTCCTCCAGGCAGTTTGAGGCATCTCCAAGATGGTTTTCGAGTGCAGGGACACCACTACGGCCAGTTTCAGGGAGATGCCGACGGGGCCCAGTCCTCCGGCATCTCCAAGAAACTGTTCATAGAGGCACTCCCTAATATGTGAAATTAGTTAGCTCCCAGGTGTATTGATCTAGTTAGAGAAGTTACAAGCTGCAAGATGGTTTTCGAGAGCAGGGACACCACTACGACCAGTTTCAGGGAGATGCCGCCGTATCCCAGTCCTCCGGCATCTCCAAGAAACTGGTCATAGAGGCACTGCCTAATATGTGACCGCGCGCATTTGGATATCAGATCTTAATGGTAAGTACGAATCGGGACAAATTCTTCTCATAGTCCCGGTCCAGCCACAAAGCAGGACTAACACTCAAGACATTGATTAATATTAAAAACTGAGACTACAAAACCGGGACTAAAGTCCCCCCTATATATAGTCCCGGTCAATCCACAAATCACGAAAGATATCCTTCGGTCAAGCCACAAACCGCGAAACACATGAACTAGAGTTACATAATATGAGCATGAACTTCTTGGCATATGTCCTTCCTTATGATCGCTTCAGACTTAACCATGGAGCATCTTCTTTACTTAACGGAATGCTTGGGTCAGTTTTCACTGTGAAGGGCGGAATTTCATCAAACTTATTATAATCTTCTGACATGTCTGTCATGTCCTCGATTCCCATGATGTTTCTTTTCCCTGAAAGAACTATGTGACGCCTTGGCTCACCATATGATGTATTCGTTTGCATATTTTTCTTTTTTTTGGTCTGGAGGACATGTCCTTCACATAGAAAACCTGAGCCACATCATTGGCTAGGACGAATGGTTCGTCTAAGTTCTTGTCTACCTTCATAAGATTGTTGAGATCCACCGTTGTCATTCCGTACTTCTTGTCTACCTCAACCCCTCCTCCTGTTAGCTTGACCCATTTGCATCGAAACAAGGGGACCTTAAAATTAGGTCCATAGTCAAGTTCCCATATCTCCTCTATGAACCCATAATACGTGGTCTTTTGCCCATTGTCTTCTGCTGCATCGAAGCGGACACCACTATTTTGGTTGGTGCTCTTTTTATCTTGGCCTATCGTGTAAAATGTATTCCCATTTATCTCGTACCCTTGGAAAGTACATACAATCGAAGATGGTGTCCTGGCCAACAAGTACAGCTGATCCCCAACATGGTGTTATTCGTGAGAAGTCTTTGCAGCCAGCCGCCAAAACTCGCCATGTGTTCACTTATAATCCATTCATCAGACTGCCCCGGGTGTTTGAGGCGTATCAAATTCTTGTGTTCATTGATATACGGGGCAACCAAGATAGATCTTTGAAAAACCGTGTAGTGTGCTTGATTAAGAGAATGCCCGTCCCTACATATCATTGCTTTACATCCTAGGGTGCCTTTTCCATGCAGTCTCCCCTCATGTCGTGATTCTGGAACACCAATAGCCTTCAGGTCAGGAATAAAATCAACACAGAACTCAATGACCTCCTCTGTTACATAGCCCTTGGAGATGCTTCCTTCTGGCCTAGCACGGTTATGAACATATTTCTTTAAGACTCCCATGTACCTCTCAAAGGGGAACATAATGTGTAGAAATACAGGACCGAGAATGGAAATATCTTCTACTAGGTGAACCAGGAGATGCGTCATAATATTGAAGAAGGATGGTGGGAACACCAACTCAAAGCTGACAAGACATTGGGACACATCTGTCTGTAACCCTGGTAGGCTTTCTGGATCGATTACCTTCTGAGATATTGCATTGAGGAATGCACATAGCTTCACAATGGGTACTCGAACATTTTCAGGTAGAAGCCCCCTCAATGCAATCGGAAGCAATTGTGTCATAATCACCTGGCAGTCATGAGACTTCAGGTTTTGGAATTTTTTCTCTGCCATATTTATTATTCTCTTTATATTCGACGAGAAGCCAAACGGGACCTTGATGCTGCTCAGACATTCAAAAACGATTTCCTTCTCTGCTTTGATAAGATCGTAACTGGCAGGAGTTAAGTGGCATCGTTTACCCTTCTTGTTCTCAAGATGCATAGGCTCTTGAGGGTCTTTCAAACGTTGCTGGTCCTGCGTGCTTCTGGTGTATCTTTTGTCTTCCCATACAGTCCTAGGAAGCCTAGCAGGTTCACGCAAACATTCTTCGTCACGTGCATCACGTCGATTGAAGAGCGGACCTCTAAGACTTTCCAATAGGGTAGGTCCCAAAATATAGATTGCTTCTTCCACATGCGCGCATGTCCGGCATCGTCATTCAGAACAGATAGACTGCCAGGACCTTTTCCAAAGATTACTTCTAGATCCTTGACCATACCAAATACCTCCTTACCGGTACGGAGGACAGGCTTCCTCCGGGGTTCTGCCAGACGTTTGAAATGCTTGCCTTTCTTTCTTACTGGATGCAGGTTCGGAAGAAATCGGCGATACCCTAGGTACACAACCTTCTTACATTTATCCAAATATACACTTTCAGTCTCATCTAAATAGTGTGTGCATGCATTGTATCCCTTGTTTGTCTGCCCTGAAATGTTACTAAGAGCAGGCCAATCATTGATGGTTCGAAAAGCAATGCTCGTAGGTCAAATGGCTCCCCTTTGTGCTCATCCCACATACATACACCTGGTTTGTCCCACAGCTGTAAAAGTGTTGGAGATATGCCCTAGAGGCAATAATAAATGTAGTTATTATTATATCTTTGTGTTTATGATAAATGTTTGCATTCATGCTATAATGGTATTAACAAGGAAACATTGATACTTGTGTGATTTGTAAACTTAATTTGAAGTCCATAGTATAGCCTCTATACATCACTAGCTTGTTGGTTGATAAATGATTGTGGTTTCCCTATCATGAACATTGAGATGTTATCAACAACAAGATCATATCGTTGGGAGAATGATATGGTGGACATACTCCTATAGATAAGCGTAGCATAAAGATCAAGTCATTTCAATAGTTCAATTGCTATATGCTTTCTGATACATAGTAACCTAATTCCTTCGACCATGAGATCATGCATATCACCTTTACCGGATGGATGCTTTGATGACATCAAACACCACACCGTAACTGGGTGGCTATAAAGGTGGCATTGAGTGTTCGGAAAGTATTGGTTGAGACACATGGATCAAGAGTGGGATTTGTCCATCCATATGACTGATAGATATACTCTGGGCCCTCTCGGTGGAATGTCATCCAATTAGCTTGCAAGCATGTGACTGGATCACAAGGGATCACATATCACGGGAACGGGAAAAGAGTACTTATCGGTAACGAGGTTGAACTAGGTATGCAGAGATACCGATGATCATAACCTCGGATAAGTAAACTATCGTGAGACAAAGGGAAATTGGTATCGTATGTAAGTGGTTCATTCGATCGCAAAGTAATCGTAGAAATATGTGGGAGCCATATGAATTTCCATATTCCTCTATTGGTTATTGTTCGGAGAAGTGTCTCGATCATGTCCGCATAATTCACGAACCGTAGGGAGACACACTTAAGGATTCGACGTTGTTTGAGTAGTTATGGAATGAATGAGAAAGAGACCGAATGTTGTTCGGAGTCTCGGATGGGATCCGGGATATCACGAGGTGATCCGTAATGGTCCGGAGAATAAGATTCATATAAGGAAAGTCCCGTTTCGGAGTTGGAGAATGATTCCGGTGTTTTCATCGGGAATGTTCTAGAAGGTTCCGGAATGTCCGGCACTCCGGAGGGGAAGGGTACATGAATGTGTTGTATCAAAGTTGGTATGATTGCATCATGTACTAAGTGTCATCGCTGTTCCAAATAAAGGATTAATCGAATCCTAGTTTGAAAAGTCAAATAGCTAAATTGAAAAGTCAAACGGCTAAATTTGGAAAGTGGAAAAGAGGAGGAGGGGGTGAAACCGAGTTGGGGAGGGAGTCCTCCTCCCCAAGTCGGCGCACCACCCAAGCCGAGTTGGGGAGGGACTCCCCTCCCTCCCCTTGGCCGCCGGCCCCTCCACCTATATAAGGAGGGGCAGGGCTCCCTCCTAGAGCACACAAGTCCCTCACCTCAAACCCTAGAAGCTGCAGCCCACCATAGCCGCCGCCGCCCCCCTAGGGTTTTGCCCTAGCCGCCGACTTGGGGTCCCCGGAACCCTAGCCGCCGGCTCTAGCATTTCCTCATTGGTGTGTCTAAACCCTAGATCGCCGAGGAGCTCTCTCATACTCCACCATACTCGCTCCGGCCTAAGGCGAAGCCCTGCGAGATCTCCCCTCTAATTCCAGTACCACGCCGTTGTGCTGCCGGAATCGCGAGGAGAGTGCTACAACCTCCGCTGCCTGCTGGAACAAGGGAGAGGAAGGTCTTCATCGAGTACCAAACGTGTGACCGACTGCGGGAGCGCTGCCAGAACGCAGCGCCGGAAGGATCGTCTACGCGATCTTGAGATCGGGAAGAGTACGACTACATCACCCACGAGAATCTGCTCTCGTTAAACACTTTGGAATCTTCGAGGGTAAGTTATTCCATCAACTCGTTGCTACAATCTAGTAGATAGATCTTGGCTTGTTTGTTTGTATGCGATAGAAATTTTTTGTTTTCCATGCTACGAAACCCTACAGTGGTATCAGAGTCGTGTCTATATGTAGATCTGTTGCACGAGTAGAACACAATGGTCATTGTGGGTGTTGATGCTTTTATTGTCGATTGCTTCTTGTGTACTTTGCATCTTGCGGTATGTTGGGATGAAGCGGCCCGGGCTAACCTTACATGACATCGTTCATGAGACTTGCTCCACGCTTGACATGCAACTTGTATTGCATAAGTGCCTTTGCGGGTGCCTGTTTCTCCTAGCATAGTTAAGATCCAATTTACAACGGGTGATTAACAATACTAGTATCAATGTTGTGGTTCATGTTCGTAAGTTAGAACGACACTTACAGAAAGCCCCAAACCACATAAAACATGCAAAGAAAGTAGAGGCGTCTAACTTTGTTTTGCAGGGGTGTGCAGTGATGTGATATGGCCATGATTGTGATTATATTTGATGTATGCAATGTTCCTTATTGTAAGTTGGCAACCGGCAGGAGCCATATGGTTGTCTTTAATTTATATTAAGACCCGCGTGTCTATTCAAAGTAGTTGTAATAGTTGAAGCCGGTGGACGACAACCATGGAGAGGCGTCATTGACCTTGATGCAATGCCGGTGATCATGGAGATCATGTTCGTGCTAGAAGATGGAGATCGAAAGCACAAAGAAGAAAGGCCATATCATATCACATATTATGAATTGCATGTGATGTTAATCCTTTATGCATCTTGTATTTCTTAGTAGACGACGGTAGCATTATAAGATGATCCCTCATGCACATGAATTTCAAGTCATAAAGTGTTCACCCTTTAGTTAGCACCGTTGCTAAAGCTTGTTGTTTTGAAGCACCACGTGATGATCGGGTGTGTTAGATTCTGCAAGTGTATACAACGTGAGCAAGCCAGATTTGCTCATGCGGAAACTAAGGTTTGATCTTGACGAGCCTAGCATGTACAGACATGGTCTCGGAACACGGATCACCGAAAGGTAAAACATGAATCATATAGTAGATATGATGAACATGACGATTGTTCGCCATTGAAACTATATCAACTCTCGTGATGATCGGTGTTGATGTAGTGGATTTGGTTCGTGTGATCACTAAAACAATGTGAGGGATATTGTTTTGAGTGGGAGTTCACCTAGATTAAACTTAATTATTAATTTGAACTCAATTTGTCATAAACTTAGTCTAAACTATTGCAAATATGTTGCAGATCAATGGCAGCCCCTACCATCAATTTTAATGCGTTCCTAGAGAAAGAAAAGTTGAAAAACAATGGAAGCAACTTCGCGGATTGGTTCCGCAATTTGAGGATTGTCCTCACAGCTGGTAATTTGACCTATGTGCTGGATGCACCGCTGGGTGACCCACCTGCAGCTGATGCTTCCGATGAAGTAAAGAATGTTTACCTCGCTCGGAAGAATCAGTACTCCATAGTTCAGTGTGCTATCTTGTATGGTTTGGAATCGGTGCTTCAGAGAAGGTTTGAGAATTCAGACCCATATGATATTGTCGAGGATCTCAAATTGATTTTTGAGACTCATACGGCAATTGAAAGTTATGAGGCTTCTGAAAAGTTCTTTAACTGCAAGATGGAAGAGGGAAGCTCCGTCAGTGAGCATGTGCTTAAGATATCTGGGCACGCAAACAAACTTCAAAGCTTGGGTATAGTGATTCCTAATGCTTTGGGGATTTACCGTGTCCTCCAATCACTACCACCAAGTTACAAGAACTTTGTGATGAACTACAACATGCAGAACATGAACAAGCAGTTGCTAGAACTGTTTGTTATGTTAAAGTCTGCAGAAGTGGAGATCAAGAAAGAGCACCAAGTGTTGTTGGTCAATAAGACCACCAAATTCAAAAAGGCAAGTCTAAGCAGAAGGGACACTTCAAGAAGGGTGGTAAGAAAGTTACCGCGCCGGTGAAGAAGACCAAGGCTGGACCTAAGCCTGATACTGAGTGCTTTTACTGCAAGGGAGAAGGTCACTGGAAGCGGAATTGCCCAAAGTACTTGGCGGATTTGAAGAACGGCAACATCAAGAAGAAAGGTATATCTGATATACATGTTATTGATGTGTATCTCACTAGTACTCGTAGTAGTGCCTGGGTATTTGATACTGGTTCGGTTGCTCATATTTGTAACTCGAAACAGGTGCTGCAGAATAAACGGAAGCTAGCGAAGAACGAGGTGACGATGCGCGTGGGAAACGGATCAAAGGTTGATGTGATCGCGGTCGGCACGCTACCCCTTCATCTACCATCAGGATTAGTTTTATACTTAAATAATTGTTATTTGGTGCCTGCGTTGAGCATGAACATTATATCGGGATCTTGTTTATTGCGAGACGGTTACTTGTTTAAATCCGAGAATAATGGTTGTTCGATTTATATGAGTAATATGTTTTATGCACATGCACCTTTGATAGATGGTCTATTCTTGTTGAATCTCGATAGTGGAAATACACATATTAATAACATTGAGGCTAAACGGTTGAAATCAAGCGATAACTCGACCTATATGTGGCACTGTCGTCTTGGTCACATTGGAGTGAAGCGTATGAAGAAACTCCATTCCGATGGACTTCTTGAATCACTTGATTTCGAATCACTTGATAGATGCGAAGCATGTCTGATGGGTAAAATGACTAAGACTCCATTTTCTGGTATGATGGAGCGAGCTACGGACTTATTGGAAATAATACATACCGATGTATGTGGTCCAATGAGTGTAGCATCGTGCGGTGGTTATCGTTATGTTCTTACCTTCACGGATGACTTGAGTATATATGGGTATATCTTTTTCATGAAACATAAGTCCGAAACTTTCGAGAAGTGTAAGGAGTTTCAAAGTGAGGTAGAGAATCAACGTAACAAGAAGATTAAATTTCTACGTTCTGATCGTGGAGGTGAATATCTAAGTTACGAGTTTGGCGAGCATTTGAAGAAATGCGGAATACTTTCACAATTGACACCGCCGGGAACACCACAGCGTAATGGTGTGTCCGAACGTCGTAATCGAACTCTCTTAGATATGGTTCGTTCTATGATGTCACTTACAGATTTATCGCTATCATTTTGGGGTTATGCATTAGAAACAGCCGCATTCACTTTAAATAGGGCACCGTCTAAATCCGTTGAAACGACACCGTATGAATTATGGTTTGGGAAGAAACCTAAATTGTCGTTCCTTAAAGTTTGGGGATGCGAAGCCTATGTAAAGAAGTTACAGTCGGACAAGCTTGAACCCAAAGAGGAAAAATGCGTCTTCATAGGATACCCGAAGGAAACTATTGGGTATACCTTCTATCATAGATCCGAAGGCAAAATCTTCGTTGCTAAGAATGGATCCTTTCTAGAGAAGGAATTTCTCTCGAAAGAAATGACTGGAAGGAAAGTAGAACTCGACGAGGTTGTCGAACCTTCTCTCGAAATTGCGAGTAGCGCAGCACCAGAAGAAGTTCCTGTGGTGCGTGCACCAATAAGAGAGGAAGCTAATGATGGTGATCATGAAACTTCGGTTGAAGTTGCTACAGAGCCTCGGAGGTCAACGAGAAGTCGTATCACTCCAGATTGGTATGATTCCGTTATGAATATCATGTTGGTGGACAACACCGATGACCCCGAGACATATGAGGAAGCGATGATGAGCCTAGATTCCAATAAATGGCAAGAAGCCATGAAATCCGAGATTGGATCCATGTACGAAAACCAAGTATGGACTTTGGTGGACTTACCGGATGGCCGGAAGGCTGTCGAGAACAAATGGATCTTCAAGAAGAAAACAGATGCTGATGGTAATGTTACTGTCTATAAAGCTCGACTTGTCGCGAAAGGGTTTCGACAAATTCAAGGAGTTGACTACGATGAGACTTTCTCACCGGTAGCGAAGCTAAAGTCTGTGAGGATTATGTTAGCAATCGCTGCATATTATGATTATGAGATATGGCAGATGGATGTCAAAACAGCATTCCTCAATGGAGATATTGATGAAGAGTTGTATATGATGCAACCCAAAGGTTTTGTCGATCCTAAAGATGCTAACAAGGTATGTAAACTTCAACGGTCCATCTATGGATTGAAGCAAGCATCCCGAAGTTGGAATCAACGTTTTGATAAGGTGATCAAAATTTTTTGTTTTATACAAACTTATGGAGAAGCTTGTATTTACAAGAAAGTGAGTGGGAGCTCTGTAGCATTCTTAATACTTTATGTAGATGACATATTGTTGATTGGGAATGATGTATACCTTCTTAATAGTGTCAAGGAATATTTGAATAATAGTTTTTCAATGAAGGATCTTGGCGAAGCATCTTACATATTAGGCATAAAGATTTATAGAGATAGATCAAAACGCCAAATATCATTGTCACAGAGTACATATTTGGACAAAGTTCTAAAGAGATTTGGAATGGAAGATAGCAAGAAAGGGTTCTTGCCCATGTTGCCCAATACGACCTTGAGTAAAACTCAAAGTCCGACATCGGCAGAAGATAGAGAAAGGATGAGTAAGACTCCCTATGCCTCAGCCATAGGATCTCTAATGTATGCCATGCTATGTACTAGACCCGACATTGCATATGCTGTTAGTTTGACTAGCAAATATCAAAGTGATCCAGGAGTGGATCATTGGACAGCGGTCAAAAACATCCTTAAGTACTTGAGAAGAACTAAGGATATGGTTCTTTCTTATGGAGTTGATGAACAACTCGTTGTTAATGGTTACACCGATGCTAGTTGGAACACCGATCCGGATGACTCTAAATCACAATCTGGATACGTATTTATTTTGAATGGTGCAGCAGTTAGCTGGAGGAGTGCAAAGCAAAGCGTTGTGGCGAGATCTTCAACTGAATCGGAATACATGGCTGCTTCGGAGGCTTCACAAGAAGCGATATGGATGAAAGAGTTCATTACAGAGCTGGGTGTGGTTCCTAGTGCGCTGGACCCAATGTCTATCTACTGTGATAACATGGGCTCCATAGCCAATGCGCAAGAACCAAGGTCACGCAAGAAGCTGAAGCACAACAAGCTACGTTTTCACGCTATTCGAGAACATATCCAAGATGGGGATATAAAGATTTGCAAAGTACACACAGATCTGAATGTGGCGGATCCGTTGACTAAACCTCTCCCGAGGGCAAAACATGACCAACACCAAACTGCCATGGGTGTTCGGTATATTACCATGTAATCTAGATTAGATGACTCTAGTGCAAGTGGGAGACTGTTGGAGATATGCCCTAGAGGCAATAATAAATGTAGTTATTATTATATCTTTGTGTTTATGATAAATGTTTGCATTCATGCTATAATGGTATTAACAAGGAAACATTGATACTTGTGTGATTTGTAAACTTAATTTGAAGTCCCTAGTATAGCCTCTATACATCACTAGCTTGTTGGTTGATAAATGATTGTGGTTTCCCTATCATGAACATTGAGATGTTATCAACAACAAGATCATATCGTTGGGAGAATGATATGGTGGACATACTCCTATAGATAAGCGTAGCATAAAGATCAACTCATCTCAATAGTTCAATTGATATATGCTTTCTGATACATAGTAACCTAATTCCTTCGACCATGAGATCATGCATATCACCTTTACCGGATGGATGCTTTGATGACATCAAACACCACACCGTAACTGGGTGGCTATAAAGGTGGCATTGAGTGCTCGGAAAGTATTGGTTGAGACACATGGATCAAGAGTGGGATTTGTCCATCCATATGACGGATAGATATACTCTGGGCCCTCTCGGTGGAATGCCATCCAATTAGCTTGCAAGCATGTGACTGGATCACAAGGGATAACATATCACGGGAACGAGAAAAGAGTACTTATCGGTAACGAGGTTGAACTAGGTATGCAGAGATACCGACGATCATAACCTCCGATAAGTAAACTATCGTGAGACAAAGGGAAATTGGTATCGTATGTAAGTGGTTCATTCGATTGCAAAGTAATCGTAGAAATATGTGGGAGCCATATGAATTTCCAGATTCCTCTATTGGTTATTGTTCGGAGAAGTGTCTCGATCATGTCCGCATAATTCACGAACCGTAGGGAGACACACTTAAGGATTCGACGTTGTTTGAGTAGTTATGGAATGAATGAGAAAGAGACCGAATGTTGTTCGCAGTCTCGTATGGGATCCGGGATATCACGAGGTGATCCGGAATGGTCCGGAGAATAAGATTCATATAAGGAAAGTCCCGTTTCGGAGTTGGAGAATGATTCCGGTGTTTTCATCGGGAATGTTCTAGAACGTTCCGGAATGTCCGGCACTCCGGAGGGGAAGGGTACATGAATGTGTTGTATCAAAGTTGGTATGATTGCATCATGTACTAAGTGTCATCGCTGTTCCAAATAAAGGATTAATCGAATCCTAGTTTGAAAAGTCAAATAGCTAAATTGAAAAGTCAAACGGCTAAATTTGGAAAGTGGAAAAGAGGAGGAGGGGGTGAAACCGAGTTGGGGAGGGACTCCCCTCCCTCCCCTTGGCCGCCGGCCCCTCCACCTATATAAGGAGGGGCAGGGCTCCCTCCTAGAGCACACAAGTCCCTCACCTCAAACCCTAGAAGCTGCAGCCCACCATAGCCGCCACCGCCCCCCTAGGGTTTTGCCCTAGCCGCCGACTTGGGGTCCCCGGAACCCTAGCCGCCGGCTCTAGCACTTCCTCCTTGGTGTGTCTAAACCCTAGATCGCCGAGGATCTCTCTCATACTCCACCATACTCGCTGCGGCTTAAGGGGAAGCCCTGCGAGATCTCCCCTCTACTTCCGGTACCACGTCGTTGTGCTGCCGGAATCGCGAGGAGAGTGCTACAACCTCCGCTGCCTGCTGGAACAAGGGAGAGGAAGATCTTCGTCGAGTACCGAACGTGTGACCGACTGCCGGAGCGCTGCCGGAACGCAGCGCCGGAAGGATCGTCTACGCGATCTTGAGATCGGGAAGAGTACGACTACATCACCCACGAGAATCTGCTCTCGTTAAACACTTTGGAATCTTCGAGGGTAAGTTATTCCATCAACTCGTTGCTACAATCTAGTAGATAGATCTTGGCTTGTTTGTTTTTATGCGATAGAAATTTTTTGTTTTCCATGCTACGAAACCCTACAAAAAGTTCTTCAACTAATGGCCTTAGGTACACATCAATGTCGTTGCCGGGTTGCCTCGGGCCTTGGATGAACACTGGCACAATAATGAACTTCCTCTTAATACACAACCAAGGAGGAAGGTTATAGATACATAGAGTCACAGGCCAGGTGCTACGACTGCAGCTCTGCTCACCAAAAGGATTCATGACGTCTGTACTCAGACCAAACCATAAGTTCCTTGCGTCACGTGCGAAGTCCGGGTACTCTCACTCGACTTTTCTCCACTGTGACCCATAAGCGGGGTGTCTCAACAGCGCGTCTTTCTTACGGTCTTCCATGTGCCATCAAAACAACTTGGCATGCTCTTTATTTCTAAAGAGACGTTTTAACCGTGGTATTATAGGAGCATACCACATAACCTTGTCAGGAACCTTCTTCCTAGGGGCCTCGCCCTCAACATCACCAGGATCGTCTCGTCTGATCTTATACCGCAGTGCAGTGCATACCGGGCATGCATCCAAATTCTCGTACTTCTCACCGTGGTAGAGGATGCGGTCATTAATGCAGGCATGTATCTTCTGCACGTCTAATCCTAGAGGGAAGACAACCTTCTTTGCTTGGTATGTACTGTCGGGCAACTCATTATTTCTTGGAAGAAGATTCTTCATTTTTACCAACAACTTTGAAAATGCGCTGTCAGTCACACCGTTCTCTGCCTTCCATTGCAGCAAATCCAGTGTGGTACCTAGCTTTTTGTGGCCATCTTCGCAAGTTGGATACAACAATGTTTTGTGATCCTTTAACATCTTCTCCAGCTTCTCCTTCTCCTTTTCAGTTTCACATTCTTCCTTTGCATCAGTAATGGCCCGACCAAGATCGTCATTAGCGGGCCCATCTGTTGCCTCTTGATCTTCATTATCTACCCCCGTTTCAGTATCATCATATTCATGATACATATTATGATAGTTGTCATCATCCTCTTCTTCTTCGTTGTCTTCCATCACAACCCATTTTTCTCCATGCTTGGTCCAACAATTATAGCTGGGCATGAAACCGGATCGAAGCAGGTGGGCGTGAATGGTTCTGGTATTTGAGTAGTCTTTCTTGTTCTGACAGCGAACACACGGACAACACATAAAACCATTGTGACCACGGTTTGCATTAGCCACAACGATGAAATTTTGGAGGCCCGTAATGTACTCGGAAGTGCGGCGGTCTCCGTACATCCATTGCCGGTTCATCTGCATTAACATATAGTATATATCAAAAATTAATAGGGAGATGACCATTTATATATAGTACATCAATGACACATGAAAGGATAGTTGCCGACCTCGACCGAGAAGGAAAGAGAAACAAGAAAACTTATTTTGATCTCTCGGGCATTTCACCGAACACCTCTTGTGCATATGAAAAAAACACAAACTAGCACACTTGACACCCTCTTGCTAGGCTCCAAAATGAGATAGTGAAAAAATGGAAGAGTGGGGTATGGGCTGCGGTGTCTTATATAGCCCCCCCTTTAACACCGGTTCAAGCCACGAACCGGTGTTAAAGGGGGGGCTCCGCGGGCCACTGGTGCAGGGTCCTTTAACACCGGTTCGTGCCACGAACCGGTGTTAAATGGGGGGATCCTTTTTGCTACACGGGCCACGCTGGTATGGGCCCCCCTTTAACACCGGTTCGTAGAAGAACCGGTGTTAAAGCCCATTTCCAGGATCAACAAAAGGCCTCGTTTCCACTAGTGAAGATCAAGTTGGAGGACGAGTTCCTGTGGGGATATGACCACCAAAGGTCCAGAGAGGTCGAAGAATAGAATCTACATCCTCAATCTCAATCGGGCGGATCCAGTATGTTTGATGACAAGCATGGAAGACTCGACGTGGAAGTGGCATGCACGCTATGGACATCTTAATTTCCAGGCTCTACGACAACTTGGACAGAAGGAGATAGTACGTGGCTTACCGAGAGTTGATCATGTTGAGCAGGTGTTCGACGGTTGTCTCATTGGGAAGCAAAGGCAAGCCCCATTTCCAAGGGAGGGACAATATCGAGCAAGTAAGGTTCTTGAGTTGGTGCATGGAGACTTATGCGGACTAATCACGTCGGCGACCCTCGCCGGGAACAAGTACTTTTTGCTCATCGTCGACGACTTCATTAGATACATGTGGGTTGTGTTGCTGAATAGTAAGGATCAAGCTTTGCAAGCGTTCAGGATTGTGAAGATGGCAGCCGAGGTGGAGTCCGAGGAAAAGTTGAAGGCCCTCCGTACCAATCGGGGTGGGGAGTTCAAATCCAATGAATTCAAGGCGTTTTGCGAAGCTCATGGGATTCAGTGGTACCTTACCGCGCCATATTCACCACAGCAAAATGGTGTTATGGAGAGAAGGAACCAAACCGTGGTGGCCAATGGCACGTAGCATGATGAAAAGCAAAGGCGTGTCGGGCAGGTTTTGGGGCGAGGCGGTCACGACCACCGTCTATTTGCTGAATAGGGCGCCAACTAAGAGCGTGGTTGGTATGACACCGTACGAAGCATGGTACGGACGCAAGCCCTCGGTTGATCATCTTCGCACTTTCTGGTGCATGGCGCATGTGAAGATGGTGACCGGGCATACTAGCAAGTTGGCGGATCGAAGTACTCCAATGGTCATGATCGGCTATGAAGCCGGTTCGAAGGCGTATCGCGCGTACAATCCAGTGAAAAAAAGTTGGTGGTGACATGCGACGTCATCTTCGAGGAGGAGAAATCATGGAATTAGGGCTCCGTGGAATGGGTACAATCAATTTCTGATGAAATATTTACTGTAGTCTGCAGTGATTCGCATGCAGATGATAAAGAAACAGCGTCCCGTGGCGTTACGGATTTAGGAGCTGGTTCAGAAGATGGAAGTCCGGAAGCGAGCAACAGAGCTACGCCTAGAGACGTCTCTCCGCGTGTGAGTCCCAACACGAGCAGCAGCTCACGCGCTGCACCTGGAGGCTCGGCATCGCCATCCAGCCCACGCGTGGACGAGATCCCTGGCGCAAGTGTCCCATTAGCTGCACACTCCCGTCTAAGAGGGACTAGCGGTAGTCCAGAAGTGGATGCGGGCGATGATGTCACGTCGCCAACATGTAGTACACCGACAGAAACAGCAGGAAATTCAGAAGACGCTAAAACAAGTACTACATTAGCTTCCACGTTTCCTCCAAGTGCATAGGAAGAAAGGAGACGGCCGCCTACTCCAGAAAAATTCCGAAGTGTACTGGAATTGTATCCGCCGGAGACCCTTCGTACAACGCGTGCGCGAGGAAGAGGACAAGGTCGGTGTTTACTCACCGAGGAGCCAACGAAATTCGAGGACGCTAATACGGAGGAGTGTTGGCGTCGTGCTATGGATGAGGAGTTGGGATCGATCAAAGACAATGATACATGGGAGCTTGTCAATCTACCCAACAATCACAAGGCCATAGGGCTCAAGTGGGTGTACAAGATCAAGAAGGATGCCGAAAGGGAAGTTTGTGAAACACAAAGCTTGGCTAGTGGCCAAGGGATATGTGCAAGAGAAAGGTGTGGATTTCTAAGAAGTGTTTTCTCACGTTGCAAGGATGGAATCGGTGAGATTACTTATCGCTCTCGCAGCTCAAGAATCCTAGAAATTACATCGCATGGATGTGAAATCCACGTTTTTCAATGGGGAGTTAGAAGAAGAAGTTTATGTGAAGAAACCACTAGGATACATCAAAGAGGGAGAATAACAGAAGGTTTTGAAGCTACACAAGGCATTGTACGGGCTACGGCAAGCCCCTCGAGTGTGGAACATCAAGCTTGATGGAAAATTGATCTCTCTCGGATTCGAGAAGAGCCCACTGGAGCATGAGATGTATAAGCGAGGTAAAGGAAGGGATCATCTACTAGTTGGCATCTATGTTGATGATCTATTGATAATTGGAGTGGATGAGAAGGAGATTGCAAAGTTCAAGCTACAGATGAAGGAGTTATTCAAGATGAGTGATCTAGGCTTGTTGAGCTACTACCTTGGGATCGAGTTACATCAAAAGCTGGGTGAGATCACGCTATGCCAAGAGGCATATGCAAAGAAGATACTCGAGAAGTGTGGCATGGAAGAATGCAATCCAACTCATGTTCCAACGGAACCTCGTCTTAAACTGAGCAAAAGGAGTGAAGCACCTGCGGTTGATGCAACGGAGTATAGGAGTGTGGTCAGAAGTTTGAGGTATCTCATTAACACAAGACCATACTTGGCCTATTCTGTTGGGTATGTGAGTCACTTCATGGAAGCACCCACAATGCAGCATTGGATAGCCGTGAAGCATATAGTCAGGTATATCAAAGGTACTAAAAACTTTGGTATTGTCTACTCGAAAGAGAAGGAGGAGGTGAAGCTACTTCGCTACAGTGATAGCGACATGGAAGGAGATATTGATGACCGTAAGAGTACCTCGGGCGTGTCATATTTCTTGGGAAGAAGCATAGTAAGTTGGCTATCACAAAGGCAGAAAGTGGTGGCACAATCATCATGTGAAGCTGAGTATATTGCGGCTGCAACTGCGGCGTGTCAAGGTGTGTGGCTAAGGAGTCTACTCGGTGATCTCACCAATCGGGAGGTGGAACGAGTGGTTCTATATATTGACAACAACTCTCCAATTTCATTGTGCAAGAATCTGGTGCATCATGACAGGAGTAAGCACATTGATACGAAGTATTATTACATACGAGAGTGCGTGGAGGAAAGCAAGATTGAAGTCAACTACGTTTGCACCGACGATCAGCTTGCGGATATCCTAACTAAATCTTTAGGACGATTGAAGTTCGCGGAGATGCGACGAAGGATCGGCGTTCAAGTTGTGGAGACGGGCACATCGTGCTTAGGGAGGTGATTGTTAGAGTCGGTAATCACTAGGACACCGGTACGGTGTCGTGTGCGTGTGCGTGTCTCGTTTGTGTGCGTTCCGTGTAGCTAGCCGACTAGGACTAGTAGTCCAACACCGATTCGTATTGACGTTGCGTCGTCTTGCCGGGTATATATACACCCATGTACTAGCCTTGTAACACACAGAGAATCAATACAATCTACAACAGGCTCGATACGGGCCTGTGGCAATATATCGTTTTTAGTGTGCGTGAGCCGTGGAGTTGGTGCTAGCTGATTGTGCATGTACGTGGGCTGCTTCTTGTTGCAAAATATCTTTGGCTTGTTTGCTACGTGTGTGCAGGTCGTCGTCTCGCCGGAAAGTCTTCGTCGTCGATCATCGTCGGACCGTACTTGACGGCATAGTGGAGCTGGGCTAATAAGGATGATCACCTTGCAGAGCTGCTCTTCGATCGACCTGATTTTTATGGCAGCGGTCGTATTTGTATCCTGGTGTGGGAGGATACCACGCGAGCACCATCTGGGATGACATGTATAACATGGCTGCCACCGCCATTACCACCAACGTGTAGACGATGGTGAAATTGTCGCACCAGGTCCCTGCAGCATAGGCGCCCATGATGCTCAGCAGGTCGAGCACCATGAGAACCCGCAGCGGCATCACCCTGATCCAGATGTCCTTCTTCTCGACCATATCGAGAGATAGGATGAGGAAGAGGACGATGACCACCACCGAAAACGCAAACGCGACGGACACTAGTGGAAAACATGTCTTCTATTCGATCTGAACAAAGCCAGCAGTCCCGGCCGTCACGAACCGCGACTAGTGCTAACACTAGTCCCGGGCCGTGAGGCCTTCAACGACTAGAAATGGCCGTAGACACTAGTCCCGAGCCAGACCAGATCTCTAGTCCCGGTCCGTAATACGGCCCGGGACTAATAACCTGGAGCAGGCCAACTGCTATTTTTATGGACTATTAGTGCCGGGTCGTATCACGGCCCAGGACTAGTTGTCCAGCAGTATATATACAGCTTCCTGTCCACCTGCCCTAAACCATATGGTGGCCATTTTATTCAAAGAAGCAAGCTGAGTTCATGCCATTTTTTTCTCAAGATTTGTCAAGATTTAGTTTGCAACCCCTAAATCCAAAGTTTTAAAAGTTTAGAACTTTATTATTTCATCTATTATTGCTACTTTAGCTCTATAATGCCCTAGAATTATAGAGATACGGATAAATGCATGCATGCTCTAGAAGTAGAAGGATTTTGATATGTGTAACAAATTTTGATTAGGCACATAGTTACTATAATTGAAATGTGTAATTTTAGAGTTTCAGAGCTTAGAATGGAATGAGGTTTTCACTGATAGAACAATAATCAAAAACTCTACATTTATCATGCAAATTGTTTTCTCCAATTCACAAATTGGTGCATGTAAATTTTTCAAAATTCAAAATTAATGCTCTAGAAGCTCTCAATATAACCTGTAATAATTTTATCATGTTGTGTAATGGTTTCTGATATACTTTTACTATAATGCAGATTGTCCGGGAATGGATGTACGATACTGACCAACGCTCTAGCGAGTTCATTAATGTTGTCCATGAATTCATCTGTGTTGCTGATGCAAACAAGCGCAGTGGTTTTGTATTCTGTCCATGTAGTGGATGTAGGAATCAGAAGGATTACTCTGACTCAAAAACCCTTCACAGCCACCTGTTGAAGTCTGGTTTCATGCCCAGTTATAATTGTTGGACCAAGAACGAAGAGAGTGGGGTTATAATGGAAGAAAACGAAGAAGAGGAGGAGGATGACAACTATCATGGTTTCTCTGAGTACGGAGATACTTCCATGGAGGATGAAGAAGAGACACATGATGAACCCGCTGATGATCTTTGTTGGACCATTGCCAATGTACGAAGAGGCTGTGAAAATGAAAAGGAGAGGGAAAAGTTCAATCACATGTTAGAGGATCACAAAAAGTTGTTGTACCCAAATTGCGAAAATGGTCTGAAAAAGCTGGGCAGCACACTGGAATTGCTGTGATGGAAGGCTGAGTGTGCTATACCTGACTCCACATTTGAAAAGTTGCTGAAAATAATGAAGAATATGCTTCAAAAAGATAATGTATTGCCCGCCAGTACGTATGAAGCAAAGAAGGTTGTCTGCCCTCTAGGTTTAGAGGTTCCGAAGATACATGCATGCCCTAATGACTGCATCCTCTACCGCGGTGAGGAGTACGAGAATTTGGATGCCTGCCCGGTATTCACTTCACTTTGGTATAAGATCAGACGATATGACCCTGGTGACGTTGAGGGCGAGCCCCCTCGGAAGAGGGTTCCTGCCAAGGTGATGTTGTATGCTCCTATAATACCACGGTTGAAATGCTTATTCAGTAACAAAGAGCACGCCAAGTTGTTGCGATGGCATAAAGAGGAATGTAAGTCAGCCAGGATGTTGAGACACCCCGCTGATGGGTCACAATGGAGAAAAATCGATAGAAAGTATCCGGACTTTGCAGATGACGCAAGGAGTTTAAGGTTTGGTCTAAGTACAGATGGAATGAATCCTTTTGGGGAGCAGAGCTCTAGTCACAACACCTGGACCATGACTATATGCATCTATAAACTTCGTCCTTGGTTGTGCATGAAGCGGAAGTTCATTATTATGCCAGTGTTGATCCAAGGTCCGAAGCAACCCGGCAATGACATTGATGTGTACCTAAATCCATTAGTTGAAGAACTTTTACAGTTGTGGCACGAACCCGGCATACGCGTGTTCGATGAGCACAAGCAGGAAGAATTTGACCTCCGAGCGTTCCTTTTCGTAACAATCAATGATTAGCCTCCTCTTAGTAACCTTTCAGGACAGTCAAACAAGGGATACAACGCATGAACGCATTGTTTAGATGAGACTGAAAGTATATATTTGGAACATTGTAAGAAGAATGTGTACAATGGGCATCGTCGATTTCTTTTGGCCAAGCATCCCTTAAGAAAGAAAGGCAAGTATTTCAATGATCTGGCATGTCACCAGATGAAGCCTAAGGAGCGTACTGGTGCTGATATATTTGATATGGTCAAAGATTTGGATCAAATAGTAACCTTTGAAAAGGGTCCTGGCATAAAATCTGTTCCGAAGGATGCTGACGGACACGCACTCATGTAGAAGAAGAAATCTATTTTTTGGGACCTACCATATTGGAAATTCTTAGAGCTCCGCTCTGCAATCGATGTGATGCATGTGACGAAGAATCTTTGCGTGAACCTGCTAGTCTTTTTGGGCGTGTATGGGAAGACAAAAGATACACCGGAAGCACGAAAGGACCATCAACATATGAAAGACCCATATGGCCTGCATCCAAAATGGTTTCAAGGTCATGCCAGCTACGCTCTTACCAAACAAGAGAAGGAAATATTTTTTGAACGCATGAGCAGTATTAAGGTCTCGTCTGGCTTCTCGTCGAATATAAAGGAAATAATCAATACGGCAGAAAAAAATTTCCAAAACCTAAAGTTTCATGACTGCCACGTGATTATGACGCAAATGCTTCCGATTGCATTGAGGGGGCTTCTACCGGATAATGTTCGAGTATCCATTGTGAAGCTATGTGCATTTCTCAATGCAATCTCTCAGAAGATAATCAATCGTGAAGATCTACCACGGTTAAAGAATGATGTGGTCCAATGTCTTGTCAGTTTCGAGTTGGTGTTCCCACCATCCTTCTTCAATATTATGACGCACCTACTGGTTCACCTAGTCGAAGAGATTTCCATTCTCGGTCCTGTATTTCTACACAATATGTTTCCCTTTGAGAAGTTCATGGGAATCTTAAAGAAATATGTTCGTAACCGTGCTAGGCCAGAAGGAAGCATCTCCAAAGGCTATGGAACAGAGGAGGTCATTGAGTTTTGTGTTGACTTTGTTCCTGACCTTAGGCCGATTGGTCTTCCTCAATCGCGATATGAGGGGAGACTGAGTGGAAAGGTTACTCTAGGAAGGAAATCAATAATATGTAGGGACGGACATTCTTACACCGAAGCACATTACACAGTTCTACAGAATTCTATCTTGGCAGCCCCGTATATCGAGGATCACAAGAAAATTTTACGCTCCAACAACCCTGGAAAGCATGACTCTTCGATTAGAGATGAACACATGAAGAGTTTTGGCGGTTGGTTGCAACTTCTCATCAAAAACAACAATCTTGGAGATCAGCTATACTTGTTTTCGAGGTCACCATCTTTGACTATATCGACTTTCTAAGGGTACGCGATAAATGGGTATACATTTTACACGATTTCCCAAGATAAAAAGATCACCAACCAAAACATTGGTGTTCCCTTTGATGCAACAGACAACAATGGGTCAAAGACGACATATTATGGTTACATAGAGGAGATATGGGAACTTGAATATGGACCTACTTTTAAGGTCCCCTTATTTCGGTGCAAATGGGTCAAGCTGACAGGAGGAGTGGTTGAGGTAGACAAGAAGTACGGAATGACATCGTTGGATCTCAACAATCTTTGGTACTTAGACGAACCATTCATCCTAGCCAATGATGTGGCTCAGGTTTTCTATGTTAAGGACATGTCTACCAAACCTAGAAAAAGAAAAAATAAGCAAAAGAATACATCAGACGATGAGCTAAAGCGCCACATAGTTCTTTCAGGAAAAAGAAACATCGTGGGAGTGGAGAACAAGACAGACATGTCAGAAGATTGTGATAAGTTTCATGAAATTCCGTCCTTCGCGGTGAAGGATGACCCAAGCATCATGTTAATGAATGAAGATGCTCCATGGAAACGGCGGAATCAGAAAGGGACACATACGAAGAAATGATGTGTAATAATTGTAACATTTTATGAATGAAGATGCTCCATATGTCCATTTTTATAGTGTTGTCTGCAAACCATATTGAGGGCCGTACTTGACGGCATAGTGGAGCTGGGCTAATAAGGATGATCACCTTGCGGAGCTGCTCTTCGATCGACCTAATTTTTATGGCAGCGGTCATATTTGTATCCTGGTGTGGGAGGACACCACGCGAGCACCATCTGGGATGACATGTATAACATGGCTGCCACCGCCATTACCACCAACGTGTAGACGATGGTGAACTTGTCGCACCAGGTCCCTGCAGCATAGGCGCCCATGATGCTCAGCAGGTCAAGCACCATGAGCACCCGCAGCGGCCTCACCCTGATCCAGATGTCCTTCTTCTCGACCATATCGAGAGATAGGATGAGGAAGAGGACGATGACCACCACCGAAAACGCAAACGCGACGGACACTAGTGGAAAACATGTCTTCTGTTCGATCTGAACAAAGCCAGCAGTCCCGGCCGTCACGAACCGCGACTAGTGCTAACACTAGTCCCGGGCCGTGAGGCCTTCAACGACTAGAAATGGCCGTAGACACTAGTCCCGAGCCAGACCAGATCTCTAGTCCCGGTCCGTAATACGGCCCGGGACTAATAACCTGGAGCAGGACAACTACTCTTTTTATGGACTATTAGTGCCGGGTCGTATCACGGCCCAGGACTAGTTGTCCAGCAGTATATATACAGCTTCCTGTCCACCTGCCCTAAACCATATGGTGGCCATTTTATTCAAAGAAGCAAGTTGAGTTCATGCCATTTTTTTTCTCAAGATTTGTCAGGATTTAGTTTGCAACCCCTAAATCCAAAGTTTTAAAAGTTTAGAACTTTATTCTTTCATCTCTTATTGCTACTTTAGCTCTATAATGCCCTAGAATTATAGAGATACGGATAAATGCATGCATGCTCTAGAAGTAGAAGGATTTTGATATGTGTAACAAATTTTGATTAGGCACATAGTTACTATAATTGAAATGTGTAATTTTAGAGTTTCAGAGATTAGAATGGAATGAGTTTTTCACTGATAGAACAATAATCAAAAACTCCACATTTATCATGTTAATTGTTTTCTCCAATTCACAAATTGGTGCATGTAAATTTTTCAAAATTCAAAATTAATGCTCTAGAAGCTCTCAATATAACCTGTAATAATTTTATCATGTTGTGTAATGGTTTTTGATATACTTTTACTATAATGCAGATGGTCCGGGAATGGATGTACGATACTAACCAACGCTCTAGCGAGTTCATTAATGGTGTCCATGAATTCATCTGTGTTGCTGACGCAAACAAGCGCAGTGGTTTTGTATTCTGTCCATGTAGTGGATGTAGGAATCAGAAGGATTACTCTGACTCAAAAACCCTTCACAGCCACCTGTTGAAGTCTGGTTTCATGCCCAGTTATAATTGTTGGACCAAGAACGGAGAGAGTGGGGTTATAATGGAAGAAAACGAAGAAGAGGAGGAGGATGACAACTATCATGGTTTCTCTGAGTACGGAGATACTTCCATGGGGGATACTGAAGGGGAGGATGAAGAAGAGACGAATGATGAACCCGCTGATGATCTTGGTTGGACCATTGCCGATGTACGAAGAGGCTGTGAAAATGAAAAGGAGAGGGAAAAGTTCAATCACATGTTAGAGGATCACAAAAAGTTGTTGTACCCAAATTGCGAAAATGGTCTGAAAAAGCTGGGCAGCACACTGGAATTGCTGTGATGGAAGGCTGAGTGTGCTATACCTGACTCCACATTTGAAAAGTTGCTGAAAATAATGAAGAATATGCTTCAAAAAGATAATGTATTGCCCGCCAGTACGTATGAAGCAAAGAAGGTTGTCTGCCCTCTAGGTTTAGAGGTTCCGAAGATACATGCATGCCCTAATGACTGCATCCTCTACCGCGGTGAGGAGTACGAGAATTTGGATGCATGCCCGGTATTCACTTCACTTTGGTATAAGATCAGACGAGATGACCCTGGTGACGTTGAGGGCGAGACCCCTCGGAAGAGGGTTCCTGCCAAGGTGATGTTGTATGCTCCTATAATACCCTGGTTGAAATGCTTATTTAGTAACAAAGAGCACGCCAAGTTGTTGCGATGGCATATAGAGGAATGTAAGTCAGACGGGATGTTGAGACACCCCGCTGATGGGTCACAATGGAGAAAAATCGATAGAAAGTATCCGGACTTTGCAAATGACGCAAGGAGTTAAAGGTTTGGTCTAAGTACAGATGGAATGAATCGTTTTGGGGAGCAGAGCTCCAGTCACAACACCTGGACCATGACTCTATGCATCTATAAACTTCGTCCTTGGTTGTGCATGAAGCGGAAGTCATTATGATGCCAGTGTTGATCCAAGGTCCGAAGCAACCCGGCAACGACATTGATGTGTACCTAAAGCCATTAGTTGAAGAACTTTTACAGCTGTGGACGAACCCGGCATACGCGTGTGGGATGAGCACAAGCAGGAATAATTTGACCTCCGAGCGTTCCTTTTCGTAACAATCAATGATTAGCCTCCTCTTAGTAACCTTTCAGGACAGTCAAACAAGGGATACAACGCATGAACGCATTGTTTAGATGAGACTGAAAGTATATATTTGGAACATTGTAAGAAGAATGTGTACAATGGGCATCGTCGATTTCTTTTGGCCAAGCATCCCTTAAGAAAGAAAGGCAAGCATTTCAATGATCTGGCATGTCACCAGATGAAGCCTAAGGAGCGTACTGGTGCTGATATATTTGATATGGTCAAAGATTTGGATCAAATAGTAACCTTTGAAAAGGGTCCTGGCAGAAAATCTGTTCCGAAGGATGCTGACGAATACGCACCCATGTAGAAGAAGAAATCTATCTTTTGGGAGCTACCATATTGGAAATTCATAGAGCTCCGCTCTGCAATCGATGTGATGCATGTGACGAAGAATCTTTGCGTGAACCTGCTAGTCTTTTTGGGCGTGGATGGGAAGACAAAAGATACACCGGAAGCACGAAAGGACCATCAACATATGAAAGACCCATATGGCCTGCATCCAAAATGGTTTCAAGGTCATGCCAGCTACGCTCTTACCAAACAAGAGAAGGAAATATTTTTTGAATGCCTGAGCAGTATTAAGGTCTCGTCTGGCTTCTCGTGGAATATAAAGGAAATAATCAATACGGCAGAAAAAAAGTTCCAAAACCTAAAGTTTCATGACTGCCACGTGATTATGACGCAAGTGCTTCCGATTGCATTGAGGGGGCTTCTACCGGATAATGTTCGAGTATCCATTGTGAAGCTATGTGCATTTCTCAATGCAATCTCTCAGAAGATAATCAATCGTGAAGATCTACCATGGTTAAAGAATGATGTGGTCCAATGTCTTGTCAGTTTCGAGTTGGTGTTCCCACCATCCTTCTTCAATATTATGATGCACCTACTGGTTCACCTAGTCGAAGAGATTTCCATTCTTGGTCCTGTATTTCTACACAATATGTTTCCCTTTGAGAAGTTCATGGGAATCTTAAAGAAATATGTTCGTAACCGTGCTAGGCCAGAAGGAAGCATCTCCAAAGGCTATGGAACAGAGGAGGTCATTGAGTTTTGTGTTGACTTTGTTCCTGACCTTAGGCCGATTGGTCTTCCTCAATCGCGATATGAGGGGAGACAGAGTGGAAAGGTTACTCTAGGAAGGAAATCAATAATATGTAGGGACGGACATTCTTACACCGAAGCACATTACACAGTTCTACAGAATTCTATCTTGGCAGCCCCGTATATCGAGGATCACAAGAAAATTTTACGCTCCAACAACCCTGGAAAGCATGACTCTTGGATTAGAGATGAACACATGAAGAGTTTCGGCGGTTGGTTGCAACTTCTCATCAAAAACAACACTCTTGGAGATCAGCTATACTTGTTTTCGAGGTCACCATCTTTGACTATATCGAATTTCTAAGGGTACGCGATAAATGGGTATACATTTTACACGATCGCCCAAGATAAAAAGATCACCAACCAAAACAGTGGTGTTCCCTTTGATGCAACAGACAACAATGGGTCAAAGACCACATATTATGGTTACATAGAGGAGATATGGGAACTTGACTATGGACCTACTTTTAAGGTCCCCTTGTTTCGGTGCAAATGGGTCAAGCTGACAGGAGGAGTGGTTGAGGTAGACAAGAAGTACGGATTGACAGTTGGATCTCAACAATCTTTGGTACTTAGACGAACCATTCGTCTTAGCCAATGATGTGGCTCAGGTTTTCTATGTTAAGGACATGTCTACCAAACCTAGAAAAAGAAAAAATAAGCAAAAGAATACATCAGACGATGAGCCACAGCGCCACATAGTTCTTTCAGGAAAAAGAAACATTGTGGGAGTGGAGGACAAGACAGACATGTCAGAAGATTGTGATAAGTTTCATGAAATTCCGTCCTTCGCGGTGAAGGATGACCCAAGCATCATGTTAATGAATGAAGATGCTCCATGGAAACGGCGGAATCAGAAAGGGACACATACGAAGAAATGATGTGTAATAATTGTAACATTTTATGAATGAAGATGCTCCATATGTCCATTTTTATAGTGTTGTCTGCAAACCATCTTGAGGGCCGTACTTGACGGCATAGTGGAGCTGGGCTAATAAGGATGATCACCTTGCGGAGCTGCTCTTCGATCGACCTGATTTTTATGGCAGCGGTCGTATTTGTATCCTGGTGTGGGAGGACACCACGCGAGCACCATCTGGGATGACATGTATAACATGGCTGCCACCGCCATTACCACCAACGTGTAGACGATGGTGAACTTGTCGCACTAGGTCCCTGCGGCATAGGCGCCCATGATGCTCAGCAGGTCGAGCACCATGAGCACCCGCAGCGGCATCACCCTGATCCAGATGTCCTTCTTCTCGACCATATCGAGAGATAGGATGAGGAAGAGGACGATGACCACCACCGAAAACGCAAACGCGACGGACACTAGTGGAAAACATGTCTTCTGTTCGATCTGAACAAAGCCAGCAGTCCCGGCCGTCACGAACCGCGACTAGTGCTAACACTAGTTCTGGGCCGTGAGGCCTTCAACGACTAGAAATGGCCGTAGACACTAGTCCCGAGCCAGACCAGATCTCTAGTCCCGGTCCGTAATACGGCCCGGGACTAATAACCTGGAGCAGGCCAACTACTCTTTTTATGGACTATTAGTGTCGGGTCGTATCACGGCCCAGGACTAGTTGTCCAGCAGTATATATACAGCTTCCTGTCCACCTGCCCTAAACCATATGGTGGCCATTTTATTCAAAGAAGCAAGCTGAGTTCATGCCATTTTTTTCTCAAGATTTGTCAAGATTTAGTTTGCAACCCCTAAATCCAAAGTTTTAAAAGTTTAGAACTTTATTCTTTCATCTCTTATTGCTACTTTAGCTCTATAATGCCCTAGAATTATAGAGATACGGATAAATGCATGCATGCTCTAGAAGTAGAAGGATTTTGATATGTGTAACAAATTTTGATTAGGCACATAGTTACTATAATTGAAATGTGTAATTTTAGAGTTTCGGAGCTTAGAATGGAATGAGGTTTTCACTGATAGAAAAATAATCAAAAACTCCACATTTATCATGTTAATTGTTTTCTCCAATTCACAAATTGGTGCATGTAAATTTTTCAAAATTCAAAATTAATGCTCTAGAAGCTCTCAATATAACCTGTAATAATTTTATCATGTTGTGTAATGGTTTTTTGATATACTTTTACTATAATGCAGATGGTCCGGGAATGGATGTACGATACTGACCAACGCTCTAGCGAGTTCATTAATGGTGTCCATGAATTCATCTGTGTTGCTGATGCAAACAAGCGCAGTGGTTTTGTATTCTGTCCATGAAGTGGATGTAGGAATCAGAAGGATTACTCTGACTCAAAAACCCTTCACATCCACCTGTTGAAGTCTGGTTTCATGCCTAGTTATAATTGTTGGACCAAGAACGGAGAGAGTGGGGTTATAATGGAAGAAAACAAAGAAGAGGAGGAGGATGACAACTATCATGGTTTCTCTGAGTACGGAGATACTTCCATGGGGGATGCTGAAGGGGAGGATGAAGAAGAGACACATGATGAACCAGCTGATGATCTTGGTTGTACCATTGCCGATGTACGAAGAGGTTGTGAAAATGAAAATGAGAGGGAAAAGTTCAATCACATGTTAGAGGATCACAAAAAGTTGTTGTACCCAAATTGCGAAAATGGTCTGAAAAAGCTGGGCAGCACACTGGAATTGCTGTGATGGAAGGCTGAGTGTGCTATACCTGACTCCACATTTGAAAAGTTGCTGAAAATAATGAAGAATATTCTTCAAAAAGATAATGTATTGCCCGCCAGTACGTATGAAGCAAAGAAGGTTGTCTGCCCTCTAGGTTTAGAGGTTCCGAATATACATGCATGCCCTAATGACTGCATCCTCTACCGCGGTGAGGAGTATGAGAATTTGGATGCATGCCCGGTATTCACTTCACTTTGGTATAAGATCAGACGAGATGACCCTGGTGACGTTGAGGGCGAGCCTCCTCGGAAGAGGGTTCCTGCCAAGGTGATGTTGTATGCTCCTATAATACCACGGTTGAAATGCTTATTCAGTAACAAAGAGCACGCCAAGTTGTTGCGATGGCATAAAGAGGAATGTAAGTCAGACGGGATGTTGAGACACCCCGCTGATGGGTCACAATGGAGAAAAATCGATAGAAAGTATCCGGACTTTGCACATGACGCAATGAGTTTAAGGTTTGGTCTAAGTACAGATGGAATGAATCGTTTTGGGGAGCAGAGCTCCAGTCACAACACCTGGACCATGACTCTATGCATCTATAAACTTCGTCCTTGGTTGTGCATGAAGCGGAAGTTCATTATGATGCCAGTGTTGATCCAAGGTCCGAAGCAACCCGGCAACGACATTGATGTGTACCTAAAGCCATTAGTTGAAGAACTTTTACAGCTGTGGCACCAACCCGGCATACGCGTGTGGGATGAGCACAAGCAGGAAGAATTTGACCTCCGAGCGTTCCTTTTTGTAACAATCAATGATTAGCCTCCTCTTAGTAACCTTTCAGGACAGTCAAACACGGGATACAACGCATGAACGCATTGTTTAGATGAGACTGAAAGTATATATTTGGAACATTGTAAGAAGAATGTGTACAATGGGCATCGTCGATTTCTTTTGGCCAAGCATCCCTTAAGAAAGAAAGGCAAGCATTTCAATGATCTGGCATGTCACCAGATGAAGCCTAAGGAGCGTACTGGTGCTGATATATTTGATATGGTCAAAGATTTGGATCAAATAGTAACCTTTGAAAAGGGTCCTGGCAGAAAATCTGTTCCAAGGATGCTGACGGACACGCACCAATGTAGAAGAAGAAATCTATTTTTTGGGATCTACCATATTGGAAATTCATAGAGCTCCGCTCTGCAATCGATGTGATGCATGTGACGAAGAATCTTTGCGTGAACCTGCTAGTCTTTTTGGGCGTGTATGGGAAGACAAAAGATACACCGGAAGCATGAAAGGACACATATGGCCTACATCCAAAATGGTTTCAAGGTCATGCCATCTACGCTCTTACCAAACAAGAGAAGGAAATATTTTTTGAATGCCTGAGCAGTATTAAGGTCTCGTCTGGCTTCTCGTCGAATATAAAGGAAATAATCAATACGGCAGAAAAAAAGTTCCAAAACCTAAAGTTTCATGACTGCCACGTGATTATGACGCAAGTGCTTCCGATTGCATTGAGGGGGCTTCTACCGGATAATGTTCGAGTATCCATTGTGAAGCTATGTGCATTTCTCAATGCAATCTCTCAGAAGATAATCAATCATGAAGATCTACCATGGTTAAAGAATGATGTGGTCCAATGTCTTGTCAGTTTCGAGTTGGTGTTCCCACCATCCTTCTTCAATATTATGATGCACCTACTGGTTCACCTAGTCGAAGAGGTTTCCATTCTCGGTCCTGTATTTCTACACAATATGTTTCCCTTTGAGAAGTTCATGGGAATATTAAAGAAATATGTTCGTAACCGTGCTAGGCCAGAAGGAAGCATCTCCAAAGGCTATGGAACAGAGGAGGTCATTGAGTTTTGTGTTGACTTTGTTCCTGGCCTTAGGCAGATTGGTCTTCCTCAATCGCGATATGAGGGGAGATAGAGTGGAAAGGTTACTCTAGGAAGGAAATCAATAATATGTAGGGACGGACATTCTTACACCGAAGCACATTACACAGTTCTATAGAATTCTATCTTGGCAGCCCCGTATATCGAGGATCACAAGAAAATTTTACGTTCCAACAACCCTGGAAAGCATGACTCTTGGATTAGAGATGAACACATGAAGAGTTTCGGCGGTTGGTTGCAACTTCTCATCAAAAACAACACTCTTGGAGATCAGCTATACTTGTTTTCGAGGTCACCATCTTTGACTATATCGACTTTCTAAGGGTACACGATAAATGGGTATAAATTTTACATGATCGCCCAAGATAAAAAGATCACCAACCAAAACAGTGGAGTTCCCTTTGATGCAACAGACAACAATGGGTCAAAGACCACATATTATGGTTACATAGAGGAGATATGGGAACTTGACTATGGACCTACTTTTAAGGTCCCCTTGTTTCGGTGCAAATGGGTCAAGCTGACAGGAGGAGTGGTTGAGGTAGACAAGAAGTACGGAATGACATCGTTGGATCTCAACAATCTTTGGTACTTAGACGAACCATTCGTCCTAGCCAATGATGTGGCTCAGGTTTTCTATGTTAAGGACATGTCTACCAAACCTAGAAAAAGAAAAAATAAGCAAAAGAATACATCAGACGATGAGCCAAAGCGCCACATAGTTCTTTCAGGAAAAAGAAACATCGTGGGAGTGGAGGACAAGACAAACATGTCAGAAGATTGTGATAAGTTTCATGAAATTCCGTCCTTCGCGGTGAAGGATGACCCAAGCATCATGTTAATGAATGAAGATGCTCCATGGAAACGGCGGAATCAGAAAGGGACACATACGAAGAAATGATGTGTAATAATTGTAACATTTTATGAATGAAGATGCTCCATATGTCCATTTTTATAGTGTTGTCTGCAAACCATCTTGAGGGCCGTACTTGACGGCATAGTGGAGCTGGGCTAATAAGGATGATCACCTTGCGGAGCTGCTCTTCGATCGACCTGATTTTTATGGCAGCGGTCGTATTTGTATCCTGGTGTGGGAGGACACCACGCGAGCACCATCTGGGATGACATGTATAACATGGCTGCCACTGCCATTACCACCAACGTGTAGACGATGGTGAACTTGTCGCACCAGGTCCCTGCAGCATAGGCGCCCATGATGCTCAGCAGGTCGAGCACCATGAGCACCCGCAGCGGCATCACCCTGATCCAGATGTCCTTCTTCTCGACAATATCGAGAGATAGGATGAGGAAGAGGACGATGACCACCACCGAAAACGCAAACGCGACGGACACTAGTGGAAAACATGTCTTCTGTTCGATCTGAACAAAGCCAGCAGTCCCGGCCATCACGAATCGCGACTAGTGCTAACACTAGTCCCGGGCCGTGAGGCCTTCAACGACTATAAATGGCCGTAGACACTAGTCCCGAGCCAGACCAGATCTCTAGTCCCGGTCCGTAATACGGCCCGGGACTAATAACCTGGAGAAGGCCAACTACTCTTTTTATGGACTATTAGTGCCGGGTCGTATCACGGCCCAGGACAAGTTGTCCAGCAGTATATATACAGCTTCCTGTCCACCTGCCCTAAACCATATGGTGGCCATTTTATTCAAAGAAGCAAGCTGAGTTCATGCCATTTTTTCTCAAGATTTGTCAAGATTTAGTTTTCAACCCCTAAATCCAAAGTTTTAAAAGTTTAGAACTTTATTCTTTCATCTCTTATTGCTACTTTAGCTCTATAATGCCCTAGAATTATAGAGATACGGATAAATGCATGCATGCTCTAGAAGTAGAAGGATTTTGATATGTGTAACAAATTTTGATTAGGCACATAGTTACTATAATTGAAATGTGTAATTTTAGAGTTTCAGAGCTTAGAATGGAATGAGGTTTTCACTGATAGAACAATAATCAAAAACTCCACATTTATCATGTTAATTGTTTTCTCCAATTCACAAATTTTTCAAAATTCAAAATTAATGCTCTAGAAGCTCTCAATATAACCTGTAATAATTTTATCATGTTGTGTAATGGTTTTTGATATACTTTTACTATAATGCAGATGGTCCGGGAATGGATGTACGATACTGACCAACGCTCTAGCGAGTTCATTAATGGTGTCCATGAATTCATCTGTGTTGCTGATGCAAACAAGCGCAGTGGTTTTGTATTCTGTCCATGTAGTGGATGTAGTAATCAGAAGGATTACTCTGACTCAAAAACCCTTCACAGCCACCTGTTGAAGTCTGGTTTCATGCCCAGTTATAATTGTTCGACCAAGAACGGAGAGAGTGGGGTCATAATGGAAGAAAACGAAGAAGAGGAGGAGGATGACAACTATCATGGTTTCTCTGAGTACGGAGATACTTCCATGGGGGATGCTGAAGGGGAGGATGAAGAAGAGACACATGATGAACCCGCTGATGATCTTGGTTGGACCATTGACGATGTACGAAGAGGTTGTGAAAATGAAAAGGAGAGGGAAAAGTTCAATCACATGTTAGAGGATCACAAAAAGTTGTTGTACCCAAATTGCGAAAATGGTCTGAAAAAGCTGGGCAGCACACTGGAATTGCTGTGATGGAAGGCTGAGTGTGCTATACCTGACTCCACATTTGAAAAGTTGCTGAAAATAATGAAGAATATGCTTCAAAAAGATAATGTATTGCCCGCCAGTACGTATGAAGCAAAGAAGGTTGTCTGCCCTCTAGGTTTAGAGGTTCCGAAGATACATGCATGCCCTATTGACTGCATCCTCTACCGCGGTGAGGAGTACGAGAATTTGGATGTATGCCCGGTATTCACTTCACTTTGGTATAAGATCAGACGAGATGACCCTGGTGACGTTGAGGGCGAGCCCCCTCGGAAGAGGGTTCCTGCCAAGGTGATGTTGTATGCTCCTATAATACCACGGTTGAAATGCGTATTCACTAACAAAGAGCACGCCATGTTGTTGCGATGGCATAAAGAGGAATGTAAGTCAGACAGGATGTTGAGACACCCCGTTGATGGGTCACAATGGAGAAAAATCGATAGAAAGTATCCGGACTTTGCAGATGATGCAAGGAGTTAAAGGTTTGGTCTAAGTACAGATGGAATGAATCATTTTGGGGAGCAGAGCTCCAGTCACAACACCTGGACCATGACTCTATGCATCTATAAACTTCATCCTTGGTTGTGCATGAAGCGGAAGTTCATTATGATGCCAGTGTTGATCCAAGGTCCGAAGCAACCCGGCAACGACATTGATGTGTACCTAAAGCCATTAGTTGAAGAACTTTTACAGCTGTGGCACGAACCCGGCATACGCGTGTGGGATGAGCACAAGCAGGAAGAATTTGACCTCCGAGCGTTGCTTTTCGTAACAATCAATGATTAGCCTCCTTTTAGTAACCTTTCAGGACAGTCAAACAAGGGATACAACGCATGAACGCATTGTTTAGATGAGACTGAAAGTATATATTTGGAACATTGTAAGAAGAATGTGTACAATGGGCATCGTCGATTTATTTTGGCCAAGCATCCCTTAAGAAAGAAAGGCAAGCATTTCAATGATCTGGCATGTCACCAGATGAAGCCTAAGGAGCATACTATTGCCGATATATTTGATATGGTCAAAGATTTGGATCAAATAGTAACCTTTGAAAAGGGTCCTGGCAGAAAATCTGTTCCGAAGGATGCTGACGGACACGCACCCATGTAGAAGAAGAAATCTATTTTTTGGGAGCTACCATATTGGAAATTCTTAGAGGTCCGCTCTGCAATCGATGTGATGCATGTGACGAAGAATCTTTGCGTGAACCTTCTAGTCTTTTTGGGCGTGTATAGGAAGACAAAAGATACACTGGAAGCACGAAAGGACCATCAACATATGAAAGACCCATATGGCCTGCATCCAAAATGGTTTCAAGGTCGTGCCAGCTACGCTCTTACCAAACAAGAGAAGGAAATATTTTTTGAATGCCTGAGCAGTATTAAGGTCTCGTCTGGCTTCTCGTCGAATATAAAGGAAATAATCAATACGGCGGAAAAAAAGTTCCAAAACTTAAAGTTTCATGACTGCCACGTGATTATGACGCAAATTCTTCCGATTGCATTGAGGGGGCTTCTACCGGATAATGTTCGAGTATCCATTGTGAAGTTATGTGCATTTCTCAATGCAATCTCTCAGAAGATAATCAATCGTGAAGATCTACCACGGTTAAAGAATGATGTGGTCCAATGTCTTGTCAGTTTCGAGTTGGTGTTCCCACCATCCTTCTTCAATATTATGATGCACCTACTGGTTCACCTAGTCGAAGAGATTTCCATTCTCGGTCCTGTATTTCTACACAATATGTTTCCCTTTGAGAAGTTCATGGGAATCTTAAAGAAATATGTTCGTAACCGTGCTAGGCCAGAAGGAAGCATCTCCAAAGGCTATGGAACAGAGGAGGTCATTGAGTTTTGTGTTGACTTTGTTCCTGACCTTAGGCTGATTGGTCTTCCTCAATCGCGATATGAGGGGAGACTGAGTGGAAAGGTTACTCTAGGAAGGAAATCAATAATATGGAGGGACGGACATTCTTACACCGAAGCACATTACACAGTTCTACAGAATTCTATCTTGGCAGCCCCGTATATCGAGGATCACAAGAAAATTTTACGCTCCGACAACCCTGGAAAGCATGACTCTTGGATTAGAGATGAACACATGAAGAGTTTTGGCAGTTGGTTGCAACTTATCATAAAAAACAACACTCTTGGAGATCAGCTATACTTGTTTTCGAGGTCACCATCTTTGACTATATCGACTTTCTAAGGGTACACGATAAATGGGTATACATTTTAGACGATCGCCCAAGATAAAAAGATCACCAACCAAAACAGTGGTGTTCCCTTTGATGCAATAGACAACAATGGGTCAAAGACCACATATTATGGTTACATAGAGGAGATATGGGAACTTGACTATGGACCTACTTTTAAGGTCCCCTTGTTTCGGTGCAAATGGCTCAAGCTGACAGGAGGAGTGGTTGAGGTAGACAAGAAGTACGGAATGGCATCGTTGGATCTCAACAATCTTTGGTACTTAGACGAACCATTCGTCCTAGCCAATGATGTGGCTCAGGTTTTCTATGTTAAGGACATGTCTACCAAACCTAGAAAAAGAAAAAATAAGCAAAAGAATACATCAGACGATGAGCCAAAGCGCCACATAGTTCTTTCAGGAAAAAGAAACATCGTGGGAGTGGAGGACAAGACAAACATGTCAGAAGATTGTGATAAGTTTCATGAAATTCCGTCCTTCGCGGTGAAGGATGACCCAAGCATCATGTTAATGAATGAAGATGCTCCATGGAAACGGCGGAATCAGAAAGGGACACATACGAAGAAATGATGTGTAATAATTGTAACATTTTATGAATGAAGATCTCCATATGTCCATTTTTATAGTGTTGTCTGCAAACCATCTTGAGTGTGTTAGTCCCGTTTTGTGGCTGGACCGGGACTAAAGGGGGGCCTTTAGACCAGATTTGTACTTACCATTAAGATCTGATCTCCAAACGAGCGTGGTCACATATTAGGAAGTGCCTCTATGACCAGTTTCTTGGAGATGTCGGAGGATGGGGCTCCGGCGGCATCTCCCTGAAACTGGCCGTAGTGGTGTCCCTGCTCTCGCACACCATCTTACAGCTTGTAACTTCTCTAACTAGATCAATACGTCTGGGAGCTAACTAGCTAGTTTCACATATTAGGGAGTGCCTCTATGGCCAGCTTGTTGGCGATGCCGAAGGACTGGGCTCTGGCGGAATCTCCCTCAAATTGGCCGTAGTGGTGTCCCTACTCTCGAAAACCATCTTGGAGATGCCTCAAACTGGCTGGAGGACTGGACTCACAAGGATGGCTATTTATAGTACAAGCAACTCGGCATAGTATGGACACTAACGACATAATGTCGACACTCACCCCTATTATTAGTGCTGGCTCATGTTTTGTCCCGGTTGGTGTCTCCAACCGGAACTAAAGGTTCATATTTAGTCCAGGTTGGTGACACCATCCGGGACAAGGTACAAGCCGCACGACATAATGTCGACACTCACCCCTATTATTAGTGCTGCCTGGCCCAGTCTGCCGCAATCCCTTTAGTCGCGGTTGGTTTCTCCAACCGGGACTAAAGATGAACCCTCTTTTTATAGGAATTTTCCTCTATTTATAGGCCTTTTCCTCTATTTATAGGCTGCTCGATCCAGCCTGCCCGCCCTTTCCTCTATTTATAGGTTGCTCTATTTATAGGCTACTCTATTTATAGGCAGCTCTATTTATAGGCCTTTTCCTCTATTTATAGGGCGACCGTCATGGCCACTCACACATACACACATTCCTCACTGCCTACTTTAGGATGCCCATCCCGCATCCTCGTAGTCGACTCAGCGGCAATGGTGGAGTATTGGGCTCCACCAGGCATGTCCGAAACTGGGCTCCGTCGGGCTGGCACTGGATGGTGCTACCTTCCGGGACGCGTAGCTTGGTGAGGAATCCCGGTGTCATCTTCGACCCGGAGTTTCTTTGGTGGAGGTAGCATGGTCTAGGAAGGGTGCAGAGGGAGCCGGCCACCGAGTAGGTGGTACGGTGTCGTGTCAGGGAGGCTCTAAAGGTAGTATTTTTAGGGGCATTTAGCAAAAATGCCCCAGATTGACACATTTAGAGGCATTTTCATAAGTGCCCCTAGCCAAAGTGCCCCTAAATACATACTGTGTACCAGTGTTTCTTTTGTGCATGCAGATACCTGGCCGGCCAGTGAAAATTACTATATACCTTGGTTGTCACCATCACGGCCATATATACCTTATTTTGATGGGTTACATTTACATAACAACATGCCTGCTAGTATTCTTCTTGGCCGTCTGTATGGGCATCACCGAAGGATCTTGGGGGACTCGGCCTGCCCTATTTCTGGTGGTTAAACCTTGCACTTCGTCCCCATGATTAAAGTTACAGCGCGTGTGGAACTGAAGAAGCCGTGGCAACAAGAGCGGACCGCCTCCACCGAACGAATCTCCGCTAGTACCTTTTTTCTTTTCCAAACACCTAAAAAGCTTCGACTGCGTCGATTGCTTTAGAAGAAAGGACGCAACGGTAAAGTTACAAGGAGTCCGACTGTCATTGTTATACCCTACTGGTACACGATATTAGTATACCTGGTCCAGTCCAAGGAAGGCCCACAAGAACATAAGCGGCCCGCGGAGACTTTTGGATGGCGTAAGCCCATGACACCTTCAGATCCTTGGAGAACAAGACTAGAGTAGATAGAATTTCAAAGGGGCAAACCCTAATCTGTAACCGTCTCGACCTATGCCCGGGACCTGCCTATCTATATAAAGGCTAGGAGGGCACGGCGAGGAGGGCACCTCAACTCACCGCATACACACCTCTACGCCAGATTGCATCTGCGCACCCCTGTAACTTTTCGGTTCCGCCGTAATCAAGAGCAGACAAGCAGGAGTAGGGTTTTCCCTCCGGGGGCCTGAACCTGGGTAAACTTCGTGTCCCTGTGTTGCTTGTTTGCTAACCGTTCCGTGATCTCCAGCATCCCCATCTTCTCCAAAACCTAAGTCCATAACAATGGGCATTGACAAGATCGAACCTCGTCAGCGGTATCTCTAGGACACACCAGGGAGAAAAACAGCCCCAATGTCTCTCTGTAAAAAAAATTGTTAAATATTTGTCTACAACTGTAAATTCATATGCATTACTAGAAAATGTCTACATACAATCATGCCTTCACTCCTTTCTTTTGGAGGCGTAAGGGGGGTGATTTGGATGATGATGATGTTGCTAATGCAAAAGGAAAGGATAAACTGCCAAATGACGTATCGGGTATGGGACCTCGGTCATGGAGGTGGACTCGGGATAGCTGCAAGGTTCATCTTCCAATGGTAGTAAGGGGGCACAGTTCGCTACAACTACTGTTGTATATGTTGTGTCTCCTTTAAACCCTAAACCTCAAACACCGAGGGGTAAGTAGATTGTTGCTATGGACAAAAGCTTTTCCTCCGCGTCCTCCGGACAGCTGCAAGGTTCATATTGGCCGTTTGTGTGCTCATCACCAAAGGAGCTTGGGGGACTCGGGCTGCCGTATTTCCAGTGGTTAAACCTTCCGCTTCGTCCCCATGATTGAAGTTACAGCGCATGGAACTGAAGAAGCTGTGGCAACAAGCATGGAACCCCTCCACCGAACGAATCTCTGCTGGTAACTTTTTCTTTTCCAAACACCTAAAAAGCTTCGACGCGTCGATTGCTTTAGAAGAAGGGAAGCAACCGTAAAGTTACAACTTGTCCGGCATCTCTAGGACGCGGTTACGCACACAGCAGCGGCAAATGCTAGGGCAAGCATGACACACTAGGGAGAAAAACAGCCCCAATGTGTCTCTATAAAAAAAATTGTTAAAGATTTGTCTACAACTCTAAATTCATATGTACGCGTCTATGTACATGCGATAAATCTGCAATATCTTTTCTCATATAGGGAGTAGTAAGTGGTACCGTTGCAGGTCGACTGCAACAGGCGCGCACCAATGGGCTGTGGGGGTGTTGGGCGGGCTGGGCTCGTATTGTCACGCTGTTGCTGCTGTAGTTCAACATGCATCGGCGGATACAATTTAAGTGGTAGTGGTAGTTATTCAGACACCATTGTGGTCATGCTCTTGTAATCGAGATTTGATGCAAGCCATATTAGGTGTGTCATCCTCAACTACATACGGTAGATGACAATATTACAGGAGACTACAATCTGTTACAAATGGATACCGAATAAATTTACAATTTTATTGCCCTTTTGTTGGATTTTTTCACGACTATCATGTTCTTAAGTCTGATTTACATTATGATTGTGCCACTACGATTTGGCTTAAGACGGGAGTTTTATAGCTGGTTGTCTGATGCACTATATACAACCATGGCTAAGAGTCCTAGGCTTATGCAATTTTCGAAATCTGGAATTTTAGTAAAGGTAAGTTTTAGTTTAAAAAATATATGTCTATCAGTCTACACAACTTGTAGGATTTCATGGGATTCCTTTCCCGTTGTGTTCGCAACTCTTTCCCAGAATAGGAATAACATGTCATGTTTTATACACCCTTAAGATTTGTGCTATTTTCTCCACAGAAATCCTTAAGTCTGAGTGGATAATAACGGTATGCCTTCCCCTTCAAGATTCCTTGGTTCGAGCCTCAGTTAAAGATTCAAAACAATCATTATCGTTCACCACAACCCCGCCATCCACCTTTGTAATTAGGTTCATCAGTCAAGGGACTTGCACTCGAACATCCCTTTTGATATACTTAAGTCATCACCTTCTACCACAGGATGGGGACATTACGAGATCCCACCCATGGATCTCCAATTTGTATCATAGCTCGAGCTAGTATACGAGGAAATATGAAAGGAAAACAATACGGTTGACTTTTCCATCCAATTCCAGGATCCATGGTCAACACGTTTTTATACTGCCTAAGAATTACTGACTACATTGGTACAACAGAATCTCCACCATAAACTTCCCAACCCATATTCCAACCATGATTTCATTGTCCACCATTTCGTAGTTTAATTCACATTCATAAACTATCTTCATTTTAAAGCAATGGTAATTGTAGTATTCACATTAATAATATAATTTAGAGATGGTTGTAGAAGATTAAACAACTTGAACATCAGGAGTATCGATCCCAGCGAGGATCAAGACATGCAGTGAACATCAGGGACGAACAAGGGAAGGAGAACGGGGTGGCCCGCCGTCGTGGGCGTCGGGAGGAGCATAGGATCGGTGTCAGGGTACTTTGAACGAAGTGCCACGGCAGCTACCGCAGTAGGACGGAGGATAAAGTGCGATGACGGTGGCTGGCCGCATCGGCAAGCTCTAAGAACGCTCAGGCGTCTGCCCGGGCCCCTTAGTTCCATGCCTACGGTAGCGGGGTTCAGCTAGTATGGAGTCGTGCCACCGAGAAAATCCTGTGCCGGGGCTCGGGGGACACGGTGGCTACGGCTAGGGAGGGCTATGCGGCATTCGGGGGATCTGTTCAAGATGTAGAACAGAGCTAGGAAATGGCTTCACTATATGGGCTTAAGGGTAAAACAGGAAGTTGCTAAATCAATTAATCTTGTGGTATGGTATCATAAGAGATAAGACAATATAAAGATAAGATAAGAAGTACTAGTGCAAATTGCCGGTCTTTTGAATAACCTTTCCTCATGATGTTTGGAAAGCAAGTGAAAATTTCGAAACAGGAAAAGTTTGATTTTTTTTTATGCCGAGGACCAAAGTGGTTTCCTTCCTATGTACTACTCCTCCTACTCCACAGTCCACACCAACGCGGTTGCCGAACATGCCAGAGAAACAGAGCCTCCCTCTCAAAGAGAAACTTAGCACTATGACCATCCTAAGTTGCTTTGGATGAGTAGTCTACTTTATTCATGCATGTGACGTTCTTTTTCTACATTCTTTGTCCATACCTTGAGACCGGTGCCTAAACTATCGTCAGCGCATCGTTTTCTTCTAAGTGCTCATCATTTTCTTCTACTCCATTCCGCTTTTATAAACCAAATACTCCCTCCTTCCCAAAATAGATGTCTTAGATTTGTCAAATTTTGGATGAATCTATATACTAAATAGTGTCTAGATTCATTCAAATTTTACAAATCTGAGACATCTATTTTGGGACAGAGGAAGTTCGTATTTCGAGAAAATAGTTTAACAGTAAATTTGGTCAATAATATATGAATCATATGTCACAAAAATTTATACCATTAAAAGTGTATTTTAAATATGAATTTAATGATATAATTTTTGTTAAATATAATTTTATTTTATTGACAAAATTTATGATCAAACTATTTTCTCGAAATATATAATTGCTTTATAAACTAGAATTGAGGTAATACTTGCTCTTAGCTAGTACTATATCATCGTATTATACTTGCTCTTAGTTTCTCTCGTGCAGATGTAGGCGTAGGCGGTACTTGTCGGTGAACAATTTCTGGCACCATACTACTAAACCACCATTGCAGAGTGTGGGCAAAGTATGGCACACATTAAGATCCGTGACCGATCCAGCTTACCGCCACACGAGCATAGGAATCCGCATTAGGCAGGAACGAAAGAAAAAAGCTGGCCTTTACGCTAACTAGCATGTTGGTCCGCACAAAAAAAGGAACCTGCATGCCAACGAGATAGGATGATCAGCATCTGAAATCGATATATATTTTATATTTATATATATATATATATTTGGTGTTCAGGCACCGTACACAATACAAGTATATTTTGCTTTTAACCACACATATCTAAGGATATACGTACCGTAGTTATTCATACCTAGGTATCATATACCTAAGTTACACGTATCTAGGTATCACATACCTAAGATGTTGCATACCTAAGGTGTACGTAACCAGGATACGTGTTTATATATGCAACTTAGGTATGCAAAACATACGTGTATTGTGTACGGTGTCTGGGCACCAAGGTGCACCAGTCCATATGGGACACCATGGTGCCCAGACACCAAACCTGCATTTCATACATACCTGAGATGTACAAACAAATTCCCTTGCTCCTGTATTAACCAGAAAGGCTCCTGGACAACTGAGCAACGTAACTGTTTGAAGAGAAGGAATAAAACAAGTTTTGAAACAAATCTATCATTCTGAAACGCAGCAATAATCCCTAGCTAAAGGACCTTTCCCATCACCCAAGGATGGAATTCACATGTGCATACTTATTAGGTATAAGATTTGTCATTAGTACCGTTTAGTGGCGGCATAGACAGAGTAAAGAGGGAATGAGGGCAGGGACAGCACTGACCCCGAGCCAAGATTGACAATTGTACCTTTCCATGAAGATGTAATACTTCTCTATTCTGCACGACAGGTTGATTTGTGTTCTAAATGGCTTAATCTTAATCAGAGATGTTGTCCTGCAGAACATCTATTGAAAAACACACCTATATGAGTCTGACTGTCAAACGTCGCAGTCTATTAGAGTTGGGTGCTCTCTAATAAACTCATGAAAGGCCATGGAGTATGATGCATAAGCTCCACCCGCGTGGAAGTCCCACGGTAGCCCAGTATCGGTCAAGGCTTCGTGTGAAGCTAGGTTGCAGCAAACTTGCAGTTCAAGGCATAGTCCACTGTACAAGTCGCAGCCTAGCGTAGCATAGAATTGTAGGTGAAAGTTCAACTTAATAGTCTCCTACCGATATATAAACAGTGTTTTGGAACCAAAGGCAAATTACATGTGCCTCTGGGATCTGGTGGGGGATTGTTGGAATTTTGGCCCAAATAGCCTAGCCCATTTTTCATTCCAATAATTACTGAAAATCCTAAAGGCCCATGAGGCCCATTCATGCATGGCAAGAGGTGGGACAAATGTTTAGTCCCACATTGCTAGTTGAGGAGGTTTGCACCAGCTTATAAGGGAGGCTCTCCTACTACTTGTTAAAAGGATGAGAAGGAGAACGAGAGAGTCCCACACGCGCGTTCCTCCTCCTTCGCCGCCCGCCTCGCCTCGCCACTCCACGCCTCGCCTCGTCACGACGCGCGCGCGCCACGGGTTGCGGGAATCTCGCCGAGCCGAGTTCTTTTTTGCCACGCATGATTGTTATATAAACCGGTGTGCAGAATTTGAAAAGTTTTCTAATGGGTTTTAAATACGACTCAGTGGAGGTTTAATTCGAACTAAGTGGAGGTTGTTTGGCTTGGGTCGCTGCATGTTCGTTTCCTCTTCCGACGTCGCCTGTTCGCCTGTCTACCCATACCTATAAGAGCGGAAGGTCGCTCCTTTTCTCAGGCATCTATCAGACCCATCGCCTCCAATTTCCAGAGCACTGAGCTGCCAACAGTTCTTCCCCATCCCGTCTTGTGGCGTGCACCGCGAGCCGGGACAGTAGGCCTCCGGAACCCCGCTGCTACGAGTCCTGTACGGGAGAAGGGCGATAAGGTTTTTGGGGAGCGCTATCGGCGCGACTACTGACTTCGTCACGGACTCAGTCACGGATAGCGACTGCGGCGACGTCTTCCCCGACGAGGACTTCTTCCCTGACATCAGCACCCTCTTCCTCGACGACATGGCCAACGACGGTTCCAACGCCGGCGGTTCCTCTTCTGCTACTGCCGTGTATATCTTCTTTCTCAATCTTGTTCTGATCGTATCTAAAGTATTATGCCTTGCAGTTTGTTTGGTTATATGACTTAATATGCATTCGCTATTTCACATGATTAGTATATTGCCTATTATCCTAATCATGTTTTATCTAGCATTTATTATGGATAATTCGCTTGGTAAATTGCTCTTATATTCAATAGAGCAGTAAAGAAGAAGTGGCAATTGAATATTATTTTCTCATCTGATGATAAGGCTGGTCATAGTGGAGAGTAACTTAGAGTAGTAACATACACATGTTACTAGTCTAAGTTACTACCTTCATAGTGGGAAATAACTTAGGTGTGATAACATGCAATGCCACACTAATTAGTAATTAGGTTATAGACACACTTTGCCTTGGTATGTGTGATGTTACAGTAACATAGCTAGTTACTCAATCCATCTCTCTCTTCATTAAATCATTGCCACGTAAGCAAACAATGCTAACTTGTACTCTTAGTTACTAATGAAGTTACCCCCACTATGACCAGCCTAACAGCAACTGTGGGCAATTGAAGTGGGAATTAAGTTGCTTTGGATAAGTCCTCTACTTTATTCATGCGTGGACAATTGAAGTACATTCTTTCTCCACACCTTGAGACCGGTGCCTAAACTATCATCAGCGCATCGTTTTCTTCTACTTGCTCATCATTTTCTTCTACTCCATTCCGCTTTTATAAACTAAATATGTATTTCAATAAAATAGTTTAATTGTAAATTTGGTTAATAATATATAAATAGTATGTCATAAAAATTTATACCATTAGAAGCGTATTTTAAATATGAATCTAATGATATATTTTTTGTTAAATATAGTTTGTATTTTATTGAAAAAATTTACTTTTAAACTATTTTCTCAAAATATATAATTGCTTTATAAACTGGAATGTAGGTAGTACTTGCTCTTAGCTACTACTCACTACGGGAAAAAATGTCGCCGCCGTGTAGACACGTCTTTGCCCTGTGCCAAACGCACCGGAACACGGCAAAGACAGTATTTGCCGTGTGTAACTCAGAAAATACACGGCAAAGTACGTGAACACGACAAATTTCTGGAAAAATAACACAGCAAAGAAATATACACGGCACAGACCCATAAAGGAACACGGCAAAGAAAATACACTCGGCAAAGTTGACAACGGCACACGGCATAGGTGTTATCACGGCAACGTTGTGGGACCCGTGACCCCACAAGTCCATTTAACGGGAGGAGCTAACGACCGCAGACGGTGGTCTCTTTGTCGTGTGCCCTCGCCGGTCCTTTGTCGTGTGTGTTCTGCAGTATACACGGCAAAGGCCCTTTGCCGTGTGTATTCCGCAGTACACACGGCAAAGGGCCTTTCCCGTGTGTATTTCGCAGTACACATGGCAAAGTCTTTTTTTTTTGTTTGCCTTTTATCACATTACTCTTAGGAAAATCATAAAAAAATCATTCTAATTCAGAAAAATACAAATAATATATCAAAATTTGCAGAAAAATAAGATCTATCTATGTACACTCAAAAATTAGATATTTATATTGAATACGTATCTTCATGCTCGCCGTTTTGACCATAGTTTTAAACCTGCATAAAAAATTCAAAAACGATCGAAACAATGCGAAACCTTCGTGTAGTGTCATATTATGTGACATGGTTACAAGGAAAAATATCAAACTTGTTATATTGAATATGTCTCAAAAAAACCTTCACAAAATGACCTATCTCATTCGAGATTTTCTGGCTTTCGGGTCAAATGACCAATATTATGACTAGTATCAAGGCATAGTTTGTGATAATCTATCCATATTGTGCATGCATGTGCATTATGGAATGGCGAATAATGTTGCAGGAGGAAGTTTTTCTTTTCGTCGCACCAAAAAGCCATTTTTCATATTACGAGCGTAAAAAACGGAGAATTTTATGAAGCAACCACCAAATGGCTAATTCAAAATTCTATCACCCCATTTTTCAAAAATACTATACCACCTTAAATGTACAATGTCCCAACGGGGGGATCTCAAACCTTTCCGTCTACTCTAGGTGAAAAAGAAAAATTCCTGCCGAATCGGCAGGAAGTGGGTCAGATATATACCACCTTAAATGTACAATGTCCCAACGGGTGATCTCAAACCTTTCCGTCTACTCTAGGTGAAAAAGAAAAATTTCTGTCGAATCGGCAGGAAGTGGGTCAGATATGAACTACAGGTACATGATCGGATGGGCATAATTTTTTACAAAAATCATATTTAGATTCATAATATGCTATTTCATCAGAGATCCAGTGAAAGTTTAGAGAGGCTCAGCTCCGAGCTAAGAATCTTCATACCCGTCGTTCGACAAAGTTTCTCGATAGTTTTAAAGAGTCATAAAAAATTCAAAAACGATCGAAACAATGCGAAACCTTCGTGTGGTGTCATATTATGTGACATGGTTGCAAGGAAAAATATCAAACTTGTTATATTGAATATGTCTCAAAAAAACCTTCATAAAATGACCTATCTCATTCGTGGTTTCCTGGCTTTCGGGTCAAATGACCAATGTTATGGCTAGAATCAAGACATAGTTTGTGATAATCTGCCCATATTGTGCATGCATGTGCCTCATGGAATGGTGACAATGTTGCAGGAGGAAGTTTTTATTTTCGTCGCACCAAAAAGCCATTTTCTATTTTCTGAGCGAAAAAAACGGAGAAATTTTATGAAGCAACCACCAAATGGCTAATTCAAAATTCTATCACCCCATTTTTCAAAAATACTATATCACCTTAAATGTACAATGTCCCAACGGGGGGATCTCAAACCTTTCCGTCTACTCTAGGTGAAAAAGAAAAATTCCTGCCGAATCGGCAGGAAGTGGGTCAGATATATACCACCTTAAATGTACAATGTCCCAACGGGGGATCTCAAACCTTTCCGTCTACTCTAGGTGAAAAAGAAAAATTCCTGCCGAATCGGCAGGAAGTGGGTCAGATATGAACTACAGGTACATGATCGGATGGGCATAATTTTTTACAAAAATCATATTTAGATTCATAATATGCTATTTCATCAGAGATCCAGTGAAAGATTAGAGAGGCTCAGCTCCGAGCTAAGAATCTTCATACCCGTCGTTCGACAAAGTTTGTCGATAGTTTTAAAGAGTCATAAAAAATTCAAAAACGATCGAAACAATGCGAAACCTTCGTGTGGTGTCATATTATGTGACATGGTTGCAAGGAAAAGTATCAAACTTGTTATATTGAATATGTCTCAAAAAAACCTTCATAAAATGACCTATCTCATTCGAGGTTTCCTGGCTTTCGGGTCAAATGACCAATGTTATGGCTAGAATCAAGGCATAGTTTGTGATAATCTGCCCATATGTGCATGCATGTGCCTCATGGAATGGTGAACAATGTTGCAGGAGGAAGTTTTTATTTTCGTCGCACCAAAAAGCCATTTTCCATTTTCTGAGCGAAAAAAACGAGAGATTTTATGAAGCAACCACCAAATGGATAATTTAAAATGCTATCACCCTATTTTTCAAAAATACTCGACCACCTTAAATGGACAATGTCCCAACGGGGGAATCTCAAACTTTTCTGCCCACTCTAGGGGAAAAAGACAAATTCCTGCCGAAACGGAAGGAAGTGGGTCAAATATGAACTACAAGTACATGATCTGATGGGTATGATTTTTTACAAAAATCATTTTTAGGTTCACAATATGCTATTTCATTAGAGATCCAGTGGAAGTTTAGAGAGGCTCAGCTCCGAGCTAAGAATCTTCATACCCGTCGTTCGACAAAGTTTGTCGATAGTTTAAAAGAGTCATAAAAAATTCAAAAAGATCAAAACAATGCAAAACCTTCGCATGGTGTCATATTATGTGACATGGTTGCAAGGAAAAATATCAAACTTGTTATATTGAATATGTCTCAAAAAAACCCTTCATAAAATGACCTATCCCATTCGAGGTTTCCTAGCTTTCGGGTCAAATGACCAATGTTATGGCTAGAATCAAGGCATAGTTTATGATAATCTGCCCATATTGTGCATGCATGTGCATTATGAAATGGCGAATAATGTTCCAGGAGGAAGTTTTCCTTTTCGTCGCACCAAAAAGCCATTTTCCATTTTACGAGCGTAAAAAATAGGAAATTTTATGAAACAACCACCAAATGGCTAATTCAAAATTCTACCACCCCATTTTTCAAAAATACTAGACCACCTTAAGTGTACAATGTATCAACAGGGGGATCTCAAACCTTTTCGTCCACTCTAGGTGAAAAAGACAAATTCTGGCCGAATCGGTAGGAAGTGGGTTAGATATGAACTACGGGTACATGACCAGATGGACGTGATTTTAAAAAAAAATCATTTTTAGATTCACAATATGCTATTTCATGAGAGATCCAGTGAAAGTTTAGAGAGGCTTAGCTCCGAGCTAAGAATCTTCATACCCGTCGTTCAACAAAGTTTGTCGATAGTTTTAAAGAGTCATAAAAAATTCAAAAACGATCGAAACAATGCAGAACCTTTGCGTGGTGTCATATTATGTGACATGGTTGCAAGGAAAAATACCAAACTTGTTATATTGAATATTTCTAAAAAACCTTCACAAAATGACTTATCTCATTCGAGGTTTCCTGGCTTTCGGGTCAAATGACCAATGTTATGGCTAGAATCAAGGCATAGTTTATGATAATCTGTCCATATTGTGCATGCATGTGCCTCATGGAATGGTGAACAATGTTTCAGGAGGAAGTTTTTCTTTTCGTCGCACCAAAAAGCCATTTTCCATTTTCTGAGCGAAAAAAACGAGAGATTTTCTGAAACAACCACCAAATGGCTAATTTAAAATGCTACCACCCTATTTTTCAAAAATACTAGACCACCTTAAATAGACAATGCCCCAACGGGGGGATCTCAAACCTTTCTGTCCACTCCAGGTGAAAAAGACAAATTCCTGCCGAAACGGTAGGAAGTGTGTCAGATATGAACTACATGTACATGATCTGATGGGCATGATTTTTTACAAAAATAATTTTTAGGTTCACAATATGCTATTTTATCAGAGATCCAGTGAAAGTTTAGAGAGGCTCAGCTCCGAGCTAAGAATCTTCATACCCGTCGTTCGACAAAGTTTGTCAATAGTTTAAAAGAGTCATAAAAAATTTCAAAAACGATCGAAACAATGCGAAACCTTCGCGTGGTGTCATATTACGTGACATGGTTGGAAGTAAAAATATCAAACTTGTTAAATTGAATATGTCTCAAAAAAACCTTCACACAATGACCTATCTCATTCGAGCTTTCCTGGCTTTCGGGTCAAGTGACCAATATTATGGCTAGAATCAAGGCATAGTTTGTGATAATGTGCCCATATTGTGCATACATATCCATTATGGAATGGCGAATAATGTTGCTGGAGGAAGTTTTCCTTTTCCTCACACCAAAAAGCCATTTTCCATTTTTCGGGCACAAAAAACGGGGGGTTTTATGAAGCAACCACCAAATGGATAATTCAAAATGATACCACCCCATTTTCATAAGATTATATGGATGTCATATTTGGATTCCTCACATTTTTCTGATAGATTTAAACATTTTATTTGTCGAATTCCGATTTACGAATTTAAATATATGATTTATTCCATATTAAATAGAAAAAGGAAATAAAATAAAATCATTTTATTTTTTATTTCGATTCAAGATTATTATTACTTTTCATTATTGTTTACTTAAATAATGGTTTGGAATCTAAAACTGAGATGTGTGACATCATGGCCCAAGAGTTAATGATATGGAAGTATTAGCAACAAGGTATGACTTCTTTCTTGGTAGCTCATTCGGAAGGAACGAAGAAGTTAAGCATGCTAGGCCTAGAGTAGTGTTAGGATAGGTGACCACAGGAAAAGTTTGATTATGAGTACAATTTCACCTAATATTTAACATACAAAGGGTTAAAATATTCTATATGAGATTATCAAGTAAATAATATTCAAAAAAGTTTGAAACAGAATTATTTTTTTTTATTTTTTTAAAAAGGCAGTTTCTTTGCCGTATACTTTTTCCACGAGACACACGACAAAGACAGCTTCTTTGCCGTGTACTTTTCAAGGAGACACACGGCAAAGACAACTTTTTTGCCGTGTACTTTTCGAGAAGACACACGGCAAAGAATAGACACCGTCATCTTCGCGGGAACCGTTATCTTACTTTACTTTGTCGTGTCTACGCATGATACATACGGCAAAGCCTTTGCCGTGTCTTATTTAGAAAACACACGGCAAAGGGCCTTTGCCGTGGAGAACGTTGCCTTGTGGCATTTGCCGTGTGTATACACACGGCAAAGCCTTTGCCGTGTTCCGAAAGGCTTTTGCCGTGTCTTTTGCCCACACGGCAGAGAGCCTGTGTGCCGTAGTGACTATATCATCATATTGTACTTGCTCTTAGTTGCTTCTTCTCTCGTGCAGATGTAGGCGTAGGCGGTACTTGTCGTGAATAATTTCTGGCACCATACTGCTAAACCACCATTGTAGAGTATGGGCAAAGTATGGCACACACAAAGATCCGTGACCGATCCAGTTTACCGCCGCGCGAGCATAGGAATCCGCGTTAGGCAGGAACATAGAAAAAAAAGTTGGTCTTTACGCTCGCTAGCATGTTGGTCCGCACAAAAAAAGGAACCTGCATGCCAACGAAATAGGATGATCAACATCTGAACTCGATATATATATATATGTATATAAATAATATCCACACAAATTAAAGGTTCCTGACGCCACCTGACATTGCACATCGATTCCCTTGCTCCTGTATTCCACAGAAAGGCTCCTGGAGAACTGAGCAACGTAACTGTTTGAAGAGAAGGAACAAAACAAGTTTTGAAACAAATCTATCATTCTGAAACGCAGTAGTAATCCCTAGCTAAAGGACCTTGCTCATCACCCAAGGATGGAATTCACATGTGCATACTTATTAGGCATAAGATTTGTCATTACGTACCGTTTAGTGGCAGCATAGACAGACTAAAGAGGGAATGAGGGCAGGGCCAGCGCTGACCCCGAGCCGAGGTTGACAATGGTACCTCTGCATTGGTGCACCATGACGGGAACCACAGCCCCCGAAAGCTGTGTTAGTGACAGTATGTTCACCCGTATGATCCGAATCAGCGACTCCACATCTGCCTCGTGCAGGAACAAGGCTTGCGGGTTCACCTGCCCGGCGTTGTTCACCAGCACCCCTACTTCCAGTCCATGGATGGCCTCCCGGAACTTTGCCATCGCCTCGTCGCCTGGAAAAAAAGGAAAACAAAAACTACTATAGGATGGAGAAGTCGGGGCAGTGTGGATCCATGTGCTGCTAGCTAAGTGTGAGGATCAATTTGTATTATTTTACGACGACCTTCGTCAGTGCACTCATGGGAGAAGTCGAAGAGCACTGTTTTTATCTCCACAGCGTGAGTCCTAGAAATCATTTCAGAGATGTTCTGCATCTTGGCGGCGTCACGTCCGACCAGCACAAGGTTGAGGCCCCGACGCGCGAGCTCCATAGAAATGGACATGCCGATGCCAGCCGTAGGGCCTGTCACTATGGCCCACGCACCGTACTTGCGGCGGAGGTTCTTCTGCCGGCGCAGGCAGAGTTCAAGGTGGGCTAGTAGCCGGAAGCAAAAGGCGGCCACATGGAAGGCCCCTAAGCAGGACAACGAGAAGAACAACCATACAGTTAACAATTCCATCTCAGTACGCGCCTTCTTCAGCGCTTATTCCTTGTGCACAGTTCCAACTAGTTCGTCCTAGCATGATAATAAGCCTAGGGCCTCCGCCATATTTATAGCACGGCCGGTGGTCATAAGGGTCTCCGCCATATTTTTCTTGGTCTGCGTAATTAAGATACCATGGTCACAAGTATTTCAGGTTTTCAAAAAATGCGTATCATAAGACCGCTTGGTTTTTTTTATTTACTTAGGCTGGTCCTAGTGGTAGTATCATACTAGTAATATCATACATATGATACTAGTGCATGATACTATGTCTCTAGTGCATTGTATCATATAGTAGTATCATAGTAGTGGTATATTTATTGATTTGTAAAATCTCTATGTAAAATGTGTATACAAGATTTACTTGCCATTATGATTTCTAGCTTTACGTGCTATGATACGGTATCTACCTACGATATACTAACCACCTCTCTCTTCATTAATTATGGCGTCACATCAGATTTTTGCCAAGTTGGCATGCATGATACACCTTATGATACTAGCACTAGGACCAGCCTTAGGCTTTTCGAGTAGGATGTATCTTAGCATGTTTTCATTGGAGATATTAAAACTTAAAAAACAATGGGATGTATCTTAAATGACTATTCTTAGAGGTATTGTATTTAATGATTTTGTGCTCATACATGTGTATTTAATATTCATCCAAAATTTATCAAACTTCTATTTATTTGAGCAAAATAATTATATACTGATATATTTTGTCCGATTCATTTTGCCGAGTTCCGGAAATACTGGACGCACACGGACGCATCCATAAATGACATGGAAGGCCCCTAAGCAGGACATTCATTTTGGCCCTACTTGCACCGTACTTGCACCGTACTACTCCACTTGTTAAAAAATAAATAACGGAGCACTAAAGTATAAGTAATGGAGACGGTGCCACCTGGGTTCGTGGTTTTTGGCCCTTGGCGGTGTATTGGACTTGGCATGTATTTGCTATGTACTAGTTTCGTATTTTTTGTTTAAAATAAAATATTAATATTGTGAATATTATATCTACCTTCTTCACCAGTAAGATGTCTAAAGACATCAGGAATGCACGAAGCCAAAAAAATTAGGGAAAAAAAATAAAATAAATCCTTGCTATGATGATGAACCACTCCCAACGGTAACACTATAACCACGACCAAAGATAAACACCCGTACATCAAACGAGATTCTCCAAAAGCAACGATTCCTAGAAGGAAATGACGCATAAACGTTGTGGTCATCTGACATAAGATCTTTGGTCTTTACTTGGAAGATAGTCTGAGTTTTCAAAATAATATCTTCAACAATCCCATCGCCAGATACAACCAATGAATGTCAGATCTTGCGTGATGATGCCCCCTAGAGGAGGCTCTAGACCTCCTGTTTAGAAGAATGAATTTTCGAGAAGCCAATTTTTTACCCTCAAAATCATGGCTCGTTGCCTAAGGAGCACCACCAAGATTACAGTCCACCTGTATTGTCATCTCCGCTTGCCAAGTCTGCTAGAGCAAGGCACCAAACACCCAACAAACAAAGAGAACCTTTGTCACACTTGCTTCATCACAACCAGTACCCTCTCTATGCGATTGGATTCGCTTGCTCGTGTCTAACCCTAACTCTCTCTCCCGTCTAACCTACCTCTCGCTCTCGTGTGGCGCCGTCGCACTGCACCAGGGCGCCCTAGCCCCTTCTCCTCGAGCCGACCCCTACCGCCCCTCTCCCTTCCGTTGTCGCCAGAGACAACACCAGGGAAAAGCCTAGGCATCAAGGCGGCTGTGGTTTTCCCTCATGCGTACGGTGCTAGGGGGTGCGACGACCGATCTCTGATCTCTCCCATCTGGGATGGCGGGCAATGGCGGATGGAATGAGACACAAAACCTGTAGCCACAATCGGTGGTCCAAAAGGTCGCGAAGGCGTTGGTTGATGAGCTGCCTCGATCTGGGAACTAGCTCAACACACAGCGGTGGCTCAGCCTCCTATACCTTCTAATATGATCTTCTTTGGAGGCAGTTTATGATGCTCCTAATCTTGCTCCGTATCACGAGGACTCCTGGCGTGATGTCCCTTGGCTTGGTACTGGTGGTCATTTCCTCCATCGGACGTGGTGGGCCTGAGGTTGGTTTGGCGGATCTCGATATCCGTCATCTAGTCCCGGCTTGCGAGTTGGGGAGACATAGTCGCCGGTGAAAACTGAGCTAACCCTAAGGTCTAGTCGTCCGGATCAGAAGATGGATGTGCTGCCCTATTGTGTTCTCTCTTAGGAGCATCATTTGTGGAGCAATGGCAGAGGCAAGAATTGGAGTAGCTTAATCTTGCACGGAGCTTCGGCGGAGATGTCAATTCATGTCTGGCCGACATGTGCTACACTGTGTCATGGTTGTCAATACTGGGAAATCAGCTATCCATGGGTTCCATACCATTGGCCCATCCTTGTGGTGATGCGCCAATGATAAGTACCCGTGGCACACCAGGAAGTCCAGTTACCTATGGCGCATCACCCCCAACCGTGTGCCATGGATAAAGTAGCACCATCCATAGAGGGGTACCCAAACTTATCCGTGGCACACCGCATAGATGTGCGCCACAGGTACTACCTATGGCACACAAGTACCTGTGGCACACCGATATGTGGTCCACCACGGATAATACTAGGCCCCACCCAACATAAAGGGTGCCAGGTTACTAGTGATGCGTCACATATTCAGTGCGCTACGGGCATGGGTGGCCACTAGCACACCCCGGATCTCCTTTTCAGTTTAAAAATATAAAATATAATAATACAAACTTTAAATTTTAAAATCCTTTAAGATGTAGTTATTTTATGGGGTATAGTTGTCACCAAAAATAACAAACATGATTTTAGATATGTTTTGCAAAAAAAAGGTTATAATCCGGTAAAACGGCTCCAGCTTTTGCCTGTGACATTAAATATAAATCTTTAATATATGAAAAGGCATCTGCACGAAATTTTACATCCGATTTTTTTGGAATCCTCAAATTCAAAAAGGAAAAAGTTACATCAAAAATTAGATTTCACTACAAAAAATTTAGAATTAGCCTCACTTACCCGCGCCACGAGTATTTTACTGTAATTTGAAAGGGCCACCTACCCCCCCCCCCCACTAACTCAACCATATCCCCATCCACACGTCTGTTATCCACCTCTCTCACCCGCCTCTCTTCTTACTCCCTCTCTCTCATACATGGAACTCTGCATCATCTATATGTCACTGGGTTTCCTATGAAATCGTCGTTCACCACTCATCTCATCTCGAGCCTTTATCAATATGTGAAATCTTGGGAACCTATGAGTCCATAGATCGAGACAAGAGACAAACATATAAAGATACAAATTAATCTCTATTCAATCAATACATAGTACTCCCATGAATTAGATGAATAATATTGCTGCAAGGTTTCACTTCAACCCGTAGCCCGTGAGGACTACTCACTCATAAAAATAAGATCAAAGATAAAAAACATTATGCAAAAAACTTAGATTGAAATCAAATATTATTACAATGGTCGCCAATTTACAAGGAAACATCAAATACAAGATGATGGCTATGGCTATGAAGTGGGTAGAGGATGGAGAGGATGAACTATGGTGGTGAATCTTCTTCGTTGGTGTTGTGATGCAATCTGAGAACGACGGCTCTCTGCACGATGCCTGGAGTCTCAAAATATATAGGCTCCTCTATGAAAGTTGTAGGGTTTTGACCTGATGGAGCCTGTCGCCACCTGGTACGAGCAGGCTGTACAGACGGACCTTGTCTGTACCGCAAGTCGTTAATTGTCCAGAAGGTCACCTTTCGACCCTAGTTAACTTCGTTGTATAGGTAACATCTTAATTTTCATTAATTGCTCCTGATTTCTAAATTATGATTTCCTGCACAACACAATTTAAAATAAAGGATTACACATCTTTGCAATAATTAGTCATTAGTACCAAGGCTAGAGAAATTCTTTTTATTTTTTTTGACTAAAAACATGATTTAAGCGCGGAGAAAGATGTCTATTTTTGTAGCAATCAGTATTATACATGTTGGTTATTAGATTGACTATAAATGACATGAAAATGACTTATGGCCAACTGTTAGCTAAACTATTGTCCTTGGTCCTCGACAGCTCTAAATGCAAAAGCATAAAAAAATGTTGTAAACGCCTTTGTGCTATTAGGTCTTTCTCAATGGAGTGTATCTTAACATGTTTTTTTTATAAAAAATTAAAACTTAAGAAACAACAATTATAATGCATCGTTTCTTGGATGACATTTCTTAGTGGCGTTGCACTTAATGATTTTAGGCCCATACATGTGCGTGATTGGTCTAGCCAAGTTGTTTGCCTATGGTATCGTGCAAGGGGTGTATCTTAGTTAATATACAATAAGGCTTTTCACAATGGGATGTATCTTAGCACTTTTTCATAGGAGTATTAAAACTTAAGAAACAAGTATGACAATGGAGTGTTTCTTAGTTGGTGTTTCTTAGAGAGTTGCATTTAATGATTTTAGTATCATGCATGAATATGATTGTATTAGCCAATTTTTTTCCTATAATAGCGTGCAAGGATTGTATCTTAGCTAAGATATAATAACCCTCTCTCTCTTTAATTAGTGACATGCCACATAAGCAAAGTATCTAGGGTATAGCGTTAAGAGACACCTATTGTGAAAGACCTAACACTCTCTTTTCATTAAATGACATGCCACATGCGTAAAGCACATAAGATACCGCGCTAAGAAATACCCATTAATAAAGACAGATGATGGTGGCAACATTATCTACGAGCGCGTGCTCTATTGTATGCTAATGGTCTGTTGGGCCGGTTTATGCTCTCAGCTCGCTGCCGTGCTGTTTGGTACGACATATAGTTTTATGATGATGTGTATATGCATGAGTTTAGGCGATGGCCTGACATGGCAACCCCTATCATTAAGGTTGTAAGTGTTAGAGAGTTGTTGTTACTGATGTGGTTTCGGCCGGGTTGATCTCTGTATTTTTTGTGTAATACGATGTATATAGAATAAGACCGTGTGTATAATTTCGTTGCTGATGCTGGTGTGGTCTCACCTCCATTTTCTTAAAAGGGCTTTTGCGGTGTAAGTTGAGAGCTCCCAAGATTGTCGGGGGTACTAGTGGCGCTAAGAGTAGCTACGTAGAGTAAGATCGAGATCGCTGCCACACGAAAAGAATGAAAACATCCGGTAACTGACCAGTGCCTTTGCGTATACTACTCCTTCTGGTTTATATTATCGGAATCAATTTTGTTTAGATACAAATCGCATCTAGTCTAAATACTTATCTAAATACGTATGAATCTTGTAGATAAAGTTGAGGCTATTAAAATAGACCGCAGCGAATATATATTTTGCCGAGTAATCTCTATCTTTCAACGTGTATTTTCAATACTTGGAAAAAAGTCTTCTATTGTGCTAGCTCCTTTCGGCCGGCCGCCATTACCCGTAGTGCAACCGTTTCCAAAAAAATAAGGCGTACATGTATATGTATAGTTTTTCTATGCCGATATGCCTCACATGAATATGTGTTAGTAATAACATTTGTATTTTCAAACGAGGTGACAACATTTAGCTTTCTTTCATTGTTTAGAGCTAATGCAAGTATTGATGATTAAATACAAGAAAAATAGTTCTAAAAATGATGCCTTGATTAGCCAGAAAGTTATCATTAACATGCTAGTACTCCAGATTAGGCCTATTAAGGTCCCTTATGGCACATAGAAAGTCTTTTCCATGTGTGATGTGGAAGTCCCTAACACAGCAAAATTTTGATCGTCTATCAATGGCCCAGGGAAGGCTTACCACTTTCCTCTCTCTCCTTTTTTCCACTCACTCAGTTCTATTTTATTAGATTCCTTCGTTTGGACATGACACACGGATTTTTTAGCACCGTAACTACTATAACGCACACTGGTTAGTTAGAATTCATCAGCAAAGTTGTCCTTTATTGCACACGGTCCGAAAAAATCTAAGCGCGGATAAATTTCTTGTATGCGTTCCTTATATTTTCAGTATCATCCAAAACTGGGTGTGATACGTTCCTGCTTTCTTTTCCTTTCCTGCTTCTTTGTCTGACACCACGTTGAGGCCGTTCCTCGACAATCGCGAGGTGATGGCGTATAAATGCTAGGTCTTCAGCAGGGGCTCCTCTACCGCGAGCTAGGTCTTCGGCACGGGATCGTCCACCACGCACCAAGAGAAGACGGCCCCTCTAGGACCGACAGAGTGGGCACCTTCACCCAGCGCCGCCAGCCTATGTACTACGGGTTCAGCCCTGCGACTTTACCATTGAGCCGGCGTCGCATTTGAACTCATCGGAATTTTGACTTTGAATCCATCTGCTTCGACGGTTTCACCGACTACAAGTATAGCCTTAGGATGTTTCTTATGTCGTTGATCATACTACTTATCATAGTACATATTGCTACATTTTAGAATGCTTAATATGTTTAATTAATGTGCTACTTATATATCGCGCTATATCTTGCTAGTGCTACCGCGAATATGCCTACGAGTGACAGCCCAAGAATCAACTACACCGACGATAGAGGCGTTCATCAGTAGAATACTATTAGTGGCAATACCTTACCGTTGACGTCTGATGTCTACGCACTTCTATTCTTGTAGACAGTTGTTGGGCCTCCAAGTACAGAGGTTTGTAGAATAGCAGCAAGTTTCCCTTAAGTGGATTACCCAAGGTTTATTTAACTCAGGGAGGAAGTGGTCAAAGGTATCTCTCTCAAGCAACCCTGCAATAAATATACAAGATGTCTCTTATGTCCCCAACACACCCAGTACACTTGTCAGGTGTATAGGTGCACTAGTTCGGCGAAGAGATAGTGAAATACAAGTAGTATGGATGATTATAAGTGGTAACGATGCCAGAAAAGAGCTTCTGACGACGTGGAAGATACTTAAAGGCAATCTGAAATAGAGATGGAAACAAGCAAACATGCAACAGATCTAGTTGTAAACGGTGTTCCAATGCTTAGAAACAATGCCTAGGGATCATACTTTCACTAGTGAACACTTATTAAATATATTCTCTTCATGATACTACCCTGAACTACTCTCCGGATGGACACTCTAATCCATGGTACGGCTATAACATCACTTCTCAAAGTACGCCTTCCCCATCTAGATAACCCCACATAGTCACTTTGAGCGCTAGATGGTCCCAACAAACACCACAATTTCATAGAGACAACCAACTAAAAATATACTCATGATAAAAATTTATGAACTCTTGCCTAAGTGCCACCACGGCGTGCACGATGTCACTTTCACAAACGTGGGGAGAGCAGAGATCTATTGAAGCACTTGAGTATTTATGTAAACTCTAGCCTAAGTGCCACCACGGTAAGCACGCTGTCACTTTCACACACGTGGGGAGAGTCGGATATCTATTAAAGCACTTGAGCAGCAGGATAGATCTACTTGATTACAAAGATCATGATCACAAGATCACACATAGAGAGAGAGAGATAAACATATAGCTACTGGTAGAGCCCTTAGCCTCGAGGAAGAACTACTCCCTCTTCATCATGAGAATCAGTAACGGCGATGGAGATGGTGGTGGAGATCGATGGAGATGGCTCTGGGGGCACTTCTCCCTCCCGGCAGGGTGCCGGAATAGAGACTTCTGTCCCCCGAATCTCCCCTTCGGTGGAGGTGGCGCTGTGGAACTTTTCGTGGGAGTATGATTGATGATCTAGGGTTTTCTCCCCGGGGGCTTCTTATAGGAGAAGGGGCAAGGCGAGGAGGCAGCCAGGGGGCCACACCCCTGGTGGCGAGGCCTAGGTGGGCCCGCGCCACCCTAGGGTGTGCCCAACCTGGTACCCTACTCCATCTCTGCTTAGATTTTCCGTATCGTTTTGGGAAAAATAGTAACTTTGGCTTTTGTCCCGTCCAATTCCGAGAATATTTATTTTTTAGCTTTCTGAAACCAAAAACAGTAGAAAACAAGCAACTGGCACTGCGGCATCTTGTCAATAGGTTTGTTCTAGAAAGTGTGTAAAAATACCTCAAAGTGTAGACAAAACATAGCAAAGTGGATACTAAACAAGCACGGAATATCAAAAATTATAGATATGTTTACGACGTATCAAGCATCCCCAAGCTTAACTCTTGCTCGTCCTCGAGTAGGTAAGTGATAAAAAAGAATAATTTTTGAGGTGACATGCACCATCACAATCTTGATCAAACCATTTTCAAAGCATTGAAAGCTGGTATCAAAGTACTCTAAACATGAGCATGAAACATGAAGTTCTAAGAATAAGACATAGTAACTATGTTGCAACATGAAAGGATACAAACAAAGGATCATGAATAACAATGCATTGAAAGACGTTTGTTTGTTTCACATATAGAAAACATAGCATAGTGTCATTCAGCTTATTCCTCATAGAGTAGCAAAACATAAATGCATCGGACACCTTCAAAGTTCATAAGGGAGACTAGATACAAATAGTTCAAGAACAAGCACTATCAACAATATGAATCAATCAATAAGTTTTGGGACAACGCACATAGAACTAAGAATGACAACTATGCTCTCCTAGTTGGTGCATAAAGATAGCAGGTGGAGACTCAATATAAAGGTGGAAGAAAGGCCCTTTATAAAGGGAAGCAGGGATTTCAAGTTTCATAAAGAGCTTCCAAAAATTATGGTACTTGGTAGCTTTCATCTCTCATTGCCCCTATCATAAGCAACTTCAAGTGATTAAGGTTAAAGTGAACAAAGTATGGAGTATATGGTTGACAAAGTATAAGTAGCCAATCTCATGTCCCTTGAGTACGAGGGCCGCTCCTCATGCTACTCAACTTTAGTCACTTGTAAGTTCTTGTCATAGTAAGTACATGTGTATCATAGAGAACCGCCAACGGGGTACCCCTTGCACATGATACATGAGCTATCCCATATTAAAATGACAAGGCAAGCATACAATGAGCATCTCAACAATATTCTTATTTACCATGGGAAAATGGTGCTTTTTTCTCTCTTTCCTCCTTTCTCATTTTCTTTTTTCTTTTTCTCAATCTCTTTTTTCTATCTCTCTTTTTTTATAAGAAGAATGCTTCATAGATTGCTCACTATGGTGATGCTGCAAGTTTCATCCATGATTAGGCATGGCTTAGGCTAGCGGCCCAGACGGTTCTATAACACATATACATAACTCGATGGACTTACAAGCTCTACTTTCATTTCACACCGACGACATCCATAAAAGAAGAGCATGATATCAACTGGGTAGATATTTACAGGTGTTGAAAGCGTTCCCTGTGACACCACGGTTTTGCTAATTTCCAATGTATAAGTGTAAGCATATACAACATAGATGACACAATGGTTCAAGTTTATTAGGAGCAAGAAAAATAAAGTTTTCCATCAAGTTTGTGAGAGCTTTAAGAACTAATTTTCACATAACAAGTTTAATTTGGAAGATAGATAAAACAAAAATATACTTGGAATGGTGTAACATACCATGCATAGAAATTTATAGTGGACTCTTTGGAATAACTTGGTTTCTTGGGAGTTGGATGCGTGATTAGAGCTTACTCAGTACAAGTGGAGTCTAGCAAAAGACTAGGAGTTATACGTTGGAAACATATCTATAATTTTTGATGATCCATGCTTTTTTAGTATCTACTTTGCTTTACTTGTCTACACTTTGAGGTGATTTTTACATGTTTTCTGGTACTATCCTATTAACAAGTTGCAACAGTACTAGATGCTTGTTTTCTGCTGTTTTTGGTTTCAGAAAAGTTAGTAAAGAAATATTCTCGGAATTGGACGGGACAAACATCAAAGTCAATTACTTTCCGTGGGGAACAAGAAGTCCAGAGGGGAGACGAGGAGGTGTGCCAGGGCGGCTAAACCCCCATAGGCATGGTTGGGCCCTACCCCACGCCTAGGCAGGGTTTGCCCCCTCTGGCCGCCGCCTCGGCCTCCCCCTTCGCCTATAAGAAGCCGCCGATGCAGAAACCCTAAGAACCCTATCAAATATCCACGAAACCGTCTGTAGCCGCCATCACCATCTTCCCTATATTGGGGGGATCTGAAGTTCTTCCCGGCACCCTGCCGAAGGGGAAATCATCCCGGAGGACTTATCTCTGGTATGATGCATGAGTAGTTCCACCTTGGACTATGGGTCCATGTAGTAGCTAGATGGTTGTATCTCCTCCTTTGTGTTTTCACGTATAGATCTTGTGAGCTCCATTCATGATCAAGATCTAATCTATTTGAAAGCATGCTAGTTGTGTTTGCAGGGATTCGATGGATACTAACATTATTATGTTGGTTTGATTAATGGTTTTGTCTTTATGATTCTATCATGTCTGTGTTCTTTGTGATCTTGCATGCTCTCCGTTGTTAGTAGCTATCTTGGCCAAGTAGTTGCTAGTGACTCCAAGAGGGCGTATTTATGCTCGATAATGGCTTCATGCCTCTAGTTTGCAAGGGAAGTGACAGAAATCTCTTCGGTTGTAGATGTTCTGTTGCCACTAGGGAGAAAAGAACGGTCTCTTATTCATGGAACATGTGGACTATTTACCTTACACGCTTTGCTTAAAGTATTTGTCTGTTGCTTGCAACTTAATACTGGAGGGGGTTCGGATGATAACCTGAAGGTGGATTTCTAGTCATAGATGCAGTTGGATGGTGGTCTATGTATCTTATTGTATTGCCCAATCGAATCTCACAGGATCTTTCTGAATAGTAATTGCATTGTTATGCCTTGCTCAGTTCCTATCAATTGCCCTGCTGTAATTTGTTTACCCTTCATGCCATGTTGTTTATCTAAGGAGAGAACCTCTAGTGAACTATGGACCCCGGTCCCATCTTTACCATCAATACACCTTCCACTGTTACTTGTTTACTTGCTGCAAACCATTACTCTCCACACCATACGTTTAATCCTTTGTTACAGCAAACCGGTGAGCTTGACAACCTCACTGTTCGCTGGGACAAAGTCTTGAGTTTGTGTTGTGCAGGTTTCCATGTTACGTGCAATACCTTTGAGACGTTTCCTTCCTCCTTCTGGTTCGATAACCTCATTCTCTACTAAGGGAATTCTTGCTGCTCTGCTCATCACACCTTGCTCTTGTGGTTCACCAACGAAGTGCACCTACATCAACTAGGCGCATCAACAAGTTTTCTGGCGCCGTTGCCGGGGAGGCTAAGGACGTCTTCACAAGGGGAGTCCTTCACTTCCTTTCTCTTTACTTTGTTTTTAGTTTGATTTGTTTCTTTTGCTTGGTTTTGTTTGCCTCTTTCCAAAAAACCCAAAAAAATTAGTTTAGTTTGGTTTGCTTGCTTTATTCAAAAACACAAAAAAATTAGTTCCTGCTCTAGCTGCTGCTACTGTTTTTGGCTTGCCCACCTTTGCCAAAATGAACTCCGCTGAGAACACCAAGTTGTGTGACTTCACTAGCACCAACAACAATGATTTTCTAAGCACACCCATTGGTCCACCTTCTCCTGATGCTACCTTTTATGAAATTAAGCCTGCTTTGTTGAATCTTGTGATGAGAGAGCAATTTTATGGTGCTGGTTCTGATGATCCGACTGCCCATCTTAATAGCTTTGTTGAACTTTGTGAAAGGCAAAAGTATAAGGATGTAGATGGAGATATTATTAAGCTCAAGCTTTTTCCTTTCTCCTTGAGAGGAAAAGCTAAATAATGGTTGCTTTCTTATCCTAAAAATAGTATTGATTCTTGGACTAAGTGAAAAGATGCTTTTATTGGAAAGTATTATCCTCCTGCTAAGATTATTGCCATGAGAAGTGACATTATAAAATTTAAACAACTGGATAATGAACATGTTGCTCAATCGTGGGAAAGAATGACAACTTTGGTTAAGAATTGTCCCACTCATGAACTCACTGCTTGGATGATTATCCAGACTTTTTATGCAGGTTTGAACTAATATTCTAGGAACCTAATCGACTCAGCTGCTGGAGGCACCTTCATGAGCCTCACCTTGGGTGCTGCAACAAGGCTTCTTGATAATATGATGGTTAACTACTCTGAATGGCATGTTGAGAGAGCTCCACATGGTAAGAAGGTAAATTCTGTTGAGGAAACTTCCTCTTTGAGTGAAAAGATTGATGTTATTATGGCTATGCTTGTTAGTGGGAAAGCTCCTATAGATTCTAATAGTGTTCCCTTAGCCTCTTTGGTTTCTCAAGAAGAGCAAGTTGATGTGAACTTCATTCGAAATAACAATTTCAACAACAATGCCTATAGGAATAATTTTGGTAGCAACAACAATTATAGGCCTTATCCTCCTAATAATGGCAATTCCTATGGAAGCTCTTACAATAATGCCAGAAGTGCCCCCTCTGAACTTGAAGTCATGCTCAAAGACTTTATTAGCAAACAAACCACTTTCAATAATACTATAGAGGAAAAGCTTTTAACTGTTGAGAAAAAAAAATCCTCTTTGTCTGAAGCTCAGTCTTCCTTGATTAATAAAATGACTGCTAAACCTGAAACTATGGAAAACACCTTTGCTACTGCTCATGCCATACAAGTTACTATTGATGAAAATGTTAGGTTGTTAGCTCAACTTCATGCTAGGTGGGAATGGGAAGCTGAAATTGATAGAAACAATAGTGTGTGCACTTCACCACTAAACCACAAGTAGTCCCTATTCCAACTCCTACTATGCCAAAGCCTATTGAGCCTACTACTAGTGATGCTAAGTTTGATTTTGATACTGATGATTGCAATATTTCTAAAGTGATTATGTTCCTACAAAAACTTGCTAGAAGTCCAGATGCTAGTGATATGCATGTTGCTTTCACCAAACACATTACAGATGCTCTTGTTAAGATTAAGGAAGAGAAGCTAAAACATAAAGCTTCTATTCTTAGGAAAGTAGAAGATAGTTGGGAACCCATTATTAATATGCAAGTGAATGACTTTGATCTCAAAGCTTCATGTGATCTTGGTTATAGTGTCTCTATTATGCCTAGGAAGATTTATGAAATGCTTGATTTACCACCATTGGAAGATTGTTATTTAGATGTCCCACTCAATGATAATGTTAAGAAGAAACTCATGGGGAGTAGTAATGATGTTCTCATCATGGTTACAAATGCTTATGTCCCTGTTGATTTCTATGTTTTGGATGTTGAATACAATGCTTCTTGTCCTATTATTTTGGGAAGACCTATTCTTAGAACAGTTGGTGCCATCATTGATATGAAAGAAGGCACCATCAAATACCAATTTCCATTCAAGAAAGGTATTGAACATTTTCCTATGAGGAGAGAGAAGTTGCTTTTTGCTCCTCCTTTAAAAGCAAGTTTTGATGTTAATACTTCTTCATTTGAAAATACTTGATTCTTCTTGCTTCTTGTGCCTAACTTAAAGACGTTAAAGAAAATTACTTGTTGGGAGATAACCCAAGAGTTTCCTTGAGTCTTGGAAGTTATTACTTCAGTAATAACCTCTCCTTATCCTTTTTTTTGCCAAGAATGACCTCTAATGAGAGGGAAGTAAGATTTGGGGAGTTGCTGTCCTGAAACAGATTTCTGTCCTTCACCAAATAAATTTGTGAGGAGTCTCTGTAACTCAGATTGATCTCAAAATTTACGAATAAATCCCCCATTATGTTAGCTAACTTTATTTAGTTCAACACTTTTTGATTTGAGCAACAAAAGATGTTCGAACAAATCGGTTTCTACCTGCTGGTATGTTTTGACAGATTTCTGTCATTATTTGCATTTGCTTCTTATTGATTCCTTTTTGAGTTCTCTTTAGGTGAATTGAGATTTTTGAAGGAGTTGCTACAGTAGCTTGTGTTTTTTGTGAAAATTCTTGCCATTCCAAAGCTTTGCCAGGGGTCTAATAACTTTTGAATACACTAATGTAGCTAATGAAGATTGTGTGGAGTTTTGTATGAAAAAAAAAATTCAGGTGTAGAGAGAGAATGATGTAATGATATGAAGAATGGACAAAATCTAAATCTTGGGGATGCCACCATGGTGTCACCCCAAGAAATATCCAAGATGTACAAGCGTCAAATCTTGGGGATGCCCAAGGCATCCCCTTCTTCATCAATAAAAATCCTAGGTCTGTCTAGACACTTTGTTTTTATTGTTTCATGCACAGTTGTGTTGTTCTTGGAGCGTCTTAGTTTTTGTTTGATTTTCTTATGTTATTTAGTTTGCTTGAATAAAATAGTTTGGACCCCCGCTCTCGCTGTGTTGTTTTGCAAATAAGTTTGCTTGGTGTTGGAAAGGAGTAGTAAGTTCTTGCTTGAAGTGCAAGAGGATCTTGCATTGACTGTGACTTAGACTTTAGCATGACATGCTAGGTGTTGTTTTAGAATTATGCTTAGTGATTATTGATGTATCATGTCTTGTTCCAAACTTGCTTAGTGTGCCTTGAAGAAATTATGCGTTGTTTTAGCATGCAAAAGCATAGTATTGTGATATTCTCGTTTGATACTTTGCTTGGGTTGACTTGGCACATGCTTACACCATGTTATGACTATGACAAGTCACCATTAGAATCTATGACCATTTAGTCCTTGACTTGTAGTGCCACTCTTTGCTTTGATTAGTAATGCTTTGTTGCTCTGCATTATTATGGCCACTATGCTCTCTTAATTGGTTGCTCCCAGTCTTTTGCTAGCCTCCACTTGTATGAGTAAGTTCTACTGATGCTTCCAACCTCCAAGAAACCAAGTTATTCCAAAGTGTCCACTATAAACTCCTATGCATGGTGTGTTACACCATTCCAAGTATGTTATGTGAAAACTTAGTGATTAAAGCCCTCACGAACTTGATGGCACACTTTATTCTTTGCCCCTAATAAACTTGAACCATTATGACAACTTTGTTATATATGCTTGCACTTATAAGTTGGAATTAGCAGAACCGTTCTGTCATGGGGAACGTTTTCAACATTGCACTTGTACTTTGTACTCAGTTGATATCATGCTCTTTTGTCTATGGATGTCACCAGTGTGAAATAAAGAGGGAACTTGTAACTCCATAGAGTTTGTATTCTGTGTTAGAGAAACGCCTGCGCCGCTATCCTAAGCCATGCCTAATCATAGTGAAAACTTGCAGCATCACCATAGTGAGCTATCTATGAAGCATCCTCAATAAAAAGATATGCATATGGTAAATAAAAATATTGCTGAGATGCTCATTGTCTGCTTCCCTTGTCATTTTGGTTATGGGAAAGCTCCTGTACCATGTGCAAGGGGTACCCCGTTGGCGGTTCTCAATGATATACAAATACTTACAATGACAAGAACTTACCTGGGCCCAAAGTTGAGTATGCATGAGGTGTGGCCCTCGTATTCAAGGGACTTGAGATTGCCAACTTATACTTCGTCAAGCATATACTCCACCTTTTCCACTTTAACCGTAACCACTTCAAAAGGCTTATGATAGGGGCAATGAGGGCTGAAAGCTAACAAGTACCATAATTTTTGGAAGCTCTTTTTGAAACTTGTAATCCCTGCTTCCTTTTCAAAAAGTACTTTCTTCCACCACTATTGAGTCTCCAGCTTCTACCTTTAGGGACCATTAAGAGAGCATAGTGGTCATTATGTGTGCAGTGTTCCAGAGATTATTAATTGATGCATATTGTGATATTGCTTGTTCTTGTGCTATTTGTTTCTAGTCATCCTTGTGAACTTTGAAAGTGTCCTATGCATGTATATTACTCTATCAGGGACAAGCTGATTGCCACTATGCCATGTTTTCTTTATGTGAAACAAACAAATATTTTTCAATGCATGTTATTCATCATCTTTGTTTGTAGCCTTTCATGTTGCATGCATAGTTACTATGTCCTATTGTTATAACTCCATTCTTTCATGCACATATTTATAGTTTTTTGATCCCAGCTTTCAATGCTTGCAAATGGTTGGATCTTTATTGTGAGGGTGCATGTCACCTCAAAAATTATTCTGTTTATCACTTACCTACTCGAGGACGAGCAGAAGTTAAGCTTGGGGATGTTGATACGTTGGAAACGTATCTATAATTTTTGATGCTCCATGCTTGTTTAGTATCTAATTTTCTTTAATTGTCTATACTTTGAGGTGCTTTTTATATGTTTTCTGGTACTAACCTATTAACAAGTTGCAACAGTGCCAGATGACTGTTTTCTGCTGTTTTTGGTTTCAGAAAAGTTAGTAAAGAAAGATTCTCGAAATTGGACGGGACAAACATCAAAGTCAATTACTTTCCGTGGGGAACAAGAAGTCCAGAGGGGAGACGAGGAGGCGTGCCAGTGCCGCTAAACCCCACTACTAGGAAAACAACAGTTAGTGGCGCACGTGGAAAAACCATCCGTGGTGCACTCCCCGTGCGCCACTAGGCTTGCGCTGCGGCTATGTCATAGCCGTGGCGCACTGCCTAGTGCGCTACGCATGTGCAGAGATAGGCATGGCGCACATGCCAGTGCGCCACGGATACCTGTCCAGGTGCGCTACAAGACTTATTATTTGTGGCGCATCTGTTAGTGATCCACTAGCGTGCACAGGTGCGCTTTAGCCACTGTGCGCCATAGAAGCCCAAGCCATGTGCGCCACGGATGTCTTTTTTTTTAATTTCAAGGCCAGATGATATACAATACAAATTATATACAATATTATAGGCAGATATACACACAGATATAAGATATACAGTTATATATATAAATACACAATTCGCAAAACAAGATTGAAACAAATACATATAGATAAGTCTCATACATGAATACATAAGTTATACATTGTTTCGATCAAGTTACACAGTAGTTGGTGACATGCGAATACATGTGTCGATCGAACAAGTTAGAGCTCGGAAGCTTGCCTAGACATCTAAACTAGCTAGACACAAACGCAGGATAAACAACCAAAGAAGATAAGCATGATCACCGTGACGAAGGTGTAGGTCTTCATCCGGTTCCTCGTCCTAACTCCCTCTAGATAGCGCGTGTATCTAGCTTCCGCCTCCGCCATAGTGTTGTACCCTTTGTAGCTATTGCCGCTGAAACGGTGCACCTGTCTCCGGCAGTCTTCCCAATCATCGTAGACTCCACTGGTAGAAAAGGGCCCATGCGTCACGGTTGGTAAGGGCCATTAGTCCCGGTTGCCCAACCGGGACGGGGCAATCGGGACTAAAGCTCTAACCATTAGTCCCGGTTGCCCCACCAACCGGGACAAATGGGGCACAAGTGGCGGCATCAGAGCGCGAGGGGGGGGGGGGGTGGAGCATTAGTCCCGGTTCGTAACACGAACCTGGTCTAATAACCTGCTGCCGCGGCAGAGATTTGGCCCATTTCTCTGCCGCGGCAGAGAATTCATTTTGACACATTTTGTTGCCGCGGCAGCATTTTCGCCACTTTTTGTGCCGCGGCAGAGAATTCATTTAGGTTGTTTTATTGTTTATTTAGTGTTTTGCACTTATCAACGAAGGAACCTTATATTACACAAGATCATCATGACAACATTACATTCAATACACGGATCGAGTTCATGCACTACATACAAAAGTTGCTATTCGATGCTACCGGCCAATTTCTTGAAAGTTGCTATTTTTACAATTCCTATTGTCTATACACAGCCGAGTAGTATTCCTCTTGTGAGTTTAGGACTTCTGCATCCAAGAATCCCGCCAATTCCTCCTGAATTGCTCGTATGCGATCCTTTGGCAGAAGACCGTCCCGTAGACGTTCGATCTGATTTAAAAAAGGAGTCATCCTATATGAATATGAAACTAAACACAATTTGATTGTAATAAAAAACTATAGAAATTGTTTACGTACGTGGAGTTGCTCTAAATTTCTGCCCTTCTCATCGCACGTCTGCCGGATGAACTCGCATACATAGTATCCACATAGATTGTTACCTGGTCCCTGCGTCAGGCACTTTACAAGAACAGAGTTCAAGAAAAATAATAATCTAGCATGATAATAACTGTATCAAAACTAGAATCAAAGAGATGCGCGGACATAGCTAGTGGTGCTTACATCTAGTGGTTGAAATGTAAGCTCCTCTTTCCAAACACCCCTAGCCTTCTTGGTGAACCGTTTCCAAGTGCTGCCCGGCATAGAAAACGAATAAAATATGTTATTAAGTACTTGATATCATAAAATTCACGAACGTTGCCGATAGAGTGTCGTAATGATTAGAATTACCGCTGGAGAAGTATCTGCATGTCCTTCCACGTCTCAAGGGGTTTATGTTTCGAGTCCATGACTAGTACACGCCCTTTGTCAAGTTGAATGATTAACAGAATATAGTGGTACCTGCGAATGCAGAACTAATCAATTATATACTTAACATCGAGTAAGCGAAATAGAAAGTGTATACAAGACAATAACACTCACTGGAAGTTGTAAGGAAATAGTATTTCCCTTTTGGTTTCTTGAAACCTTAACGCGTGTACTATATTATCCTCCGTATCCTGGGGGCTTATTTTGAGATTAGCTTCATGAACCCAATATGGGTCAATGAAGCCAATGTCATAGATTTGTCCTCTGCTGCATTCGAGAATCTTCATTCTGCATATTACAGTATGATTATATACATGCAATAAACAAAATAATATAGCTGGAGACTAAATTAATTACAGAATTAGTACTTACAGACAATAGGCACTGATGATCGATTTGTCCAAGGCGTCTTGATTGAATAATTGAAATAGTTCATCAAATTCAATGGATATCATGTCATCCTTATCTTTCCCATGATGCTTTTTTGTAACCCTAAGCACTATCCAGTTAGCCCCGGCCCTTGTGGCATGCATGTACCAGTTATGCAATCTTCGCATTTTTATTGGAAGATTGTTTACCTCCTCAGGTTTGACGAGAGGTTTTCCGTACTGGTATTTGTATGCTACTTCACTCACGGGGAAGAACTCTAACTGGGATAAGTACTGGGCAATACTCATACCTTGAGCAGCGGCAGCTTCTCCGTATTGTGCAACTACCTCTGGATCATACTGCTCTTCGGCCCCATATTTGCTCGACCCCACATTGGTTTGAGAAATCACCTTGAGAGGGGCGCAAGTCTGTTTTGCTTGTTCTCCGAGTTGGGCAACAGATTTCCCGCTTGCATCAGTACTTCTCTTCGAGGCTTTTTGTGCCGCATGTGACTTGAGAATAGAACGGTCATAGTCTAATGACAGCTTTGGCTCGGGTTGATGAAGATTCTTTAGCATTTTCAACACTTTGGCTTTTTCTTCTTTGGTGCTGGGGAACTCTGGCTCTTTCGTCCGCCCCAGCTTAGCGAAAAACGCTGTCGTTTCCGCATCAACGATCGCCGCAGTCTCCTCTTCAGTACAGTCATAAGCTCTCTTGGGAGGAACCGTTGGTACTTTTGGAAGAGGCTCTTGGAAGGGGCTCTCCCTCAACATCACCAGGGTCATCTCGTTTGATCTTATACCGCAACGCGTTGCATACCGGGCATTTATCTAAATTCTCATACTCCTTACCGCGGTAGAGGATGCAGTCATTAATGCATGCATGTATCTTTTGCACATCTAATCCCAGAGGACAGAGAGTCTTCTTTGCTTCGTAGGTACTCTCGGGAAGTTCGTTATGTTTTGGAAACTTCGGCTTCATTATTTTCAGCATCTTTTCAAATGAGGAGTCAGTTAGACCACACTCTGCCTTCCATCGCAACAATTCCAGTGTGGTACCGAGCTTTGTGCTGCCATCTTCACAATTTGTGTACAACAATTTCTTGTGATCTTCTAACATGCCCTCTAACTTCAACTTCTCATTTTCTGTTTCACAGTCTCGCTTTGCATCAGAAATGACCCTACCAAGTTCATCAGCCGGCTCATCTGATGCCCGTTCTTCACCTTTTTCCTCTCCATTGTCTTCCATTGCAGTATCACTGTATTCAGGAAACATATGATGATAGTTGTTATCATCATCTTCTTCTTCACCATATTCCATCATAACCCCTCTTTCCCCGTGCTTGGTCCAGCAATTATAGTTGGGCATGAAACCTTTCATAATCAGGTGGCCGTGAATGATTTTCGAGGAAGAGTACTCCTTGTTGTTCCGACATTGAACACATGGACAACGTATAAATCCATTCTCTTTGTTTGCCGTAGCCACATCGATAAATTTATCCACGCCTTTGATATACCCGGCTACCCGCCGGTCACCGTACATCCATTCCCGACCGTTCATCTGCATCATATAAGTAAGTTTATCAAAAAACAGGACATCATAAATAGTGAAATAACCAATTCACACCGACACATGAATTGTATCAATGGCCTAGAAAAGATAAGATTGCTAACCTCGATCGAGGGAAATAAAGAGGAGAAAGCTCAAGTGCGTCTCGGACACCTTCTATATTTTTGTTCTATGAGAAATTCAACGGGATTATTCACTCAAACATTTCAACAAACACCTTCAATGCATGCATGAGAAAAAACTAGCACACCCCCTCACACCTTCCACCATTCGAAAAAACAGAGTGGAGGCAGAGGGGGCTGGGGCGTTGCATTTATAGAGGGCAGGGGTCTTTAGTCCCGGTTGGAGCCAGCAACCGGGACTAAAGGTGCGTGCCACGCCACGTGGCTGTGGCCAAACCTTTAGTCCCGGTTGGTGGCTCCAACCGGGATGCATGCCCCTTACCAACCGGGATGCATGCCCCCTGGCCCCGTGCCCGCTCCAACCGGGACGCGTGCCAGCATTAGTCCCGGTTGGTGGCGCAACCGGGACTAATGCTTGGAGGGGTCGCGAACGGATAGCCCTTTTTCCTCTAGTGCTCCGGGAACCCGTCCCTTGTACACGACGTACCACATCATCTACAAGTTGACAATAATAATTAACCGATGATTGAAAAAAAAAATATAATTAAAGTCGCATATGAAGATACACTTATAGAAAGTACTCCTAAATCAAAAAGACCAAACTCAAAAAGCATGCCTCATATATAACTAGGTTGTTCGACACAGGAATATGCTACGATGGAACTGTCCGCCAAGTAGAATGCACAACACCTGGACCTGTGCATAGCACAAGGCGGACAATCCCATCACAGCACATTCACATATATAGTGTGCCACGACATTTCAATCATCGGAATTATTCTCGAAAAATACCAAAGTAACTCGAAAAGAATGCCTCATATATAAATAGCTAGGTCGTTGGACACATGAATATGCTATGATGGAACCGTAAGCCAAGTAGGATGCACAACATCTGCACTTGTGCATAACACAAGGCTTACAATCCCATCACAACACATTCACAGATGTAGTGTGCCACGACATTTCGATCATCGGCATTATTCTCGAAAATACCAAAGTAAATCAAAAAGAATGCCTCATATATATACATAGGTTGTTGGACATAGGAATATGCTACGATGGAACTGTGAGCCAAGTAGGATGCACAACACCTGGACATATCACAAGGCTCGCAATCCCGTCGTAGCACATTCACATATATATTGTGCCACGACATTTCAATCATCAGCATTATTCTCGAAAAAAAGACTAATAAAGTAAGGAAAAAAAAGAAGGACCAAAATGAGCAAAGTATCAAAGAGTAAGCAAAAAAACTAAGCATTGATTGATATATAATAATAATAAGCAAAAGAAGTAAGCGATGATTCATAAACCTAATAAGATAAGTATAGTAGCATGCACACTTGTCCACATACACACAAAGGTCATCTATAGTTTGTAACTACAACTAGGACAACATCAAGCCTTCTGGCTCGGCTTAGGGAACGGGAGGACACCTTGTCTTGTCATGAACTTCCTATAGTCACCCTGCATCTCTAGGCGATCTTCTATGTCACGGTTATTCGGGATATTTCCTCCATAGAAGATCCCTCCCCCCCCGAAGTCATGAAATCACGAAAGATGATTGCCCCAAACTACTGCTGGATGCGATACATCTCTTGTCTAATATCTGAATGAGTGATCTTGGCCTTTGCTTCGGCCCACTGTTTGAGATGGTCTGGCAGCGTAGAATTCTGCTGGTCAAGTAGGAATGCCCTCATGTGATGGAGTGCGTAGTAGGCTTCCTTCTTACTATTCTCCGGCTGCTTCACGCAAGGGAACTTCGTTACGTGGTTGAAGACGTGCCTGTTGAACTTGAACTACGTACGCACGAAGGTGGTGCCTTCCGTTGAGGCATAGCCAGTGAGAGCATCATACAGAACTTCCTTGATCTTGTCGTAGTTTTTCTTCTTTTCTAGACTCCCCGAGTCGAAATACGTGGCGTGGGAATGCTTCGGCGATAAGGAGATGAGCAAGCAGTGTTCATCTCTACGCAAAAATTCAAATGGAATGTGTTGGAAAAAGAATGATGATAATCTAATAAAGCCAATCGACGGTGGCGAGTGAATAACGACTTACTCGGGAAAGTAAGGCACGAGAATGTATCCCTTTGTCTTGTTCGCCACGAGGATTTTTTTAGGTACGAGGCCACGATACGTCGTTCAGCGGGGGAACCCAAGCAGCCGTCACGCATGTAGTAGGGGTCCACTATAGCGATGCCCGGTGTGTTCTCTCTAATGATCTGCATGCACTGGTGGAAACAGGGCTATAGGTCCCGGTTGGTACGGGGCTTTAGTCCCGGTTGCCCAACCGGGACGGGGCAATCGGGACTAAAGCCTAACCTTTAGTCCCGGTTGCCCCACCAACCGGGGATAAAGGGTGCACACGTGGCAGTGGCAGAGGGCGAGGGGGTTGGGGAATTAGTCCCGGTTCGTAACACGAACCGGGACTAATAACCTTCTTCCGCAGCAGAGATTTGGCTCATTTCTCTGCCGCGGCAGAGAATTCATTTTGGCACACTTTGTTGCCCCGACAGCATTTTCGCCACATTTTGTGCCACGACAGAGAATTCATTTAGGTTGTTTTATTGTTTATTTAGTGATTTGCACTTATCAATGAAGAAACCTTATATTACATCATGAATATCATGACAATATTACATTGAATACACGGATCGAGTTCATGCACTACATACAAAAGTTGCTATTCGATGCTACCAGCCAATTCCTTCAAAGTTGTTATTTTTACAATCCCTATTTTCTATACACAGCCGAATAGTATTCCCCTTTTGGGTCTAGGACTTCTGCATCCAAGAATCCCGCCAATTCCTCCTGAATTGCTCGTACGCGATCCTTTGGCAGAAGACCGTCCGTAGACGTTCGATCTGATTTAAAAAAAGGAGTCAACCTATATGAATGAAACTAAACACAATTTGATTGTAATTAAAAACTATAGAAATTATTTACGTACGTGGAGTTGCTCTAAATTTCTTCCCTTCTCATCGCACGTCTGCCGGATGAACTCGCAAACATAGTATCCACATAGATTGTTACCTGGTCCCTGCGTCAGGCACTTTACAAGAACAGAGTTCAATTAAAATAATAATCAAGCATGATAATAATTGTATCAAAACTAGAATCAAAGAGATGCGCGGATATAGCTAGTGGTGCTTACATTTAGTGGTTGAAATGTAAGCTCCTCTTTCCAAACACCCCTAGCCTTGTTGGTGAACCGTTTCCAGGCGCTGCCCGGCGTAGAAAACGAATAAAATAAGTTATTAAGTAGTTGATATCATAAAATTCACGAACATTGCCGATACAGTGTCGTAATGATTAGAATTACCGCTGGAGAAGTATCTGCATGTCCTTCCACGTCTCAAGGGGTTTATGTTTCGAGTCCATGACTAGTACACGCCCTTTGTCAAGTTGAATGATTAACAGAATATAGTGGAAGCTGCAAATGCATAACTAATCAATTATATACTTAACATCGAGTAAGCGAAATAGAAAGTTTATACAAGACAATAACACTAACTCGAAGTTGTAAGGAAATAGTATTTCCCTTTTGGTTTCTTGAAACCTTAACGCGTGTACTATATTATCCTCCGTATCCTGGGGGCTTATTTTGAGATTAGCTTCATGAAACCAATATGGGTCAATGAATCCAATGTCATAGATTTGTCCTCTGCTGCATTCGAGAATCTTCATTCTGCATATTACAGTATGATTATATACATGCAATAAACAAAATAATATAGCTGGAGACTAAATTAATTACAGAATTAGTACTTACAGACAATAGGCACTGATGATCGATTTGTCCAAGGCGTCTTGATTGAATAATTGAAATAGTTCATCAAATTCAATGGATATCATGTCATCCTTTTCTTTCCCATGATGCTTTTTGGTAACCCTCACCACTATCCAGTTAGCCCCGGCCCTTGTGGCATGCATGTACCAGTTATGCAATCTTCGCATTTTTGTTGGAAGATTGTTTACCTCCTCAGGTTTGACGAGAGGTTTGTCGTACTGGTATTTGTATGCTACTTCACTCACGGGGAAGAACTCTAACTGGGATAAGTACTGGGGGCAATACTCATACCTTGAGCAGCGGCAGCTTCTCCGTATTGTGTAACTACCTCTGGATCATACTGCTCTTCGGCCCCATATTTGCTCGACCCCACATTGGTTTGGGAAATCACCTTGAGAGGGGCGCAAGTCTGTTTTGCTTGTTCTCGGAGCTGGGCAACAGATTTCTCGCTTGCATCAGTACTGCTCTTCAAGGCTTTTTGTGCCGCATGTGACTTGAGAATAGAACGCTCATAGTCTGATGACAGTTTTGGCTCGGGTTGATGAAGAGTCTTTAGCATTTTCAACACTTTGGCTTTTTCTTCTTTGTTGCTGGGGAACTCTGGCTCTTTCGGCCGCCTCAGCTTAGCGAAAAACGCTGTCGTTTCCGCATCAACGATCGCCGCAGTCTCCTCTTCAGTACAGTCATAAGCTCTCTTGGGAGGAACCTTTGGTACTTTTGGAAGAGGCTCTTGTTTACGTTTCGGCGATCGCTTACCACGACGCACAGTAGCGGTACGCTTACGATTTTTATCCTGAGGCGCCGGCGATGGCTCCCACGGCGATGGCTGCGCCGGAGATTGGTGAGGCGACGTAGCCGGGTGAGGCGACGAAGACGGCTGCCGCGGCGGCAACGACCTCGCTGGAGACGGGTGAGGCTGCGGCGAAGATGGCCTTGGCGTGTGATTTCGAAGCACGATACATTCCTTCGGCCATAGAATGGTGACGTTTTTTGCGTCTCCCAGTACAGTCACATCCCCTTCACCTGCAGGGTAGTGAAGATCCAAAAGTTCAAAGGTGGGCATGATTTCATCCACCCCGACAACAGCGTAGCCCTCTGGAACCGGACGACAGTGGTAAGTTGGTGTGGGTCCAATTGGTAAGGCATAGCCGACCGCCGCCTTCATTGATATATTCACAACTTTGACATGTAGCTCGCAGTGTGTCATCTCTGTGATATCATCCACTGGGTAGCCAACATGAGCCATCGTCGGTGCACCATCGTCATCGCCATTGTCATCACCCGGGACCTCGGTGGAAGCCACACTACTTTTTCGATTATTCGATAGGCCGGTAGCATCGAATGCAGTGTGCTGCTGAGATGGGCCGGTAGTACTTTGCTCTTTAAGTGCGTTAATTTCATCTTGTTGTTGCTTTAATCGTTCTTCAATTAAACGCATTCGCTCTTTCTGACTATCTGCTTCAACTTCCGCCTTGTCCTTTCTCCTCTGACGGCTTCTATAAGGATATTTCTTCCTCTCTTCGGGAAACCCAGTCCTCCATGGTTGGGAGCCTCTTGTGCCTCGTGTTCGTCCATCATGTTCCTTATTTCCAAGGGTGAGTGTGAGCTCATCATTCTCTCGATCGGGAATGAAGTCCCCATCTTTAACAACCTTTACTGCTTTTCTCGTCCTCTCGATTGGCAAGGGGTCTTCTTTATGTCGTATGTTATATATACACCTCCCTTCCGAGTCCAATGTGCCCCCATGCCCGTAAAACCAATTCCTTCCACGTTCTACCCAATCGTCTGTCTCTGGGGTGATCTTTTTAGCACGCAGTTCATTCTCAAGTTTCTCCCACTTAGGAATGCCAACTCTGTAGCCACCTTGCCCAATAGTATGGTGATACTTCTTGTTAGCAGCATTCAGCTTATTCGTTGCAGACATTTTCTTAGATTTTTCTGATGTCTTGTATTCCACAAACTCAGCCCAGAATGGTTTTATCTTCTCAAACTGAATATTCTTGAAATCGGGAGTCTTCTCTTTCACGACATAGTCAAGGTGGAATCTTTTCTTCCAGTTGGTGAAACACTGGGCCATCTTCTTCAAAGCCCACTCCCTGACCTTAGCCTCCATGGCTCTCCCATGTTGTAAGGCGTCCTCAACTGGATCCTCCGCATTTGGATCCAGCTCTATCTTCGGTAGTTTGAAATTAACCATGAGCCTCTTCCACAGTAAATCTTTGGCGTGGTTAGGGACAAATAAACATGTTCCCTCTTCATCCGCATTAGCAGGCCTATTCCAATTTCTAATGGTGATCGGGATTAAGTCCCTAACGATTACTCCACATTGTGCCACAAATTTGTTTGCGACAACTTCGGGAGCCGTCGGTTTGCCGTCTTCAGCGACATCTTCGATCCTGAACCTCTCATGGTCTTGCAACTTTTTGGTTGGGCCTCGTCTGCTCTTTTCAGTAGATTCCTTCGATTCGGAGGGCTAAAAGAAGAAAGATCGTTGTTACTATTTCTATATAGATAGTAGATGATTAATTAATGAATTGATTATATTACATGCACCTCGCCGGAGCGGTCGTCTTCTTGATTACACAAGGCATCGCCTTCTCCCTCGCGGAAGGCAACACCTTCAACCTCAAACAAGTCGTCTATTCTGGTTAAAAGAGGATCACCCTCACCGGAGTTGTTCAGAAACGTTGATACATCTAAATTTTCTTCCCCACGGATCACACCTTGGATCAACTCTTCCTTTTCTTCGTCTCTGACGTGTGGGTCCATATTTTCTGCATAGGTGGAAAAACGAATAAGTCATTGCGGCTAAAGGAGAAAGTTAGATACGGTGTTGAGAGATATAAACCCTAATTCAGAGAAACCCTAATATATACATACACAATAATATAAATGAAGAGAAACCCTAAACCCTAAATCTAGCTACAAAAAGGAAACCGTGTAGTAGATAGGCACATCGTCGAACCCACATGCACCTAAGGGGTATTGATGATTCCTTATCTAAGATAGGGCTTTTAAGTTGCTTGACAATGTGAATCGGGTCTGGGGCTACCCACAGTGACTGACCAGTGGGGCCGAAGACCAATAATACCAAACTAATTAATAAACCTAATAATACCTAACTAATAATAAACCTAGTAATGCAAACACCGAAAAGAAAGGGAAACAATCAACACATGGCATCGATGCAATGCTCAAACAAGTATGATGATATGACAAGTTAATTTGCATTGGAATGTAACCCTAATACATGCTCGACGCTTTAATCGGGGTTCCGAGGGGTGAAAACCCTAACTCGGGGAAACTCCGGAACATATATGAGGGGTGCATTTGTTATTCTAATTATACTTGTCATTTAAGTTGTTGAACAATGCATGATTATAGGTTAAATAGATAGGTTTCATTTTTCTGAACAATTTGATATATTATTTGTATTTTTCTGACTTATAAACAATAAGTTATTGATTTTACAATATTAAATCATTTTCTGGAATTAAAAAAAGGCAAATAGTTTTTACACCGGGGAGACCCCTAGCCAGTGAGACTGACAGAACGGCCCCAGTGCCAACTCAGCCTCCACGCATACAGATCATTTTTATACCACATAGGAGCCTACCCACTGAGGCTGACTGATGGGCCCCAGGCCACATCAGCTGCCACGCGAGCAAGGTGATGCACGAGTGACGTCAGCAGGACGTCACGCTGGCGGTGAGCTCCCAGGCAGCGGCAGCGACGGCGATAGAGGGAACGCCTGGACGCGCGGATGGGCGCGTTAGAGAGAGCGCGATGCAGGGAGAAAGAGAGTGGCGGCGCCGCTCCTTGTTGGTCACCGGAGCGTCGCCTCTGTCGAGCTCGAGCGGCGGCGTCGTCGGGCACACGCGGGGAGAATAGTACAGGAGGAGAGGGAGAGAAAGAAGAACACCGTGAAAATCAGCACCTCACCAGGAACACGACAGAGGTGGTGGCGAGGACGGGCGAGCTCGGGAGACACCGGAATCGACGGAGACAGACGCCGGACGGAGCTTCCAATCCAGGCGATTGAGGTCACGCGCGACGGGGAAAAGTAGCCGGGGTGCGCGTGGACGGAGGCAGCTGTGGTGGCGGACGGAGCGCGCGGGTGGCGGCGAGCTCGGGCAGCCTTCCGGCGTCGGGGGAGGTTGAAATGGATCGTATGGGCACCTAGAGGGGGGTGAATAGGTGCTAACCAATTTTAAATACTTTTTCAATTTTAGGCTTGACACAAAGTAAATTCTCTAGATATGCAACTATGAGAATTTCCCTATATGTAACCCTAACTACTAAGCACGTAAAAGAGGAGCGAGGAAACCGTAGTGGAGCACGCGGAGACACAGGGATTTGTTTTACCGCAGTTCCTTCCTTGTTAAGGGAAGTACATCTGCGTTGGAGGGGTGGGCGGTTCTAAGACCACCACGCCACAATAGGCCTCACCCTATTCTCCGATGGATCTCGCCACGAGAGGCCTGATCCACCTTCTCCATTATTGGATCCCTTCGAGGCGGGAACCGGTGCCTTTTACAACACTATCGGGGCACACATCCACAACTGAATTGGGGGCTCCCGAGATGACAACAAGCTGCCACAAGAACAAGGTTTATCAATATAAACAAAAACGAGGATCTAGATATTTGCAAGAAATACTAGATCGGAGGTTCTCCCAATGAATGGAGAGGAGATGAAGCGCTTGATTGCTGATGATGAAAATCGAGTTCTCCTCCTTCGATTCCCCAAGAGATGGGGCCTTTGGGTGGATCTAGGTGGAGCACTCTTGGATGAAGCTTTCATATCTGATCTGTTCTTTTTCGAGATGAATCAAGAGTTCTGACAGGAGGGGGATGGCTGGCTTAAATACCCCCTCCCCAGATCTGGCCGTTGCACAACTTTGGGGGCGGATTATCCGCCCCCCACTTGGGGCGGATTATCCGCCCCCTGGGAAAACTCCGCCCCAAGGGCGGATTCTCCAGGGGAAACTCCGCCCCCTCTCTGGGGCTTGCGCCTTGGTGAAGCTTGGTGAAGATCTTGGGGGGCGGATTATCCGGCCCCCCTGAGGGGCGGATTATCCGGCCAGGCCGGAAAGTCCGGCCAAAACTCTGCCCCCTCTCTGGCGCTTGCACCTTGGCGATGAGCAGGGGGGGCGGATTATCCGGCGGGGCCGAAAAATCCGACCAAAATTCCGCCCCCCTTCTGGGGCTTGCGCCAGCTTGGGCAAAGGGAGGGGCAGATTATCCTCCCCCACCCTTGATATTGTTATCTAACACACAAAACACTAGGGATTAAGAAATGTTCTTTCAATCTCCCCCTTTTTGGTGTTAGATGACAATACTAGGATTTGCAATAAAACCGGCAAATGCCACCTTAAATAATGAAAGACGCTCCCCCTAGATGTGTGCATATTTAAGATTTGCATTTGAATACAAATACACACACTAGGGAGAACACTACTTTCATAACCAAGAAAATTGAAACGAGGTGGTTTGGGAAATAAGGTCATACCACCGGGATGAGAATATAGCCAAAGCATACATAGATAATCCCATGAATCCATATGCCATCAAATATGCTCCATAATTCCAGAATTCCATGGGGTCCATGATAGATAAATCTATAATTCCATGAATACCAAACATAGTACCAAACTGTGGATTACGACATAGTCTTACACAAACAACCACAAATAGCAACTGAGTTCACCCAAGAAAAAGGCACAAGCAAGCAAATAAAAACGACTAAAATCGAAAAGCTTGTGCCCAACCCTTGCAAATCCACAAGACCTAATAGAACTACTTCTCCCTCTTTGGAATCGAAACACCAAAAAGGAAGAAGAGCAATGCTAATGCCCCTGACGGTACCCATGAAAAACCAACTCTTCTCAAGGAAGAGGGCGGTGACCGAGGCCACCATGTTGGTGCGCATGGCATGACACCGCGAAGATGTATCTTGAGTTCAAAACCACTGCTCATCGATGACCCACATATCACAAAATGATATTAAGGGAAATGATTTTACTTGCTTTCGGCATTATGGGGGGAGGGTTGGCCCAATCAATTAGGACCACACTCCCCCTATGTCTATGCCCGCATCTAAACCAAATACATGAATAAGCGCAAGTGAGTGTGAAAGGGTAGTCAAGCCAAGCTCCTTGAACCTATGATATTTAGCTCATTCCTCAAATAACAAAATCTTGCTTCATCAAGGGGCTTCGTGAAAATATCAGCAAGTTGGTTCTTCGTGCTCACAAAGGATAGAGCAATATCTCCACGAGCAACATGATCCCAAATAAAGTGGTTGCGAATCTCTATATGTTTTGTTCTTGTATGCTGCACGGGATTGTAAGAAATTTTGATAGCACTTTCATTGTCGCATAAAAGAGGCACTTTGTCACAATTGACACCATATTACTTTAAAGTTTTCCTAATCCATAACAATTGAGTACACGCACTTGCAGCAGCAACATATTCAGCTTCGGCGGTTGAGAGTGAAATACAATTCTGTTTCTTTGATGACCAACACACTAGAGACCTGCCCAAGAATTGGCATGCACCAGAGGTTGATTTCATATCATCTTTGTCACCAGCCCAGTCTGAATCAGTGTAACCACATAGAGAGAAACTTGAACCCTTGGGATACCATAACCCAAAATTTGGCGAATGAACCAAATATCGGAAGATTCGCTTGACTACCACTAAGTGGCTTTCTTTAGGAGCGGCTTGGTACCTTGCACACACTCCTACACTTAACACGATATCGGGCCTAGATGCGCAAAGGTAAAGGAGAGAGCCGATCATGGATCAGTATACCTTTTGATCCACGTCTTTACCCTTGGGATTGAGCTCAAGATGACACTTTGTTTGCATAGGGGTAGCAACGCCATTGAGATCCGTCATCTTGAACCTTTTAAGCATGTCTTGGATGTACTTAGCTTGATTAATATAGGTTCCCTCTCTAAGTTGTTTGATCTCAAATCCAAGAAAGAACCTGAGCTCACCCATCATGGACATCTCAAACCCGTCAGTCATAAGCTTCGAAAAATCATCGTTAAAAGCTTGGTTAGTAGAGCCAAAAATAATGTCATCTACATAAAGTTGGCATACAAAAAGCTCCCCATTAACCTTATTAGTAAAAAGAGTGGGATCGATGCCCAACTTCGAATCCACGGTCTAGCAAAAGCTCTTTAAGGTGCTCATACCACGCACGTGGGGCTTGTTTAAGGCCATAGAGCGCCTTATCGAGTTTGTAGACATGGTTCGGAAATTTGGGGTCCTCAAACCCCGGGGGCTGCTTGACGTAAAGGATGGACTCAAGGCGAGCCACAAGAGCTTAGGTCTCGCCAAAATCAATTCCTTCTACTTAAGAGAATCCTTGAGCCACGAGTCATGCTTTATTCCTCACAACAATGCCATTTTCATCCTGTTTGTTCTTGAAGATCCACTTGGTGCCGATAACATTGCGGCATTCCTTTGGCTTTTCTACAAGCTTCCAAACTTTGTTGCGTTCGAAGTTGTTTAATTCTCCATGCCACTAGTGCAGAGCCCCCCCTTTAACTCCGGTTGGGAGGGCCCTCTAATAGCGGTTCCCCAACCGCTGTCGAGGGTTCGGTGTTAGAGGGGGGCCCCCTTTAACACCGGTTCTTATATGAACCGGTGTTAAAGGGTGGCGCACGTGGGGCTGCCGCTGGCCTCAGGCCCCCCCTTTAACACCGGTTCGGGGCTGGAACCGGTGTTAAAGGTTCTTCTGCCGCGGCAGAGATTTTGGCCATTTTCCTGCCGCGGCAGGAAAACGGCCTAAATCTCTGCCACGGTAGACTTCTGCCTCTGCCCCGTTCTGGGCGTATTTCTGCGGGAGGGGGGAGCGAGGGGAATCGATCGGGAGCGGTATACACATAAATCGTCATCGGTACATACGAGTACATGAATAATTAAGCAACTATTATTATACACAAACATCGTCATCGGCACATACATCGTCATCGGCACATACATCGTCATCGGCACATACATCGTCATCGTTCATTTTGGTGGATATCTAAAGAGTTCTCCGCCAGGCGTGACGACCTCATCAAGTATGAACCCCGCCAATTCCTCTTGAATGGCTCGTATGCGTTCAAATGGTAGGAGTTGGTCCCGCATCCATTCGATCTGAATATATATGAAGAATGGGCCGTCAATATATATATAAGAACAAAACTCAACACAATTGATGGTAATAAAATAATGTTGTGGACTTTGTTTACTTACTCTAAGTTGTTCTAGTGCGGCTTGGCCCGTCGCACATATCGTGCTGCGAATGAACTCACAAACATAGTACCCACATAAGTTATTGCCGTGTCCCTGATGTGCGCACTTTACGAGAATAGAGAGTTCAATCAAAATAATAATCAATAAAGCATGATATAATGGAATTGGAAGCTAGCTAGTATTACTTAATTTTTGGTCTACAAATTTTAGTTCTTCTGACCATTCACCCACGGCCCTGCCCGTGAACCTTTTCCAAACCCTGTCCGGCAAATAAAATGGATAAAGGAGTAATTAATTACTTGTTGTCACGAAAGTTGCCGATCTAGTGCGATAATATGATTGAAATTACCTCTGGAGCATATCTCTAAAGTCTGCCCATATCTCTTTTTCTTTTCGTAACGAGTCCATGACAAGGACTTTTGCTGAGTCGGGTTGAATGACTAGCAGAATAAAGTGGAACCTACGCACGCATAACTCATCATCAGTTACACTTAACATCGAGTAAGACGAAACATAATGTGTACAAGAGAGAGGGTAACAGTACTCACGAGAAGTTGTAAGGCAATAGTATTTCCCTTTTGGTTTGTTGTCTCAGTAAAGACGTTAGCAAGTAATCTTCTGTTTGCCCGGGTTTGGTTCTTACCACTTCTTCATGAACTCTATTTGGGTCAACGAACCCAATGTCAAAAGGGCCTCCTTTCATGCATTCCATAACCTTTTTCCTTCATAATAGTATGTACATATATGGTGAGCATATATATATACATGCAATTAATGAAGTGAATGAGATGAGATAAAAATTACAGAAATAGTACTTACACACAATAAAGGCTGATGGCAGATTTGTCAAGTTCCTTCTGATTGAATAGAAAATGCAAGTCTTGAATGTTGAAGTCGATCGCGTCGTCTTCGCACAAGAAAATCTGATCTCTTATATGCGCCGTGATCCATTCTTCTTTTCTCGTCTTGCAGAAATCAAGGTACCACTTGTGCAATTTTCGCATCTTTTTTGGTAGATTCTTGAGCTCCTCTTTCTTGACTAGATTCTTCCCATACTTCCATGGCTTTATGGGGTTGGCATCGCATTTGGGCAAGTTGTCTCCCATGACGTTCAAGTATGCAATGTAAGTCATCCCCATCTCATTGGCCTTTCTTTGTAGCTCTGCCTCGTAGTTATTTACGGGAGGAGCGTCCCGTGTGTCGAACATTTGGATCAGGGCGCATGATTGGTTTTCCTGCTCTCCGAGCCTGGGAACTGTTTTCTGGGGTGCCTCACGACTGCTACTTTCAGTCTCCCTACGGCGCCTTGCATCCGCCTTCAAAATCTGGCGCTCGTAGTCCGGCACAAGTGGGGTTTCAGGTTTCAAAAGATTTTTGTAAAACTTCTCCACCACCGCCAGATCTATTTTCTCCTTTGGCTCGGCCCATCTAGGTGCAAAGAATTTCTTGACCTGTTCTTCCGAGTTCCTATTGGTCTCCTCGTCGCTGCGATTCCACGGTAAAACCGGCAATGGCTTGGCGGAAGGCTGCGGGACGTAGTTTTTTGAACTCTTTGGCGTATGGTTTCCTGCGGATTTCTTTGTGGCAGTGCTACTGATGCTCTTCGTGGCAGTGCTCTTCCGCTTACGCTGAGGAGATGGCTGAAGCACCGAAGATGGCTGACGGGCCGGAGATGGCTGCCGCGCAGGAGATGGCTGAAACGCCGGAGATGGCTGCCGCGCAGGAGATAGCTGAAGCGGCTCAGACTGCTGACGCTGCGGAGACGGCGGGGGTGCCAGTGACCTCCAATTTGGAAGCACAATGTGTTCCTTCTTCCAAAGAATGGTTGTTTTCACTGCAAATTTGAGTTGAGTTTCCCCTTCACCTGTAGCATGGTCAAGCTGTGCTTCCTCATATTCCTTCACAACCTCATCCACCCCGACAATAGCATAGCCATCTGGAATCGGTCGGCAGTGGTAAGTTCCACCAGCTACAGGACGTAAGGCATAACCGACAGCCACCTTAATGTATAAGCCCATTAATCTCACATGCAGCTCAGCGCGTTCGCTCTCCGTGATCTCATCCACGGGGTATCGAGGACCCGTCATTTCAAGTGTGGGCTGCACGTTCTCCGTGGAAGCCACACTGCTTTTCCGCGCAGAGTCTGTATCTGTCATCGACAACGAATTCCAAAGCGTTTCTTTGGATCTGTCATCGACAAAGGTACCGTCGCCCTTCTTTGGCTTATTCCAATTTTCAATTATGATTGGGATTTGGTCCCTAACAAGAACTCCAGCCTGACATACAAATTTTTCTGCGGCCTTCTTGGGATCCATCGGCCTGCCATCAACACGGACTGCTTCGATCGTGAACTTTGCACGATCTTTCAACCGCTGGCTCGCGCCTCGCTTGCTCTTTTTCGTAGAAGAAGATGGTTGCTGGCTGGTCGATCCAGAGGGCTAAAAGAAGAAAGAACCGTTAATTAATACATGTAGAAGAAGATTGTTGGTGGAAGTCAGCAGAGGCTTAATCAATGCATATACCTCGCCGAACTTTGTAAGCATTAAATTGCGTTCACCGGAGTCTTCATCTTCTCCATGACTAGTACTTGAGCTGTCGTCATCATGTCCCTCCAAGTTCAGATATTGTGAGGTGTCCTCATCAATAATGTTCTCCATTATTTCTTCTTCTTCAAGGTTTCTACTAAGTGGATCCATAGTTTCTAAAACAATAATATTATCTAGAGTAAGAGTGTAAACATTCAAGTGACTTGGATTCATACACAAATATACATATTATTCATACAAAAATACACAAATAAATACACAAATGAGTCAGAGGTCCAATTTGTACACAAGTTTTAATCTATGCATGTAGTACAATTTATCGAGCAAACAAGTTTTAATCAGGATGAGTCAGCAATCACACACGTTGCACTCCTCGCAATCTATCGAGCAAACAATTTCATACAACATAAAAAATAGCACATAGAGATCAAACAAATGCATGCATGGCAATTTAATAAGTCACAATGGATACAGGACATTAATACGAACCAGTAGGCGTTGGATTCACCCTAATCAGAGTTACAAATCTTTTTCTTATGATTTAAATAGTGTTTAACGGGTTTTTAATCATTTAAATAGTTTCTGTTGTCTAAAAATCAAACTAAAATCAGATATATAATCCCCACGGGATTGTGATTCCAGGGACATATTATTTGTAATTTTCTGAACATTATTTATTTTCTTATGAATTTATTACTCTAAATAAGCCATTCTACCATTTATTTAATTGCTGAAAAACCTTATATTATTTGGCTTAACCATTTGCATATTGATGATCTACACACAATTGTGAATCCATAGGTATATTATTTGTGATTTTTGGACCAGGAGATATTTTACTATGAATTTATTAACCTAAAATACCATTAAAACTAATTAAATTATTACAGTAAACATCGTACTGTAAAAGTTAAATCCAACTTGATATTAATAATATACTCAATTTTCTAAATTCATTGATATATAATTTGCTATTTTTTGGATCTATGAATCTTTTTATATGATTTTTGCAAGATTATACAATTTTCTGCAATTTTTATCTTTTCTTGTATTTTTCAGGAGAGTCAACGTTGACTGGCGTTGTGTCATCGCTGACGTGGCAGACAGGTGGCGCTCACTGGTGGGGTGACGTTGGTCTCGTCGGGCGGCGGTGCTCGTCGGGCGGCGGTGGTCTCGTCAGGCGGCGTTGGTCTCATCAGGCGGCGGTGCTCGTCGGACGGATGCGGCGGTCTCGTCGGGCGGAGGTGCTAGCGGCGGGCTCGTCGGGCGCCGTCGGCGTTGAGGTGTGACCTACGAGAGGCGGAGACGGGCGGTGTTGACGGGCGGCGTCAGCGGTGCTCCGGCGAGGCGCGGTCGGCGGTGCTCCGGCGAGGCGCGGGCGGCGTCGGCGGTGCTCCGGCGTTGACGGGCGGCGTCGGCGGTGCTCCTGCACGGGGAAGAGGTGGTCAGGGCGATGCGGTCAAGTGCGGAAAACAGAGGGTCGGGGGCGACGGACCTCGAGCTCCGAGGGCGGCGGCGGCGAGACGCTCGCGGGCGGCGGTGGAGGCGATTCTCTCTGCGCGCGGCCGGCGGTGTTCGATCGATCTGGCTCTGGGGGAAGAAAGGAAGGGGAAGGTGAATTTAATACCCCCCTTTAACACCGGTTCGTGGCTGGAACCGGTGTTAAAGGGGGGCATTTATTTCGTTTCCCGCGCGCACCAACCCCCCCTTTAACACCGGTTCCTGTCTAGAACCGGTGTTAAAGGGGGGGCATTTATTTCATGCATTAAAGGGGCATTTTTAATTCAAAAAATATGATATGAATTTAGAAAATTCATATCTTTTTCATTTGAACTCAGAAAAATATGAATAATATATCATAATTTTCAGAAAAATAATATCTATTCATTCATGTAAATCATTTTATATTTACTTTACATGAAAATTTTCAAAATAATTAAAACACTTACATATAAATTTTGATTATTCAATTCAAACAAAAATAAATTGTTAAATCCTAAAACTTTGAACATAAGAAATATTAAGCGTCTAAAAAATGATTTTTATTAGATCAAATCATATTTTAATGCCGCATCTTTTGTATTAACATTTTTTAATTGATTGGATATTTAAATGTCGCATCTTTTGTATACACTTGAATCTCACCAAGCCTCGCTCAACTTGCATTGTTTTTTGATAAAATAGCATATTGTGAACCTAAAAATGATTTTTGTAAAAACTCATGAGCATCGTATCATGTACTTGTAGTTCATATCTGACCCACTTCCTGCCGATTCGGTAGGAATTTGTCTTTTTCACCAGAGGTGGACGGAAAGGTTTCAGATCCCCCTGTTGGTACATTGTGCATATAAGGTGGTCTAGTATTTTTGTAAAATGTTTTGGTGGTTTTTTGAATTAGCCATTTGGTGGTTGCTTCACAAAACCGTCCGTTTTTTATGCTCGGAAAATGGAAAATGCCTTTTTGGTGCGATAAAAAGGAAAACTTCCTCTTGCAACATTGTTTGCATTGCCATGATGCACATGTATGCACAATATGGCCATATTATCACAAACTATGCCTTGATTCTAGCCATAACATTGGTCATTTGACCCGAAAGCCAAGAAACCTCGAATGAGATAGGTCATTTTGTGAAGGTTTCTTGAGACATAATCAATATACCAGATAAAGCCGAACTAATAGCCAACTAATAGTAAGTTACATAAAGCCGAACTGGAACTGAAAATTAAGATACGTAAAAGAACTGAAAATTAAGATACATGGCCAGATTAAGTAACAATCGGCCGAACTTGTTTCGGAATGTTGGAGTGATTCAGTCATGTTCCTGCCTACACCTGTAATACTCGCCACTATAGTCGTCGTACTCGCCGCCGCCGTCATCGCTGTCGTCGTCGGGGTCGCCGTAATTGAACCTCTGGAGAGTACGCGTGGGCTGGACTTGAGGGTAGCGCATGGGCTGGACTTGAGGGTAGCGCAGACGGGTGTTAGAGTCGGCGGCAGTGTCATAGGCCATGACGCTCTGGAGAGTCCGACCGCGCCACCATAGCCGACGGCCAGCCTCGTTGAAGTTAGGAGGAGGTGGGACGTCCTCCTCGTTCCTGGCGAGCGCCCTCTCACACCGATCCACGAAGAAGGCTTCCCATGTAGGGAAATTGTCGGGATGCCATCTGGGATTCCTCCGCTGCTCCGGCGTGAGCTCGAAGTAGTAGTGGTTCGTGATGGCCATCCGGTGCGCCACACCTAGAGGGACAGGAGGAACCGGCACGCCTCTGACGCTCAGCATCCAGCCAACGGGGACACAGTAGCCCGGCGGGCAGGGGTAGTTCGAGGCGCAAAGCGCCTCCGCCTCCCTGGGGGTTAGTGCTATGGTGGAAGCCATGTGAAAGAGTGATGAGGTTGAAGATATGAGTCTAGAGATGTGCAATGACAATGGAGGCCAACCCCCTACATATATATATAGTGAACTAGCGGGAAGAACTGGAGGGAAGAACTGGCGGGAAGAAAAATGGCGGGAAGAAGAACTGGCGGGAAGAAAAATGGCGGGATGAACCTTTAGTCCCGGTTGGAGACACCAACCAGGACTAAAGATGAACCTTTAGTCCCGGTTGGAGACACCAACTGGGACAAAACACGAGTCAGCACTAATAATAGGGGTGAGTGTCGACATTATGTCGTGTGGAGTGTACCTTGTCCCGGATGGTGTTACCAACCGGGACTAAAGATGAACCTTTAGTCCCGGTTGGAGACACCAACCGGGAAAAAACACGAGTCAGCACTAATAATAGGGGTGAGTGTCGACATTATGTCGTGCGGCGTGTACCTTGTCCCGGATGGTGTCACCAACTGGGACTAAAGATGAACCTTTAGTCCCGGTTGGAGACACCAACCGGGACAAAACACGAGTCAGCACTAATAATAGGGGTGAGTGTCGACATTATTTCGTAAGTGTCGACACTATGTCGAGCTGCTTGTACTATAAATAGGCATCCTTGTGAGTCCAGTCCTCTAGCCAGTTTGAGGCAGGGACACCACTACGGCCAGTTTCAGGGAGATGTCGACGGAGCCCAGTCCTCCGGCATCTCCGAGAAACTGGTCATAGAGGCACTCCCTAATATGTGAAATTAGTTAGCTCCCAGGTGTATTGATCTAGTTAGAGAAGTTACAAAGCTGCAAGATGGTTTTTGAGAGCAGGGACACCACTACGGCCAGTTTCAGGGAGATGCCGACGGAGCCTAGTCCTCCGTCATCTCCAAGAAACTGGTCATAGAGGCACTCCCTAATATGTGACCGCGCGCGTTTGGAGATCAGATCTTATTGGTAAGTACGAATCGGGAAAACTTCTTCTCATAGTCCCGCTCCATCCACAAAACATGACTAACACTCAAGACATGTATTAATATTAAAAACATGAACTAGAGTTACATAATATGAGCATGAACTTCTTGGCATATGTCCTTCCATATGATCGCTTTAGACGTAACCATGGAGCATCTTCTTTACTTAACGGAATGCTTGGGTCAGTTTTCACTGTGAAGGGCGGAATTTCATCAATCTTATTATAATCTTCTGACATGTCTGTCTTGTCCTCGATTCCCACAATGTTTCTTTTCCCTGAAAGAACTATGTGACGCTTTGGCTCATCATATGATGTATTCGTTTGCATATTTTTTTCTTTTTTTTGGTCTGGAGGACATGTCCTTCACATAGAAAACCCGAGCCACATCATTGGCTAGGACGAATGGTTCGTCTAAGTTCTTGTCTACCTTCATAAGATTGTTGAGATCCACCGTTGTCATTCCGTACTTCTTGTCTACCTCAACCCCTCCTCTTGTTAGCTTGACCCATTTGCATCGAAACAAGGGGACCTTAAAATTAGGTCCATAGTCAAGTTCCCATATCTCCTCTATGAACCCATAATACGTGGTCTTTTGCCCATTGTCTTCTGCTGCATCGAAGCGGACACCACTGTTTTGGTTGGTGCTCTTTTTATCTTGGCCTATCGTGTAAAATGTATTCCCATTTATCTCGTACCCTTGGAAAGTACATACAGTCGAAGATGGTGTCCTGGCCAACAAGTACAGTTGATCCCCAACAGTGGTGTTATTCGTGGGAAGTCTTTGCAGCCAGCCGCCAAAACTCGCCATGTGTTCACTTATAATCCATTCATCAGACTGCCCCGGGTGTTTGAGGCGTATTAAATTCTTGTGTTCATTGATATACGGGGCAACCAAGATAGATCTTTGTAAAACCGTGTAGTGTGCTTAATTGAGAGAATGCCCGTCCCTATATATCATTACTTTACATCCTAGGGTGCCTTTTCCACGCAGTCTTCCCTCATGTCGTGATTCTGGAACACCAATCGCCTTAAGGTCAGGAATAAAATCAAAACAGAACTCAATGACCTCCTCTGTTACATAGCCCTTGGAGATGCTTCCTTCTGGCCTAGCACGGTTATGAACATATTTCTTTAAGACTCCCATGTACCTCTCAAAGGGGAACATATTGTGTAGAAATACAGGACCGAGAATGGCAGTCTCTTCTACTAGGTGAACCAGGAGATGCGTCATAATATTGAAGAAGGATGGTGGGAACACCAACTCAAAGCTGACAAGACATTGGGCCACATCTGTTTGTAACCCTGGTAGGCTTTCTGGATCGATTACCTTCTGAGATATTGCATTGAGGAATGCACATAGCTTCACAATGGGTACTCGAACATTTTCAGGTAGAAGCCCCCTCAATGCAATCGGAAGAAATTGTGTCATAATCACGTGGCAGTCATGAGACTTCAGGTTTTGGAATTTTTTCGCTGCCATATTTATTATTCCCTTTATATTCGACGAGAAGCCAGACGGGACCTTGATACTGCTCAGACATTCAAAAAAGATTTCCTTCTCAGCTTTGGTAAGAGCGTAGCTGGCAGGAGTTAAGTGGCATCGTTTACCCTTCTCATTCTCAGGATGCATAGGCTCTTCAGGGGCCTTTAGGCGTTGCTGGTCTTGCCGTGCTTCCGGTGTATCTTTTGTCTTCCCATACACTCCTAGAAAGCCTAGCAGGTTCACGCAAACATTCTTTGTCACGTGCATCACGTCGATTGAAGAGCGGACCTCTAAGACTTTCCAATAGGGTAGGTCCCAAAATATAGATTTCTTCTTCCACATGGGCGCGTGTCTGGCATCGTCATTCGGAACAGATAGACTGCAAGGACCTTTTCCAAAGATTACTTCTAGGTCCTTGACCATACCAAATACCTCCTCACCGGTACGGAGGACAGGCTTCCTCCGGGGTTCTGCCAGACGTTTGAAATGCTTGCCTTTCTTTCTTACTGGATGTAGGTTCGGAAGAAATCAGCGATACCCTAGGTACACAACCTTCTTACATTTATCCAAATATACACTTTCAGTATCATCTAAACAGTGTGTGCATGCATTGTATCCCTTGTTTGTCTGCCCTGAAATGTTACTAAGAGCAGACCAATCATTGATGGTTACGAAAATCAATGGCTCTCCTTTGTGCTCATCCCACATACGTACACCTGGTTTGGCCCACAGCTGTAAAAGTTCTTCAACTAATGGCCTTAGGTACACATCAATGTCGTTGCCGGGTTGCCTCGGGCCTTGGATGAGCACTGGCATCATAATGAACTTCCTCTTCATACACAACCAAGGAGGAAGGTTATAGATACATAGGGTCACAGGCCAGGTGCTGTGACTGCAGCTCTGCTCACCAAAAGGATTCATGTCGTCTGTACTTAGACCAAACCTTAAGTTCCTTGCATCACGTGCGAAGTCCGGGTACTCTCGCTCGACTTTTCTCCACTGTGACCCATCAGCGGGGTGTCTCAACATCGCGTCTTTCTTACGGTCTTCCATGTGCCATCGCAACAACTTGGCATGCTCTTTATTTCTGAAGAGACGTTTTAACCGTGGTATTATAGGAGCATACCACATAACCTTGGCGGGAACCTTCTTCCTAGGGGCCTCACCCTCAACATCGCCAGGATCGTCTCGTCTGATCTTATACCGCAGTGCAGTGCATACCGGGCATGCATCCAAATTCTTGTACTTCTCACCGCGGCAGAGGATGCAGTCATTAATGCAGGCATGTATCATCTGCACGTCTAATCCTAGAGGGCAGACAACCTTCTTTGCTTGGTATGTACTGTCGGGCAACTCATTATTTCTTGGAAGAAGATTCTTCATTTTTACCAACAACTTTGAAAATGCGCTGTCAGTCACACCATTCTCTGCCTTCCATTGCAGCAAATCCAGTGTGGCACCTAGATTTTTGTGGCCATCTTCGCAAGTTGGATACAACAATGTTTTGTGATCCTTTGACATCTGCTCCAGCTTCTCCTTCTCCTTTTCAGTTTCACATTCTTCCTTTGCATTAGTAATGGCCCGACCAAGATCGTCATCAGCGGGCCCATCTGCTCCCTCTTAATCTTCATTATCTACCTCCGTTGCATTATCATCATATTCAGGATACATATTATGATATTTGTCATCATCCTCTTCTTCTTCGTTGTCTTCCATCACAACCCCTTTTTCTCCGTGCTTGGTCCAACAATTATAGCTGGGCATGAAACCGGATCGAAGCTGGTGGGCGTGAATGGTTCTGGTATTTGAGTAGTCTTTCTTGTTCTGACAGTGAACACACGGACAGCACATAAAACCATTGTGACCACGGTTTGCATTAGCCACAACGATGAAATTTTGGAGGCCCGTAATGTACTCGGAAGTGCGGCGGTCACCGTACATCCATTGCCGATTCATCTGCATTAATATGTAGTATATATCAAAAAATAATAGAGAGATGACCATTTATATATATAGTACATCAATGACACATGAAACTATAATTGCCGACCTCGACCGAGACGGAAAGAGCAACAAGAAAACTTATTTTGAGCTCTCGGGCATTTCACCGAACACCTCTTGTGCATATAAAAAAAACAAACTAGCACTCTTCACACACTCTTGCTAGGCTCCAAAATGTGAAAGAATGGAAGAGTGGGGTGTGTGTGGGCTGGGGTGGTGTCTTATATAGCCCCCCCCTTTAACACCGGTTCGTGGCACCCCTTTAACACCGGTTCGTGGCATGAACCGATGTTAAAGGGGGGGCTCCTATTTTGCACGCTGGTACGGAACCGGTGTTAAAGCCCTTTTTCGGGATCAACAAAAGACCTCGTTTCCACTAGTGTGCATTGCAACAACCCAATCGGGGTCTTCAAGAGCATCAAAAACCTTCTTTGGTTCAACCATGGAAATGTGAGCTTGATGATCACAGAAGCTTGCAAGCTCTCTTCTAGTGGATACCCTTCGTCGTAGATCACCAACAACCTTGTCAAGAGTGTGACCTCTTAGTTCAAGGTTGCGATCAGCACGAGCCTTGCGACGAGCCTCAGTGTCCTTATTGTTTCTAGGAGGAGTGGATTCAATTGTTGTATCCTTGTCTTGATTACTGCCTTGCCCTTGATCTTGGTCACCGTTACTGCCAGAAGATTGTTGCTGAACATTTTCTTCAGGCCCGGATAATCCGCCCCTTGGAGGGGCCGGACTATCCGGCCTGGGAGGTGAAGTACCAGAACCATCTTCCTGAGAAAGCCTGACAGGAGTTGGAGACCCAGGGTCGGATACTCCGCCCCTGGGGGCCGGAGAATCCGGCCTGGGAGCTTCAGAGATGTTGATTTCTCCTTCGGATCCCCTGGAACGAGTTGGAGTGCCAGGGGCGGATTGTCCGCCCCTTGGAGGGGGAGGATAGTCCGGCCTGGGACTACCAGCTTGTCCAGTGGACAGATGGTCTTCAGCAGATTGTGGTGTTGGTGCAGGATTGTCTCCAACAGTAGGAGCTTGTTGATCTTGGGTAGATGAGGGCTCCACATGTGTGGAGCATTGTCCTTCCCGATCCGCCACAAGGGGTTCCTCAATGGGGCGGAAAAATCCCACGCCCATTCTTCTTATGGCATCTTGGGTGTATTTCAACATCTGCATCACAAACATCAACTTTCCCTACAAAGGAGCCGTTATTTTCATCGAACTCCACACTACAACATTCTACAACAATCCCAGTGAGCTTGTTGTAGACTCTATAAGTGTGGGATTCGGCACCGTAACCAACAAAAATACCTTCTAAAGCCTTGGATTCAAATTTTGACAAACGGACAACTTTAATAAGAAAGAAACACTTACACCCGAATACCCTGAAGTATGAGATGTTGGGTTTGTTACCGGTAAGTATTTCATATGGGGTCTTGTCCAAGATCTTCCGAAGGTAGAGCCGGTTTGATGAGTGACAAGCAGTGGATATGGCTTCAGCCCAAAAATTATAAGGAGACTTGAATTCAGCTAGCATAGATCTTGCCATATCCATCAAAGTCCGGTTCTTCCTCTCGGCTACACCATTTTGTTGAGGGGTGTACGCAGCGGAATATTGGTGTCTACTCCCCTCTTCGCTAAGAAACTCATTTAAAGTGTAGTTCTTGAATTCTGTGCCGTTGTCCCTTCTAATTGCCAAGATGGGAACATTGTGTTGACGTTGAACTTCATTGGCAAAGTCGATGACAGTTTGTTGAGTCTCACTTTTCAGCTTGAAGAAATATACCCATGTATACCTTGAGTAATCATTGACGATGACCAAGCAATATTTCTTCACTACTAGGAAAAGGGCTATAGGTAATCCGCACATCCGTGGCTCACATGGTTGAAGTGCCCCACGGGTAAAATAGGCGTGGCTCACTTGTGGGTAGTGCCCTACTAGTAACTAGAACAACCATGGCGCACATGGGGTATGTGCGCCACATATATGTATGGGCCAGGGGCCTGCCACCCGCATGCCACGTACCCGTAGTGCACATGGGGTAGGTGCGCTACGGTTGTGGCAAGTTCTGTGGCGCACTATGCCATGTGCGCCACGGATGTATAAACTTAGTAGTAGGGCACCTTGCCCTAGTGCCCTATGCCTAACTATCCTGCACCAACTCCACACCCCCCCAGTGGATCGCCTTTTTAGGCTTTGCAAAAAATAAAAGAAAATGATAAACACTTCAAAAAATTAAATCCTTTCATATTTAGGAAGATAATGTGGTACAGTTTCTAGGAAAATTAACAAACATGAGCTTTGACTTTTTCTGCAAAAAAAATTCATGCCACGGTAAAATGGCCGTAACTTTTGCATATGATGTCGAAAAAAATCGTATAATATACCAAAATGACGAGAACGAGATTTCGCATCCGCTCGCGAGGTCGTTTAGCGATTTTTAGATTTTCAACATTCGAAAAGAGTAAAAAGTTACGGTCAGAAGACCGTTTTTTCCTGCAGAAAAAAAAAATAGAGGGCTACTTACCCGTAGCGCACCACCACCTAGTGCGCCACGGATAAGCTTGGGCGGGATTCAAATTTGAATCCCCACCCCGCCATCCTCCCTTTTCCTTTCGCCTTTTCCCTTCCCCTTTTCCCTCTTCCTCTCCCTTTCCCTTCTCCTTCTTCCTTCTCCCTTCTTCCTTCTCCCCCTTCCCCTTCTCCTCTCCTTGCAGTGACGGCGCGACGTCGACCTCCTTCTCCTCCTCCTCGCAGTGACAACGGGCGACGGCGGTGCAACAGTGGCCTCCTTCTCCTCCTCCTCGCAGTGACAACGGGCGACGGCGGCATCCTTCTCCTCACCGACCTCCCTTCCTCCCTCTCTTCCTCCATCTCTTCCTACCTTCCTCTCTTCATCCATCTCTTCCTTCCTCCCTCTCTCCCTTCCTCCCTCTCTTCCTACCTTCCTTTCTCCAACCACACCCTTTCTACCACCTCGACGCCGGCGAGGACTAGAGCGGCCACGACCCCTCCCGCACCTCCCTGCCACGCCTATCTCGACACAACCGTGGCGCACCATGCAGTGCGCCACGGCTACGAGATAGCCGTAGCGTGAGGCCCGTGGCGCACTGCTAGTGCGCCACAGAAGGCCTTTTCAGGTGCGCCACGAACATACGTTTTTCTAGTAGTGCTTCCCACCAAGACTTGCATGAGAAGGAGGACCAAATAAATCCACATGAAGTAATTCCAAGATCCTCTTTGATGACACAATAGTCTTCCTCTTGTGGGGAGAATCATGCATTTTTCCTTCAACACAAGCCCTGCAAACACAATCTTTGGCAAAAGAGACATTGTCTTTTAGTCCAAGTATGTGGCCACCCTTTTGGAGACTTTGCAAAGTTCTCATGTTGACATGGGCTAAACGGCGATGCCATAGCCAGCCCACGTCGGCCTTTCCGAATAGACACATCGGACCCGAAGTGGTTTTCCCCGAGAAGTCCACCACATACAGGTCATTTTCGACGTATCCAATGAAAGCGACCTTTAGAGACTTGCTCCATAAGAGTACCACCAAATCATCATCGATAAAAACAGAAAAACCCATCTTGCCAAGGGCACGAACAGAAAGAATATTGTAGCCAAGGGTCTCAACAAGCATGACGTCCACGAGAGAGATATCGTGGGCAACCACAACCTTCCCAAGACCCATTACCTAAGATTTAGACTTATCACCATAGGAGACTGTGATATTATCAAGATTTGGACGCATCTCCGTGATGATCTCCTTGCTTCCGGTCATATGACTAGTGCAGCCACTATCCATCACCCATTTCGACCCACCGGAAGCATAGCCCTCGGAGCTTCTTGCCATGAGGCAAGTAGCATTCTTGTTGATGATGTTTTCGTTCGGAGAGTCGAAGAGAGATGTTGATGTAGATGTGGTGGCTATAGCAGCCACCTCTTGAGAACTATCGTCTTCGTCCTCATCTTCACTCCCCGATGAATATTCTTCTTGAGCCACTAGAACAATCTTTGGTTGCTTCTTGAAAGGAGCATTCTTCTTTACAAATTGTTTCTTACGTGGAGATTTTGATTTGTCCTTGAAAATGAGTCTTCCTCCATTATCCTCTCTACTTTGATATGGACACTCAGCTACGAAGTGCAGCCGGTCACCACAATTAAAGCATGTTCTTAGCTTGGGACCATTTTCTTTTCTTCCATAGGCTCCACTCTTGCGATCTAGTTCAGCTTTAGCCTTGGCTGGATCTTTCCAAAAGTTTCTTGCATAAAGAGCCAAGTATTGTCCGTGGATCCTTTTTATATCTTCGGGACAGTCCAGACCTTCTACCTCATATTCATCATGATCAATCACACTAGTCTTCAAGGCCATGTTGACCCCCTTTTGCATCCCCATAGCTCGAGCACGAGCATCTTCGGCATTCTTGGCAGCCACTTTGAAGGCGTCCATTTCTTGCATTACCTCATTGGATGACATGAGGTGATAGTCATGCCTACCTTGGAGACTTTTCAAATCTGTGGGCTCAAATGGCATAAGAGCACTGACATACTTGCGCTTGATCCAAGCATCATCAACATGATCTGCACCGTGGTTTCTGAAGGTTGTGGCTATTGCCTTGAGCCTCCTATATATGTCCTCGTGGTCTTCTCCATCTAGCATATAAAATCCTTCAGCTTCATTGCTGAAGGCATCATATCTATTCCTTCTCATACTTTCATTTCCGATGAAGAGCTCAGTGAGAGCATCCCAAGCTTCTTTAGTTGTGCTAAGATGCTGAATGTGTGGCATGTCTTTGTCACCCACACCAAGCTGTATCATGTGTAGAGTTGTAGCATTGAGTTGGCTATCGACCACTTCTCTCCTTGTGAGATTGTTAGGATTTCCAACGTGAAGACCATTTTCGATGATCTTCCACAACTCTATGGAGGAACTGCACACATGAGATTTCATCAAAAATTGCCATTGAGAGAAAGTAGATGCTGAAAGTTTGGGTGGATCACCCCTATTATGTATATGTGGGTGAGGAATAGGCGGATCAGGGGAATACACATGAGAAACCTCATTGTATCCATCCTTACCGCTATCCTTTTTCGAGGAGGAGCTCTTACTAGTATCATCACCTACCACTTCGTTATCTTTGGAAACAGTTTTACCCGTTTCCTTGGATTGCGGAGTGGTATCCTCAGAGTTAGATGGAGGTGATGCTGCGGATGTGGAGAGATGCATTATCAATTGACGCATCTCTTCCATCTTAGCCTCCATTGAACTCACCAAGGTTGTTTCCAACGTCTTGAGATCGTTCATGGTGACTACCTACGGAGCATCACTCCCATCTCCCTTGGAACCCATACTTCTCTTAGGCAGTTAAGCCCGAAATAAGAACCGAGGCTCTGATACCAATTGAAATGGATCGTATGGGCACCTAGAGGGGGGTTGAATAGGTGCTAACCAATTTTAAATACTTTTTCAATTTTAGGCTTGACACAAAGTAAATTCTCTAGATATGCAACTACGAGAATTTCCCTATATGTAACCCTAACTACTAAGCACGTAAAAGAGGAGCGAGGAAACCGTAGTGGAGCACGCGGAGACACAGGGATTTGTTTTACCGCAGTTCCTTCCATGTTAAGGGAAGTACATCTGCGTTGGAGGGGTGGGTGGTTCTAAGACCACCACGCCACAATAGGCCTCACCCTATTCTCCGATGGATCTCACCACGAGAGGCCTGATCCACCTTCTCCACTATTGGATCCCTTCGAGGCGGGAACCGGTGCCTTTTACAACACTATCGGGGCACACACCCACAACCGAATTGGGGGCTCCCGAGATGACAACAAGCTGCCACAAGAACAAGGTTTATCAATATAAACAAAAACGAGGATCTAGATATTTGCAAGAAATACTAGATCGGAGGTTCTCGAAATGAATGGAGAGGAGATGAAGCGCTTGTTTGCTGATGATGAAGATCGAGTTCTCCTCCTTCGATTCCCCAAGGGATGGGGCCTTTGGGTGGATCTAGGTGGAGCACTCTTGGATGAAGCTTTCATATCTGATCTGTTCTTTTCGAGATGAATCAAGAGTTCTGGCAGGAGGGGGATGGCTGGCTTAAATACCCCCTCCCCAGATCTGGCCGTTGCACAACTTTGGGGGCGGATTATCCGCCCCCTGGGAAAACTCCGCCCCCTCTCTGGGGCTTGCGCCTTGGTGAAGCTTGGTAAAGATCTTGGGGGCGGATTTATCCGGCCAGGCCGAAAAGTCCGGCCAAAACTCCGCCCCCTCTCTGGGGCTTGTGCCTTGGCGATGAGCAGGGGGGCGGATTATCTGGCCCCCTGAGGGGCGGATTATCCGGCGGGGCCAGAAAATCCGGCCAAAATTCCGTCCCCCTTCCGGGGCTTGCGCCAGCTTGGGCAAAGGGAGGGGCGGATTATCCGCCCCTGGTGGGGCCGGATTATCCGCCCCTAAAGGCAGAGTCCTTTTCCCTTTATTCTCAAATAGAGCTGCAACACTTCAACACACATTAAATGATCCTTGGTTTTGTTATCTAACACACAAAACACTAGGGATTAAGAAATGTTCTTTCTGCGGTTGTGCCCGCGTCGGTGAAGTAGAGAAGTGAGATGGGGAAGGGAAGAAGAAGAGGAGGGGCGTCAGTTATAACCAAAGGACCTTTAGTCCCGGTTGGTGGCTCTAACCGGGACTAAAGGGTTATACGTCCCGGTTGGAGCCACCAACCGGGACGTATACTCCAATATTTTCAGCAGACCAAGGGTTGGCGCGCAGGGGGTCTTTAGTCCCGGTTGGTGGCCCCAACCGGGACATATTCCCCTGTTTTCAAAAAATTTCAGCTATTTTCTCTCTGTTCCTGCCTTATTTTTTATTTTGGGGTTTAAATTTGTATTGTTTTTTAAATGATAATTAATTTGGAATTTAGAAAAACTTTAAACATAAAAAGTGTTTGTATTTGAATAAATAATTCAAAACCATTTTCGGTTTAAAAAAATAATTAATGTAACCATTTAAAATATGAACCATTTACAATTAAAAATGAATTAACTTATATTTTTTTAATATCAATTTGGAATTTAGAAAAACTTTAAACATAAAAAGTGTATGGATTTGAATAAATAATCCAAAACCATTTTCTATTTTTAAAAAATAATTAATGTAACCATTTAAAATGAATTAACTTATATTTTTGAATATTAATTTGGCATTTAGAAAAACTTTAAACATAAAAAGTGTTTGGATTTGAATAAATAATTCAAAACCATTTTCTGTTTAAAAAAATAATTAATGTAACCATTTAAAATATGAACCATTTACAATTAAAAATGAATTAACTTATATTTTTTAATATCAATTTGGAATTTAGAAAAACTTTAAACATAAAAAGTGTATGGATTTGAATAAATAATACAAAACCATTTTCTATTTTTAAAAAATAATTAATGTAACCATTTAAAATGAATTAACTTATATTTTTTAATATTAATTTGGAATTTAGAAAAACTTTAAACATAAAAAGTGTTTGGATTTGAATAAATAATTCAAAACCATTTTCAGTTTTAAAAAATAATTAATGTAACCATTTAAAATATGAACCATTTACAATTTAAAATGAATTAACTTATATTTTTTAATATCAATTTGGAATTTAGAAAAACTTTAAACATAAAAAATGTTTGGATTTGAATAAGTAATTCAAAACCATTTTCTGTTTTTAATGGGCGGAAAAAAAGGACGGAAAATAATGGAGGAAAGAAAATTTGATTAGGATAGAACTGGAATTAAAGTACATAACGCAACTAACACAAAGTTACATAGAAGAACTGAAAATTAAGATACATGGCCAGATTAAGCCACAATCGGCCGAACTTGTTTTGCAATGTTGGAATAATTCAGTCATGCTCCTGCCTACACCTGTAATACTCGCCACTGTAGTCGTCGTACTCGCCGCGGCCGTCGTCGCTATCATCTTCGGGGTCGCCGTAGTTGAACCTTGAAGGTTGAGTACGAGTGGGCTGGACTTGAGGGTAGCGCAGGCGGGGGCTAGAGTCGGCGGCCGTGTCGTAGGCCATGACGCTCTGGAGAGTCCGACCGCGCCACCACAGCCGACGGACGGCCTCGTTGAAGTTCGGAGGAGGTGGGCCCTCCTCCTCGTGCCTGGCGAGTGCCCTCTCACGCAGATCCACAAAGAAGGCTTCCCAAGTCGGGAAATAGTCGGGATGCCATCTGGGATTCCTCCGCTGCTCCGGCGTGAGCTCGAAGTAGTAGTGGTTCGTGATGGCCATCCGACGCGCCACACCTAGAGGGACAGAAGGAACCGGTACGCCTCCGGCGCTCAGCATCCAGCCGCGGGGACACAGTAGCCCGACGGGCAGGGGTAGTTCGAGGCGCAAAGCGCCTCCGCCTCCCTGGGAGTTAGTGCTACGGTGGAAGCCATGAGAAAGAGTGATGAGGTTGCAGATATGAGTCTAGAGATGTGCAATGACAATGGAGGCCAACCCTACATATATATATAGTGAAGAACTGGCGGGAAGAATTGGAGGGAATAACTGGCGGGAAAAAATGGCGGGAAAAATGGCGTGTCGACATTATGTCGTGCGGCGTGTACCTTTTCCCGGATGGTGTCACCAACCGGGACTAAAGATGAACCATTAGTCCCGGTTGGAGACACCAACCGGGACAAAACACGAGTCATCACTAATAATAGGGGTGAGTGTTGGAAAATGGAAAAGGGCTTTTCCGTGCGACAAAAAGGAAAACTTCCTCCTGCAACATTGTTCTCCATACCAATGTCCACACACATGCATAATATGGGCACAACATCACAAACTATGCCGTGATTCAGCACATAACATCGGTCATTTGGACCGAAAGCCATGAAACCTCGAACATGATAGGTCATTTTGTGAAGGTTTTTTCGAAACATGATCAATATACCAAGTCTGGTATTTTTCCTTTCAACTATGTAACATAATATGACACCACGCGAAGGATTTTCATTGTTTGGATTTTTTTTTGAATTTATTATGCCCGTTTTGAATTATCTGAATTTCTAACTATGGTCGAACCGGTGTGCATGAAGATAAGGGACGAGCATCGTTAGAACTTGCATTGGATCTCTAAAGAAACCACATATTGCGAGTCTAAAAATGATTTTTTCAAAAAATCACGGGCGATAGATCATGTACCTGTAGTACAAACCGGACCCACTTCCTGCCGATTCGGCAGACATTTGTCCTTTTTACCCGGGATGGACGAAAAGGTTTGAGATGTCCCTGTTGGGAGATAGTCCATGTAAGGTGGTCTAGTATTTAGGAAAATGGGACGGTAGCATTCTGAAACGGCATTTTGGTGGTTACTTCACAAAACGACCCGTTTTTTGCGCTAGGAAAATGGAAAAGGGCTTTTCCGTGCGACAAAAAGGAAAACTTCCTCCTACAACATTGTTCTCCATACCAATGTCCACACACATGCATAATATGGGCACAACATCACAAACTATGCCGTGATTCAGCACATAACATCGGTCATTTGGACCGAAAGCCATGAAACCTCGAACATGATAGGTCATTTTGTGAAGGTTTTTTCGAAACATGATCAATATACCAAGTCTGGTATTTTTCCTTTCAACTATGTAACATAATATGGCACCACGCGAAGGATTTTCATTGTTCGGATTTTTTTTGAATTTATTATGCCCGTTTTGAATTATCTGAATTTCTAACTATGGTCGAACCGGTGTGCATGAAGATAGGGGACGAGCATCGTTAGAACTTGCATTGGATCTCTAAAGAAACCACATATTGCGAGTCTAAAAATGATTTTTTCAAAAAATCACGGGCGATAGATCATGTACCTGTAGTACAAACCGGACTCACTTCCTACCGATTCGGCAGACATTTGTCCTTTTTACCCGGGATGGACGAAAAGGTTTGAGATGTCCCTGTTGGGAGATAGTCCATGTAAGGTGGTCTAGTATTTTAGGAAGATGGGACGGTAGCATTATGAAACGGCATTTTGGTGGTTACTTCACAAAACGACCCGTTTTTTGTGCTAGGAAAATGGAAAAGGGCTTTTCCGTGCGACAAAAAGGAAAACTTCCTCCTGCAACATTGTTCTCCATACCAATGTCCACACACATGCATAATATGGGCACAACATCACAAACTATGCCATGATTCAGCACATAACATCGGTCATTTGGACCGAAAGCCATGAAACCTCGAACATGATAGGTCATTTTGTGAAGGTTTTTTCGAAACATGATCAATATACCAAGTCTGGTATTTTTACTTTCAACTATGTAACATAATATGACACCACGTGAAGTATTTTCATTGTTCGGATTTTTTTTGAATTTATTATGCCTGTTTTGAATTATCTGAATTTCTTACTATGGTCGAACCGGTGTGCATGAAGATAGGGGACGAGCATCGTTAGAACTTGCATTGGATATCTAAAGAAACAACATATTGCGAGTCTAAAAATGATTTTTTCAAAAAATCATGTGCGATAGATCATGTACCTGTAGTACAAACCGGACCCACTGCCTGCCGATTCGGCAGACATTTGTCCTTTTTACCCGGGATGGAAGAAAAGGTTTGATATGTCCCTGTTGGGAGATAGTCCATGTAAGGTGGTATAGTATTTTAGGAAAATGGGACGGTAGAATTCTGAAACGGCATTTTGGTGGTTACTTCACAAAACGACCCGTTTTTTGCGCTAGGAAAATGGAAAAGGGTTTTTCCGTGCGACAAAAAAGGAAAACTTCCACCTGCAACATTTTTCTCCATACCAATGTCCACACACATGCATAATATGGGCACAACAGCACAAACTATGCCGTGATTCAGCACATAACATCGGTCATTTGGACCGAAAGCCATGAAACCTCGAACATGATAGGTCATTTTGTGAAGGTTTTTTCGAAACATGATCAATATACCAAGTCTAGTATTTTTACTTTCAACTATGTAACATAATATGACACCACGCGAAGGATTTTCATTGTTCGGATTTTTTTTGAATTTATTATGCCCGTTTTGAATTATCTGAATATCTAACTATGGTCGAACCGGTGTGCATGAAGATAGGGGACGAGCATCGTTAGAACTTGCATTCGATCTCTAAAGAAACCACATATTGCGAGTCTAAAAATAATTTTTTCAAAAAATCACGGGCGATAGATCATGTACCTGTAGTACAAACCGGACCCACTTCCTACCGATTCGGCAGACATTTGTCCTTTTTACCCGGGATGGACGAAAAGGTTTGAGATGTCCCTGTTGGGAGATAGTCCATGTAAGGTGGTCTAGTATTTTAGTTAAATAGGACGGTAGCATTCTGAAACGGCATTTTGGTGGTTACTTCACAAAACGACCCGTTTTTTGCGCTAGGAAAATGTAAAAGGGCTTTTCCGGGCGACAAAAAGGAAAACTTCCTCCTGCAACATTGTTCTCCATACCAATTTCCACACACATGCATAATATGGGCACAACATCACAAACTATGCCGTGATTCAGCACATGACATCGGTCATTTGGACCGAAAGCCATGAAACCTCGAACATGATAGGTCATTTTGTGAAGGTTTTTTCGAAACATGATAAATATACCAAGTCTGGTATTTTTCCTTTCAACTATGTAACATAATATGACACCACGTGAAGTATTTTCATTGTTCGGATTTTTTTTGAATTTATTATGCCTGTTTTGAATTATCTGAATTTCTTACTATGGTCGAACCGGTGTGCATGAAGATAGGGGACGAGCATCGTTAGAACTTGCATTGGATATCTAAAGAAACAACATATTGCGAGTCTAAAAATGATTTTTTCAAAAAATCACGTGCGATAGATCATGTACCTGTAGTACAAACCGGACCCACTTCCTGCCGATTCGGCAGACATTTGTCCTTTTTTCCCGGGATGGAAGAAAAGGTTTGATATGTCCCTGTTGGGAGATAGTCCATGTAAGGTGGTCTAGTATTTTAGGAAAATGGGACGGTAGAATTCTGAAACGGCATTTTGGTGGTTAATTCACAAAACGACCCGTTTTTTGCGCTAGGAAAATGGAAAAGGGCTTTTCCGTGCGACAAAAAAGGAAAACTTCCACCTGCAACATTGTTCTCCATACCAATGTCCACACACATGCATAATATGGGCACAACATCACAAACTATGCCGTGATTCAACACATAACATCGGTCATTTGGACCGAAAGCCATGAAACCTCGAACATGATAGGTCATTTTGTGAATGTTTTTTCGAAACATGATCAATATACCAAGTCTGGTATTTTTACTTTCAACTATGTAACATAATATGACACCACGCGAAGGATTTTCATTGTTCGGATTTTTTTTGAATTTATTATGCCCGTTTTGAATTATCTGAATTTATAACTATGGTCGAACTGGTGTGCATGAAGATAGGGGACGAGCATCGTTAGAACTTGCATTGGATCTCTAAAGAAACCACATATTGCGAGTCTAAAAATGATTTTTTCAAAAAATCACGGGCGATAGATCATGTACATGTAGTACAAACCGGACCCACTTCCTGCCGATTCGGCAGACATTTGTCCTTTTTACCCGGGATGGACGAAAAGGTTTGAGATGTCCCTGTTGGGAGATAGTCCATGTAAGGTGGTCTAATATTTTAGGAAGATGGGACGGTAGCATTATGAAACGGCATTTTGGTGGTTACTTCACAAAACGACCCGTTTTTTGCGCTAGGAAAATGGAAAAGGGCTTTTCCGTGCGACAAAAAGGAAAACTTCCTCCTGCAACATTGTTCTCCATACCAATGTCCACACACATGCATAATATGGGCACAACATCACAAACTATGCCGTGATTCAACACATAACATCGGTCATTTGGACCGAAAGCCATGAAACCTCGAACATGATAGGTCATTTTGTGAAGGTTTTTTCGAAACATGATCAATATACCAAGTCTGGTATTTTTCCTTTCAACTATGTAACATAATATGACACCACGCGAAGGATTTTCATTGTTCGGATTTATTTTTGAATTTATTATGCCCGTTTTGAATTATCTGAATTTCTAACTATGGTCGAACCGGTGTGCATGAAGATAGGGGACGAGCATCGTTAGAACTTGCATTGGATCTCTAAAGAAACCACATATTGCGAGTCTAAAAATGATTTTTTCAAAAAATCACGGGCGATAGATCATGTACCTGTAGTACAAACCGGACCCACTTCCTACCGATTCGGCAGACATTTGTCCTTTTTACCCGGGATGGACGAAAAGGTTTGAGATGTCCCTGTTGGGAGATAGTCCATGTAAGGTGGTCTAGTATTTTAGGAAGATGGGATGGTAGCATTATGAAACGGCATTTTGGTGGTTACTTCACAAAACGACCCGTTTTTTGCGTTAGGAAAATGGAAAAGGGCTTTTCCGTGCGACAAAAAGGAAAACTTCCTCCTGCAACATTGTTCTCCATACCAATGTCCACACACATGCATAATATGGGCACAACATCACAAACTATGCCGTGATTCAGCACATAACATCGGTCATTTGGACCGAAAGCCATGAAACCTCGAACATGATAGGTCATTTTGTGAAGGTTTTTTCGAAACATGATCAATATACTAAGTCTGGTATTTTTCCTTTCAACTATGTAACATAATATGACACCACGCGAAGGATTTTCATTGTTCGGATTTTTTTTGAATTTATTATGCCCGTTTTGAATTATCTGAATTTCTAACTATGGTCGAACCGGTGTGCATGAAGATAGGGGACGAGCATCGTTATAACTTGCATTGGATCTCTAAAGAAACCACATATTGCGAGTCTAAAAATGATTTTTTCAAAAAATCACGGGCGATAGATCATGTACCTGTAGTACAAACCGGACCCACTTCCTACCGATTCGGCAGACATTTGTCCTTTTTACCCGGGATGGACGAAAAGGTTTGAGATGTCCCTGTTGTGAGATAGTCCATGTAAGGCGGTCTAGTATTTTAGGAAAATGGGACGGTAGCATTCTGAAACGACATTTTGGTGGTTACTTCACAAAACGACCCGTTTTTTGCGCTAGGAAAATGGAAAAGGGCTTTTCCGTGCGACAAAAAGGAAAACTTCCTCCTGCAACATTGTTCTCCATACCAATGTCCACACACATGCATAATATGGGCACAACATCACAAACTATAACGTGATTCAGCACATAACATCGGTCATTTGGACCGAAAGCCATGAAACCTCGAATATGATAGGTCATTTTGTGAAGGTTTTTTCCAAAACATGATCAATATACCAAGTCTGGTATTTTTCCTTTCAACTATGTAACATAATATGACACCACGTGAAGGATTTTCATTGTTCGGATTTTTTTTGAATTTATTATGCCCGTTTTGAATTATCTGAATTTCTAACTATGGTCGAACCGGTGTGCATGAAGATAGGGGACGAGCATCATTAGAACTTGCATTGGATCTCTAAAGAAACCACATATTGCGAGTCTAAAAATGATTTTTTCAATAAATCATGGGCGATAGATCATGTACCTGTAGTACAAACCGGACCCACTTCCTACCGATTCGGCAGACATTTGTCCTTTTTACCCGGGATGGACGAAAAGGTTTGAGATGTCCCTGTTGGGAGATAGTCCATGTAAGGTGGTCTAGTATTTTAGGAAGATGGGACGGTAGCATTATGAAACGGCATTTTGGTGGTTACTTCACAAAACGACCCGTTTTTTGCGCTAGGAAAATGGAAAAGGGCTTTTCCGTGCGACAAAAAGGAAAACTTCCTCCTGCAACATTGTTCTCCATACCAATGTCCACACACATGCATAATATGGGCACAACATCACAAACTATACCGTGATTCAGCACATAACATCGGTCATTTGGACCGAAAGCCATGAAACCTCGAACATGATAGGTCATTTTGTGAAGGTTTTTTCGAAACATGATCAATATACCAGTCTGGTATTTTTCCTTTCAACTATGTAACATAATATGACACCACGCGAAGGATTTTCATTGTTCGGATTTTTTTTGAATTTATTATGCCTGTTTTGAATTATCTGAATTTCTAACTATGGTCGAACCGGTTTGCATGAAGATAGGGGACGAGCATAGTTAGAACTTGCATTGGATCTCTAAAGAAACCACATATTGCGAGTCTAAAAATGATTTTTTCAAAAAATCACGGGCGATAGATCATGTACCTGTAGTACAAACCGGACCCACTTCCTACCGATTCGGCAGACATTTGTCCTTTTTACCCGGGATGGACGAAAAGGTTTGAGATGTCCCTGTTGGGAGATAGTCCATGTAAGGCGGTCTAGTATTTTAGGAAAATGGGACGGTAGCATTCTGAAACGACATTTTGGTGGTTACTTCACAAAACGACCCGTTTTTTGCGCTAGGAAAATGGAAAAGGGCTTTTCCGTGCGACAAAAAGGAAAACTTCCTCCTGCAACATTGTTCTCCATACCAATGTCCACACACATGCATAATATGGGCACAACATCACAAACTATACCGTGATTCAGCACATAACATCGGTCATTTGGACCGAAAGCCATGAAACCTCGAACATGATAGGTCATTTTGTGAAGGTTTTTTCCAAAACATGATCAATATACCAAGTCTGGTATTTTTCCTTTCAACTATGTAACATAATATGACACCACGTGAAGGATTTTCATTGTTCGGATTTTTTTTGAATTTATTATGCCCGTTTTGAATTATCTGAATTTCTAACTATGGTCGAACCGGTGTGCATGAAGATAGGGGACGAGCATCGTTAGAACTTGCATTGGATCTCTAAAGAAACCACATATTGCGAGTCTAAAAATGATTTTTTCAATAAATCACGGGCGATAGATCATGTACCTGTAGTACAAACCGGACCCACTTCCTACCGATTCGGCAGACATTTGTCCTTTTTACCCGGGATGGACGAAAAGGTTTGAGATGTCCCTGTTGGGAGATAGTCCATGTAAGGCGGTCTAGTATTTTAGGAAAATGGGACGGTAGCATTCTGAAATGACATTTTGGTGGTTACTTCACAAAACGACCCGTTTTATGCGCTAGGAAAATGGAAAAGGGCTTTTCCGTGCGACAAAAAGGAAAACTTCCTGCTGCAACATTGTTCTCCATACCAATGTCCACATACATGCATAATATGGGCACAACATCACAAACTATGCCGTGATTCAGCACATAACATCGGTCATTTGGACCGAAAGCCATGAAATCTCGAACATGATAGGTCATTTTGTGAAGGTTTTTTCGAAACATGATCAATATACCAAGTCTGGTATTTTTACTTTCAACTATGTAACATAATATGACACCACGCGGAGGATTTTCATTGTTCGGATTTTTTTTGAATTTATTATGCCCGTTTTGAATTATCTGAATTTCTAACTATGGTCGAACCGGTGTGCATGAAGATAGGGGACGAGCATCGTTAGAACTTGCATTGGATCTCTAAAGAAGCCACATATTGCGAGTCTAAAAATAATTTTTTCAAAAAATCACGGGCGATAGATCATGTACCTGTAGTACAAACCGGACCCACTTCCTACCGATTCGGCAGACATTTGTCCTTTTTACCCGGGATGGACGAAAAGGTTTGAGATGTCCCTGTTGGGAGATAGTCCATGTAAGGTGGTCTAGTATTTTAGGAAAATAGGACGGTAGCATTCTGAAACGGCATTTTGGTGGTTACTTCACAAAACGACCCGTTTTTTGCGCTAGGAAAATGTAAAAGGGCTTTTCCGTGCGACAAAAAGGAAAACTTCCTCCTGCAACATTGTTCTCCATACCAATGTCCACACACATGCATAATATGGGCACAACATCACAAACTATGCCGTGATTCAGCACATAACATCGGTCATTTGGACCGAAAGCCATGAAACCTCGAACATGATAGGTCATTTTGTGAAGGTTTTTTCGAAACATGATCAGTATACCAAGTCTGGTATTTTTCCTTTCAACTATGTAACATAATATGACACCACGTGAAGTATTTTCATTGTTCGGATTTTTTTTGAATTTATTATGCCTGTTTTGAATTATCTGAATTTCTTACTATGGTCGAACCGGTGTGCATGAAGATAGGGGACGAGCATCGTTAGAACTTGCATTGGATATCTAAAGAAACAACATATTGCGAGTCTAAAAATGATTTTTTCAAAAAATCACGTGCGATAGATCATGTACCTGTAGTACAAACCGGACCCACTTCCTCCCGATTCGGCAGACATTTGTCCTTTTTACCCGGGATGGAAGAAAAGGTTTGATATGTCCCTGTTGGGAGATAGTCCATGTAAGGTGGTCTAGTATTTTAGGAAAATGGGACGGTAGAATTCTGAAACGGCATTTTGGTGGTTACTTCACAAAACGACCCGTTTTTTGCGCTAGGAAAATGGAAAAGGGCTTTTCCGTGCGACAAAAAAGGAAAACTTCCTCCTACAACATTGTTCTCCATACCAATGTCCACACACATGCATAATATGGGCACAACATCACAAACTATGCCGTGATTCAACACATAACATTGGTCATTTGGACCGAAAGCCATGAAACCTCGAACATGATAGGTCATTTTGTGAAGGTTTTTTCGAAACATGATCAATATACCAAGTCTGGTATTTTTACTTTCAACTATGTAACATAATATAACACCACGCGAAGGATTTTCATTGTTCGGATTTTTTTTGAATTTATTATGCCCGTTTTGAATTATCTGAATTTATAACTATGGTCGAACTGGTGTGCATGAAGATAGGGGACGAGCATCGTTAGAACTTGCATTGGATCTCTAAAGAAACCACATATTGTGAGTCTAAAAATGATTTTTTCAAAAAATCACGGGCGATAGATCATGTACCTGTAGTACAAACCGGACCCACTTCCTACCGATTCGGCAGACATTTGTCCTTTTTACCCGGGATGGACGAAAAGGTTTGAGATGTCCCTGTTCGGAGATAGTCCATGTAAGGTGGTCTAGTATTTTAGGAAGATGGGACGGTAGCATTATGAAACGGCATTTGGTGGTTACTTCACAAAACGACCCGTTTTTTGCGCTAGGAAAATGGAAAAGGGCTTTGTCGTGCGACAAAAAGGAAAACTTCCTCCTGCAATATTGTTCTCCATACCAATGTCCACACACATGCATAATATGGGCACAACATCACAAACTATGCCGTGATTCAGCACATAACGTCGGTCATTTGGACCGAAAGCCATGAAACCTCGAACATGATAGGTCATTTTGTGAAGTTTTTTTGAAACATGATCAATATACCAAGTCTGGTATTTTTACTTTCAACTATGTAACATAATATGACACCACGCGAAGGATTTTCATTGTTCGGATTTTTTTTGAATTTATTATGCCCGTTTTGAATTATCTGAATTTCTAACTATGGTCGAACCGGTGTGCATGAAGATAGGGGACGAGCATCGTTAGAACTTGCATTGGATCTCTAAAGAAACCACATATTGCGAGTCTAAAAATGATTTTTTCAAAAACTCACGGGCGATAGATCATGTACCTGTAGTACAAACCGGACCCACTTCCTACCGATTCGGCAGACATTTGTCCTTTTTACCCGGGATGGACGAAAAGGTTTGAGATGTCCCTGTTGGGAGATAGTCCATGTAAGGTGGTCTAGTATTTTAGGAAAATGGGACGGTAGCATTAAGAAGCGGCATTTTGGTGGTTACTTCACAAAACGACCCGTTTTTTGCGCTAGGAAAATGGAAAAGGGCTTTTCCGTGCGACAAAAAGGAAAACTTCCTCCTGCAACATTGTTCTCCATACCAATGTCCACACACATGCATAATATGGGCACAACATCACAAACTATGCCGTGATTCAGCACATAACATCGGTCATTTGGACCGAAAGCCATGAAACCTCGAACATGATAGGTCATTTTGTGAAGGTTTTTTCGAATAATGATCAATATACCAAGTCTGATATTTTTCCTTTCAACTATGTAACATAATATGACACCACGAGAAGGATTTTCATTGTTCGGATTTATTTTTGAATTTATTATGCCTGTTTTGAATTATCTGAATTTCTAACTATGGTCGAACCGGTGTGCATGAAGATAGGGGACGAGCATCGTTAGAACTTGCATTGGATCTCTAAAGAAACCACATATTGCGAGTCTAAAAATGATTTTTTCAATAAATCACGGGCGATAGATCATGTACCTGTAGTACAAACCGGACCCACTTCCTGCCGATTCGGCAGACATTTGTCCTTTTTACCCGGGATGGACGAAAAGGTTTGAGATGTCCCTGTTGGGAGATAGTCCATGTAAGGTGGTCTAATATTTTAGGAAGATGGGATGGTAGCATTATGAAACGGCATTTTGGTGGTTACTTCACAAAACGACCCGTTTTTTGCGTTAGGAAAATGGAAAAGGGCTTTTCCGTGCGACAAAAAGGAAAACTTCCTCCTGCAACATTGTTCTCCATACCAATGTCCACACACATGCATAATATGGGCACAACATCACAAACTATGCCGTGATTCAGCACATAACATCGGTCATTTGGACCGAAAGCCATGAAACCTCGAACATGATAGGTCATTTTGTGAAGGTTTTTTCGAAACATGATCAATATACCAAGTCTGGTATTTTTCCTTTCAACTATGTAACATAATATGACACCACGCGAAGGATTTTCATTGTTCGGATTTTTTTGAATTTATTATGCCCGTTTTGAATTATCTGAATTTCTAACTATGGTCGAACCGGTGTGCATGAAGATAGGGGACGAGCATCGTTAGAACTTGCATTGGATCTCTAAAGAAAACCACATATTGCGAGTCTAAAATGATTTTTTCAAAAAATCACGGGCGATAGATCATGTACCTGTAGTACAAACCGGACCCACTTCCTACCGATTGGCAGACATTTGTCCTTTTTACCCGGGATGGACGAAAAGGTTTGAGATGTCCCTGTTGGGAGATAGTCCATGTAAGGTGGTCTAGTATTTTAGGAAAATGGGACGGTAGCATTCGAAACGGCATTTTGGTGGTTACTTCACAAAACGACCCGTTTTTTGCGCTAGGAAAATGGAAAAGGGCTTTTCCGTGCGACAAAAAGGAAAACTTCCTCCTGCAACATTGTTCTCCATACCAATGTCCACACACATGCATAATATGGGCACACATCACAAACTATGCCGTGATTCAGCACATAACATCGGTCATTTGGACCGAAAGCCATGAAACCTCGAACATGATAGGTCATTTTGTGAAGGTTTTTTCGAAACATGATCAATATACCAAGTCTGGTATTTTTCCTTTCAACTATGTAACATAATATGACACCACGCGAAGGATTTTCATTGTTCGGATTTTTTTGAATTTATTATGCCCGTTTTGAATTATCTGAATTTCTAACTATGGTCGAACCGGTGTGCATGAAGATAGGGGACGAGCATCGTTAGAACTTGCATTGGATCTCTAAAGAAACCACATATTGCGAGTCTAAAAATGATTTTTTCAAAAAATCACGGGCGATAGATCATGTACCTGTAGTACAAACGGACCACTTCCTACCGATTCGGCAGACATTTGTCCTTTTTACCCGGGATGGACGAAAAGGTTTGAGATGTCCCTGTTGGGAGATAGTCCATGTAAGGTGGTCTAGTATTTTAGGAAAATGGGACGGTAGCATTATGAAACGGCATTTTGTGGTTACTTCACAAAAACCGACCCGTTTTTTGCGCTAGGAAAATGGAAAAGGGCTTTTCCGTGCGACAAAAAGGAAAACTTCCTCCTGCAACATTGTTTCCATACCAATGTCACACACATGCATAATATGGGCACAACATCACAAACTACGTGTGATTCAGCACATAACATCGGTCATTTGGACCGAAAGCCATGAAACCTCGAACATGATAGGTCATTTTGTGAAGGTTTTTTCGAAAACATGATCAATATACCAAGTCTGGTATTTTTCCTTTCAACTATGTAACATAATATGACACCACGCGAAGGATTTTCATTGTTCGGATTTTTTTGAATTTATTATGCCCGTTTTGAATATCTGAATTTCTAACTATGGTCGAACCGGTTTGCATGAAAGATAGGGGACGAGCATCGTTATAACTTGCATTGGATCTCTAAAGAAACCACAAATTGCGAGTCTAAAAATGATTTTTTCAAAAAAATCACGGGCGATAGATCATGTACCTGTACAAAAACCGGACCCACTTCCTACCGATTCGGCAGACATTTGTCCTTTTTACCCGGATGGACGAAAAGTTTGAGATGTCCCTGTTGGGAGATAGTCCATGTAAGGCGGTGTCTAGTATTTTAGGAAAATGGGACGGTAGCATTCTGAAGACATTTTGGTGGTTACTTCACAAAACGACCCGTTTTTTGCGAAGGAAAATGGAAAAGGCTTTTCCGTGCGACAAAAAGGAAAACTTCCTCCTGCAACATTGTTCTCCATACCATGTCCACACACATGCATAATATGGGCACAACATCACAAACTCTAGCCGTGATTCAGCACACATAACATCGGTCATTTGGACCGAAAGCCATGAAACCTCGAACATGATAGGTCATTTTGTGAAGGTTTTTTCGAAACATGATCAATATACCAAGTCTGGTATTTTCCTTTCAACTATGTAACATAATATGACACCACGTGAAGGATTTTCATTGTTCGGATTTTTTTGAATTTATATGCCCGTTTTGAATTATCTGAATTTCTAACTATGGTCGAACCGGTGTGCATGAAGATAGGGGACGAGCATCGTTAGAACTTGCATTGGATCTCAAAGAAACCACATATTGCGAGTCTAAAAATGATTTTTTCAAAAATCACGGGCGATAGATCATGTACCTGTAGTACAAACCGGACCCACTTCCTACCGATTCGGTAGACATTTGTCCTTTTTACCCGGGATGGACGAAAAGGTTTGAGATATGTCCCTGTTGGGAGATAGTCCATGTAAGGCGGTCTAGTATTTTAGGAAATGGGACGGTAGCATTCTGAAACGGACATTTTGGTGGTTACTTCACAACACGACCCGTTTTTTGCGCTAGGAAAATGGAAAAGGGCTTTTCCGT